>JAAALK010000290.1:53037204-53637204 GCA_019279435.1 Zizania palustris | reverse complement strand
TATTAGGGCTCTTTTAGGATTTTCTTTAATAATAAAATTCAGAAATTCCTTTAATATTATTTTTCTTTTATTTTATTTCCTTTTAACTGTTGGGGTGTTACAATCCTATCCCCCTTACAGAGAATCTCATCCTCAAGATTTGGATCCATCCTCGAATAGCTCAGGATGTTGTGCCTTGAGTTCATCTTCTTTTTCCCATGTAGCTTCCTCTACGGGATGATTGCTCCACTGAACCTTACAGAAGCGGATGACACGACTTCTGGTGATCCTTTCTTTGACTTCCAATATCTTGACAGGCTTTTCCACGTAGGTCAAATCTTCTTGAACATCCAACTGTTGCAGGTCCACTTGCTCTGTCGAGACGCGAAGGCACTTCTTTAGTTGAGACACATGAAACACATCGTGCACTCCGGTCAATGAGGGTGGTAGTTCCAACTGATAGGCAACTTCACCTTAGCATCGAACAATGGGAAATGGTCCAACATATCGAGGGGCCAACTTTCCTCTCATGTTAAACCGTTGGGTGCCGCGGAGGGGTGTGACACGGAGATAGACATGTTCTCCCTCTTCAAAGGCTAAGTCTCGACGACGATTTTCTGCATAGCTCTTTTGGCGAGATTGGGCGGTCTTGAGCCGGTCTCTGATGATCCATACCTTCTCTTCAGCTTCCCGAAGGATGTCTGTTCCAAATACTTGGGATTCACAGTTTGATCCCAGAGTAGAGGCGTCCTACACTTACGTCCATATAGGGCTTCGAACAGGGACATCTGGAGGCTGGCTTGATAACTATTGTTGTACGAAAACTCGGCGTACGGTAAACTCTTGTCCCAAGTTGCTCCAAAATCCAAGACGCATGCCCGTAGCATATCCTCTAATATCTGATTCACCCTTTCAGTTTGTCCATCTGTCTGAGGGTGGTAAGCAGTACTGAAGTTTAGTCTCGTTCCCATCTCTTCTTGAAGGTTCTTCTAAAAACGAGAGGTAAACTGACTTCCTCTGTCGGACACTATCTTCTTAGGCACTCCATGGAGACACACAATGCGGGCCATGTACAACTCTGATAGCTTAGGGCCACTGAAGGTTGTCTTAACGGCTATGAAGTGTGCTACTTTCGTGAGCCGGTTGATGATTACCCAAATAGAATCATACCCAAGCTGGGTCTTTGGGAGTCCGGTGATGAAGTCCATTCCGATCTCTTCCCATTTCCATTCAGGCACTTTAAGTGGTTGTAACAGTCCTGCAGGTCTCTGATGTTCTGCCTTTACTCGTCTGCAGGTGTCACATTCTGCGATGAACTGAGCAATTTCTTTCTTCATGCTAACCCACCAATAGCGTTCCTTCAGGTCCTGGTACATCTTGGTACTTCCGGGATGGATGGAGTATAAAGTATCATGGGCTTCCTTTAGGATAAGGGTCTTTATCTCCGGTTTATCCGGCACACAAATCCGGGTTCCAAACCATACGGTGCCATTCTCGTCTTCGGAAAATCCTGGGGCTTTACCTTGCCTCATGTTCTTCTTTATGGCCGCTATATCCGGGTCTTCTAGCTGAGCCTCACAGATCTGCTCAAATAGGACTGGTTGGGTCTCCAAGGTGGCTAGATACGCTCCGGTGGTTAACCCGAGATTCAACCTTTCCATCTCCTTGTAGAGTGAGGGCGCATGATCCTGAATCACGATGGCGGTGCAATATCCCTTACGACTTAATGCATCAGCTACCACATTTGCTTCTCCGAGGTGGTAGTGGATACCTAAGTCGTAGTCCTTTATTAATTCCAACCATCATCTTTGCCTCAGATTGAGGTCTGGCTGCGTGAAGATGTACTTCAAACTCTTATGATCCGTAAAGATTTCGCAGCGATTTCCGACCAAATAATGTCTCCATATCTTAAGAGCATGAACAACAGCAGCCAATTCTAAGTCATGGGTTGGGTAGTTTAACTCATGGGGTCTCAATTGACGAGAGGCGTATGAAATAACCTTTCCGTCTTGCATGAGAACACATCCCAATCCTTGGCGAGATGCGTCACAATAAACATGGAAGTCCTTCCTGATATCTGGTAGGGTTAGTATAGGTGCTGACACTAGCTGGGTCTTGAGGGTGCGAAAACTCTCCTTGCATTCCGGAGTCCATTCAAACTTCTCTCCCTTCTACAATAACTTGGTCATAGGCTTTGCTATCTTGGAGAAATTCTCGATAAACCTCCGATAATATCCGGCCAAACCCAGAAAACTTCGCATCTCAGATACATTTGTGGGTGGCAGCCAATCCGTAACTGCTTCTACGGTGGTAGGATCTACTGCGATACCTTGCGCAGAGATGATGTGTCCAAGGAACTTTACTTCTGCCATCCAAAATTTACACTTGTTGTACTTGGCATACAACTGGTGTTCCCTTAGCTTTCCTAAGGTTAACCGGAGGTGAGTCTCGTGCTCTTTCTGATCCTTGGAATAAATTAGGATGTCGTCTATAAAGACCACGATGAATTTGTCCAAATACTCCATGAACACCTTATTCATCATATTCATAAAGAAGGCAGGGGCGTTGGTCAATCCAAAGGACATAACGGTACACTCATATAATCCATAACGGGTGGTAAAAGCCGTCTTGGGTATATCCTCTTCTTGAATCCTTAACTGATGATATCCGGACCACAGGTCGATCTTAGAAAATACCATAGCTCCTTTCAGCTGGTCAAAAAGATCATCGATCCTAGGTAACGGATACTTGTTCTTGATGGTCACCTCATTCAAAGCTCGGTAATCCACACACATACGCTTAGCCTTGTCTTCTTTCTTTTCAACGAAGATGACGGGGGCACCCCACGGAGATGTGCTGGGTCTGATATAGCCTTTCTTCTCATGGTCCTCCAACTGCTGCTTCATCTCAGATAACTCATTGGCGGCCATCCGGTATGGTCGCTTGTAAATGGGGGTGGTCCCGAGCACCAAATTAATCCGGAACTCGATGTCCCTCTTGGGTGGCATTCCTGGTAAGTCCTCTAGAAAAACATCCGGGTACTCGCAGACTACTGGTATTTCCTCCAAAGTAATCTGGTGCAGTCTTGGTCTCCCGAACTTCAGGCTTGGCATCTGAAATGTGACGGCAATCCCTTCTTCACTGGTCACAGTCACTTGTCTCAGGGCACATCTTATCACTCCTTGGTGTTTATTGAGCCAATCCATTCCTAGAATGAGATCCAATCCTTGGCATTCTATTAGGATGGGGTCGGCCTAAAATATTGTGCCGTGGATATCTACCCATACCCTTGGACTATAGGAATGGGCGAGAGTTTGTTTGCCAGGAGTGGCTAGTAATACTGGTCTTGGCAGCTCACTTATATCCAGACCATTCTTTTCCACAAACGACGTTGATATAAAGGAATGCGTAGCTCCAGTATCAAATAAAACGACTGCAAGGACTGAGTGTACTATGAACTTACCCATGACAATCTCTGGTGTGGCCTGGGCTTCTTCAGCAGTGACGTGGTTGACACGGGCGCGGATGGCGGGGTTCGCTGCAACTCCTTGAGCGCGCTTAGGATGAGGGCACTGGTGGGAGTAATGCCCCTCTTGACGGCAGTTGAAACATACCACGGTCTTGCTGTGCTTGTCGTGCAGGATCTCCGCCTTCTTCGTCGGGGCGGGTGGTGTGGCTGGTGCGGCGGGTGGTGCCGGACGATACACTGGGCGAGGGTGGTATTGTGGTGCTAATGGAGGAGGGGTGAAACGAGGTCTCTGGGCCATGCCCTGTTTCTGCCTGAAGGCAATCATTCTTTTCTTCTTCAGGTCGACCTTGTTCTGTTGGGTCTCCTGAATGATAGCTTTATTAACCAGCTTTTGGAAGCTGGTATAATCTCCAGAGATGAGTTGTAGAGACAACTCATGATTCAGTCCCCGGAGGAACTTTGCCTGTTTGGCCGCATCGGTACGGACCTCCTCAGGTGCGTACCGGGCCAACCGGTTGAACTCGTGCAGGTATTCAGTTACAGACCTGCTTCCCTGCTGCAAGTCCCTAAACTCTTGTTGTTTCTGGGCGATGATGCCATCTGGGACGTGGGCCGCGTGGAAGACGGCGAAGAACTCGGCCCAAGTGTGGACATGTCCCTCGGGCAGAGTCTCACGCAGGTTGTCCCACCATTCTGCAGCGGGACCCTGAAGCTGGTGGGCGGCGAAAGCCACCCTCTCCTGCTCAGTACAGGTCAGGAGGTCGAGCTTCTTTACGATGGTTCTCAACCAATCCCCTGCCTCCATGGGGTTGGTAGTGCTTGAAAAGGTGGGAGGGTGGACTCGGAGGAACTCCGAGAGCTGAGAGGCGGGAGCAGGAGCTGGAGTGGTGGGGCGGGGCAGCTCGGGCTGTTGGTGAAGATAGAAGAACTGATCCTATTGTTCTTGCATCTGCTGCTGCTGTTGCTGCATCTGGTTTAGTAGGGCAGACACCAACTGATTCTGTGTGGCCATCATTTCGGCCAGAGTGGGGTGGTTGGCGACCGGGGCCTGCCTTTGTCCGGTCGCTCCCCACTGAGGCAAGTTACCATTCTCCCCTCCGTTCTGGGGAACGTCGGAGCCTTGAGTGTTGGTCATCCTGAAGTTTCCAAAGCAGATAACATTTTCTTAGAGGAAATTATTATTTAAGCTTTATTCCCAAAATGCCATTCTTGCGGTTACATTTATTGCCTTTTATTTAATTCTTCACTCATGTCTTATATTTGACATGAATGGCAATACAAACAAGTAAAAGAAAACAATCAATCGTAAAACTACGTCTACGATATCTCGGGGTATGACTCGACCATGGGCTCGACTGAAACAATCGAGGTGGTGGAGCTAGAGGGTTCGACGGGTGGTGCACTGCGGGAAATCCTCTTGGGCCTCACGGTGGGGATCCGAAGTGATTTCCGCTTGCGGGGCGGAAGGGGTGTGATCTCCTCGATATCCTTCTTCAGCTCCTCAATCTGATGGCGGAGCTGAGGATTGGTGGCGACGCGCTGTCGTAGGAGCTCATTCTGGTGCCGCAACTCCTTTGCCTCGGCAGCCAATCGGTGTACCTGCTGGATGCGGCGATGAAGATCCCCGTTCACGCGGTTTAGATCCTCAGAAGAGTGTCGGTAAAAATCGATCGTGTCGCGCTGTCCGTTGGCATCTTGTAGTGCCTCGTAGTGGAGATCATCCATTGCCTCCAACAAGCGTACGGTATGTCCAATCGCAGAATGGCGCTGGGAGAGCGTGCTGACGTAGACGCTGTGGGGACTCCCTGGAGTGCGAAGGGACACAAAACGATAATCCGTGTTGTAGAGCTCACTATCGTATCTCATCCGGAGCTCAGTGAGGGCCTGGAGGGCGGTGCGCTGACTGGCCACCAAGAAGGTAGGTCCTCCACCTCGATAGGTGTGGGCTGTCTGAGGGGAGGGCTGGATGATGACGGTGACCTCACAGTAGCTTTCTTCCTCGTCAGGGAAAACTCCATGGAACATCGGCTCGTGCTCAAATCCGAGGAACCCGACGAGCATGCGTAGCTCGCGGATGAATCCGGCCTCATCGCGAAGGTTCCCACTCATGGTATGGACCGACATCTACTAAAGAGAGAAACTTTTTGTGAAAATCTCGGAAGATGAGAAGTTAAGTAATTTTTGTAAGAAATTAGGGTTAATATAAGTCCTAGGGTCAGGTCTGTTTGGCTTCCTATAGTCAAGTCGGCTCTGATACCATCTTGTCACGCCCTGATTTAATAAACCAGGACCTTTATTGAAATTCCATGGAAAATCAATAAACCAAGATGTTCATCATGCGACCACGTACAAAATATGAGCAATCATTCACGGTTCGTAGACCGTATTAATACAAAAGTGAATAAAGGTGAAGAGAAACTAATAAAATAAAGGGTCCTAGATGAACGCCTCCTTCCAGTCTCGCCTTGACTGGGTCGCTACTCCAGACCTTTATCCTCCTCATAGTAGACGGGCTCTGGTGGTTAAAGTCAACGGGGGTGAGTACAAACGTACTCAGCAAGCCACCAAATGCAAATATAAATGCAAAGTAATAACAAGGGGATATTGGCTAATTTTGCGGAAAAGCATAATTGTAAAGCATTAAATGTGATCAATTTTATTAGTACTGAAATGTAAACATGTGTATGCATCATCATCTTCTAACTCGAGGGGTACAGCCAGCCCCACCTCGCTCAATAGTCCTTACATGCCATGAATAACTCAACCATTCAAACAATAGTAAACTAACTGCGAGTAGTCACACAACCCGCCCTTGACCGTGGGCTCGGCTTTTCGAAAAGATTAAATTACTCTGATCAGAGATGTACCATTGTACCCACAAGGCACGCACTCATCACCTACACAAAAGTGTAACGAGATGACCCATACCACGGGAACTCATCCCAAAACCTTCCATATGGTTCGCCTCGACTCAATAGCACCCTCTTATAGGTTTCATATGGTGTCCCGACGCATCGGAGCCCCACCATACCCCCCCTTGAGCCACGTCGGTACAAGTCACCCGCAGGTTGCCCCTTGCCCCCTCCACTATGGTGCATAGAGTTGGATTGTTCCATACTTCCAGTTAGGACTTACCCATTAGACTTGTGGTTGGTACGAATGTGCTTTGCAATAGATCCCGCAGACCGGTCCTTATAGTGCCCCGGGTGCGACCAACCAATGCCTGAGCTTGCACCCGGAACCCACCATACTTATAACATAGCCAACTCCAACAGAGTCCAGAGACCAGAATAACGGGGAAATTCATATAACAGAATCCAGCTATCTACGACTCATTCTTTTTATCCTATAGCAGTTGTGCCGGTACATTGGGCACTAACTAATAATTTTGTAGTAGAGTGACAAGGAGTTAAGGCTCAATAAGCATGGCTTGGGTTTGCACACAAGGACGGGGATCTAATAAATATAAGTGTAAGGCTTGATATTTGACTAATGCAATATTAACCTATGGGTTATAGCGATAATTTATTTAAAACATGGGCTCAATGATGATCAACTATTGCCACAGGGGTGGTCGATGACTTGCCTTGCTCAGCAAATGGGGATGGAGGAACCTCAGGGTAGAACTCCGGCTCCTCGACGAACTCGTAGTCTTCTCGATACGGAAAAATAAACAATACATTCAATAAACAGATAAAAATCCACCAAATAATAAACATACATGCTTATGGGTTTTATTATGTGAAATAATGTTTTAATATTCTGAAGTTTGGTGTAAAACAGTAAAACTTATCTTTTAAGGTTTTTCCTAATTTATTTTCTCAATTAATAATTTTAACCCTAAGGGATTTTTATTCATTTAATTGCTAAGATTATTTTGTGCCAAAGTAACATACTGTTTTTATGGCATTAATGTGTGAAGAATGAAATACTGAATTTAATAAAATTGGAATGGTGAAATTTGGAGTTAAAATGAGCAAGTTATGAATTTTCAAAGTTTAAATCGATTTCTGGAATTTTATTTAAACAGAAAATAGGATTTAGTCCACGGTGAGCCAGGCTCACGGTGGACCCCGGTACTGTGCGCGTGGACCGGCTGATCCAAAGCCATTGGATCCGGATCTGGCGGCCAGGCGCGAGGCGGGAGGGGTTAAATGAAAATGGATGGCCTAGATTAAATCGTGAAAACCGGTATGACGTGGACGCACGAGATCGCTCAGAGTGTTTAAGTGGCGATCGACGGCTGTGATCACACGGGACCGCTTTGACCAGATCCGAGGACCCGGATTAAATCCCAAAGGGTTCTAATCGTAGCCCTCCGATCACGATTGGACGGCCACTGTGCGATCCGGTACGGCACGGGCGTAAGGGGCACGTACCCCCTTCGTCTCCGGCGATGGCAGACTCGGGTGCGACGGCGACGGTGGCGGCGAGCGCCTAGGGGCCTAGGTTTTGGCTAAAATGGAAAGAGGAGAGGACGGCGAACACGAAGGTGAGGGGCAGACGGGGAGAGTGTTCGGGTGCTCGACGGCGACGGTGATCCGATGGTGCCCACGGCCAACGGAGGTGAGGCCGGTGATGGGTGGGAGGTGGCGATCACAGAGGTGTCGACGGTGAGGGCAGTGGAGGCTTGAGTCGCCGGCGAGGGCTCGCCAGAGTTGAAACAGAGAGGGAGCCCGAAAATGGGAACGAGGCGCTCTGTTCTCGCTCGGGCTTGGGCTACGACGGTGTGGGCAGAGGGCGGCGTCCACAGGGGTTTAAATAGGGGCTTGCCGGCGTCTAGATGGCAAGGAACCGAAGGGGTTTCCGCGAACTCCGGTGAGAGCTTCAAAGCTTCGGCCATGCTTCCATACACGGTAAAACGCGTCGGCCATAGATGGAAGGAGGTCGTCGGCGGTCGGGGAAAGAGATCTGAGGCGGATCCAGGCGAAGGCGAGCGGCTGGAGGGGAAAACAGAAAGGGATCGCCGGAAAAAAGGAAAGGGGAGGGAGGGATTCCATCGGAGACGATGGATCCGATAGGTGGGCTCCACCTGTCAGTGGGCGGACGAGAAGAAGAGCGCCGATAGGCGGGGCCGAGCGGTCAGAGGGAGAGGGCCATGTGAGTGAGGCTGCCCGATGGGGCCGAGCGAGGCGCGGGCGGGAGTGGAGAGAGGGGGCGCGAGCGCCGACAGGCGGGCCCCGGTTGTCAGTGACGTGCGGTTGGACTGGGCCGAGCTTGGGGCACTTTGAGGGTTGAGGCCCAATAAGATTAAAAATGGTTTTCTGATTAAAATAAATCCAGTAATTCATATGTTTGATTAAGGGTTGAATCTCTGTTGATAAAAATTTCTAAAAATTCCTGAAATTATGTTTTGGCCTCTAGTTTATCTCATAAAATTTTCAAGTTCAGATTTTGAATATTTCTCCCTGTTTGGCTTTATTAGGGCTCTTTTAGGATTTTCTTTAATAATAAAATTCAGAAATTCCTTTAATATTATTTTTCTTTTATTTTATTTCCTTTTAACTGTTGGGGTGTTACAAAATGTGATTGATGATTAAGCATAATATGAAGGCACACAGAAAAAACTCAATAAAAAATAAAAAGAAAGTAAAACTGATACCAATGAAAAGCTGACTCAAAATATCCTAAAAAGGATACACAACTCCCAAAACAAGATCAAAAGTTATGAGTGGGAACAAACGATCCAACGCTAGGTTTGGCAAAGGTGTTAAACCAGTGTTGAGCCATCTGCTCGTATGTAGGAAAGCAGAACGAATCATATGAGTCTGGACCAAAATGCGGATCAAAGTGTGGTCCTCTGTTCTGCCTAAAATCACGGTCACGAGGTCCAAAACCGTATCCATAACGATCTGGAACTCTGCCGGAACGGAAACCACCCTCCGGAGCACGATCATAAAAATCGTCTCCTCTACCACCACCTACACGACGTGGCCTGGCCTCTAGCCTCTCTCTACATCGAGGAACTCTCTGTCTACCACCCTGCTGGTAGAACTGCTCCTGCCCACCTCGAGCTCTCTCTGCTCGCTCAACCCGCTTCCTCCTAAAACAAAACTCCTCAAGATTCCCGTCTCTCTGACAAAACTCACAGTGATAGGTAGGCTTCTTGGTATGTGGTTGAGGCTTGGGATTCTTAGGCTTGGTGGTGTTTGGTGTATCATCTTTTGTGTGAGAGGGTCCAGGTAAAAATCAAGAGAAGTGTGGAGAGTTTTAGGCTTTGGGACCCAGATTTGCTTCTTAGGTGGAGCTTTAGGTTGTTCTTGGAACACTCCATCCTTGGGTTGACTATCCTTAAAGGACTCAGTGGAGTGAGTCTTGGGATATCTCTGTTCAGGAGTCATCTTACTCCACTCCACTACACGGCTAATGGCACTCTCAAAATCAGCCTTGGTATAGGTGTAACCTACCCCAAACCCATCCTGTCTCTTGAATTACTGGATCATCATGCCGAGTTGTGGCTCTTTAGCACTGATCCAACTCAGGATTGAACGGAGGTAAAAGTTCTCGTTCTGAACATCACCTAGCTCCTCTCTTAACGAAGCTAACACCTCCACCTGAGACAAGCAGATCTCACACTCTTTATCAACCTCAACAGACTTCTCAGCTTTTAGCTTGATCAACTCCATTCTAATGGATAAGCAGTTCTCACAAACAGTGGATGGAACTAACAAGGTCTCAAGCTCTAGCTTAGTCTGCTCCAACTCACCTCTCACTCCAGCTAACTCGCTCAACTGCTCATCACTCTTTGCTCTCAGCTCAGCTATACTAGCTAAATGAGATGGACAGTCTACACAAGATGCGACGACAGTGGCATGAGCATCTTTTAGCTCCTGCTGAGCGCTCTCAAGCTCAGTGGCCAATGTGTCTCTCTCATCTACTCTCTCTGTGTACCTGGACTTAAGAGTTTTCAGGTCACACAACAGCACCTCACAGTTAGGGCACTCACCACTATCACCCAAGCAGGGGGAAGAAGACAAACTCTCAATCTTGCCATTTGTCATGGCAAGCTCACTCTCAAGCTCATCTATCCTCTTCTTAGCCCCTCTAAGCAGTTTCTCCCGATACTTCAACTCCTGACTGTTCTGTTCTAGTAAATTAACAACTTCTTGTTCATAGGAAGATGCCTTCTCATCGTCGTCGTTGTCGGAGTCATCGGAGGAGTCCTTTTCTTTCTTCTCCCCAATTGTTCTAGTAAATTAACAACTTCTTGTTCATAGGAAGATGCCTTCTCAACATCGTCGTTGTCGTAGTCAACAGAGGAGTCCTTTTCTTTCTTCTCCCGAAGAGCCATTGAGCAGAAGCTCTTGTGGGGTCTTCGGCTACGACGTGAGCGACTCTTCGGCTTGTCCCCGAAGCCCATGAAATAGAGGCCCGCCGGATTGTCCATGTCCTTCCCCTTCCTGATCATGATCTCTTCATCACTTGAACTTGAAGACGATGAGGAAGATGAGGATCTCTTGGAGTATCTTTTCTCCATCTCGGCGAAGAAGGTCTTGTCTCGCTTCTTGTTCTCACGCCTGTAATCTTTCAGAGCCTTTCTAAAGAATCTTGTCTTGGGCTTGCCCTTCGTGGAGTTGTCGTACTTGCCGGAGTTGTAGGAGTTGCCGTCGGTTCCCTTCTTGTAATTCTTCTGCTTGGGACAGTCGGCGATAAAATGACTTGGGTCACCACACTCAAAGCATCCGGATTTTGTGCCGTGTCTCTTAAACATTCGCTTATCATAAACACGTCGCACCCGGTTGTTAAACAAGCACAGATCATCATCTCCTAGAGTATCAAGTTGTTCCTCGGAGATAGACATCAAGGAAAAGGCAGTACAACTCATGGCATTAGGATCAGCTGATGGTGTCGCAAGCGCCAGAGTATTTGAGCCAGAATCAGTGAGATTTGATCTCAACTGAATATCGACCTCTGAGGCCTTGAGCTTACTAAAAAGCTCTGCGATGGTCAAGGTATCATAGGACGCGCTCTCAACAATAGAAGAAACCTTGATCTCCCAGATCTTAGGGTCCAAGGTATGGAGTACCTTAAGCGCCTGTTCATGATCTGAGACCAGCTGATCATGCTCGGCCTTGTTGACGCGAAGCTTGTTAATAATCGATTAAAAATGGCCAAACAAAGCCTCAACAGTCTCACTAGGCTTCTGTGAGAAATTTTCATACTCACGCCGGTAGGTTTGGTAGAGCCTAGTCTTGACCTGAGCTGTCCCCTCATGGTGTGCCTGGAGGGTAGCCCTCTCTCGAGCAGTGGTGAGATGGCTAACACGCTCAAATTCACTGGGACCTAGACCAGAAAATAAAATATTCACCGCCTTACTATTATTTTGATGCTGGGTAATTACGTTTTCAGCAGTATCCGCAGCAATAGTCGTTATGGTGAAATTAGGATGAACACAAATCTCCCATATGTCCAAGCTCTGGCTCATGAGGTATGCTCGCATGCGAGTCTTCCAATAAGTGTAGCCAAAAGCTTCTAGGGATGGGATTTTACCAGAAGACGTCATGGTCACTACCTAGGTTTAGAATCAGTTAAGATATTAGAAAAACCTAACCTTGCTCTGATACCACTTGTAGGACCGAAAGTAGCGACCAGAGGGGGGGTGAATGGGCGCCTAAAAAATCTTGCTAAACTATGTGCTAATCCCCAACACCCAATCAAACTTAGCCAGACAAATAATTTTAGCGAAGCAAATTTTAGGAATTAAAATGGTTTAGCCTAAAAATAACGGTGTCCTAATTAAAATGATATTAAAGATAAACTAAATAGAAATACTGCAGTAAATAAACTTGGTACTAGAAATATTTAATAACGTACACAAAATATCTAAATATAATAATAGAATATTTAGATTGCGGTCTAAAAATAAAATACTAATCAACTAAATAAAAACATGGATCCAGAAATTAATTCAAAAATAAATCTAAAATATTTCATGTAAATCTAGAATAAAATATTGATGCAACTAATAATATATAATTTTTTATATATAAGCAGATTAAAGATACTGAAATAAATAATATGAGATGACTAAAAAATTTAACAGATTAAAATGTTACCTACAAAATTATTATTTTCAGACTAATTAAAAGATAGATAACTAACAGATTTAATCTAACTAGCTAACAAATAGGAGATTAAGAAACTGCTTACCTGCATCGCTGTTGAGTCACCGTACGTCACAGAAGATCCGACGCTCGTTTACCGTGCACTCTGCTTCCTTGCGCCGAGCACTGTGCCGGACTCCATTGCCCAGCCACTGTGCACTGCTGCTACTTGCTTTGCGTGGAAAAGAAACAAGTCCTGCCGTTTAAAAAACACGGAGCCCGCACCTGCAATGAGCTGCGCCAATTGCTGAAAATTGCACGGAAGTCACGCGATGCTACAGTGCATCGCGTTGTGGATCTTTTCCTGCCGCGCACGCGAGAAGACCTCGGCTGCTGGATGATCTGCGCTGTGCGCCTGCTTTTCATGCTGCTGCTTGCCTCGGATGAAGAGAGGGCGCTGTCGCATGAAATCAGAGAAAGAAGAATCACCCGCGGCGAAGAAAAATATTGGTGGCGGTGAAAATTTGGACTGTAGATTGATCTATTAGAAAACAGTCATCTATCCCTAGGGGGATAGGGGCCTATTTATAGGCAAATCCTAATACATGAAAAGACTAATTTACCCTCGGATAAAATAAACTGACTCTAAAATAAATTCCGAAAATTACTAAAATATTCTTAGAAAAATCACCTGACTCAAATAAAAATATTCTAAACTTAAAAACTAAATATTAATATCCTAAAAACGAATTAATCATAGATTGTCAGTTTTACGCCGAAACTGACAAAGCGTCCACCGTCTTCGCACCAGGTACCCGGATTGGGCCGACCCGACCCCGCAGCTTCCTCAGCTCGGCAATCGCTCGCCGCCCGTGTACCTGAGTCAAACCCAGTCAACAGACCGGTGGATCCTCTCCGCTCCTAGCCATGTACCCGGATTAGGCCAGCCCGACTCCGCAGCTCTTCTGCCCGGCCGTCGCTCACTGCCCGTGTACCTGAGTCACATGCGCCTCAGACTCGACAGGTCTTCAGCCATTAGCCAGGCAGTGGAGTGGAGTAAGATGACTCCTAAGCAGAGATATCCCAAGACTCACTCCACTGAGTCTTTACAGGCTAGTCAGCCCAAGGATGGAGTGTTCCAAGAACAACCTAAAGCTCCACCCAAGAAGCATGTCTGGGTCCCAAAGTCTAAACATCTCCACATTTCTCTTGACTCTCTACCTGGACCCTCTCACACCAAAGAGTCTACATCCAACACCACCAAGCCTAAGAACCCCAAGCCTCAACCACATCCCAAGAAGCCTACCTATCACTGTGAGTTGTGTTAGAGAGACGAGCATCTTAAGGAGTTTTGCTTCAGGAGGAAGCGGGTTGAGAGAGTAGAGAGAGCTCGAGGTGGGCAGGAGCAGTTCTACCAGCAGGGTGTATACAGAGAGTCCCTCGACACGGAGAGAGGCTAGAGGCCAGGCCGCGTCGTGTAGGTGGTGGTAGAGGAGACGACTTTCATGACCGTGCTCCGGAGGGTGGTTTTCGCTCTGGCAGAGCTCCAGGTTGTTCTGGATACGGCTTCATACCTCGTGGCTGTGACTTTAGGCAGAACAGAGGACCGTGCTTTGAGTCACACTTTGGTCCAGACTCTTATGATTCCTTCTGCTTTCCTACTTTTGAGTAGATGGCTCGACACTAGTTTAGCACCTTTGCTAAACCTGGTGTTGGATCGTTTGCTCCCACTCATGACCATTGATCTTGCATGATCGAGGACTGGAGGATGTGTGGATCATTGATTCAGGATGTTCTCGCCACATGACGGGACATCACAGATAGTTCTCTAGCCTCACTCCCCCGAGCTCTAAGGAGTACATCACTTTTAGGAATAGTGGTCAAGGGAAGGTACAAGGTATTGGGTCGATTCGTGTCTCTGATCATTTCTCTTTGAAGAATGTTGCTTTGGTTGGAAACTTGAATTTTAATTTGATTTCTATTTCGCAACTTCTTGAGGATGGTTTAGAGGTTCACTTTAAGAAGGGCATGTCTTCTGTTGTTGATTCTAGAGGATCTTTGGTTTGCTAGATCTTACCCTTCGGTAATGTTTTTCGGATTGGTTTTTCTAGTTCTTTTGGCCCTTCTCGCTGTTTGATTGCTGGATCCTCCTCTGAGCTCTGGAAGTGGCATTGGAGGTTAGGTCATTTGAGTTTTGATCTGCTAGTCAGATTGAGCTCTATGGACCTTATCCGAGGATTGCCCAAGCTTAAGATGGAGAAGGATCTAGTTTGACATCCCTGCCATCATGGGAAAATAGTTGTCGCTTCTCACGCACCTGTGACTCAAGTGATGACATCATACCCGGGAGAGCTGTTACACATGGATACTGTTTGGTCCAGCTCGAGTACGCTCAGTCGGTGGGAAGTGGTACGCGCTTGTGATAGTTGATGATTTTTCTCGATTCTCGTGGGTTTTATTTTTGGAGTCTAAGGATGATGCTTTTTAGTTTGTTCATTACCTGATTTTGAAGCTGAAGAATGAGAACAATGGTCGGATACGAGCAATTTGTTCTAACAACAGCTCTGAGTTCAAGAACTCTCAGTTCGTCAGCTTCTGCAGTGATCAGGCTCTTGAGCACCAGTTTTCTGCCCCTTACACTCCCCCACAGAACAGCGTTGTGGAACGAAAGAACCGCACGCTGGTCGAGATGGCCAGAACAATGCTTGATGAGCATAGGACTCCTAGGCGCTTTTGGGCTGAAGCCATGAACATGGCTTGCTATCTGGCCAATCGCATTTTTCTTAGAGCTTACCTAGGTAAGACATCATGTGAGTTTCGATTTGGCAGACAGCCAAAGGTGAGTCACTTGCGAGCGTTTGGCTGCAAGTGCTTTGTGCTCAAGAAGGGAGGGCATTTGGACAAGTTTGAGTCTCGTTGCTGGGATGGAGTCTTTCTTGGTTATGTTTTGCATTCTCGAGTCTTCCGTATGTGGAACCTCAACTCTCAGCAGCTTATCGTGACGTGTGAGGTTTCTTTTGATGAGCCCATGCCTTCACTGACTCCTTCTTTTGAGTTGTCTGGAGATGATGAGCTTGGAGAGTCCATCTTCGAGGAAGATGATGACGCTCCTACTGTTGATGAGGGTGGGCCTTCTGCACAGCCTGCAGACCCCACACCTTCTGAGACTTTGACTGAGGACGAGGGCGGACCTCTGATCACTCCTTCCACTTCTATTGAGCCCCCTCAGCCGAGTCTAGAGGTGACAGTTGTTGACTCCGATGAGGTGACGTCAGATTACCTAGGATCCCGAGCAGTTCTGCATGATTACCCCTCAAAGCTCATCATCGGTGATCTCACTTCGAGGTCCTTGCGTTCTTCTGTTGGCTTGCTTACTGTGTTTGCTGAGTCTGTGTTTGTTGCCACTTTTGAGCCCAGAGATGTTTCTCACGCTCTTTCTGATGCAAATTGGATAAACGTCATGCAAGAAGAGCTTGAGAATTTTATTTGCAATCGGGTTTGGACACTGGTTGAGCTTCCACCTAGATGCAACCCCATAGGCACCAAGTGGGTGTTTAAGAACAAGCAAGGTTAAGATGGGGTTGTGGTGTGCAACAAAGCTCGACTAGTTGCCCAGGGTTTTTGCCAGAAAGAGGGTATTGATTTTGAGGAGACTTTCGCCCCTGTTGCCCGTCTTGAGTCCATTCATATTCTTTTGGATTTTGTTGCTTCTAAAGGTTATTCAAATGGATGTCAAGAGTGCTTTTCTGAACGGGTACATAGAGGAGGAGGTCTATGTTAGGCAACCCCCGGTTTTGAGAACCCTAAGTTTCCTCAACATGTTTTCAAGTTGCAGAAAGCTTTATACGGTCTGAAGTAAGCCCCTAGGGCTTGGTATGATCGCCTAAAGTAGTTTTTGTTGGGGAACGGCTTTGTGATGGGTTCTGTAGACAAAACTCTTTTCTTGCTCAGAGATGGCTCAGACTTATTGATTGCTCAGATTTACGTGGATGGCATTATTTTTGGTGGTTCTACTAATGAGCTTGTGTCCAAGTTTTCTGAGTAGATGCACAATGAGTTTGAGATGAGCCTCATGGGTGAGCTCAAGTACTTTCTAGGGCTCCAGATCAAGCAGACCAAGGACGTCATCTTCATCCACCAGAGCAAGTACAAGCGGGACATGCTGAAGAAATTCGACTTCGGTGGAGAGCTGAAGCCTCAGATGACCCCAATGGGTACATCTAGGGGCCTGAACAAGGACGAGAGCGGCGTCAAGGTCAACGAGAGAGAGTATCGAGGGATGATCGGATCGCTGTTGTACCTGACGACGACGAGACCGAACATTCAGTTTGACGTGGGACTGTGCGTGCGCTTCCAGTCTTCACCACGCGCATCTCATCGGTAGGCTGCCAAGTGCATTTTCAGGTACCTTACCTATGTGCCTGATCTAGGTCATTACTATTTAGCATCATCGTCTCTTGATTTATCTAGCTTTTTCAACGCTGATTTTGGTGGGTGTCGGCTAGATTCCCAGTCGACTTCTGTAATTACCAGTTTCTTGGTTCTTCATTTGTTTCTTGGTATTCTCGAAAGCAATCTGGAGTTGCGCTTTCTACTACTGAGGCTGAGTATATAGCTTCTGCTAGGTGCTTCTCACAGTTGGTTTGGATGATTTCTACTTTGCGAGATTTTGGGTTGTTCTTCCCTGCCAGAGTTCCTTTGTTTTGTGATAGTACCAGCGCGATTAGTGTAGGGAAAAACCCATGTCTTCATTCAAAAACCAAACATATTGATGTGTGCTTTCACTTTCTGAGGGATCAATATGAGAAAGGGGTCATTGACCTTGTTCATGTTGATAACCATCATCAGTTGGCTGACATTTTTACCAAACCCTTAGATCAGTCTACTTTTGAGCATTTGCGAGGGGATTTGGGAGTTGTGTATCCTTTTTAGGATATTTTTGAGTCAGTCTTTTCTTTCTTATTTACTCTTTTCTTGAGTCTTTTTGTGTGAGTTCATATCATGCATATTCACGTATCACACTGTGAGCTCGCTTCTGTTATATGATTGATCTACTTTACTTATTCTAGCTAGTATATGCTTTTGAATACCTGTCGATGATCATGCTTTGCTTCAGTTTACATGATATGTCTGATATCTGTCATATGCATGGCTTTTATGCTTTAAAATTGAAAAATGATCAACATTGCTTATGGTAACTAGCATGTGTAGGCTGAATGCTTTTGCTATCTTTTACATGCCTTGTAGCTAGATCCTTACTTAGATACAGATATGCAACTTGGACATCTATATGCTTTTAAACATGGAAAATGTGCTATAAAAATGATATAAAATCAGAAAAATGAAAAATACATGCCTTTTATGCATAATTTGAAAAGATCCAGATGGGTTTGCTTTGTCGCATTGCATTGTTCTGGACTGCTTACCATAGCACTTTGGTATGAACTAGGACAATGTAATGTATGCTAAGACCAATGTATTAAGCTTCTGATGGTCCAGTTCTGGCCTAGGCTTAACTTGGTCGGTTAGCATAAGGTTGACTTGCAAATAACCCCTAGCAAAAATGAAAAAGGAAAAGAATAAACCTGAAAATTAAAAAGATAACAAGTTTGTTGAAGCTCTTTGTTATGGACAATGCTTATCTTGGTAGATATGAGCTAGCCTTTGCATCTCATGCTTTATCTTGCTTAGCAACTAGGAAATGTGGTGATATTTTTGTTTGCAAAAACTCAAAAAATGCATGCTAATGACTTTCTTTGGATATCATTTGTTGCACTGATCATGCCATGTGTCTTAGACAGTACTTCTTTTGCTATACTTGTTAGATGTTGTAATTGCAGTCAATCATATCTGAGAAGCATGTTTTTTACACTCCACCTTCATCCCAGTTGCATTCATTGTATATTTTGAGGGGGAGCTGCATTTTAGGGGGAGTTTGAGTCTGTGTATCTTTTGAGTGCATTTAGTCTCACTTGATGAGTCCAATTGTCAACAACGGGGAGAAATTATTGGGATTACTTTATCTTTTAGAAGAGTTTAGGAGGAGTTTTTGGCTTGTTTTTAGTCTTTTTGCCTTTACTCTTTGGATATCCCTGTTGATAATTCTGAGATTGCACTCGTTTTGAGTCTTTTATTTTTGGTTAACCATAATGACTGCTTTCTGGTTTTTGTTCGGCTTTTGGTCATTAGGGTTAAACTTTTATTTTATTTTATTTTATTTTCTTCTTTCTGTTTTCTTTTGTTTTGTTTTTTTGTTTCCACGTGTTTGCAGGTTCTGAAGAATTGCTGAAGAGGGTGTTGACAATGCACTCATCAAGAGGGAGATTGAGCAGCCATATTGAAGAGCATGGGCCTTATGGCTCCAGATGTGATGAGTGATTGTCAACGGAAGTCAAAGAGAAGACGTGAAGAGAAGATGAGACCTGCCGTGTCTGGGCCGCGTGTGACTTAGTGTCGCGCCCCGATTTAATAAATCAGGACTTTATTGAAATTCCATAGAAAATCAATAAAACAAGACGTTCATCAAGCGACCACGTACAATACGGGCAATCATTCATGGTTCGTAGACCGCATTAATACAAAAGTGAATGAAAATGAAGAGAAACTAATAAAATCAAGGGTCCTAGATGAACGCCTCCTTCCAGACTCGCCTTGACTGGGTCGCTACTCCAGACCTTCATCCTCCTCGTAGTAGACGGGCTCTGATGGTGTAAGTCAACGGGGTGAGTACAGATGTACTCAGCAAGCCACCGAATGCAAATATAAATGCAAAGTAATAACAAGGGGGATAGTGGCTAATTTTGCGGAAAAGCATAATTGTAAAGCATTAAATGTGATCAATTTTATTAGTACTGAAATGTAAACATGTGTATGCATCATCATCTTCTAACTCGAGGAGTACGTTTTACCTCCCCGCACAACAGTCCTTACATGACATGAATAACTCATCCATTCAAACAATTGTAAACTAATTGCGAGTAGTCACACAACCCGCCCTTGACCGTGGGCTCGGCTTTTCGAAAAGATTAAATTACTTTGATCAGAGATGTACCACTGTACCAGCAAGGCACGCACTCATCACTTACACCAAAGTGTAACGAGATGACCCATTTCACGGGAACTCGTGCCAAAACCTTCCATATGGTCTCCCCCGACTCAACAGCACCCTCTTATAGGTTTCGTACCGTGTCTCGCCATGTCGAGTTTCCACAATACCCCCCCTTGAGCCATCGTCGGTACAAGGCGCCCTGAGGGCTAGCCCCTTGCCCCCTCCACTATGGTACTGAGAGCCGGAGTGTTCCACACTTCCAGTTAGGACTTACCCATTAGACTTGTGGTTGGTACAGAAGTGCTTTGCAACAGATCCCGCAGACCGGTCCTTATAGTGCCCCGGGTGCGACATACCAAAACCCGAGCTTGCACCCGGAACCCACCATACTTATAACATACCTAATTCCAACAGAGTCCAGAGACAAGAATAACGGGGTATTTCATATACCAGAATCCATCTAATCTACGACTCGTTCTTTATATCCTATAGCAGTTGTGCCGATACATTGGGCACTAGCTAATATAATATTTGTAGAGTGACAAGGAGTTAAGTCTCAATAAGCATGGCTTGGGTTTGCACACAAGGACGGGGACCTAATAAATATAAGTGTAAGGCTTGATGTTTGACTAATGCAATATTAACCTATGAGTTATAGCGATAATTTATTAAATCATGGGCTCAATAATGATCAACTGTTTCCACAGGGGTGGTCGATGACTTGCCTTGATCAGCAAAGGGGGATGGAGGAACCTCGGGGTAGAACTCCTGCTCCTCGATGAACTCGTAGTCTTCTCGATACGGAAAAATACATAAACAACACATTCAATAAAGCATCACCAAACAAAAACATACAAATTTTATGATCTAATCATGTGATTTGAGCTTTATTATTCTGGTGTTACTTTTAATAATATTAAAAGTTAAGTTTTAGAGGTTTTTATTAATTCTTTTCCTGAATTATTGATTTATCCCTAAGGGGTTTTTATTTATTTAATCCATAAGTTTATTTTGTGCTAAGATAACATACTGTTTTTATGGCTTTGAAGTGTAGAGAATAATTTACTGAATTTAACAAAATTTGAATGGTGAAATTTGGAGTTAAAATGAACAAGTTATGAATTTTTGAAGTTTAAACTATTTTCTGAATTTTATTTAAAACCAGAAAACAGTCTCTGGTCCACGGTGAACTAGGTTCACCGTGAACCTGCGACTGTGCGCGTGGACCGGGCACGTGGCAGCGGTTGGATTAGGATCCAACGGCCAGAGCGCGCGCGGGTACTTTAAGTGGCGATCGACGGCTCCCGTGACTCGGTACCGCTTCGGCTCAGATCGAGGGCCAGGATTAAATCCCATGGGGATTTAATCCAGGCCGTTAGATCGAGATCATGCGGTCCGCGAGGGATCCGGCACGGCACGCGGCGAAGGGGTAATTTATCCCTTCTTCCCCGACTCCGGTGGAGCTCCGACGAGCAATTGCCGGCGACTGCGAGGCCTAAGGCCCTAGGCGATGGCGAAAATGGAGAGAGGGGAAGACGGGGAACATGAAGATACCGGTGACGGCGGTGAGGGGCAAGCGACGGCGACCGGCGATGAGATGAGGCGGCGGTGCTCCTCGGGTTGGCGGTGGCGAAGGCGTTCCGGTGGTGGTCTGGCCTAGCGGAGGCGATGCCGAGGTAGAGGAGGCGGAGGGGATCCCGGCGGTCGAGACGGCGAGGGCGGCGGTGGCCCGGAGCGCCGGCGAGGGCTTGCCGGAGTGCGAGCAGAGGAAAAACCAAAGAAAAGGTGGCGGCCTTCGGGTTCACGCGGAATAGGGCTCTGGTGGCGTGGCTTGGCTGCGGCGAGGCTGAGGGCTTATATAAGGGTCGTCGGTGGCGCATAAGGCAGGCGGATCGAGGGGAATCGGGGGGTTCCAAATCAATGTCGGCGAGGTTTCTATAGTGCTCGGGTTCATACCAAATATGGCGAAAACGCGTCGGCAAAGGAAGGAAAGGGGGCGGCGGCGACCAGGGAAGGTGATCCGGGGTGATCCGGTGGCCGGCGGCGAGGAAACAGAAAGTGATCACCGGGGAAGGAAAGGGGAGCGATCCCCTTCCATGGAGAAGACGAAGCTGACAGGGGGCCCCCACCTGTCAGCGGGCGAAACAAAAAGGAAGGGCCGACAAGCGGGCCACGACTGTCAGAGAGAGGGAAGCGGAGGCGAGAGGCTGCCATGTGGGGCCGAGGCGGGCGCGGGCGGGAGAGAGAAGCGGGGGAGTGCGCCGACATGTGGACCCCACCTGTCGGTGGCACACTGCTGGATTGGGCCGGGCTCAGGGTGAATTCGAGGTTGAGGCCCATTAAAGATTTAAAATCTTTTCTGATTAAAAATAAATACAGTAATTCATATATTTGATTAAGGGTTGAATCACTGTTGATAAAAATTTGTAAAAATTCTCTAGTTTATCTCATAAAATTTTCAAGTCCAAATCTTGAATATTTCTCCCTGTTTGGCTTCATTCGGGTTCTTTTAGGATTTTCCTTTAATATTAAAATCCAGAAATGTTTTAAATATTATTTTTCTTTTATTTTATTTGTTTTTATTTCTGGGGGTGTTACAATCCTATCCCCCTTACAGAGAATCTCGTCCTCGAGATTCGGATCAATCCTCGAATAACTCAGGATGTTGTGCCTTGAGCTCATCTTCTTTTTCCCATGTAGCTTCTTCTACCGGATGATTGCTCCACTGCACTTTGCAGAAACGAATGACCCGACTCCTGGTGATCCTTTCTTTGACCTCCAATATTTTAACAGGCTTTTCCACATAGGTCAGGTCCTCTTGAACATCTAGCTGCTGAAGATCCACTTGCTCCGTCGGGACGCGAAGACACTTCTTGAGTTGGGAAACGTGAAACACGTCATGTACTCCTGCCAATGAGGGCGGTAGTTCCAATTGATAAGCGACTTCGCCTTGGCGTCGAACAATGGGAAATGGTCCAACATATCGAGGGGCCAACTTTCCTCTCATGTTAAACCGTTGAGTACCACAGAGAGGCGTAACTCGAAGGTAAACATGATCTCCTTCTTCAAAGGCTAGGTCTCGGCGTCGATTGTCTGCGTAGCTCTTTTGTCGTGATTGGGCTGCCTTGAGTCGGTCTCTGATTATTCGTACCTTCTCTTCGGCTTCACGAAGAATGTCCGTTCCGAACACTTGGGATTCACCGGTTTGGTCCCAAAGTAGAGGCGTTCTGCACTTACGTCCATATAGGGCTTCAAAAGGAGACATCTGAAGGCTGGCTTGATAGCTGTTGTTGTATGAAAACTCAGCGTACGACAAGCTCTTGTCCCAGGTGGCTCCAAAATCCAAGACACATGCTCGCAGCATATCCTCCAAGATCTGATTCACCCTCTCCGTTTGTCCATCCGTCTGAGGGTGGTAGGCAGTGCTGAAATTTAATCTCGTGCCCATCTCCTCTTGAAGGTTCTTCCAGAAACGAGAGGTAAACTGACTTCCTCTGTCGGACACTATCTTCTTGGGTACTCCATGAAGACACACGATCCGGGCCATGTATAGCTCTGCAAGCTTAGGACCACTAAAGGTCGTCTTGACGGCTATGAAATGTGCTACTTTCGTAAGCCGATCGATGATCGCCCAAATAGAGTCATATCCAAGTTGGGTCTTTGGGAGTCCGGTGATAAAATCCATTCCGATTTCCTCCCACTTCCATTCAGGCACCTTAAGTGGCTGTAACAGTCCTGCATGTCTCTGATGTTCAGCTTTTACTCTTCGGCAAGTGTCACACTCGGCGACGAACTGTGCAATCTCCCTCTTCATACTAACCCACCAATAACGTTCCTTCAGGTCCTGGTACATCTTGGTACTGCCGGGGTGAATGGAGTATAACGTCTCATGGGCTTCTCTAAGGATAAGGGTCTTTATTTCGGGTTTATCCAGCACACATATCCGAGTTCCAAACCATATGGTGCCATTCTCGTCCTCTGAAAATCCTGGGGCTTTTCCTTGCCTCATGTTCTTCTTGATGGCTGCTATATCTGGGTCTTCTAACTGAGCTTCTCGGATTTGCTCAAATAGAACTGGCTGGGTCTCCAAGGTTGCTAGGTATGTTCCGGTGGTCAACCCAAGATTCAATTTTTCCATCTCTCTACTTAACAAGGGGGCGTGTTCTTGAATCATCATGGCTGTGCAATATCCCTTGCGACTTAATGCATCAGCTACCACATTTGCTTTTCTGGGGTGGTAGTGAATACCTAAGTCATAGTCCTTTATTAGCTCCAACCATCGTCTTTGTCTCAGGTTGAGATCCGGCTGTGTGAAGATGTACTTCAAACTCTTGTGATCCGTAAAGATCTCACAGCGATTTCCGACCAAATAATGCCTCCAAATCTTAAGGGCGTGTACTACTGCGGCTAATTCCAAATCGTGGGTCGGGTAGTTCAACTCATGGGGTCTCAACTGACGAGAGGCATAAGAGATAACCTTTCCATCTTGCATAAGAACACATCCCAACCCTTGGCGAGACGCGTCGCAGTAAACATGGAAGTCTTTACGGATATCGGGTAGGGTCAGTATGGGTGCAGATACCAAACGGGTCTTGAGAGTAAGGAAACTTCCTCGCATTCAGGAGTCCATTCAAACTTCTCTCCTTTCTGGAACAACTTGGTCATTGGCTTGGCTATTTTTGAAAAATTCTCAATAAATCTTCGATAATATCCGGCCAAACCCAGGAAACTTCGTATCCCAGATACGTTCGTGGGTGGCAGCCAATCCGTAACTGCTTCTACGGTGGCAGGGTCCACTGCGATTCCTTGCGCAGAGATGATGTGCCCAAGGAACTTCACTTCTGCCGTCCAGAATTTACACTTGCTGTACTTGGCATATAATTGGTGCTCCCTTAGCTTGCCTAAGGTTAACCGGAGGTGAGTCCCGTGCTCTTTCTGATCCTTGGAATAAATTAGAATGTCGTCTATAAAGACCACGATGAATTTGTCCAAATATTCCATGAACACCTTATTCATCATGTTCATGAAGAATGCCGGGGCGTTGGTCAATCCAAAGGACATAACCGTGCACTCGTATAATCCATAACGGGTGGTAAAGGCCGTCTTGGGTATGTCTTCTTCTCGAATCCTCAACTGATGATATCCAGATCGCAGGTCGATCTTCGAGAATACCGTAGCTCCTTTTAGCTGGTCGAAGAGATCGTCGATCCGAGGCAACGGGTACTTATTTTTGATGGTTACTTCATTCAAAGCGCGGTAATCCACACACATACGCTTGGCCTTGTCTTCTTTCTTCTCGACGAAGATGACGGGGGCACCCCATGGCAATGTACTTGGTCTGATGTAGCCTTTCCTCTCGAGATCCTCCAATTGCTGCTTCATTTCAGCTAACTCATTAGCGGCCATCTGGTAGGGTCGCTTATAAATAGGAGTGGTTCCGGGCACCAAGTCAATCCTGAACTCGATGTCCCTCTTGGGTGGCATCCCTGGTAAATCCTCTGGAAATACATCCGGGTATTCACTGACTACCGGTATCTCCTCCAAAGTAATCTGATGTAGTCTGGGTCTTCTAATCTTTATGCTTGGCATCTGAAATGTGACGACAGTCCCTTCTTCACTGGTCACAGTCACTGTTCTCTGGGCACACTCTATTATTCCTTGGTACTTATTGAGCCAATCCATCCCCAGAATGAGATCCAAGCCTTGGCATTCAATAAGTATGGGATCGGCCCAAAATATGGTGCCATGGATATCTATCCATACCTTAGGGCTATAGGTTAAAGCTAGGGTTTGTTTTCCCGGGGTGACTATTTGTACTGCTCTGGGTAGTTCTTCTATGTTTAGATTGTTCTTTCCCACAAAATCAGTTGATATGAAGGAGTGCGTAGCTCCAGTGTCAAATAAAACCACGGCAGGTGCTAAATGTACCAAGAACTTACCCATCACTATCTCTGGTGTGGCCTGAGCTTCTTCAGCGGTGACGTGATTGACTCGTGCACGGATGGCAGGGTTCGCGGCCACTCCTTGGACGCGCTTGGGGTGAGGGCACGCATTGGAGTAATGCCCTTCCTGGCAGCAGTTGAAACATACCACGGGCTTGCCGTGCTTGTCGCGCAGGATTTCTGCCTTCTTTGCTGGGGTGGTTGGTGCAGCTGGGGCGGCGGGAGCGGAGCGAGGTTGTCCGGTTCCGGCGTTGGCGGCGGGTGGCGCCGGGCGATACACTAGTCGGGGTGGTATTGTGGAGCCGGTGGAGGTGTGAAGCGGGGCCTCTGAGCCATGCCCTAGTTTTGCCTAAAGGCAATCATCCTCTTCTTTTTCAGGTCGACCTTGTTTTGCTGGGTCTCTTGAATGATAGCTTTATTCACCAACTTTTGAAAGTTGGCGAAATCTCCGGAGATAAGCTGTAGGGACAGCTCATCCTTCAATCCCCGGAGGAACTTAGCCTGCCTGGCCACATCGGTACGGACCTCCTCAGGTGCGTATCGGGCCAGACGGTTGAACTCGTGCAGATACTCGGTTACGGACCTGCTCCCCTGCTGCAGGTCTCTAAACTCCTGTTGTTTTTGCGTGATAATACCGTCGGGGATGTGGGCGGCACGGAAAGCGGCCGAAAACTCTGCCCAAGTATGGGCGTGGCCCTCGGGCAGAGTCTCGCGAAGATTATCCCACCACTCTGCGGCGAGACCATGAAGCTGGTGGGTGGCGAAGGCCACCCTCTCCTGCTCGGTGCAGGTAAGGAGGTCGAGCTTCTTCTCGATGGCTCGTAACCAATCCCCAGCCTCCATGGGGTTGGTGGTGCTCGAGAAGGTTGGTGGGTGGACTCGGAGGAACTCTGAGAGCTGAGATGCGGGAGCGGGAGCTGGTGTGGCGGGTCGGGGCAGCTCGGGCTGTTGGTGGAGACGGAAGAACTGAGCCTGCTGCTCTTGCATCTGCTGCTGCTGCATTTGGTTCAATAGAGCAGTGACCAGTTGGTTTTGGGTGGCCATCATCTCAGCCACTGTGGGGTGGTTAGCGATTGGGGCCTGCCTTTGTCCCGTTGCTCCCCAGTGTGGCAAGTTGCCACTCTCTTCTCCGTTCTGGGGAGCGTCGGAACCCTGAGTGTTGGTCATCCTGGAGTTTTCAAAGTAGACAACATTTATTTTAGAGAACTCTTTATGTTTTATTTCAAAAGGTACCGTTCTTGCGGTTACATTTATTTATTTCTTCATTCATGCCTTATATTTTGACATGAATGGTAATACAAGCAAGCAAAATGAAAAGCAATCAACCGTAAACTACGTCTAAGGTAGCTCGGGGGACGGCTCAATCTCGGGCTCGGGGAAGACGGTCGGGGTCGAGGAGCTGGATGGTCCGGTGGGTGGTGCACTGCGGGAGATCCTCTTGGGCCTTACGGTGGGGATCCGAAGGGGTTTCTTCTTGCGAGGCGGAAGAGGTGCGATCTCCTCGATGTCCTTCTTTAATTCCTTGAGCTGATGGCGAAGCTGGGTGTTGATTATGGCGCCCTGGCGTAGAAGCTCGTTCTGACGCCTCAATTCCTCCACCTCGAGGGTCAACTGGGGGTTCTGTTGAAGCTGTCGACGGAGCTCGGCATTCTCACGGGTCAGGTTCTCCGAAGTGTGGCGGTAGAAGTCGATGGTGTCGTGCTGGCTGTCTGCGTCGAGGACGGCCTCTGTGTGGAGGTTGTCCATGGCCTCCAAGAGTCTCATCGTGCGGGTGATGGCGGAGTTGCTCTACGTGAGGGGGCTGATGTAGATGCTGCGGTGACTCCCGGGTGTGCGCATGGGCATGAAGCGGTAGACGGTGTCGCGGAGGTGGCAGTCATATACCAGTCGAAGCTCGGCGAGGGACTGAAGAGCGGCTCGCTGGCTAGCCACCACAAATGAAGGTCCTCCAACTCCATGGGTGTAAAAGGGTGACTGCGTGGAGGAGGGGCGGATCACAACCGTGACCTCGCAGTAGCTCTCGTTCGCATCGGGAAAGATCCCGTGGAACGCGGGCTCATGGGGAAACCCCAAGAAGTTGACGAGCACGCGAAGCTCGCGGATGAATCCGGCCTCATCACGAAGAGTCCCGCTCATGGTATGGACCGACATCTACAAAAGAGAGAAAGTTTTGGTGAAAAATCTTGGAAGATGAAAGGATAAGTAGTGTTTGTAAGAAAATATAGTAAGTATAAGTCCTAAGGTCAGGTCTGTTTGGCTTCCTACAGTCAAGTCGGCTCTGATACCATCTTGTCGCGCCCCGATTTAATAAATCAGGACTTTATTGAAATTCCATAGAAAATCAATAAAACAAGACGTTCATCAAGCGACCACGTACAATACGGGCAATCATTCACGGTTCGTAGACCGCATTAATACAAAAGTGAATGAAAATGAAGAGAAACTAATAAAATCAAGGGTCCTAGATGAACGCCTCCTTCCAGACTCGCCTTGACTGGGTCGCTACTCCAGACCTTCATCCTCCTCGTAGTAGAAGGGCTCTGATGGTGTAAGTCAACGGGGTGAGTACAGATGTACTCAGCAAGCCACCGAATGCAAATATAATGCAAGGTAATAACAAAGGAGAAAGTGGCTAGTTTTGCGGAAGCAGCATAATTGTAAAGCATTAAATGTGATCAATTTATTAGTACTGAAAAGTAAACATGTGTATGCATCATCATCTTCTAACTCGAGGAGTACGTTTTACCTCCCCGCACAACAGTCCTTACATGCCATGAATAACTCATCCATTCAAACAATTGTAAACTAACTGCGAGTAGTCACACAACCCGCCCTTGACCGTGGGCTCGGCTTTTCGAAAAGATTAAATTACTCTGATCAGAGATGTACCACTGTACCCACAAGGCACACACTCATCACTTACACCAAAGTGTAACGAGATGACCCATTTCACGGGAACTCGTGCCAAAACCTTCCATATGGTCTCCCCCGACTCAACAGCACCCTCTTATAGGTTTCGTACCGTGTCTCGCCATGTCGAGTTTCCACAATACCCCCCCTTGAGCCATCGTCGGTACAAGGCGCCCTGAGGGCTAGCCCCTTGCCCCCTCCACTATGGTACTGAGAGTCGGAGTGTTCCACACTTCTAGTTAGGACTTACCCATTAGACTTGTGGTTGGTACGGAAGTGCTTTGCAACAGATCCCGCAGACCGGTCCTTATAGTGCCCCGGGTGCGACATACCAAAACCCGAGCTTGCACCCAGAACCCACCATACTTATAACATACCTAACTCCAACAGAGTCCAGAGACATGAATAACGGGGTATTTCATATACCAGAATCCATCTAATCTACGACTCGTTCTTTATATCCTATAGCAGTTGTGCTGATACATTGGGCACTAGCTAATATAATATTTGTAGAGTGACAAGGAGTTAAGGCTCAATAAGCATGGCTTGGGTTTGCACACAAGGACGGGGACCTAATAAATATAAGTGTAAGGCTTGATGTTTGACTAATGCAATATTAACCTATGAGTTATAGCGATAATTTATTAAATCATGGGCTCAATAATGATCAACTGTTTCCACAGGGGTGGTCGATGACTTGCCTTGATCAGCAAAGGGGGATGGAGGAACCTCGGGGTAGAACTCCTGCTCCTCGATGAACTCGTAGTCTTCTCGATACGGAAAAATACATAAACAACACATTCAATAAAGAATCACCAAACAAAAACATACAAATTTTATGATCTAATCATGTGATTTGAGCTTTATTATTCTGGTGTTACTTTTAATAATATTAAAAGTTAAGTTTTAGAAGTTTTTATTAATTCTTTTCCTGAATTATTGATTTATCCCTAAGGGGTTTTTATTTATTTAATACATAAGTTTATTTTGTGCTAAGATAACATACTGTTTTTATGGATTTGAAGTGTAGAGAATAATTTACTGAATTTAACAAAATTTGAATGGTGAAATTTGGAGTTAAAATGAACAAGTTATGAATTTTTGAAGTTTAAACTATTTTCTGAATTTTATTTAAAACCAGAAAACAGTCTCTGGTCCACGGTGAACCAGGTTCACCGTGAACCTGCGACTGTGCGCGTGGACCGGGCACGTGGCAGCGGTTGGATCAGGATCCAACGGCCAGAGCGCACGCGGGTACTTTAAGTGGCGATCGACGGCTCCCGTGACTCGGTACCGCTTCGGCTCAGATCGAGGGCCAGGATTAAATCCCACGGGGATTTAATCCGGGCCGTTAGATCGAGATCGTGCGGTCCGCGAGGGATCCGGCACGGCACGCGATGAAGGGGTAATTTATCCCTTCTTCCCCGACTCCGGTGGAGCTCCGGCGAGCAATTGCCGGCGACGGCGAGGCCTAAGGCCCTAGGCGATGGCGAAAATGGAGAGAGGGGAAGACGGGGAACATGAAGATACCGGTGACGGCGGCGAGGGGCAAGCAACGGCGACCGGTGATGAGAAGAGGCGGCGGTGCTCCTCGGGTTGGCGGTGGCGAAGGCGTTCCGGTGGTGGTCTGGCCTAGCGGAGGCGATGCCGAGGTAGAGGAGGCGGAGGGGATCCCGACGGTCGAGACGGCGAGGGCGGCGGTGGCCCGGAGCACCGGCGAGGGCTTGCCGGAGTGCGAGCAGAGGAAAAACTGAAGAAAAGGTGGCGGCCTTCGGGTTCACGCGGAATAGGGCTCTGGTGGCGTGGCTTGGCTGCGGTGAGGCTGAGGGCTTATATAGGGGTCGTCGGTGGCGCATAAGGCAGGCGGATCGAGGGGAATCGGGGGGTTCCAAATCAATGCTGGCGAGGTTTCTATAGTGCTCGGGTTCATACCAAATATGGCGAAAACGCGTCGGCAAAGGAAGGAAAGGGGGCGGCGGCGACCAGGGAAGGTGATCCGGGGTGATCCGGTGGCCGGCGGCGAGGAAACAGAAAGTGATCGCCGGGGAAGGAAAGGGGAGCGATCCCCTTCCATGGAGAAGACGAAGCTGATAGGGGGCCCCCACCTGTCAGTGGGCGAAACAAAAAGGAAGGGCTGACAGGCGGGCCACGACTGTCAGAGAGAGGGAAGCGGAGGCGAGAGGCTGCCATGTGGGGCCGAGGCGGGCGCGGGCGGGAGAGAGAAACAGGGGAGTGCGCCGACAGGTGGACCCCACCTGTCGGTGGCACACTACTGGATTGGGCCGGGCTCAGGGTGAATTCGAGGTTGAGGCCCATTAAAGATTTAAAATCTTTTCTGATTAAAAATAAATCCAGTAATTCATATATTTGATTAAGGGTTGAATCACTGTTGATAAAAATTTGTAAAAATTCCTAAAATTATATTTTGGTCTCTAGTTTATCTCATAAAATTTTCAAGTCCAAATCTTGAATATTTCTCCCTATTTGGCTTCATTTGGGTTCTTTTAGGATTTTCCTTTAATATTAAAATCCAGAAATGTTTTAAATATTATTTTTCTTTTATTTTATTTGTTTTTATTTCTGGGGGTGTTACACTTAGGTACACGGGCGGCGAGCGACTGCCGAGCAGAGGGGCTGCAGAGTCGGGCTGGCCCAATCCGAGTACATCGGCTAGGAGCAGCAGAGGATCCACTAGTATATTGATCGGGATTGACTCAGGTACATGGGCGACGAGCGATTGCCGGGCTAAGGGAGCTGCGGAATCGAGCCGGCCCAATCCGGGTACCCGGTGCGAAGATGGTGGACGCTTTGTCAGTTTCGGCGCAAGACTGATGACCGGTGATTATCTTTATTTAGGATTTTATTATTTTGCCTTTAGGCCCACAGTCTATGTTATTCGAGTCAGTAAAAAACCCTAAGGGCATTTTGGTCATTTCCAAATTTATTTTCAGTGTTTGTATAATTTACCCTAGGGGTAAATTTATCTTTTTTCCCTTTTGTTGGGCTGCCTATAAATAGGCCACAACCCCCTAGTGTTAGGGTTAACTCATTTGCAATTAAAAATTCCGAGTTCAATTTGTCCCCACGTGTTTCTCCAGCCGCCGCCGCAATCGTTCGCCTCTAATTTTTCTCATCGCCGGCGATTTTTCTTCGGAGGGGACACGTGAGGCATCAGGACGTGCATGTGCAGCAGTCCCGTGGGTGGCATGAGAGTAGAAGCTCTGCTCGGCCCGTGTGCAGGCGAGGAGCCCAAGGGCTCGGCTCAGACGGCGTGCAGGTGCAGCAGTCCTGCGGGCGGCATGAGAGCAGCAGCTCTACTCGGCTATCTGCTCAAGGAAGCTGCAGGGAAGCTGAGCGACAGGCGCATGTTTCCATGTGTGGTGTGACTCTTGGTGCTGGACATTGAAGGCAGCAATATGGCAGGCAAACTCGGTTGCCCAGGCACTCCTTGCATCATCTGGAAGGCTTCTGCAGCACGGCTCGGCATGGGGAGTAGCATGCGAACGCCTGTGCACGCGGTAGCTTTTTGGGCCTAGGGCTGTCAGCCGAAGCAGGCGCACACTGCAATCGATCACGCACGGCGCTTATAATCTATTCGGCTTAATGCCTGAACAGAAGGAAAAGAGTGAGTTTGTTCCTCATTTCTTGTGCACTCAAAGTAATTTCAGTTAAGAGTACTCAATACGCACGTAGTAACAATTTTATTTAATGAATATTCTGAGATAGACTCACTTACATCTAGCACACGTTAATGTCAGAGTTTTGCTTTTCCTCGAATAGCATGCCTAAGTTACTATTTTAGTTGTTGGCCGATTTGATATTGCACTTCACTTGCATTATATTTCTTGATAAGATTTAATTACTGAAAATGCTTTACTTTTAGACTGCACTAAGTATGTTCACTGATGTATCTCTGTATCCTTAGTGCATGTTGAATCATGTGTGAGCACATTTAAATCATCTGTATTTATTTTATCTGATTAGATGCCTGAGTATTGCAGATGATTTTATTTGTGCTATTTGAAATGCATGTGAGTTGAATGCGCTATTGATCTATTTTTTAAACACTATGTTAGTGTCTTTTCGATTAGGACACCGGTCGTTTTTAGGCTAGATTATTTTAGTACCTGTGATCTGTTTTGCTTCTGCTGTTTGTTTGTCGAGGTGCAGTGGTGTTGGACCGAAAACGGTGACCAGAGGGGGGTGAATGGGAGCTTTTAAAATTTCAGACTAAAATAGTCTTCTATTTTAAATCTGTCTTCTACGGAACAGGCTTCGAACACACCCTTCGAAGTTCTGATTCGGAGGTATTTCACAACTCCGAAATCAGGCTTCGCAAGGAGCAAAAGTTCGAAGCCAAGAAGACTTCGCTCCACCCACAAATCTGAAGATTCACCTCTGCTAAGTCCGTGCAGGCTCTGCACACTGGGTTCAAGCAGTAAATGAAAACAGAATCAAAGCTTCATTGCTTGAACAGGGAACACAAAATGAACTCACAGATCTGAATGCAAAGTATGTGGCGGCTAGCACATGAGCTCAAAAATGGTTGTTCAAAGTGTATGTGACCTAGCTAGCCTTCACTATTTATAGGCACTATTCAACCCTGTGAATAGACTACTTTACCCCTAGGGTTTACACTGTTTTTGTCTCATCAGAACAGGGGGGTACAACTGGTAGTCTACTTTATTCGGAGGCTTTTTTTGTCAGCTTCGCAGAGGGGACAGCATCAGCTTTTGCAGAGAAAACACGGTCAGCCTTTGCAGTTTTGGAGCCTTCTAAAGCCCCCCTTCGCACGCGAGGGGTGCGGTAGCTTCGGTGAGAAGCCTTGAGCCTGACGGCCTTCGCTTCACCGAAGTCAGCCTTCGATACAGATATGGTTTTGAGCCGAAGCCGTCAAAGCCCTTGAGCCTTCGCGCCATCACCTCCGGAGTGGACCACCACGGCTTCGTAGCTTCTTCAAGCTTGAACTCCGTCAGTCCGTGTACCGAAGCCATGCATGGCCGAAGTACCTCAAGTCGGCCTCACTCCGAAGCCCCACCTTCGGAGTACCACCCTTCAAAGTCCCTCCTTCGTCCAAGGCCTCCGCATGAAGCATTCCATGAGCACTTCGTCGTAGTGTCTCTCCCCGAGCACACTCCTCGACGAACCTCACCCGGACCATGCCTTCGATGCACCTCGACTTCTGAGAACTTCGTTGGGTATACCTTCGAGTGCCTCCCTCCGGAGCACACTTCGAATGCATTGCCTCATTGCTGAGGACTTTGTCCACCAAACTCCGAAGTCACTCCATTCGGAGTACCCTTCGAAGTGCCTCGCCTCCGAGGACTTTGTCTCGGGGTACCTTCACCCGGAGCCACACTCCGCACTTACTGCCTTCTCTTGGCGCACCTCGACCCGAGGTCCGACCTCGACCCCTTCCAACCTTCATGACCGAGCTCCCCGCTCGCCTGGCATCAAGCCTCCCGCTTGACCCTGGTCCAGCTGCTACGAACCGTCCGACGCCTCCGAAGTCACCTGCGCACCACAGACAAACAGACAAGTGTATCCAGTACCCCGGAGACTTCTCCAGGTAAACAAACTTCAGCACACACTCCGGTGTACCGCCCAAAGTACCGAGACCTTCGGTACGACCTAGTCACTGTGTACTGTCAGACCCCTCCGACAGACACACTCTGTTGCAACATCCGCAGCAAACAGACCACCGAACCCTTCGGTGAAACAACCTCCGAACCCCTTCGGAGGGACCCCTTCGAATCAGAGGGTAAAATCTGTCAATCACAAATCACAGACTCCGAAACCAACCCTTGGTTTCTTAAGTGGGTGTTGGGAGAAGGTCATTGATTCGAAAGAATTTTTAGACATACATTCACCCCCCCTCTGGTCGCTACTTTTGGTCCTACACTTCACCGCCGCCCCCGCTCATCGCTAGCCGCATTCCGTCAACCCCAAGCCACCCTTCTGGTATCATCTTGACCGCCATCCTTAGCTCATTCCGTTTTCGTGCTTAGATTAGGCCGTCGGCCATCGCCGTCGCCGCTAGGGCCGCCGCCACCCTCGGCTGTCACCAGAGAAGACGACTAGCACAGGTAATTACCCTCTTCCATGTCAGATCGCTCCACGGCCACGTGATCTCGATCGGACGGTCGACGTTATATCGTGGAACGATTCAATCTCAGCCGTCCGTTCTGATCGAAGGGGTATGGAGCATTCTCGGTCGTCCGATTTCATTTAATCACCCCACCTCCACCGCGTGTGTCCGATTGCGATCCAACAGTGATCCATGCTCTGGCTCACACCATAGTGCACTGGTTCACCGTGGACCAGAGACTGATTTAAAAATTAAAATAAATTCTGAAAATTAATTTAAACTTTAAAAATTCATAACTTCTTCAAATTAGCTCCAAATTTGATCATTCAAATTTCAGGGAATTCATCTTTTTATTCTCTTCATGTTAATCCAATAAAATTCATATGTTTATACTAAACTTTTATATGATTTTAATTGGAATTAAAATAAAATTCTAGAAATTGTTTTAAACTTCAAAAAAATTCATAACTTCTTTAAATTAACTCTAAATTTGGCCATTCAAATTCCAGAAAATTTATCTTTTTATTCTCTACATGTTTAGCCAATAAAATTTATATGTTTGTACTGTTTATTTTATTGTTTATTCTTCTCATTTTACATGCCTAGAAGAATACAACGTCGTCGAGGAACCCGAATATTTTCCCGAGGTTCCACCTTCATCATTTGCAGAACAAGGCAAGTCACCAACCCATTTTTGAGTATATTGAACCCAATTTTAAATTAAATATCGCTAAAACCAATAGGTTATAAATGCATCAGTCAAATCAAAAGCTTTACACTATAATTGTTATATCCCTGACCTTGATGTGCAAACCAAAGTCATGCTATCGAGCCCAAACTCCTTATCACCATAATAATAGTATTATTAGATAGTGTCCAATGTATCGACACAATTGCTATAGGTTTAAAAAAGAGTCGTAGATGCTTTGGTTCTATTATATGATCCCCGTGATTTCTCTCCCCCTAGAATTCTATTAGTTATGGAGTTGGTTTAGTATGTAAGCATGGTGGGTTCCGGGTGCAAGCGAGGGCATTGGTTAGTTGCACCGCGGCACTATAAGGACCGGTCTGCGGAATCCGTTGTAATACACTTCCGTACCAACCACAAGTATAGTGGGCAAGTCTTAACTAGAGGTATGTGATGTTCCAACTCGAGACACTATGTGGAGAGAGGCAAGTAGCATCTGCGGGTGACTTATACCTTGTGGCACAAAAGGGGGCGTGACTTTGGTCCAATGCGCTAGCGCGCCGGTGAAACCTATAGTGTGTGTCATTGGGTTGGAGCGCTTCATGCTAAAGGTTTTGGCATGAGTTCCTATGACATGGGTCATTTGGACACACTGCAGTGTGCGGGAATGAGTGCCTTGTGGGTACAGTGGTACACCTCTGATCAGAAGTCTAAATCTTTTCGAAAAGTCGAGCCCACGGTCAAGGGCGGGTTGAGTGACATCCCACATTTAGTTTACATTTGTGAAGTGTTGCATGATGAATGGACATGTAAGGACTGTTGAGCGAGGAGGGCTGACTGTACTCCTCGAGTTAGAAGATGTTGCATTGTTCATGATTTAATTTTCTGTACAAATAAACTTGACTACATTAAAAGCTTCAGCATAAAAATGTACTTTTCCGTACTTTAAGCCATTACCTTCCTTTTCTATTACCCTGCATTATTATTGTATCATCGGTGGCTTGTTGAGTACTTTTGTACTCATACCCGTTGAAAACCCACTTCAGACACAGTCTACTACGACGAGGAGGGTCTGGAGTAGCAACCTAGTCAAGGACGTGAGCTTGGAAGAGATGTTCATCCCAAAGATTATTTTACTACTTTCTTTTATTTTGATGTTTGTGTAATAATGTGGTATGCGAACCATAAATGACTGTCGTATGAGCGATGTCGTGTGATGAACAACTTGTTATTATTGATTTGTTTGGGATTTCAATAAAGTCCTGATTTCATCAATTCCAAGCGCGACACTCCCTCAATTGGAACATGGTTTACCCTAACCTGCTAGACCTAAGTGCAATTGAGCAGGCTGTCATGCTTGAAGAATTACAAGCTAGCATCAGCTCCTTGTTGAGTGGCAAAGCCCCGGACCGGATGGATTCACCAATGAATTCTATAAAAAATGTTGGAGCATCATCAAGGCAGATCTTTGGAAAGCGGTTAATCATTTTTTCGAAGGTGGTGCTCAGGACCTCAAGCTTCTTAACACAGCGCATATAGCACTCATCCCCAAGAGGCCAGACAATTTATCCCCGAACAACTTCCGTCCAATTAGTCTTATGCATAGCTTCACTAAAATCATCACTAAGTTGCTTGCTACTAGACTGGCCCCCTTCATGGACTCGCTCATAGAACCCAATCAATCTTCCTTCATCAAACAAAGAGGGCTACAAGATAACTTCTTGCTTTTCCAAAGCTGTCTGCGGGTCCTCAAGAAGAAGAAAATCCCATCCATCTTTGTGAAGCTGGATATTACTAAAGTCTTCCACTCTATCAGGTGGCCTTACTTGCTAGAGATTATGCAACATCGAGGCTTTGGGAATAGATGGGTACGATGGATTTGCCAACTGTTTAGCTCCGCTTCTTCGGCCGTGATCTTAAATGGCACTCATGGGAGTTTTTTCAGACACGGCCAAGGGGTGAGACAAGGTGACCCGCTATCACCCCTACTCTTCCTTCTTGCAATAGACCCGCTACAAAGGGTGATCAATCTAGCCAAAGATCATGGTTTATTGCACCTTTGGGCCCTAGCAACATCTCGACCCGCGCTTCCTTCTATGCAGACGATTTGGGTTTCTTCATCAATGCGTGCCCGTAGGAAGCAAGTTGTATGGAATCTATCCTAAACCTGTTTGGCACAACCTCCGGTCTTAGGATCAACTTCAAAAAAACTGAGATGTTCCACATTTGTTGTGAGAGCACTGATCTTGGCAACATCAAACTCTCCTTCCCAACTCGGAAGCCTCCTTCCCATGTAGATACTTGGGTCTGCCACTTCACTACCGCACCTTGAGGAAGACAAGCTTCCAACCTCTCATCGAGAGTATAGCAGGGAAACTGGCTAACTGGAAAAAGAGGTTCTTAAGCAAAGCAGGGCGATTAACGCTAATTCAATCGATCCTCTCAGCCATTCCGATTTTCCATCTTTCCATTTTTAAAGAAAACCGGTGGCTCCTCTCCCAGCTTGACAGGCTGAGTAGGACCTTCCTTTGGTCCTGTGGTGCTGACCACCTCGCCGGCCATGGGTCATGTTTGGTTAGTTAGCGTGCGGTCTGTCGCCCTCGTAATCTTGGTGGACTGGGGATTTTGAACCTGGAGTTTATGGGGTGAGCGCTACGACTCTTTTGGCTATGGTTAAAATGGAAGGACTGGACAAGGTCATGGGCACACCTCCCCTAGCCGTGCTCCCTGAGAGATTGTGACATATTTCACGCCTTGACAGAATTAGTGATGGGTAATGGTGTTGTGGAGGATTTCTGGAATGACAAATGGGTCGGACCTTCACCCCTGAGAGTCATTTCTCCGGACATGTACACCATTTGCAAAAGGAAACGCATGACAGTTCGCCAAGCCATAGTGGACCGACTCTAGATAGACTCTATGAGTAATTTGACAATGGTACTACAGTGCCAACAATTGTTCCAAGTGACGGACTTGATCTCCGAGGTCGAACTCATCGAATTGAGGGCTAATGATATCTGATGGCGTTGGACCGCCGATAACACCTTCAACGTGAAATCAACTTATGCAATTCAATTCTCCGGTGTGGTCGTCCCTATAATAAGGAAGGAGCTCTAGAAAGGTTGTTCAGAGGCCAGGTGCAAATTCTTCGCCTGGCTAGTGCTCAAATCAAAGATTCTTACCGTGGATAATCTTATGAAAAGGGGATGGCCTTGCCACCCTCTCTGCCGCCTGTGCTTTGCCGCCTTAGAAACTCTGTCACACTTAGTAGGCATTTGCCCATTCACCCAGCAAGTTCTTCAGCGAAGCCTGTAGCATTTTCATCTTTTTGGCGTCCCGGTTCCAACTCGCTCATCATCTCTGGAGCAGTGGTGGCGCAATGCCTCCCAAGCAATGTTACCCGCACGAAGACGTCTCCTCAATAGGCTAATTATTTATACATGGTGGAATGTGTGGAAGGAGTGGAACCGACACATCTTCCATTCCTCCTTTGAATCTATTGATTTTGTTGTGGATGACATAATTTCTAACTTAGAGGAATTCGTGTTTGCTAGCTCGTTGACTTAGTTGGCTCCCGCCCCCTATCCCTCTTGCTTTTTTTTATTCCTCTAATTGTAATTGTTGAGTTGTATTCTGTCGGGGGCTCTTTGCCCTCCTTCTTAATATATTGCAGTGACTCTCTCGCTTATCCTAAAAAAAATTCACCTATGTACATAGTTATTGCAAGTTTCATTTTTTGTTGATTTAGAGAATGCACTTAACATATTTCTTCTTCTTTTCTTTGTTAATTGTACGCATGACATTGTAGCTGGCACGATCAACAGGGTAGGCGGCTCGAGTGAAATACATGGAATGAACACAGTAGTCCCATTTTTGTTTAAGTGTTGGGGTAAAAATTGTCATTTTAACTTGTTTAGTGGCTAAAATGGCATTGAATCAAAGTGGACGTGATTTGAATGGCAAAAACGTAAATTCAATAAAAAGATGACATTTAAGAAGAATACACGTAAAAATTGGCAAATAATCAAGTTCCGTCTCGACTGATCAAGCAGACAAGCATAGTAACCATCCAGATCCAATCCAACGGCTCAGGATTAGCCACAGACCGCCCCCCGACACCCGCACAAAATTCCTAAACCAAAGCCCCTTTCTCCTCAACTTTCACTTTGTAGCCGCCTTCCGCCGACCACCGCGACTCCCCCTCCCTCCTCCGCGCATCTCCCCCTCCCTCCCCCCTCTCTCTCCTCCCTTACAATGGAGGCTCTCGCGGGTACCGCCTCCTCTCTCCCGGGCTTCACCGCCCACCAGCCGCGCTCCCGTCTTGGACCACAGTCGCTCGCCCTCCGCGGCGCCCGCGCCTGCGGGCCCATCCGCGCCGCGGCGGCGGCCGGCGGCGCCAAGGACGATACCAAGCCTGGTGCCACGCCGAACGGGTCGCCCGTTATCAAGGTAACGTGGCCACTTCGTTTTCAGGGGGGGGGGGGGGGGGGGGGGCAGGAAAAGGTCGATGCTTTTGTTTGGGTTTCGGTTGCGGTGAGCGTGTGAGACTGAGTTGATGGGTGGCAGTACGGATTGGGTGAATCTGGAAATAGGTTATATTTCTTGTGTGTAGGGAGTTCAATTTGATTCTGGATTGGATGCCATGCATGGGTGTACTTGTTCTATGCTGTTCTTACTTACTAGGTGTAAATTTCGGTGCTTGATGTGTTTGAAATAGGCTGGGTAGATTGTTCATATGGTGTGAAAATATGATTGTTTGATAGCTAACATTTTTGAACAACTGAATGATGAAGTTAACGAAGAATCAAGGTTCACAAGTATTCATTTTCTTGCTGTAGAAAACAAAAAAATGAAGTAACTCATTTTAGCTCCATTAATATGCATTTTGATCTGATTCATATGCCTGATTCGTATTAACTGATACACAGCAGTCGAAGAGTGAGTCAACTCACTCGAGTCAGAATGGAGTTCTTGGATCAACCACAACCGACAAGCCACACACGGCCTTGTCAACCCATACTACTGCTGACTCAAGTGGATCCAGAGCTGGCTTGTTTAGAACACCTATATCTGGTGGTGTGCAGAGTGCAACTTTTTCCCATGGTTTACCTCCACCAGCTTTAGCTGTTCGCAACTTGATGGAACAGGTAGCTCCTGTTAGCCCTTGAGCTTCTTTTGGGTGCTTTCTCCCATTCTCATGAACTATATAACTGTACTTGACAGGCGAGGTTTGCTCATCTGTGCACTATCATGTCTGGCATGCATCATCGGCGTACTGGATACCCTTTTGGTTCACTTGTTGATTTTGCTAATGACTTGATGGGCCGTAAGTTAACTACATGTTACTTTTGGACAAAAGTTGTACAATCCATTCAGTCCCTGTAGCTAATTAGCTGGTTGATGTATCATGCAGACCCAATATTTTCGCTGTCACCGTTAGCAATACACACAAGGAACTTGCTCTCTGACCCAAGATGCACACTTGTTGTCCAGGTATGAAGCTTCTCAATTTGTTTTACTGGGCAGCATGAAGGTTCCTTATTATTATTATAATGTGTGCTCCTTCTCAGGTACCTGGATGGAGTGGACTGTCAAATGCGCGTGTCACAATATTTGGCGATGTATATCCTTTGCCAGCAGAACAGCAGGTTTGTATTTAGCTGCCCATTGTTGTTTGATATTGCAGCCAGCTAGGACATTACTTTTCTGTTGTTAACTGGCATGCTAATCATTAAGAATTAGACACTAAGTCCTATTTGTAAACACGATTTTTTCAGTACTACTGAGATAATGTGAATGAATTCTCCAAGATAGTAATTTGTTGAAGTTAGTCTTTGCCTCTTTGGTGTTCGCTATTTGATCGCTGCAACATTCTCATGGCTATTACAGAAAAAAAATGATTGGAATGCATGATTCCATTTTGATAGTGAACTCAGAAAAAAAGACTTAATTTACTCTTTTGTTAGTGATTTTAAAGACTCATAAACTGACCTGAATTAGACGTGTTCCTCAGGAATTGGCTCATAAGCAGTATGTTGCGAAACATCAACAGTGGGCTTCTCAACAGTGGGGAAATTTTTACTATTACAGAATGCATAATATAAGGTCTGTGACTGAATCTCATGGGTTATTCTTGTCTATCATTTTATATTGGCTGATCTATATACAATTTAAATTCTACACATGAACATGTACATATATTTTCCTCATTTGAATGGAAAGCAATATTTTTCTTGACATAAACAGTTATGATGTTACTATCTGTGGCCAACTATCTTTCATAATTACAGTGACATATACTTCATCGGAGGCTTTGGCACTGTTGCATGGGTAGATGTCAAGGAGTATGAAGCTATTCAACCAGACAAGATAGCAGTTGATAGTGGCGAACAAAGCTTAAAGGTTTAGATATTCAACCTGAAAACCATGTGAATCATTTGTATCTTGCTTATGTATAATATTGACAGCAGATTAACAGGGTCATTAGGTTATGTGCAAGTGCTTATAGATGTATGACTCTGTAAAGCCATAAAAATCCAGCTCCTTCTGATTGTGATTGATGCTCTACATGTAGGAACTGAATGCAATTTTTTCGAAACCACTTAGAGAGTTCTTATCATCTGAAGGAGAGGTTGATGATGCTGCACTTATATCAGTAGATAGCAAAGGGATAGACATAAGGGTTCGCCAGGGTGCACAGGTAAAATACAAAACTTGTCTACCATCACTGTCAAGGCTATTTTTCATTGCAGTAGGAAATTTCTTTTTCCCCACATCCTCTAATTTGTAATTTCTTCTGTGCAGTTTAACATCCAGAGGCTAGCATTTGATGTGCCTCACAAGGTGGAGACTCTAGAGGAAGCCAAAAGGGCACTCCATAAGATAATCAAGACAACTAGCAAATAAAGTCTTCAACAAAATGTTGAAAGATTGTGAAAGCCGGCAGTTTCATCCCTCCTGCAGTTGTGTTGTGACCTGAAAAAGAGAATCAAGCATCATGTAATCTAGCAATAAGTGCAAAATATGATGGATGTCAGTTTAATAATGACTCAGTGAGAATTAACATCCTGTGGCTAGAACTCTAGAAATTTGCCAATAATGTATATACTCATTCTGCTAGAGCAGTAATGGTGTTGAAACTAAGGACTTTGCCTGAATTTTCTAGCCCGGCTCGTATTGGGAAGCTTAGCCTAACTCAGCCAGGCTGAGTGTATGCAATGCATTTTTGTTTGGTCGCTGTACCTGCTAGTGAGATCATGTTTATTTGCTCGTATATGATATGTTGCATGAGATAAAAGTAGATAAACATCTTATACTTTTAATATTTTTTGAAATACATTATTATCATTTAATATGCGCTAATCACACAGTAACAAAACCATTAGCTAGGTAATTGCTTGCAGCTAATGAGCCTTGCTAAGAAGAAATGAAAATCATTCTTGTTTTGTAGAGCAGGTTGATAAGGGACTTGATAAGCTCCTTTAGCACCTAGTGAATTAAGCATAATTATTTGTGTAAGACAACCAAACAATCAAATCTTGCATTCTGTGGGCTTGGCTAACGAAATAGACCATAGATGCTTGTATCACATCATTGATTACAAGTTGGTCGGCTAATGGCGATTAGTTGTGATCATTAGTGTTAGAGAAAGAAAAATGGATACAGAGATTACAGTGAAAGATTATCTTTATTGATCGTGTTTTAAATACAATGTACATATATATTTATAGTAGACGAAAAATCGCATCGATTCGTAACAGTCGCGTCGTCTGGGCGCCGTCGCATCGGTTGTCATGCGTCGCTGCTGCTGCCTGCATGCGTAACTGCGCGCTGTGCTGCCGCACGTAACCGCGCGCTGTGCTACCGCACGCACCCGCGCACGCCTTTCCATGCTGGAGCGCTGCGCCTAGGGAGATTAACTCCGCAACACTCCCCCTTAATCGAACATTCAACTATATGATTGATATAGTATGATTGATTGTCTTACAGAATGACTCCCTCTGGATTTTGCAAATCACAGAGTCTTTGCATACCTATTTCTTTAACATATTTTTGGAATGTCAAGGTTGGTAGCGATTTTGTGAATAGATCTGCTAGATTTTCACATGATTTTGTTTGTAAAACTGTTATTTCCCCGTTCTTTTGTAATTCATGTGGGAAAAACAATTTAGGGGAAATATGCTTAGTTATATTATTCTTAATGTAACCGGTTTGCATTTGGGCGATACATGCCGCATTATCTTCATAGATAATTGTAGGTGATTCTGATGAACCAACATCGCATGTTCGTTGTATATGATTAATCATTCTTCGAAGCCATATACATTCACGTGAAGCTTCATACAAAGCTATAATTTCAGAATGATTAGTCGATGTAGCAATAAGAGTTTGTTTCGAGGATTTCCATGAAATGGCAGTACCTCCATATAGGAAAACAAATCCTGTTTGTGATCTGGCATTATGTGGATCAGACATATATCCAGCATCAGTATATCCTATCATGGATAAGTCTTGATTTTTCTAATAGAATAAACTAAGATCTCTTGTACCATTTAGATATCTTAAGATTTGTTTTGCTCCAACAAAATGTCTTTTAGTTGGTGCCGCACTATGTCTAGCTAGCAAATTTACTGCAAATGCAATGTCCGGTCTTGTACAATTTTCTAGATACATAAGTGCTCCTATTATGCTTAAATATAGAACATCAGGTCTCAATAGTTCTTCACCTTCTTCCCTAGGTCGGAATGGGTCTTTGTCCATTTCTAAAGATCAAACGGCCATGGGGGTTTTTGATGGATATGATTTATCCATATTAAACTTTTGCAATATTTTTTCAATATATGTAGATTGGTGAATTAATATTTCTGATGGAAGATGCTCAAGTTGTAAACCCAAACAGAATTTAGTTTTACCTAAATTCTTCATTTCAAATTCCGTCTTAAGATGATTGCTAGCTTTTATAATATCTTGTATAGTTCCAATGATGTTGAGATCATCAACATACACTGAAATGATACAAAATCTAGTGATAGGTCTTTTAATAAATACACAAGGACAATCATCATTGTTAGAATAACCTTTCTTAAGTAGGAATTCACTTAGTCGGTTGTACCACATTCTACCCGACTATTTTAAGCCATAGAGTGACTTTTGTAATTTTACACAAAATTTGTTGCGATTTATATTTGGATTCGGAATGTCAACTCTTTCAGGAACTTTCATGTAAATATCTAAATCTAATGACCCATATAAGTATGCGGTCACAACATCCATTAACTGCATGGATAAATTCATTTGTACTACCAATGATATTAAATATCGGAATGTTATTCCACTCATAACTAGAGAATATGTTTCATCATAATCGATGTCGGGTCTCTGTGTGAACCTTTGTGCTACAAGTCTCGCTTTGTATCTCACCACCTCATTGTTTTCATTTCTTTTACGAACAAAAACCCATTTCGATCCAACGGGGAAAAATTTTGAGGAGTATGTATTACTGATGTAAATACCTCTCTTTTCCTTAGCAAGCTTAATTCTGCCTCAATAGCCTCTTTCCATTTGATCCAGTCTGAGCGCTTAAGGCACTCTGCCATGGTCTTATGTTCTCGATCTTCCTCGAGGTTTTTAGCTATATTTGAGGAAAAATATATGTCGACAATTGTAGTCTTTCTATTATAAGATTCTCCTCAATTAATGTAATTTGTGGATATTTCATCTAACTCTTGAGTATTTCCCATGTTTATGGAGTTAGGTATTTCCGATGTTCTAGCATTTGTATTTGTGTGCCCATTTATGCTAGATTTAGGATGATAATCATTCGTCTGGTGTCTTTCAACAGAAGGTTGAATATCATTTACTGTTTTAGAAGATATCTTCCTTTGTTTTTTAGATTGCTTTTGAGAAGCATTTTCTGCAACCAGATCTTTTCCCCTGATTTTAGGAGTTGGGAGATGAGTTGTTTGATGAGGTATTTCAACTCTTTCTGGTGCATTAACTGTAGGAATATGAGATTTTGTGACACCTTTATAATCAGTAAATGCGTCTGGCAGATTATTTGCAAGTTGTTGCAAATTTATTATTCTTCGAACTTCTTGCTCGAATTCTATAGTACGTGGGTCTAATGATTGAAAACCAGTGGCATTCCAATCAATTTCCTGGTATTTATTATGGTACAAATCTCCCCCTAATACTGGGAAATTATCTTCATCGAAGATACAGTCAGCATACCGGGCAGTAAATAAATCCCCTGTTAAGGGTTCGAGGTATTTAATGATTGACGGTGAATGATACCCGATATATACGCCTAATTTTCTATGGGGGCCCATAGAGGTACGCTGCGGTGGTGATATCGGTACGTATACAGCGCAACCGAACATTCGCAGATGGGAAATACTTGGTTGATTTTCACGTACTAGTTGCAACGGGGATGTTACATGATATGTAGTTGGTCTAATTTGTATTAAATCTGTGGCGTGTAAGATCGCATGACCCCAACAAGAGGTTGGTAATTTGCAATTATGTAAAAGTGGTCTAGCAATTAATTTTATTCTCTTGATTAGAGATTCAGCAAGCTTATTTTGGGTATGAACATAAGGTACCGAGTGTTCTAGATTGATACCTAGAGCCATACAATAATCATTGAATACACGTGAGCTAAATTCAGCGGTATTGTCCATCCCGATGGATTTTATCCTATGTTCAGGATGGCTAGCTCTAAATTTGATAATTTGAGCCATTAATTTTGCAAATGCATGGTTCCTTGTAGATAAGAGACATACATGGGACCATCGTGTAGATGCATCTATAAGCACCATAAAATACCTAAATGGTCCGGATAATGGTTGTATAGGACCACAAATGTCTCCTTGAATGCGTTCAAGGAAACTTATTTGTTCATTTTTAATTTTAAGATATGATGGTCTTAAGATTAATTTTCCTGTGGCACATGCAGTGCATGTAAAGTCTGATGACCCAGGGAATCTTGCAAGATTAATATTGTGACCTATAGAATTACTAATAATTTTTCTCATCATCCCTATTCCAGGGTGACCGAGGCGATTATGCCAAGTCTTGAATTTATCAAGGTTTTGAAAAATTATTTTAAATGCAACATATGATACGAGTTTTATGTATGTGTAGTATAATCCAGATGAAAATGAAGAAAATTTCTCAAGTATCTCTTTATTTAATCCAGATGAAAATGAAGGAAATTTCTCAAGTATCTCTTTATTTAATCCGTTGGATTTAGTGAGAAATAAGTATTCTACATTATTTTCAGTTTTAGTTTCAATATGGTAGTTATTAAGACGGATGTCTTTATAACTGAGCAATGTACGAGTTGAATGAGGATAAAGGAGTGCATCCTCAATTATTAACTTCGTACCCATCAGGAGCGTAATCGTGGCTCGTCCTGAGCCCACAATTAATGCGTCGCGTCCAGCGATAGTCATGATATTTCCATGTTTCTTATGAAGATTTTGGAAATATTTAAGCTCACGTAGAATTGTGTTAGTAGAGCCACTATCTACTAAACAAATTTCCTCATCTTCCATCTGTGTAAAATCCCATAAATAATAATAATAAAAAAGTATATGTAAGTGAGAGATAAAGGGATATAATATATATATACATATGATGTTCATGATATCATGTCAAATACATATTATAATATATTTATATAACATTTATAGTTCTAATTGGCTATTACATATGGAATATGTATAAATTTTATTTGAGGTCCCCATATATATCTTCAGTGTGATATTCGACTATCACATTGTCGATGTTGGATGGGTCTTGCTCCTTCTTTTGAACTTCATGTTGATGGGCGCTTTGAGAAGGTCCCGCAGGTAAGTCGTTGACATGTTGTTCATTGAAGTGTGTCTTAAATTTATTCCGACGAACTTGCTTATCCTTGCCAAACTTTAGATAAAGTTCTACCAAATGCTTTGGGATCCTACATTTATTTGTACGATGGTTCGTACATCCAAACCTTTGACAAATTTAGATTTTTCTATAGAACTATCCTTAAATGGATTTTTCCCTTTGTTTGTCTTATAACCATGTCTTTTATTCTAAAACTTTGACTTTCCTTTGAAGTTTTTATTCTGTTTGTTGCCATGAAACTTAGTACGCTGAGAATTAAAATGTACTTCAGGAAGAGGTGCAGCGCCCGTTGGGCGATTCTGATGATTTTTCATCAGAAGTTCATCATGCTTCTCTGCTTGAAGTAATGTGTATATTAACTCAGAATACTTTGTATATTTCTGTTGGCGATATTGCTGTTGCAATACCCAGAATGTAGGATGGAAAGTACATAAAGTTTTCTCGATCATTGCTTCCTCAGAAACAAGTTGATCGCAAAATTTCAATTTAGAGCAGATTTTATGTACAACGAAATTATAATCTGCTACTGTTTTGAAATCTTTAAAGCAAATAAGTGACCACTCACGTTGAGCCTCGGGTAGTATGACATTTTTCTACTGCTCGTATCGATCTTTAAGTGATTTCCATAGAGCAAGATGATCTTCCTTCATCACATATTCAGATTTTAAATCTGAGTGGAGGTGATGTCACAGAAAATGAAGTGTGCCATAATGGTATTAATACATCGATGGGCTGTTAAATTTATTTTAACATCTTGTGCCCAAGTCAAATAATTGCTACCATCTAAAGCAAGTTCGGGGAATTATTTCTTTGAAATTTCAGCCATGTCCTACAGGTAGGAACATATTTTAATTTACTAAGAGAGTAAATGTATATATAAATGTTGTAATAATAAAAATGCTAATCATAAAACTTATTATGCATGACACATAGTGTAAATGACTTTAAAATATAGGTAATGATTTACCATTAATATGTTGTGCAATATTCCTGATGGATTATTTAATGTATGAACAACATATAGTTTATTTTTATTTCATAGAAACAAGTTGGTATTTTAATGTTGAAGGTAATCACCAAATGGTGTAGACCTCTCAATATTGGGCAAATAATTTTGCTTCTTGTGATACGAGAACTGTCTAATCAAGGCGGATGGCATTTATTGTTGTAGTCATATCCAAGATTCTAATATCATGTTTTTAATCCAACATTTGTTTGAGTAATAGTCATCAATATTTTAGCATTTTTTTGAAGCTGACGCTTAAAAGACATGTATATAAAAAAACATGCATATATATATACTAGACAAGTAGTAGGACAAAGGTATAATATTTCTGCCTTATTACAATAAAGGTTACAACACTGATAGTATTTAACACAAACATTGGCAGAAATTTAAATATTTGAAGATCTATTCATAGATATTTGGTGTTGATGGACCACTTGTGAGGAACGCCATGTATTCCTCCATAGGAGCGTAGGAGTACACTCCATTCTGGTTGTCCGCGACCGGTGTATTCAGTGAGAGCCCTGGCAGGGGGACTGCGTTGGAGTTGGTAGTGGGGCTCTGTTCCAATCATAAGGGAGCACCCACGGTGAGCAGCCCTTGTTGAGGGTGGAGACAACCAGACTGGCGTGGCTTGGAGAGGCCCGGTCGGTGTGGCGTGGAGGTGTCCAAGCGAGGCAGCAATGAAGTGTGCGGACGGCATGGCCTGGGGCCGTGCGGGCGGTGCGTCCAGGGGCACTGGCGACGGCGCGGCGCGGAGGCACGTGGGCGGCAGCGCGGCGCAGAGGCACGCGGGCGGCGGCGCGACTGCGTGGCGTGTGGGCGGCGGCGCGGCGCTAAGACGCGCGGGCGAAGGCGCGCCCCGGAGGCGCGCGGCCAGAATCCAGGCACAGAGGCACGTGGGCCGCGGCGTGGTGCGGGTACACCTGGCCGAGGCAGCGCGGGCGCTCTAGGCCGAGACGGCACGGGCGCGCCAGCCTGGGGCGGTCGGAGCAGCGCAGGTGCGCTAGGGCACGGTCGGGGCAGCGGCGTGGGTGCGCCAGGCCGGCGTGGGCAGGGCAGCGATGCGGCCGCACTAGGATGGCGCGGCGGCATGGGCGCACCAGGACGGCGCGGCGGCACTGCTGGCCGGAGCACCCCAACCGTTTGAAGAAGATGCCATCCCTGTGAAGGAAAAACAAAAACTGCAGCTTCATACCTTTTCGCTGGGAAAAGGCAGGCAGAGTCTACGTGCGTGATAACGTGTTAGAGAAAGAAAAACGGGATACATAGATTACAATGAAATATTATCTTTATTGATCATGTTTTAAATACAATGTACAAATATATTTATAGTAGATGAAAAATCGCGTCGATTCGTAACAGTCGCGTCGTCTAGGCGCCATCGCATCGGTTGTCATGCGTCGCGTCGCTGCTGCCGCCTGCATGCATGCGCTGCTACCTGCATGCGTAACCGCATGTTGCGCTGCCGCACGCAACCGCGCGCGCCTTTCCATGCTGGAGCGCTGCGCCTAGGGAGATTAACCCCGCAATAATTAGGCCTGAAATTTTGGAGCGATCGGTATTGAATACACGACTAGTTTTTTGATCAGTCAATTAGTCGACTGACTAATACATGGCCGACTAGTTTAGGCAGTGTAAAAATTGAGAAACCAAGGGTTGGTTTCGGTGCTTGTGATGAGTGATTGACAGGCTTTTACCCTCTGTTCGAAGGGTACCTCCGAAGGGGGTTCGGAGGTTGGACCTCCGAAGGTGATCGGAGGAGGGTACCTCCGGAAGGGTTTTGGAGGTGGCTTTACCGGAGGCTGTTCGGTGTTTGCTTGCTGCAGCTGTGCAGCGGAGTGTGCTCGTCGGAGGGGTCCGACAGTACGCGATGATTGGGTTCGTACCGAAGGGTTCGGTACTTTGGGCGGTACACCGGAGTGTGTGCCGGAGGTTGCTAACCCGGAGAGGTCTCCGGAGTACTGGATACACTTGTTTGCTTGTCGGTGGTGCGCAGGGACTTCGGAGGAGACGGACGAACGTAGCAGGTGAACCTGGGTCAAGCGGGAGGCTTGATGCTAGGGGAGCGGGGAGCTCTGTCACGGTGGCTGCGAAGGTGGTCCGGGTCGGTCCTCGGGTCGAGGCGTGCCAGGTGAAGGCAAAGAGTGCGGAGCGTGGCTCCGGCTGAAGGTGCTCCGAGACAAAGTCCTCGGAGGTGAGGCACTTCGAAGGTACTCCGAATGGAGTGACTTCGGAGTTGGTGGATCAAGTCCTCTGCGGAGGCAAGGAGTTCGAAGTGTGCTCCGGAGGGAGACATTCGAAGGTACCCGACGAAGGTCTCAGAAGTCGAGGTGCATCGAAGGCATGGTCCGGGTGAGGCTCGTCGAGGAGTGTGCTCGGGGAGAGACACTGCGACGAAGTGCTCATGGAATGCTTCATGCGGAGGCCTTGGACGAAGGAGGGACTTCGAAGGGTGGTACTCCGAAGGTGGGGCTTCGGAGTGTGGAAGGCTTCGGAGCGAGGCTAGCTCTGGAGTGTGGTTGTCTTGTGGTGCTTCGGCCTGCATGGCTTCGGTACACGGACTGACGGAGTTCGAGCTAGGAGTAGCTGCGAAGCCGTGGTGGTCCACTCCGGAGGTGTTGGTGCGAAGGCCCAAGGGCTTTGACGGCTTCGGCTCAAAATTGTCACTGTATCGGAGGCTATCTTCGGCGAAGCGAAGGCCACCAGGCTCAAGGCTTCTCGCCGAAGCTACCGCACCCTCGCGTGCGAAGGGAGGATTCCAGAAGGTCAAAGACTGCAAAGGCTGACACTGTCTGTTCTGTAAAAGGCTGACACTGTCCCCTTTGCAAAGCTGACAGAGAAGCCTCCAGAATAAAGTTGGACTACCTTTTGTACCCCTTAGTTCTGTAGAGACAAAACTGGTGTAAACCCTAGGGGTAGTGTAGTCATTTCCTTTGGGTGAACTGTGGGCTATAAATATGGGGGCTCGGTAGGTAACATTTAACACTTTGAGCATTTACTGTTGAGCTCCTGTAGCCACATACCTCGTTGTATTCATCCAGAGTTCATTTTATAGTGTTCCTTGTTCAAGCAGCGAAGCCCTGCTTCTTTGTGCTTTTTGCTTGAGCTCGTGTTACATACCTCGCTAGTTATAGTGCACCGCAGCCTGTCTAGGCGAAGGGTGTTTTGTGCGAAGTGTGTTTTTCAGCGTGCGTTCGCTCTGTGTAACTTGAGGCCAGACCTCACAGATTACTAGCGAAGCCCTGATCGAAGCCCGTTTTGCTTCTTGTGTCGAAGCCCGTAGCGAAGTCCGTTTGTGTGCTTGTAGACCTACGTGTACGAAGCCCAGCACCAGTTGCTGCTGTCAAGTACTCGGTCAAAGTCCCCAGTAGGGTGTCCACTCTTGCGAAGGGTGAAGTGCGAAGCCTGCTCGAAGCACCTTGTGTGCGGAGCCTGCACTGACTTAGCAAAGTAGATTTTCGAGGGTTGATAGTGGAGCGGAGTCTTCTTGGCTTCGAACTTTTGCTCCTGCGAAGCCTGTGTTCGGAGCTGTCGAAGTACCTCCGAACCAGACCTTCGAAGGTTGTGTTCGAAGCCTGTTCCGCAGAAGACAGGATTAAAACAGAAGGCTAGTTTTTAGCCCGAAATTTTAAAAAGCTCCCATTCACCCCCCCTCTGGTCGTCGTTTCCGGTCCAACAATTGGTATCAGAGCGGGTTAAGATCACCAGTTGACCTTAACCGGTTTTGTGATCTGTTGGCGACATGGATAGAGGCAGTAAAATTCCTCTGTTCGATGGGACAGATTTTGCATACTGGAAGGTGCGCATGGAGGCTTACTTGTTAAGCCAAGGAAATGCAATTTGGGAGATTGTGGACTCACAATACTCCATCCCTGAGACTCGCACCTCTCAGATTGAGAAGGATCAGTATAATGCCAATTCCAAGGCAAGAAACATACTGTTCATCGGTTTGAGTAGAAGTGAGTTTGATAGGGTGCAGCACCTTAGGACTGCTAGGGAAATCTGGACAACACTCATTGTTTTTCATGAGGGCTCTACTCAGATTAAGGCCAGGCGCCAAAGCACCTACAATCAACAGTATCAGCTGTTTGTGCAGGCACCTGGTGAATCTATAGATGCCATGTTTTCTCGCTTTGACGCAATAGTGAGTAACTTGCGGTCCAACGGGACGCTCGCTTACAGTGATCACGATAGGGCTATCAAGCTTCTCTATGCTCTTGACCATAGCATATGGGAAGTGAAGATATCCAGCATTGAGGAGTCCACAGGTTATGACACATTGACCTGTGATGAGCTCTTTAGCAAGCTGAAGTTCACAGAGATTGCCAAGGCATCTCTTGCAGTGCACAGAAGCTCTTTGCCACAACCATTGGCATTGGTTTCTAGCACTAGCCGTGGCACCACTGCAGAACCAAGCACATCTGGTACTTGTGTTTTTGCAGATTCTGGTCTCCGTCACAAAGGAGCAGGTGGACACTCTAGCTGATGATGAGCTTGCTCTCATAGCCCGGAGGTTCACCCGTTTTCATCATGAGAGACGGGATCAGAGGAGAAGTGGTTTTGGTGGTTGTTTTGAATGCGGTGACACTTCTCACATCAAGGCTAATTGCCCTAAGCTCAAAAAGAGAGATGAGAGTGAGCGCCCCAAATACCACAAGGAGAGGAAACCCTTTGTGAAGGGCAAGCGCGGCAAGATGGCTAAGAAAGTAGCCAAGGCCGCTTCCAGAGCTTTTGTTGCTGCTCTCAACGACATCGACACGTCCTCAACTGAGGAGTCGAGCTCTGAGGAGGAGGAGTCCCCAAGGAAGGAGGACAAGAAGGGACGAGACTTCACCGGCCTTTGCTTCATGGCCGACAGCGATCACAGCGGCGATGAGCTTGACTCATCTGAGGTAACTCTATCATCTGACCAGCTATTGATAAAATTAGATGAGCTGAATGAAGTAGTTCTTGGTCAGGATAGATTACTTGTGCAAGCCGCTAGAGAAAGAAAAGACCTTAGACTTAGGCTAGAATCTGTTTCTACTGAATATGCCATGCTTAAGTCTAAATTTGATGATGCTGAATGTGAGTCCTGTTCTGTTGTCATGAGTGAGCTTGCTCAGTTGCGTTCTGTTCATGCTCAAACTATTTCTGAGCTTGAGACTGCACAGAAGCAGCTTTTGGAGGTAGATTCTAGACCTCATGATGTTATTGATTGCATGAACTGCTCTTTATTACGCGAAAGCATTAATTTACGTGATAAGCATGTTCATGATTTAGAGGCTAGATTGGAGAGGGCCGGTAGTTCTAAGGATGTGCAGCCTGTGTGTGACACTTGCATCACCCTTAAGGACCAGCTAGGCACTGCTAGAGAGCGAGCTGAGAACCTCATGTTAGAAAATGAATACCTCCTTTCCGTGGTTAATAAATGCACTGAGGGAAAGGGTAGGATGAATTTGCTCTTGGCCAAGACCAAGATGTGTGCTGACAGAGCAGGGGTAGCTCTAGGTTTGGGTTTTGAGAGGATACCTTCAGACAGTAAGACCAAAACTGTTTTTACCTCTCCCACTACCTTAGAGAAAGAGAGAGCTCTGTTAGACACCCCATTAGCCAAAAAGCCTACCCGTCCACCAAAGAAAACCACACCTCCTCCCAAGAAAAATCCTCCCAAGAAAACCACTCAGAAGAAACCCAAGGAGCCTGTGAGAGTTGCTCCTGTGACCCATGAGAGTGCCCCGAGGAGAGTGTTTCATTGTTCCTATTGTCAGCGGGCGGGTCATTTGGTTGGGTTCTGTTTTCGTCGCATCAAGGATGAGCAACGCTCACATGCGATGAGTTACCAGGACATGCATTACCCATCTTTAGGTATGCATGAGTTTGAGTTTTACTATCGTCCTGCTTTTGAGGCTCCTCGTGCTTCTCGGAGAGGTTTTGCTCCTCGAGGTGTTCACCATGTTCCATATGGTGGTAGACCTCGGGCGAGTAGCTTTGTACCTCGTCAGAGTAGGAGACCTCGACATGTTGTTCGATCACAGCATGTAGGTAGACCTCGCACTTTGCATCATTTCGATTTTCCTGTACGTAGATCGTCTACTTTTGCTGCGCCTACTACTCGTGTCACTCAGTGCTGGATGCCTCGTCATTATTTTACTCACCCCAGCACTGAGCGATCGAGGTATTCTTATCATGTGTAGGTGACAGATCGAGGCTTGGAGGGCACGTGGATCATGGACTCCGGTTGTTCGCGCCACATGACCGGAGATGCAGCTTGGTTCTCCAGCCTCACCACAACCAAGCAAAGGGAACATATCACCTTCCGAAACAATCGAAGGAGTAGAGTGAAAGGTAAAGGTGTGGTAAGAATTAACTCGAATTTCACTCTCAAAGATGTTGCTTTGGTTGAAAACCTGGGATACAATTTGCTGTCTGTATCTCAGTTGCTTGATGAGGGCTTCGAAGTGCGATTCCATCGCGATACTTCGCAAGTGCTCAATTCTGATGGCGTTGTGGTGTGTAAGATCTTTAGAGTTGGGAGAGTTTTTGGAGCTGATTTTTCAGAGTCATCTGGTTCTTCTCACTGTCTTGTTGCACATTCAACTTCTGAGCTTTGGAAGTGGCATAGGAGACTAGGGCATATGAGCTTTGAGTTGCTCGCTCGTTTGAGCGCCCTAGGTCTGATCCGAGGATTGCCCAAGCTCAAGTTTGAGAAGAATTTAGTTTGCGCTCCTTGTCGACATGGAAAAATGATTGCTGCTTCGCATTCGCCAGTCACCACAGTGATGACTGAACAACCCGGAGAACTTCTCCATATGGACACTGTAGGTCCCTCTCGGGTTAGTTCTTTAGGCGGCAAGTGGTATGTATTAGTTATTGTCGACGATTTCTCTCGCTACTCTTGGGTCTTCTTTCTTGCCAGCAAGGATGAAGTGTTTTCACACTTTCGGAGCTTGGCTTTGAGACTTTTTACTGAACTCCCTGGTGCATTGAAATTCATTCGAAGTGATAATGGCACTGAGTTCAAAAATAGTCTCTTTGTTGACTTTTGCATGGAGCATGGCATAGAACATCAATTCTCTGCTCCGCGGGTTCCTCAACAGAACGGTGTTGTTGAGAGGAAAAACCGCACTTTGGTTGAGATGGCTAGGACGATGCTTGATGAGCATAGGACTCCTAGGAAATTCTGGGCTGAGGCCATGAACACTGCTTGTTACATCTCAAACCGAATCTTCTTGCGCTCAATTTTAAATTTGACATCTTATGAGCTGCGTTTTGGGAGACAGTCCAAGGTTACTCATCTTCGAGTTTTTGGCTGTCGCTGCTTTATCCTAAAACGTGGTAATTTAGATAAATTTGAGTCGCGATCTTCTGACGGGATCTTTTTCGGTTACACTACTCATGGTCATTCTTATCGTGTTTATAACTTGGAAACTAACACTGTCATCGAGTCATGTGATGTGACTTTTGATGAATCAACCCCCTCTGTTAGTTCTTCTTTCGAACAGGCAAATGAACACGACATGGAACAGACTTTATTCGAAGAAGAAGATCCCAGAGAATTCGAGGATGAACCCCTACTACCCTCGACATCGACCCCCGAAGCTGACCCCACTTCAACTACTTCGACATGAGGTCCTGAAGCGACTACCTCAACATCGGTCATCTTGGACCACTCCAACGCACAAGTTGAGGGGGAGACTGCATCCCGTCGCGAGGCTCCACATCATGTTCAAAGGATGCACCCTCCCGAGCAGATCATTGGTGAGCTTGATCAAAGGGTAACTCGTTCACATGCCCATTTCACTAATGCTGCTTTTGTTGCTTCTTTCGAGCCCTTAGATGTTAGTCATGCACTTTCTGATTCTAGTTGGATCAATGCCATGCATGAAGAGCTTGAAAATTTTGAGAGAAATCAAGTCTGGACTTTAGTTGATCCTCCACCAAATGTTCATTTCATTGGAACAAAATGGATTTTCAAAAATAAACAAGGGGAGGATGGGACAATAGTTAGAAACAAGGCTAGACTTGTAGCTCAGGGCTTTTCTCAACTAGAAGGGATTGATTTTACCGAAACTTTTGCACCTGTTGCTCGCCTTGAGGCCATTAGGATTTTGCTTGCCTTTGCGACATCCCGGGGATTCAAACTCTATCAAATAGATGTCAAAAGTGCTTTTCTTAATGGCTTCATAGGTGAAGATGTTTATGTAAAACAACCCCCTGGTTTTGAAAACCCCAAGTACCCACATAAAGTCCTTAAACTTCATAAGGCTCTTTATGGACTCAAGCAGGCCCCTCGGGCGTGGTATGATAGACTTAAGTCTTTTCTGCTTGAGCGAGGGTATTTGATGGGCTCTGTTGATAAAACTTTGTTTACTCTCAAGCATGGCAAAGATTTCCTCCTAGTTCAGATTTATGTGGATGATATCATCTTTGGTGGCTCTTCTCATGCTTTGGTTGCCGAGTTTGCAGATACCATGAGCAGGGAATTTGAAATGTCAATGATGGGTGAACTCACCTTTTTCCTTGGTTTGCAAATCAAGGAAAGCAAACAAGGTACTTTCGTCCACCAGACAAAGTACACCAAGGACCTGCTCAAGAAGTTCGACATGTCCGATTCGAAGCCCCTCGCCACTCCAATGGCTACATCTGTAGCATTGGACCCTGACGAAGATGGAGAAGCCGTAGATCAGAAGGAGTTTCGAAGCATGATCGGCTCCCTCCTCTACTTGACTGCTACGAGGCCAGACATACACTTCGCAGTGTGTCTGTGCGCTCGTTTTCAGGCTTCACCACGAGCTTCGCACCGCCAAGCGGTAAAGCGCATTCTAAGGTATCTCAAACACACCCTTGAATTTGGCATATGGTATTCAGCGTCTTCATCTTTATGTCTTCGAGGTTATTCCGATGCGGATTTTGCTGGGTGTAGAATTGATAGGAAGAGTACCTCTGGTACTTGTCATTTTCTGGGTACTTCACTGGTTTGCTGGTCTTCCCGCAAATAGTCTAGTGTTGCACAATCAACGGCTGAGGCCGAATATGTTGCTGCAGCTAGCTGTTGCTCTCAGATTTTGTGGATGGTTTCCACTTTGCGGGATTTCGGGTTAGAATATAAGAGTGTTCCACTTTTCTGTGATAACACTAGCGCTATCTGTATTGCAAACAACCCGGTTCAGCACTCCAGAACCAAACACATTGTTGTACGATATCATTTTCTCAGAGATCACAATGAGAAGGGTGATATTGAACTTCAATATGTTGATACCCAACACCAGCTTGCCGACATTTTTACAAAACCCCTCGATGCTTCTCGATTTGCTTACTTGCGTGGGGAACTTGGCATTTGTCACCCTTACGACATTTTGTGAGGGGGAGCAGTTTTAGATGGATGTGCATTTGATAATTGTGTTGAAATTGCATTTACATCTTTTGCACTTATATGCCTGCTTCTAATCCATGACATCATGACAGCTCAGCTCTTTTTAATTTATCTGAAACATTCATGTGCATGATGTTTTATTTTCAAAATCAAATCGTGCTCACTGCTTAGTCTTGAATCTAGCATGTTTAGACAGGACTGCTTTAGCTATCTTTTATCTGCTTGATAGCAAGACACATTTCTTTGGATGCTACAAAATTGCAACTTGAGAAATTGTTCTCAATTTTCATGGATATTCACAAAGTACCAAACAATTGGTTCACTTGGTTAAAATAAAAAATTCCATGATTTGCGTGCTTTAAGTTAAAAGATCCAGTAGGGTTTGTTTGTCGCACTACCCTATTCTAGACTGCTTACCATTGCACATTGGTCTGAACTGGAATAGCGTAGTGTATGCCAAAATCTATGCCTTAAGCTTCATATGGCTTTTATGCCTAGGCTTGGCCGGATTGGAAAGTATAAGGTGGACAAACAAATAACCCCTAGCACTAAGAAAAGAACATCAAAATTCATTGATTATCAAGTTTGCTTTTCAAGCTCCATTTGAACTAGACTTGTCTGTCTAGAGTAGAAATTGACTAGCTTTGCGCAGTCCTTGTTTTTACTCGTCTAGTTTCCTTGAATAAGTGGTGATGCTTTTATTTCAAAAATGATCAAATCACATGCTTCTTCATGTTGTTAGAGAATGTTAATTTGAGCTGAGCACATGATCATTGGTGTTATTGTTGGCATATTTTTGCTTCATATGTCTTTGCAATTCTGCTCATTTCGAAGCTTTGCATCTTTTACTTGCTCCTTGATGCCTGCATTGCCAAAGGGGGAGAAATTCCTCAAGGGGGTGGGGGGTGTCACTTGCTTCGTTCTCTGCCGTAAGGGGTATAATTTCCAAAGGGGGAGAAATCATGACATAAAGGCTCTTTGTTTGCCAAAGGGGGATAATTTAACTCAGGGGGAGTTTTTATTGCCGAAGGGGCTTTTTACTCTTTTGAAAACGGGGGAGGAAAATTCTTTTGTCAAGTGACATGATTTGGCTCTTTTCTGAGTTTTTATGGTCACTTGTGTGCTGAAAGTTTTTAATTTTCTTGGACTTTAAAGTTGGTTGTCAATGCACTCATCAAGGGGGAGATTGAGAAACCAAGGGTTGGTTTCGGTGCTTGTGATGAGTGATTGACAGGCTTTTACCCTCTGTTCGAAGGGTACCTCCGAAGGGGGTTCGGAGGTTGGACCTCCGAAGGTGATCGGAGGAGGGTACCTCCGGAAGGGTTTCGGAGGTGGCTTTACCGGAGGCTGTTCGGTGTTTGCTTGCTGCAGCTGTGCAGCGGAGTGTGCTCGTCGGAGGGGTCCGACAGTACGCGATGATTGGGTTCGTACCGAAGGGTTCGGTACTTTGGGCGGTACACCGGAGTGTGTGCCGGAGGTTGCTAACCCGGAGAGGTCTCCGGAGTACTGGATACACTTGTTTGCTTGTCGGTGGTGCGCAGGGACTTCGGAGGAGACGGACGAACGTAGCAGGTGAACCTGGGTCAAGCGGGAGGCTTGATGCCAGGGGAGCGGGGAGCTCCGTCACGGTGGCTGCGAAGGTGGTCCGGGTCGGTCCTCGGGTCGAGGCGTGCGAGGTGAAGGCAGAGAGTGCGGAGCGTGGCTCCGGCTGAAGGTGCTCCGATACAAAGTCCTCGGAGGTGAGGCACTTCGAAGGTACTCCGAATGGAGTGACTTCGGAGTTGGTGGATCAAGTCCTCTGCGGAGGCAAGGAGTTCGAAGTATGCTCCGGAGGGAGACATTCGAAGGTACCCGACGAAGGTCTCAGAAGTCGAGGTGCATCGAAGGCATGGTCCGGGTGAGGCTCGTCGAGGAGTGTGCTCGGGGAGAGACACTGCGACGAAGTGCTCATGGAATGCTTCATGCGGAGGCCTTGGACGAAGGAGGGACTTCGAAGGGTGGTACTCCGAAGGTGGGGCTTCTGAGTGTGGAAGGCTTCGGAGCGAGGCTAGCTCCGGAGTGTGGTTGTCTTGTGGTGCTTCGGCCTGCATGGCTTCGGTACACGGACTGACGGAGTTCGAGCTAGGAGTAGCTGCGAAGCCGTGGTGGTCCACTCCGGAGGTGTTGGTGCGAAGGCCCAAGGGCTTTGACGGCTTCGGCTCAAAATTGTCACTGTATCGGAGGCTATCTTCGGCGAAGCGAAGGCCACCAGGCTCAAGGCTTCTCGCCGAAGCTACCGCACCCTCGCGTGTGAAGGGAGGATTCCAGAAGGTCAAAGACTGCAAAGGCTGACACTGTCTGTTCTGTAAAAGGCTGACACTGTCCCCTCTGCAAAGCTGACAGAGAAGCCTCCAGAATAAAGTTGGACTACCTTTTGTACCCCTCAGTTCTGTAGAGACAAAACTGGTGTAAACCCTAGGGGTAGTGTAGTCATTTCCTTTGGGTGAACTGTGGGCTATAAATATGGGGGCTCGGTAGGTAACATTTAACACTTTGAGCATTTACTGTTGAGCTCCTGTAGCCACATACCTCGTTGTATTCATCCAGAGTTCATTTTATAGTGTTCCTTGTTCAAGCAGCGAAGCCCTGCTTCTTTGTGCTTTTTGCTTGAGCTCGTGTTACATACCTCGCTAGTTATAGTGCACCGCAGCCTGTCTAGGCGAAGGGTGTTTTGTGCGAAGTGTGTTTTTCAGCGTGCGTTCGCTCTGTGTAACTTGAGGCCAGACCTCACAGATTACTAGCGAAGCCCTGATCGAAGCCCGTTTTGCTTCTTGTGTCGAAGCCCGTAGCGAAGTCCGTTTGTGTGCTTGTAGACCTACGTGTACGAAGCCCAGCACCAGTTGCTGCTGTCAAGTACTCGGTCAAAGTCCCCAGTAGGGTGTCCACTCTTGCGAAGGGTGAAGTGCGAAGCCTGCTCGAAGCACCTTGTGTGCGGAGCCTGCACTGACTTAGCAAAGTAGATTTTCGAGGGTTGATAGTGGAGCGGAGTCTTCTTGGCTTCGAACTTTTGCTCCTGCGAAGCCTGTGTTCGGAGCTGTCGAAGTACCTCCGAACCAGACCTTTGAAGGTTGTGTTCGAAGCCTGTTCCGCAGAAGACAGGATTAAAACAGAAGGCTAGTTTTTAGCCCGAAATTTTAAAAAGCTCCCATTCACCCCCCCTCTGGTCGCCGTTTCCGGTCCAACAAAAATTCATATGGCGCGTGGGCTAAAGTAGTGCGCACAAGAAAAACAACATTGCGTGCGTGCGAAAGTAGCTAGCACGTGACAGAAAAGCAGCGTTGTGCGCGCGGGCGAGAAAAGTGCAGCGTGCTCGGGAGAAAAGCACAGGGCGTGCAGGAGAAAAGTGCAGCACGTAGAGGAGCAAAGCGGAAGTGACAACGCGCGGGGAAAAGTAGTGGCGGTAGGCTAGTGGCGCGCATGAAGAAAAGCAGCAGACGAGAGAGGGAAAGAGAGGGCGGCACCAATGGGTGACAGGAGAGGAGATTGGTAGCGGGCTACGGCATGCGAGAGATCCCATCGGTAAATGCCCAGTCTGCAGATCCTCTCTAGGCTCTAGCTAGATGGGTTCCCTCCTCCAGACTCCACTTAGAAACAAGTTCCCCTGATCCCCTCCTCTCTCCAACTTCTAATGCCATTTTTTGTTAGTGGTCAGCAGATAGGTGGTGGTGGTCACATCGGTGATACGACGTCTCTCAGTCCTCACTCTTTTTTTCTGGGTTGCTTCAGTTCTAGTGTTTTGGATGAGTTGTATGCAGTATATCGTATACACACACAAATATTATAGTTGATTCACTGGTTGCTTGTGTCTTCTCTGTTGACTATGTAATGTTGTTTGTTGTGTGGTTGTTACATTAAGTGCTAATGTGCTAATAGGATTCATGGCTTCATAACTTGTTGTTAATGTGCTAATAGGATTCATGGTTTCATGGCTTGCTATTAATGTGCTAATGTGCTAATAGGATTCATGGCTTCATGGCTTGCTGCTATAGTGAGAAGTAGATTCTTATCTTTGTGCAATATAGTGTGACTAAATTCTTATCTTTGTGCAGTACAACAACTAATCTATGATTAGTCATGCTTAGTCATGACTAATCGATTAGTTAGTGTCCATATGACTAATATCGACTAGATGATTTGAAATCATTGTATCACATTGAGCTAAATGGTTAACGTTTGCATATCACGATATAGACACTAAATGTTTGTATCACGTTGAGCTAAATGGTTAATGTTCGTATATTGCTGGAATTTTGGGCTAGGCCTATATGAATTCTTTGAAAATCCTAAGTAAATCTCAAAGACCCATGTCATGCAAAGGGACACCACGAAGTTCAGGATTAGGATCAGCACTATCAGCGTCGTATCCGACCCAGGGACTCAGGGGTTGGTGGTCGGCACTACCAGTGCCAGACCCAAGCCAAGGACTCAGGGGTCAAAGTTATTCTGATTTTTGGCCAACCGACTCAATTTAGATTGTGATCACGACATGAGATCGGGTTGCTCCCATATAAATATATGTCTATCTAGTCAGTTTCAATATATGAGAAGAGAATGATGGGAGATCAGATTAGATCAGAGCCAAAATCAAGCTAGGTTTTTTGCATGTCTCTTCTCTCTGTTGCGCCACCATCATAATATACTCCATCCCACCCATCGGCGTGCATTGGAAAACGGGAGAACAGGTCTCCAGAACATTTGCTCTTATGATCCTGCATAGGGAGATGGCAAATAACGTTTTTAGGAAGCGCTCTGCGCGACTGCTCACATATATCACCATGACACATCTTTCGTGCACGTCTACCATCGGTCACTATCAGGTACTATGATTTGACACCAACAGGAGCAACTCTGACTGATCGCAGATTTATCTCCGGCTACCATACAATACGTGTGTTACTTTTTGTATGGTTATTGATCATGTTTTGTGAAACCATGTTTGTTGCATTCATGTCTACTAGTATGGTATATCTATTCATGCTAGTTTGTGGGGATGCCATGATTTATCTATTTTGCAAATTAATCTTATAATTGCCTTATTGTCCAATAATCCAAAAATCTTACTTTAGGCAATCTGGATTGAGAAACTAAGTTGACATGTGCCTTGGTTTTATCTGTGATAAGTGATTGACAAGTATGTGCTCTCCGAAGGATTTACCAAAGTGTTTAGTATTTCAAAGTATGCACCAGAATATGTGTGTGCACCGGAGGCGTTTTACTGAATGGTTCGGTATTTGGTGTGTGCATCGAAGGGTTTACCCCAAAGGGAACACTGAAGGGTTCGTTGTATACCGGAAGTTGATGCAAAACAATATTTGCTTGTCTCGTTATGTGTAGGAAGTAGATGAAACTTGGCGGTCAATAGCGAGGAATCAGGACCATGTGAGAGACTTGGTGTTAGAGGATCAAGGAAGCTGGGTTAAGTCAAGTGTGGTCCGAAGGGGTGTTCGGAGGCTCTCTAGACATAGGGTCTCAAACACAAGTGCATGGCACGGTGATAGGCAAGCACTTCGAAAGTGTGCTCTGGAGGGACACTTCAAAGGGTGGCTGATGAAGACCTCTGAGGGGAGGCCTTTCAAAGGTATGCTCTAAAGGGAGATACTTTGAAGGCTGGCAGACCAAGACCGCTGAAGGGAGGCACTCCGACGATGTGGTCTGGACAAAGGCATTTTGGAGACATACTTCAAAGGGACATGTCGAAGTATGGAAGGCTTGCCGTGATATCAACCATGTGGGCTTTGATTAGATGGATTTACGATAGTCAAGCTAGGAGAGTTGTGGAGCCGTGGTGGTCTACTCTGAAGACATGGTGAAAAGGCGACAAGGGCTTTGACGACTTCAGCTCAAAACCGTCACACTCGAAGAAAAGGCTTCATAGTAGCAAAGTATCTGAAGATGTCAAGGCTACTACCGAAGTTAATTAGGCACTTTATCAAGTGATGCGGGGCTCCGTTGAAGCGAATGCATAAAGTTGACGCACTATAGAGCTTCAAATAATGTGTAAAGTAGGACTGCCTGTAATACCCCTAGATTGTGTGAGTCAAAAATCATGTAAACCCTTGGAGTACTATAGTCACTTCGCATGTCTGAGTAGGCTATGAAAGGAAGGGTAGGCTGAGGTCTAGGATAACACTTGATAGAACACTTTACCTAGGTGTAGAACCTTCTGTTTACCTGTTGTTCTAGGGCTAGACGCCACACCCTTGTACTTAGATTTGCAAGGATTTTGTGTTCCCTGTTCTTGCAAAGAAATTTCTGTTCAAACTATGATCTTTGATTTATTTCTTGCTTGAACTTGTATCTGTTGCTTTTATTCCATGCATGAGTTTATCTATTACTGTTCAGTTTCTTTGTGTTTTGCTTGCACAAGAAGGAACAACTCTCTGATGCATGAGCAACTTTGTTTCACCTGGATTATTTCTATCACCTTGTGTGAAATCCTAAAAATCCATGAACAAGTGGAGATTATGTTTGTCTTTCTTTGCACTAGCGGTACTTGCGCTCTATTGTGTAATCGAAGGCCAAGCCTCAAAAATACACTAGCGATGGTACCTTGCGAAGTGTATTCCGCGAAGTCCATTTCGAAGCCCCTCTACGAAGCTTTAACTAAGTACACAGTTTTGTGCGAAGCCTAGTGCAAGTCACTAAGTGCTTAGCTTTGTGCGGAGCACTTCCCGGGTAGTCAAACTTGTGTACTAAGTCTGTTCTTGCGAAGCCTTGTTCGAAGCCTTTTTGTTTGGGGAGTCTTGTGTAAATTCTTGTGAGCTCTATAGTATAAACTAGTGCGAAGCCAGGTTCGGAGTGCTGGTGATACCTCCAAACTGGTCCTAGCGAAGGTCATATTTAGAGGCTGTTGTTCAGAAGAATTTTTAAAGCTCACATTCACCCCTATCTGGTCACCTTTTTGGTCCAATAATGATTTATTCAATGGCTAATTTTGTGGATGCATTGAGGCCTGAAAATTTTTTCTTGTGTGGGTTTTAAGAGATGGCAAGTAAAGGTCCGTCCCTGGCTTACTGCTATGAATGTTTAGGAAGTGAGACTTGGCCAACCTGAGGGAGACTTTTCTTCTGATGAGCAAAAGAAATTTGCTAAGGCCAATAATCTCTTCGTGGGATGCATTCTAGGCATGCTCTCTTACCGTTTGTGTGATTTTTACATCACTGTGATAGATGTGAAAGAGTTGTGGGATTTTCTAATTGCAAAATATGGTGCATGAGATGCAGGTAGTGAACTTTACCTTATGGAGAGTTTCTATGACTATAGGATGGTGAATAATCATTCTATGGTGGAACAAGCTCATGAGGTTGTGTGTGCTGTAAAGGAACTTGACATCGTTAAGTGTCCTCTACCCAACAAATTTGTGGCTGGATGCATAATTGCAAAGTTACCTTCTTCATAGAGGAACTCACCACTACTATGAAACATTAAATACATGAGATATCAGTTTAAAACCTGATAGTGTCTCTTAATATTGAAGAGAAAGCTCAGGCAAAAGATGCTTCTGATAAAGGAGGCGAGGGCCAGTCTAGCACCAACTTGGTGCAAAAGTTCACACATAGCAATAACAAAGGGAAAAATAAGCCTACCAAGATTATGAAGAGCACACTACCTTTAAGAAGAAGAAGAAAAATAAGGTTGAGTTGAATGGCTTCTCTTATGGTGAACTAGGACATTTATCCAAGGATTGTCTAGATCGTGTAGACCGCAAAAGGCAAAGGGCAAAGGGCAAAGAATGTCAACATGGTGACCATGGGTAATACTGAAGATAGGTACAATAATCTATCTTATGTGCTAACATATCCATGTTTTCTTCTTACAAGGTCGTCCAAGATTCTTCTGACCTAATGGGGGAATGGGTCACATGCTTCTGTTCATGGTGTTGGTACGGTAGATCTGAAGTTTACTACGAGAAGGTCATGCATCTAAGGAACGTGTAACATGTCCCTACTATCAACAAAATCTTGTGTAGTGGTTATGTTCTATGTAAGGATGAGTTTAATGTAGTCTTAGAGTCCAATAAATTAGTCTTTTTAAAATATAGAGAATTCATTGGTAAAGTTTATGATTGCTAAGGCATGTTCTGCTTTTCCCTTTCAGATTTTAGCAATAAGTCAGTGAACCATATTTGTGGCAATATTAACAATGATGCAAATATTTGACATTCACGTTTATGCCACGTTAATTTTGGCTTGATGTCTCAATTGTCTAGTATGAGTTTAATTCTGAATTTCACTATTGCCAAATATTCGAAATGCCGTAGTTGTGTGCAATCAAAACAACCTTGGATGCCTCACAAGGTGGCTGAGGAGAGAAACTTGGCACCTCTAGAACTCATACATTCTGATCTATGTGAGATTAATAATGTGTTGACAAAGGGTGAAAAGTGATACTTCATGTCATTGATTGATGACGCATCTTGATTTTTATATGTATATTTGTTGAGAACTAAGGATAAGGCACTAGACTACTTTAAAATATATAAAGCCAAAGTTGAAAATCAACTAGAGAGAAAGATTAAACATCTAATGTTTGATCGTGGTGGTGAATGTTTTCCCAAAATATTTTATGAATTATGTGAGGAACACGATATTATTCATGAGAAGATGCCTCCCTATTCGCCCGAATCAAACGAGGTTACCAAGAGAAAAACCACACACTAACATTCTTGGTTAACGCCATGGTGGGGGAAGCTCTGTTAACTACATGTCACATCTTAAATAGAGTTCCTAATAAGAATAAAGAACAAACTCCATATGAGATATGGATTGAGAGAAAACTATTGGGAAGCTCTGTTAACTACATTTCAAAATTTACCCTATTAGCCTACAAACCATGCGCGCAATAAGATCATGGACTATTACCTTCTAACACAATATGCGCTAGTGCAGCGGAAGAAGATGTCGAGGAAGCAAGCCCTCACTCGGTTCCGCTCGGCTCCATCTATTCGTCGGTGATGAAGTCGACTCGATGTAGTGATCTGCACGCGAGGAAGATGAGCACCACTATTCGAGAAGTGCCTCTACGGTATCCACACGTTTAGGGACATGATCACCTCATGTTGGCGTGCTAGCACTGCTAGAGAGATCTAGGAGAGATCGATCTCGACAATTGAGACCATAGGGAGAGGAGAGATGGTGGCTAGGGTTAGAAACCAGGAGCAACAATGGCCCTTTCATGCCAACCTCTCCTTTCCTTATATATTGCCCACACGTGGACCTTTAATCTGTATTAAAGCTCAATAGATCTAATATGTTTTCCTGGACTAGAACTTCTAGACCATAGGCTTGGAACTTTCAAAATCAGAATTTATTTCTGTTCAAAACTTTGTGTGCAACCGGAACTTCCAGACTCGGAACTTCCAGATCACACCTGGAACTTCTGAAAATAATCTTTTGTATTGAACTAATTTCGTCAAGAACCCAAAACTTCCGGGTTATTTTTAGAACTTCTTATTCCTCTATGAAACTGAATCTAGGACTGGCCGAGAACTTCTGGTCTAATTGGAACTTCCGAAAGCTCTAGAACACGGAACTTCTGGCCTTAGGTGAGAACTTCCAGTTACCCCAGAATTCTCTTGAGCATAATTACATCAATCTTCTACTTGCACAAGAGTCACTTCTTACAAGTTTCTAATATGTTGGTGTCTTTTTTAGTCACACACATGGCCTGGAAGATCTACTTAACTCCATTGTAGGTCCTAAAAATATGGGATTCTGAGCGTGCCAATTAGTTTGACCCTACAACTGTTAAGGCATAGAAAACATAATTAGCGACGCCTATCGGCTATTGAGCTGATAATCATGATACGCATCAGATCATGTGTATCGGGTGAGAAAATCATAAGCATGCGATACATTTAAACAATTGGGCGATGCAAAACACGAGTCAAACTATCGGGACCGATTAGGCAATCGACTGATACACAGAGCCCACACCATCGGGTAGATGATCGCGCAAACGATTGCGCTATGCACTCGGGCCGATTGATAATCCCTAATGCCGATGAGATGAAACATGGAATTAATCATAACCTACCGGCTTATACTCCGACAGAACCTAAATCTATTATACCAGAAGATGCATCCATACTATTAAATCACCATAACAGCAAGATCCTACTTAACCAAGATAGTTACTAAATCAAGAATGACTCATAATATTTTGACATATCGGGCACACTTTATTCAGATGAACGATGTTCAACATAAACCAAATACAATAGATCAAGATGTTGGACTTAACTGATGGAGCCTAAAAATATGATATCTAATCTAAACCACACACCTGATACAACATGATTGTGTTGACGCCAAGATTTGGTAAAGCCCAAGCCCACTAAAGATGCCACACGGTCAACAAAGGTCAAAGAAGATCTGGTCAAAGATGGTCAAGGAAGCCCGTCCATGCTGTTATAACATGACCGGATGCAAAGGAGCCGATGGAGATAAAGATGAAAAGAAGTTAAAGATTATCCAGAATCAGTTAGGATAGAGTGCTTGGACGACAAGTCTCCGGACTATAAATATGTATCTAATTAGCTAGGGTAAAAACACATCTCTGTCAAACAACTATTCAGCACTCGGAGCTGGGCTGCATCGTTCTGATCTCCGACGAAGAGGTGAGTCCCGCCAACCCCAACGACCGTATCGACTAGGTCAGTATCCTCATGGCTGCATCAAATTGATCTCTTGAGGTGAACATCGAAATAGTACGGTCGCGATTTCTCGGTGTATTGGCTAGGTCTAAGGCTGCATTAGATTGATCTCTTAGATTGATGTGATCTAGGTGTGATAGTTTGAGGCTTCATCGGTTAAGTCTGACATCTCTTGCTATTGTATCTTTTTCATGTTGTATATCGTTCATCTAAATAAAACATGCCCGATACTTTGATATATTATTAAGATCATCGTGATTAGGTACTATCTTGGTTAGGTCTAGTCTAGTTATTGTGATGATTTTCATGATATAGATATGTTATCTGGCACGTTTTATTTATTTTTGTCGGAGTACAAGCCGACGGGTTATCTTCAATTCAATGCCACATCTTATTCGCCATCGGAAAAGCGCTCATCAGCCTATATGTTTAAATTGCACATCTCATCGGCCGATGGCACGCTCGCCCGATTGTGTCACCCATGGTCATCGGCCCCATGGCTGATCGGCATGATATTTCATGATTATTCCATCCTCATCGTGGTCATCAGCTTAATAGTCGATAGGCTATGCTATTGATCATATTTTCCTGTTTCCTTATCAGTTGCAGGGTCAAACTGATTGGCACACATTGAACCTTTTTTCTAAAAACATAGGACCTACACTGGAGTGAAGCAGATCTCCCAGGCCACGCATGTGTCAAAGTGTGATCTCACAAAAAACGCTATATGTTTAAACTACCCATCTCATCGGCCGATGGTGCGCTCGCCTGATTGCTTCACCCATGGTCATCGACCCCATGGCCGATCGACATATTCCACGATTATTCCATACTCACTGCGGTCATCGGCTCGATAGCTGATGGGCTATGCTATCGATCATATTTTCATGTTTCCTTATCAGTTGTAGGGTCAAACTGATTAGCACGCCTTGAACCCATTTTTCTAAGAATGTGCACTGGAGTTAAGAAGATCTCCTAGGTCACGCGTGTGTCAAAGTGTGACAAAAAATGCACCAATAGCCCCCCAGTTTCGGAGCATAAGTGTAACTAATGCTTTGAAATTATCACTCATTTAAGGTTTTCTGCACCTTGTCATCTCAAAAGTCCCATCAAACTTTCTACTAGTAGCCAAAAACCTTTCGTGTTCTAGCATCTTTAAGCCTTCTATATATCTTTGAAGCATTGTTTTCACATTGTCGAAATCTTCATCAACCCTTTCATGTTCTTCCTCACTTTATTTTTCCTTTATAGGACTTGAGGGATCAAATCTTACTCCCTATTGCTAACAATCCCTCATGCTTATTTTTAAGCTCAATGGTAATCCTAACCCTTCTAATATCATCAATGATAAAACCCACTGAATTCCATTTAAAAACTCTAGGATGCTTCTTTTGTATTGGAACTTGAGCTTTAGAGCCTTTCCTTCTCCTCTGCTCGGCTGGAGGGACTGGTACCTTAGGGTATCGGTCATCAATCGCACCTTTTTGGATGAGATTGATATTGAGCATTGCATCGGCCTTTCTCTCGCCGAACCTTATAAAAATGAGCCGATGCTTGCTGCCACTTGTTACTTATGGTCTGATGCCCTTAATGCATTCCTATTCGACCATGGGCCAATGAGTCCCACTTTGCTTGATGTCTTGGCTTTGACCTCCCTCAATATTGTTTTTCATTCCTTACCCCTGGTGGACGCATCAGGGGAATGGAGATGCTTGCGGAGGTAAGCATCTTTCATCAGAACCTAGCAAACGGCCTTTGAACCATCGATTTAGGATTCCGTAAAAGAGCCGAAGGTGGCCAAAGCCTACGAATTCCAGGCTCCGGCTTATTAGGATCCATAGAAGAGTCTAAGGACTTTAAAAGAACATATTTTTGGCCTCCAGGTTCGAAGCATCTTTAAAAGAGCTGAAGGTGGCCACAGCCTATGGATTCTAGGCTCTAGCTTGTTAGGATCCGTAGATAAGTCTAAGGACTTTAAAGAACAGATTTCTGGCCTCCGGGTTCGAAGCATCTGTAAAAGAGCCGAAGGTGACTAAAGCCTACGAATTCCAGGCTCTGGCTTGTTAGGATCTGTAGAAGAGTCTAAGGACTTTAAAAGAACAGATTTCCAGCCTCTGGGTTCAAAGCATCTGTAAAAGAGACGAAGGTGGCCAAAGCCTATGGATTCCAAGCTCTGGCTTGTTAGGATCTGTAGAAGAGTCTAAGGACTTTAAAAGAACATATTTCTAGCCTCCGGCTTCGAAGCATATGTAAAAGAGTCGTAAGCGACCAAGCAATAAGGTTTCAAGGCTCCGGCCAAATGAAACACTTCGTAAAGTCCTAAGCGACTATTATCGGAGCATACAAGTATAAACTTAGTTCCAAAATTTATAAACATCACAATACGAACGTACAGTTCAAAGAACTCTACGAAAGAGTAGATTATGATTACCAAGTATTATTCGAAGCATCAGGTTGCTATACCAATCATTGTGTCTGATGGACCCTATCACATTGCGTATGGTCCCCCACCCACAAGGAGGGGCAGGGGAGTAAGGCACAGTCAAGTGATGCTTCTTGAGCAAATTATATTAATTGGGTAATCATATTACATTACATCATGATTAAGAAAAATTCTGGTCTAAGCCTAAATAAAAGAGGAGACCCCTCCGACCTCTAGAGTTACTCCTAGGACCGCTTCGGTCTTCGGAGCCTGGAGTTCTCAAAACATTCCTCTTAGTTCGAGTGCCTTTCTTCTTCGAAGCCCGCATCTTTTTCTGCTCTTCTTGAAGCTCAGCCCAAGATAGAAGTTTTTCGGAGCCAGCCTCCGTTGGGTCTTCGACTTGGTACTCTGAGTCAGACCAATCTACATACTCTGAGGATGAAGATCCTACTTCCTTATCGTCTTCTTTAATATAAGCTAGGACATCGCTATGAATATCAGGTGCTATTTCCCCTTGCTCCCATCGAGGAACAGAAAAACACGAACGTCGGTAAGGCCTTAAGATTTCGAGGATAGCCCACTGTTGGTGAAGCCCTTTGCTAAGCTCCAATACTTCGAGGTCAGGCTCCAAAGTATATAACAAAATCTAAAAATAAACATCCAAGCAAAGACTTCTCATTTATAAACTTTTCATTCATTAAGATAAAAGGGCTTTACAAGACTTCTTGTACATGTTTAAGCGCCCTACGAGCTAGACCTGCGAGTTAGTTGGTGGAGTTGGTAGAGTCGAAGCTGGAGGCTTCGTCTGATCTTGCTTCTGCTGACGGGCTTCGTCGATCCAAGCCTTGGTCGCAGCTTTGTGATCTGTTTTCTAGGTCGCCCAAAAGGCTTCCCAAGCAGAAGCCACGTCCAAAGAAGGTCGCAGAAAGTCCTCGTCAGCGAAGCCTGCTAGCTTCGAACCCCTCACTGGAGCAACAGAGATCCTGACGGCTTCAAGGTGTCGAAGGACTCCAATCCCGGCTAATTGCCTGGAGATCTCTCCGTAGCGAGTCCCAGAGCCCTTCATCATCTTCGTCGCCGCCTGGATCATCTTCAGCTTCCAGTCGAGAGGCTCGCTTGCCATAGCTGAAGACGAGGGGCACACCGTGCCAAAATATTCCAGGACACCCCGGAGGGTATCCATAGTTTGATCAGCAACCACGATATGCTTCGCCTCAGCCTTCATTAGCTCAAAAGCAGCAACAGAGATATCAACTATCTTTGATATCAAGGAATTCTTTTGGGCCAGTGCTTGTTTGACTGAATTTTGAAGCTCTACAAGCTGTGCGCTGGAGTCTGACTCTGCTCACCAAAGCCTCTCAACCTCGGCCCTTAGCACCATGCGCTCAGCTTGAATTTCTTCTATCGAAGATTTGAGTGTAGCGCAAGTCTAATGTTCGGCCCGGAGTGCTTCCTCTGCAATGGCCTTAGCCCTCCGCTCTTCGAGGAGCTCCTCTTCCAGTTGCAAAGTTTTGCCCTCAGAGCCCTTGAGGACATTCTGGAGGGTTGTAACCTTCCTTTTGAGCCGATTGGTTTCGAGCTCATTGGAAGTCGCTGCCACTCTAGCAAGGACGAATTGTTGCAAAGAAGCAAAGTGAGTACAATACCGTTTTTTATTACCTAAGTATACTTGTTGTATGTTGCATACCTGAAGGGTAGTCCTTTCGAGGGCCAAGTCGAGCTCTGATCCACTGGCCTCGCTTAAGATGGAGACTAGCTCGAAACTCCCGACCTCTTCGCATTTATCTGCCAAGGGCTCAAAAGGGGCTTGGAGCCCTGTCCGCTGCTCCAGAAACGGAGCCAGTAGCAGGAGCCAGGATATGACCCGTTGATCGTATTCAACAGGATCTTCTTCCGAAGCATCCACCGAAGGATCATTGGATTAGGGCATCATCGTTAGAGAGGGGAGAGTGCCAAGACCCATCTTGCCCTTACCTCTCCCCGGTACGAAAACTGGAGTTGCTTCCTCGACCGGAGTGGATCCTCCTTCGAGCGTTGCTCCTTCAGGCAGAGTCACACCACCTGAAACAACCTCGGTCGTCGGAGCCGCCACCTCGACCGGAGCCTCATCTTTGAGAGGAACCAAAGCTCCATCATGGAACGGAGCCATGCTGCTCCTCGACGCACCAGCAAAGCACAAGGTATTCATTAAATGTACATTGAACTACCAATGATGCACTGAAGTTGTTTAGGAATTCAAAGGAAAATTCAAAGGTATACCTTCGTCCAGTCCTTGAGGAAGAATTTCAGGGTCCCCCAGATACTCATACATCTAGAGGTATTCATCGAGGTCATCCCCCAGAGTTTGTGCCATAGCAACCGACGTCGAAGCCCTGACTTCCGTCGCCACTACTCTGACTACGGGCGAGTTAGGATTTCCTAACTCGACCCCAGGTTCAACTCCGGCTGGTTCGGAGGGGGCTTCCACTATGGCTTTCATAGTTTCCCGAGGGGGATCTTCGGCCGCAGCATGAGATTCACCTTCATCGCCCTGCAGAAGGTATTCTTCCAGTTTCCTACCCATCTACACATTCGAATCTTTCTCTACTGACTCCTCCGAAGAGGAGCTCCAAATGCTAAGAGAAGATGGAGAGGACGAAGGCCTAGGGGGCTTGGTGTTTTTCCCTCTCTTGATGGGAGTCTTGGCAGCCTTCTTAGAGGTCTTGGCGGTGTTTTTCTCTTTCAGGAGACCACTCCGATCGAGTCAAAGCCTGGCAGGGAAGGAGGCTCCATTCCAAGAGCACTCCACACTCGGTTGGAGCGCTCCCAGCTCCTAACTAGATCCACCCTCCGCTGCTTCTCTACTGCAGTAGGGGTCAAAGCACCCATTCTGTGGCCTTGGTTATCTACTCCGGAGCTAATGCTAGCGGAGCCGCTGAAAATAGGTAACAATCTGTTAAGCATAGTACTTGCTTTCTAATCAATGTTAATGCAGAAGATACGAAGGCTTACCCAGGCTTTGAAGTTCACCCTCTAAAGAATTTTGAAATGCGATGGGCCACTCAGCTCCAAGAGGAGGAATTCAGAGAGCAATGAATTCCTCGGCCAAGTCCCGTATGCTCATGCGCTTGGCCACCGAAGAAAGTAACCCAAGTCGCGTTGATAGCAGACTTGGGTTCGGAGTTACTTCGGCTTCCTTCCGATACCATATCTCCTATAGGGCCCCGCAAGGCTGGAGTCTTCTCTGACTTTAGCGTAGAACCACTGGAGTATCCAGTTGGTGTACCACTGGTCATTGATTGCTTTTGCTGGAAAGTGATTCGAGTGCTCCTTTTGGAGCTGGAAGTTGATGCTTCCGAAGGCCACTAGCACTTTGGAGTCCCTAGGCCCGTCTTGCGGTTTTGGCTAGCAGGAGGCTTCGTGGGTTGCAGCGAATATCTCAGACCGTCCTTCGCACCCTTCAGCCCAAAGAGCCCATTCGAAAACAACCAATCTGGCGATGGCGTTTGGAGACAACTGTGACAAAGTAACATGGAACATGTCTAATACCTCAGCCAAGAAGTCAATCGCCGGAAGGCCCAGCCCAGCTTCGATGAAGGCCTCGAAGTCCACCACCTCTCCGCTCTGTGGCGTTGGGGTCACTTCTATTCCAGGGACTTGAGTCCTCATCCCCAGACCCAACTTTTCGTTCACCGCCTCCTCAATGGATTCCACCGTGCTCGTCGACTGTCCGAGGAAGAAGCTTTGCTTCAATGGCTTCTTGGACGGCGGGCAGAGCTCCCGCGGGTTTTTAGGCCAAGAACCCCTCGGGGCTCCCACCATTGCCGCTGCTACCGACGCAGCCCAAGTCTGCCTCTACGCCAAGGTCCCTGCCATGGCCGACACCATCACGCTAGTCCTCACCATTGTTTGGTTGCTCAAGAAATTTGGGGAAATTTTGAAGGTTAGAGAAAGGAAGCTTATAACCAAAGCTCTATAAAGGTTTCCGCTGAGGTTCGAGTCCCCTTTTTATAACCCTTTCACCTTCAATTGCTATGATTCACGCATGCATTCACATTGCAGGTCCGACGTCTACCACTGATAGGTGGGACCAGAAAGTAAAAAAGTGTGAACTCGCAGTTAAAATTGTGTCCGTTACTTTTTCAAGGGAGCCTAACGGTTACTTGAGGGGTAACGGATCAAATTTAACGGCTCTTTGCGATGCTTCACCTTCGCGATGGCCCATTTCCCTGTGAAGCTTTCACACGGGAATTCAAGTTCGAAGATTTTGTCATATACACCTTCGATGTCAAAGATACTTCGAATGTTTATAGTACCTTGAATTTTTATAAGTCCCTGAGCATGAAAATATTTCTTGTGTATACTGCTCCCCTTGCCATATAGGTTACTCGAAGAAGCGTATTCGAGGGGCTACTGTTGGGGGAAAATACTTCATCCCCAGGATCTTCAAGATTACAAGACAAAGACAACTCATAAAGTTCTAATCCCAAGATTTGTCTCCGCACTGACGAAGGGTTAAGGCCGGAGGGTCCGTCCAGACCCCGGTCTAAAGGTACCCTCCGATGGCTCCACCTCCGTAGTGGAAAACAACCGGACGGATGGGACATCTACCTTATCTACCTTCTTCAGACATACTTTACCATTTTAGCCCTATTAGGGGTATCGTAATAGTTTCCACTATATCGGTTGTAATTGAGGGGTAAAAAGGTCTTTTCCTTAGAGTTTTTACCTATAAATACCCCCTTTCTCACCCTGTAATAGGGATCGAATATTCAGATATTCAATACACAACTTTGAACTACTTCGAGCTATTATCCAGTATGGAGGCTTGAGATAGTCCGCTCCACAAACTCTTCGTTTGTTAGTTCTTAATCTTAGAGAACATGTTAGCGTAATCTTTTATGCCAACACCTGCCAACTCTGATGTATGCCACCATTGCCACAAGCCTGGGCATTGGAAGCGCAATTGCAAGGTGTACCCGGAAGAGAAGAAGAACAAGAAGGGAAGTGGGACTTCGGCTTCAGGTATTAATGTTATTGAAATTAATCTTGCTACTCGTCCAAATGATTCATGGGTATTTGATACCGGATCGAAGATTCATACTTGCAAATCGTTGCAGGGGCTGAGTAGAGTAAGAAAGTGTGCAAGTGGTGAGCAGGATATCCGCGTCGGGAATGGTGCAAAGGTTGCAGCGTTGTCCGTAGGCATTTATTCATTGTCTCTACCGTCATGACTAGTTTTGGAGTTAAATAATTGCTATTTCATTCCCACCTTAGGAAGAAATATTATCTCTTCTTCATGTTTAGAGGAAGATGGTTTTGAATTCGTAATAAAGAACAAGAGTTGTTCAATATTTTTGAATGGCATGCTCTATGGTGTTTGTCCATTAGTGAATGGATTGTATATTCTGAGTCTTGACGATGCAAACGTTTATAACATTAGTACTAAGAAACAACAACTCAATGATTTGAATAGTACCTACATCTAGCATTGTCGTTGAAGTCATATAAATGAGAAGCGCATGCAGAAGCTCCATAGTGATGGACTTTTCGAGTCATTTGATTTGAATCATATGACACATGCGAGTCTTGCTTACTTGGCAAAATTACAAAGACGCCTTTCACTAGATAGAGTGAGAGGGCGAGTGAGCTATTGACTATAGTACATACTGATGTATGTGGACCAATGAGTCGCATGGCTAGGAATGGCTTTCAATACTTTATCACTTTTACCAATGACTTTAGTAGATATGGATATGTCTACTTGATGAGGCATAAGTGGGAATCCTTCGAAAATTTCAAGGAGTTTCAGAATAAAATACAAAATCATACAGCCAAGACAATTAAATTTCTACGATCTGATCGTGGGGGTGAAACCACACTTTGTTGGACATGGTGCGGTCCATGATGAGTCACACTGATCTTTCATTATCCTTTTGGGGTCTCGCTCTAGAAACAACAACTTTCATGATTAATAGAGTTCCATCTAAGTCAATAGAGAAGACGCCATATGAGATGTGGTCTGGGAGGCATCCCAGTTTGTCTTTTCTAAAGATTTGGGGATGTGAGGCGTATACCACACGTGTGACGTTTGACAAGCTCAGTCCTAAGTCTGACAAGTGCTTATTTGTGAGGTATCCTAGGGAAACCAAAGGATACTATTTCTATAATAGAGAGAAGAGAAAAGTGTTGTCGCTCGGAATGGTGTGTTCCTTGAGAAAGAGTTTCTCTCAAAGGAGATAGTGGGAGGACGGTGCATCTCGAAGAGGTTCGAGAGCCGCTGGAAAGTGTTCCAAATCCTATTGAACAACAACAGGATGAGCAAAGTATTGTGGAGCTTGTTGTACATGCGCCATCCCCACGAAGGTCTGGGAGAGTAGTCCATGAGCTAGAGAGGTATATGTTCTTGACAATTGGACATCGCGACGTGTTGTTGTTGGACAACGACGAGCCCAAGACATATGGTTCAAGCAGTGATAGGACCAGACTCTGAGAAATGGCTTGTAGCCATTGGATCTAAGTTGGAGTCCATGCGAGAGAACCAAGTTTGGAACTTGGTTGATCCACCCGATGGTATAAAAACCATTGAGTGTAAATGGATCTTCAAGAAAAAGATAGACGTTGATGGAAATGTTCACATCTATAAGGCACGATTGGTGGCGAAAGGTTTTAGCACACAACAGCATGAATGTCATTCATGTGCATTTTCATTCATTTTTCATTTTCATTCATTTTCATTTTCAGCATAATATTTTTGATGAAATCAAGTTGCATATTAACATCCAAGTGAAAAGGACCTAGCTATCAGGTGAGTAAAAGATAGCCAAAGCACTCAACCTATTCAAGCTAGTTTCTAGACTAAGCAGTGATCGTTTTCAAATTTTCACAAATAAAAGCCATGCTCATGAGAATTATCAGATGAAAACATGCCAAGTACAGTCAACAGTATTAAAGACAATACTGCAAAGGCATAACAAAGCATGTACTTGTAAAAGCAATTAATCATATGACAGTAGCTCATGCAATGCTACACAACTCCCCCTCAAAACATGCTAGAAGCTTTCGAATGCTCAATGAGAGGCTGAGTTAAAAACTGTTTGGGAATCCAGCATCGCAAAACTCGAGAACCAGGTAAAGTAGTACACTGATCATGCACAGGATAAGAACCATGATAAAAAGTGTGTGGTCTACCTACAAAGCGCGAACCTGGAAAATGACGAGGCCTCCCAACCTATCGAGCATCAAAGCCTCTTACATGTGGTCTATCACCATATAAAACATGGTGTACACCACGAGGGGCAAAATCACTCATTAGACCATGTGGGACCTCAAAATCAGGATAAGAGCGAAAAGCAGACTCATGCATACCTAAATATGGGTAATGAATGTCCTGGAACCTCATAGCAAAGGATCGCCGCTCATCCCTGATACGATGAAAGCAAAACCCAACCAAGTGACCCACCCGATGACAATAAGAACAGTGATAAACTCTCTTGGGTGTGTGAGCATGGGGCTCAGGTGCAAATCTCAGTCTTCTTGGGTTTTTGCTGAGGAGGTTCATCTGGTGAACGGAGAGCTTTCTTTGGAGGTTGAGTAGGATTCTTGGCTTTTTGATCGGTGTCTGTTGGGGGAAAATATTCCATCCTTAGGGTTATTGCAGTAACAACACAAAGGCAGATAACGGATTCGAAGGTTTCCAACATGCATCTTCGGAGATGCCTTGAGTCAAGCTCGAAGTATGAAGATGGACCTTAGTTCGGAGTATATCTTCGAACATAGACTCTTTTGAGATCTTTTCTGCCAGCTAAGATGGAAGGCTTATCTTCTTTCTCATTAGATTAGTCTTTTACCATTTTAGCCCTATTAAGGGTGCCGAATAGTTTCCACTATGTCGGTTGTAACAGAGGGGTAAAAGGGTCTTTTCCTTAATGTTTGGGCCTATAAATACCCCCCCGTTTCACCCTGTAATAGGGACCGAATACAAGTTATTCAATACACACATTCGAACTATTCTAAGTTATTATCCTTTCGGAGGCTTAGAATAGTTCACTTCACAAACACTTCGTTTGTTAGTTTCTATTCTTCAGAAACCTGTTAGCGTAATCTTTTACGCCAACAGTTGGCGCCGTCCGTGGGGACCTAGTCCAAAAAACTTCGTTCTCTACCAAGTTCTTACATCATGCCTCCTAAGAGGAGTGCAACTCGTAACCCTGTTCGGAGGTCCCCTCGGACCTCCGGAGAGGCAACTCCCGACACTGTTGAAGCCGGAGGACCTTCGACGTTTCCTCCACCTCAAACTCCGGAAGGAGTTCCCATTCCTCGAGTATACGGAGTTCCTCCATCAACTCCATCTATACTTAGACCACCCGGAGTTCCTCTTCCACCTCAAGTTCCACTCCGAACTGATCCTCTCAGTTCTCAAGACCCGGAAGATCCTTCCGGAGGAGATGAAGACAATCTTGGTGATATGGCCGCTCAAATGGCCAGTCTCCAAGCCGAAGTAGCGAGATGGCGGCAAGAAGCTGCGAATAGGCTTCGCTCTCAAGCCATCCCAATTATTCTGGAAGTGCCTGAAGACGACGAACCCATCTATCCCGAAGCCCCGGAGAACGCCTCTTTTGATACTGAATCTCTGTTGCATCCTGAACTACAAAAGGTTCGATTTGATCCGAAGTTTAAGACTTCGAAGCTTTGCTAATATGCCGGAGATGAGGACCCTAGAGAATTTGTCCGTTCTTATGCTCTAGCAATTGAAGCTAGTGGAGGAGTTTGAGATACCATGGCAAAATGATTCCCCTTAGCTCTTCAAGGAGTGGCATTAAGATGGTTCTGGTCTTTGAAGCCAGGATCAATTAATTCATGGGGGCAGCTGAAGAAGAAGTTCGTAAGCAATTTTCAATGCACCTTCGTGCCTCCAATGTCGACGGGAAGTCTTTTCCAGGTGAAGCAACTCCCTGGAGAGACATTGAGGCAATATTTCAAGCGCTTCGCTCATACGAAGTCGCAGATCCGAGGGTTGAGTACATCTTCGGTAGTTGATGCAGCTCGGGAAGGTGTCATTCATCAAGGCCTCCTTGACAAGCTTCACCGGAAAAGCATATCTTCTGTTTCTCAGCTGATGTCATACTTTGAAGAATATGCAAGGTCGAAAGAAGGTTGGCTTCGAAGAACTGCAGCTACTCCATCCATACTGCAGGAAGTAAAAGTGGAAGTAAAAACTTCGGCACAGCCACGGGAACCAGTCTTCGAAGTTCAGCATCATAGGAGAAGGGGGCAAAAGCATCCCCGTTCTGAAGTCCTGAAAATTGCACCCCCGCAAAAGTTCACCCAGAGAGCTCCACAACCTTCGGGAAACAAGGTCAGCGGTTGGAGGCCGCCAGGGAAAACGGCTGGCAAAGGCCAGACCCTTTTCTGCTGTATCCATGGTGAAAACCGAAGCCACGCAACTGATACTTGCAAGGCTATACTTACTCTGAGAGGAGAGTATCTAGAAAGAACTTCGGGTCGAGGTAGTACTGACCGAGTTCCAGCTAAAGTGCGCCCGGAGCCTGTCCAGGCTGTGGCGCGGATAGAAAACTTCGAAGCTGCAAGACGCCCTCCGGTGGCCAATGTTATGCCACCTCCGAAGCAAGAAGAAGGGCAAGACCGAGGAAAAAGAGTAGTCCTCCCCATCTCCGGAGGAGGTACCCTCGGAAGCATGTCAAAAAGGCAGATAAGAGACTATGTCAGAGAAGTGGGCCACATTGGAACTTCATCATCTGCAGCTGCTATGCCGGAATGGTCCCATGTACCAATATCTTTTTCTGCAGAGGATGCAACTGGCATTAAATTCCCACATGCAGACCCACTTGTCATTACTGCTGACATTGCAGGAACTGAGGTTCGAAGAGTGTTAATTGATGAAGACATCACCGGAGTTGATCGGAATATCATTGAACATAGTTTGCTTGTAAACCCGAAGGCCCGGCCTGTTCGGCAAGGACTCCGAAAAATGTCTGCAGAAAGAGCTGTTCTGGCAAAGGACGAAGTTGAAAAATTGTTGAAGGCTGGGATTATCAGAGAAGTGGCTCACACAGAATGGTTAGCCAACCCAGTCTTCGTCAAGAAGAAATCCTCCGGAAAGTGGCGCATGTGCATTGATTTCACATCCTTGAATAAAGCATGCCCTCGTGACCCCTACCCCATGCCCCGAATTGATCAATTGGTCGACTCCACCGCAGGTTCGGAGTTATTAAGCTTCCTTGACGTGTATTCTAGTTATCATCAAATATGGTTGAAGCGCGAAGATGAGATCAAGACAAGCTTCGTAACTCCCTCGGGAGTCTTTTGTTATGTAAGAATGCCTTTTGGCTTAAGAAATGCCGGGGCTAGTTTTTCGAGGTTAGTTGCTAAGGCTCTAGGTCATTAATTAGGTCGCAATGTGGAGGCCTATATGGATGATATTGTAATAAAGAGTGCTTTAAAGCACCAACATAGCCTAGACTTAGCAGAAACATTTAATAGCCTTCGGGCATGTGGGAAGTTGTTAGGGTATTTAGTTTCAAGCAGGGGGATTGAAGCTAGCCCTACTCAAATAACTGCGCTACAAAAGATGGCTTCTCCGGAAAATTTAAAGCAAGTGCAAAAGCTGACTGGGCTTCTGGTAGCACTTAGCAGGTTTTTAGCAAGGTCTGCGCAGAGAAGCTTGCCTATATTTAAAGCATTGAAAGGGTCCGAAGATTTTGCATGGACACCGGAGTGTCAGAAAAGCTTCGAAGATATTAAAGAGTATCTCAGTAATCTCGCTACACTCACGGTGCCTACTGCGGACGAAACCCTACTCCTTTACCTTGCAGCTACAGGCTCTCCTGTCAGTGCAGTCCTTGTCAGAGAAATAGATTTCAATGGGAAGTTGGTCCAAAATCCTGTTTATTTTGTCTCCGAAGCATTATCAAGAGCGAAGACAAAATATTCCGAACTCGAAAAGTTCGTTTATGCTCTGATAATGGCTTCGAGGAAATTAAGACATTATTTTTTGGCTCATAATGTAATTGTACCAACTTCGTATCCTTTGGGAGATATGCTCCGAAGTAAAGATTCCACTGGAAGGATTGGAAAGTGGGCAGTCGAACTAGCACCCTTCGGCATATCTTTTTTGGCAAGGACAGCAATCAAATCGCAAGTCTTAGCGGATTTTGTAGCAGAATGGACTCCACCTGCAACTTTGGTTCCGGAGAAGTCAAGTGATGGAGTTTGGACTGTTTATTCCAATGGGGCTTTCCAAGCATCCAGAGCAGGCGTTGGAGCAGTGTTGATTTTGCCTTCAGGGCAAAGAGCAATGTACTCCGCAAGACTCAACTTTAAGTCTACCAATAATATAGCGGAGTATGAAGGGATTTTACTGGGACTCCGAAAAGCACGTGCTCTAGGGGCTACAAGAGTTGTTATAAAGACAGATTCTCAAATAGTAGCAGGGCACGTAGATAAAAGTTTTCAAGTTCGACATCCACAACTTGCAAAGTACTTAGAAGAAATCCGTAAGATCGAAGCACACTTCAAGGGTATTTCCATTCGGAGTATACCAAAAGCAGAAAATGTGCAAGCGGACATCTTAGCAAAAGCTACAGCCGGAGCTGCGGATATACCAGAAGAAGCTTTCTATGAGGAGCTCAGTACACCTTCGGTGCTACAAATTCCCTCTGCAGAGATTCTTTGCATTCCAAGTATAGATTGGAAAAATTCAATCATGGAACTTTTACAAGGAGGGACAAATTTGCCTGAAGAGCCACAGCTTTCAAGATTGAAACTCAAGGCTAGGAATTATCAAATAATCAACGGTATTTTATACAAGGCCGGAGTATGTTCCCCTCTACTCCGATGTGTATCTCAAGCCGAAGGTCAGGAAATTCTTCGGGAAATCCATGAAGGACTTTGCGGTAGCCATTTAGCCCCTCGAGCTTTGGCAGGAAAAACACTTCGCCAGGGGCTTTATTGGCCTACAATAACAGCTGATACGGAGAGCTTGGTCCGCACTTGTCAAGGATGTCAGTGGATGGGTCGACGGAGTCATCGCCCACCAACAGCTCTCCAAGTTATTCCTCCGGTATGGCATATGGCCAGATGGGGTATGGATTTAATTGGTCCCTTTCCAGTAGCTAAGGGAAATCTAAAGTTCGCAGTGGTAGCTATTGAATATTTTTCTAAGTGGGTAGAAGCAGAGCCCTTAACAGCTATCACTTCGAACAATGTACAGAAATTCTTTTGGAAAAATATCATTTGCCAGTTCGGAGTGCCTAGACAACTCACAGTTGATAATGGAACACAGTTCGATGCAGAACCTTTCAGGAAGTTTTGCGAAGATCTAGGCATCCAGTTATGTTTTGCTGCAGTGAGGCATCCTCAGTCTAACGGAGCTATAGAAAGAGCCAATGGAAATATTTTGTCAGGGCTAAATCGAAGGATAGCAGGATTAGCAAAAGGACTGTGGACCGAAGAACTTCCGAAGATTTTGTGGTCCATTCGGACTACGCAAACAAGGTCCATAGGTTTTACTCCATTCAGATTACTATTCGGAGATGAAGCTATGACTCCAACGGAGCTCAAAGGAGGATCACTTCGCAGCACTGAACCGGAGATTGAAGAAGAAAGACAAGCTTCGCTAGATTTATCAGAAGAAACAAGACTTCGAGGTGTGGCCAATTTATCAAAGTATCACCAGCAGACGAAGGCTTGGTTTGACCCGAAGGTTAAGATTAATGAGCTTAGACCGGGTCATCTTGTTCTGCGAAGCAATATAGCGCCAGGGAAATTAGGAAATAAATGGGAAGGTCCATACTTAATTGTTCGTTCAGGACGCCCTGGCTCTTTTAAATTAGCTAATTTAGAAGGTGAAGAATTAGCACATACTTGGCATGCGGAGCACCTAAAGAGATACTTCGCATAAGGGCTCCTTGTAAACCACTTGTAATCATCTTCTGAATTAATAAAACATATGGTTCAGATAGTGCCTTCCCCTTATAAACCTCCAGCTTCCGAGTGGACGCACTGGAACTGCGGGGTTGACCGAGAGGGAAGTGTCATAAAGCTAAATCATATTTTCGGACTTCGAATCATTGGTTCGAAGTTTCCGACGTGGGGGCTGACATAATCCGGAGTCCAAGCCACCGGCTTGTAGGCATCCATAAAAGAGCCCAAAACCACATCATACGGAGTCCAAGCCATCGGCTGGTAGACATCCGTAAAAAGAGCCGAAGGTGGCCAAAATATGCGAAGCCCAAGCCATTGGCTTGTAGGTATTCGTAAAAAGAGCCGAAGGTGGCCAAACCATGCGGAGTCCAAGCCACTGGCTTGTAGACATCCGTAAAAAGAGTCTAAAGAGACCACTGCGAACTCCGAACCACTGGTTTGACAGAATTCGCAAAAAAGAGCCGAAGGTGGCCAAAACAAAACAGAGTTGGAGCCATGAGCTTCGAATGTCTGTTAATATAGTCCAAAGTGACAAATTATCTAAGACACTAAAGTGTCCTGAAAGTTATCTCAAGTGATTTCTTTCAAAAAACAAAGGGTGCTAAGTTGCCATTCTTCAGACTGCAAATAGTCGAAGACATTTTACAAGATTTTAAAAGATCTTTAAATCACAGAGGGGCTCCGAACCACAAAAAATTGTACTCCGAAGTTTTTCTTTGCGCATAACCATCTTTGAATACAGTTCGAAGTTGCTTATCCCAAAGAGGGGCTAGTAAATAGGGAGACAATTTTAAATCGATATTTATTATTCGAACGAATATGATTACAGATTACATCATGAAAAATTGGTATCTATACCAAGAAGGAATCGAAGACCTCTTCGATCTCTAGATCTAGGGTTGGAACGACTAGTTCCAGTGCCGGGAGTTCTAACAACTTTACGTTTAACTCTCTTGCCTCCCTTCGAAGCTCTAAAGTCCTTCTGTTCTTGCTGAAGTTCAGCCCAAGTTCGAAGCCGTTCGGGGCTCCTTTCCCAGCTTCCAAGTTCTTCAGGCTTTTTACTTCGAGTTTCATTTTCGTCTTCGGACCATATAACGTCTTCAGAAGATGAAGTTTCCAAGTTAACCTCTTTTTCTTCCTCTTTAATATAAGATAGTATATCTTTGCTTACTTCGGGCGTAATTGTACCAGAGCTATCTCGAGGAACTAAAAATCGAGGGCGCTTGTAAATTTTTAAAATATCGAAGGTAGCCCACAATGAGCGAAGTTCGTCGTTAATGTCTAACACTTCGACATCTTCCATATGAGGCATAGCCTCAAAACATGATAAACAAATTTTCATTGATAAATGTACATAAGCGCAAAGCTTTACATAGTCAAAGATCCTAAGATATATCTAAACCTGCGGGTTCGGAGGAGGCTGACTGTTCGAAGCTTGGTTCCGAGCTTGCTTCTGGCGTTGTCCTTCGTCGATCCAGGCCTTGATCGCAGAGCGACCTTCGGCTCTCCACGAAGTTTGGAAGGCTTGCCAGGCAGCGGCCACACCTTCGGAAGGAGTCAGAAGCTGCTCATCGTCGAAGGTAATTGGGCCCTCTCCTGCGCTCGGAGTTATCGATCGGCCCAAATCCTCGTAGTAACGAAGTAGGCCAACAGCAGCCACTTGTCTAGAGAGTTCTCCGTAACAAATGCCTGCTGTCTTCATATGCTTCGCCACTCCTTGAATCCTTTTTAACCGGCGCAGAAGGGAAATGTTGTCATCAGAAGGAAGCGTCCCGGTAGTACTGAAGTACTCCAGAACACCTAGCAGTTGATCCATAACCTCCGCAGCTACCTTCTCGGACTTCAGCTTATCTTCGATCAGCGTGTCCTTCGCCGAAGTTAGCTCTTCTAGAACTCCGGAAAGTCTAGCAGCCTCTGTAGCTAAGGAATTATTTTGATTCAAAAGCTGGCTAGCTTCCTCTCGGAGCCTAACAAGCTCGGTCCCTGCAGTAGCATGCTCCGCCCGCATTCTTTCAATTTCTGCTCGAAGCACAATTCTTTCTGCTTCGAGCTCCTTGTTCGCAGCCTCCAAGCCTTGTCTGGCCCTGCGCTCCGTTGACACCATGCTGTCCATATGAACCACTCGGCCTTCGGAGATAGTGAGATTCCGTTGAAGAGTTCTGTTTTCCTCTCGAAGGCGAGCGATTTCTCGTTCATTTGATATATTCGCAGCTCGGGCCAAGACTGTTTGCTGCGAAAAGAAAAAACCAAGGTAAGAAATTATTTGTATGAAAATTCGGTGTTATTTCACAGATGCTTCGTACTTGGTAGGCTGCGCGTTCCATAGCTGCGTTAAGCTCCGAGCTCTCCGCTTCGCTCAAAATGGCCACCAAGTTTGTCTCCCCAATAACGCGACTAGCTCGATCCAAAGGCTCGAGCAAAGTCCGAAGACCAGTTCTTCGCTCTAAGAAAGGAGCTAGAAGGGTGAGCATACTTATAGCTTGTTGGTCATCTTCGTTCGGCGAAGGCCCGGAGTGTTGACTAGTGGTCTTCAGAGCCCCCAGAGACTGGCCCCCCTCGGTAGATTGGCTCTCGCCTGTTGATTCAGATGGAGTTGATCTGGAGCTCGCAGCAGGGAGGGAGTCCATTTTTCTTTTGCCTCTTCCAAGCCCTATCTGAGTGGCTCTTTGGATTGGCTCCGAAGTTGTCGAAGGTCCAGGGATTGTATCTTCTGGACGGACCTCTTCCACAGAAGTGGATTCTGTAAAAACAAAGGTATTATACTATATATAATTTCATATTTTCAAAAAAGAAGATAAAAATTATTCGAAGTTTACCTTCGACATTCTGGCGACGGGTAAGCATTGGACTGCTTGGTGGATCGAAGGCGAGATCTTCGTCCGAGTCCGCCATCAAATCTTCGACTGCAGGAACATTTTCCTGAACAGTCCTTGTTGCTTCATCCGGAATCGAAACCATAGTGACTTCGACTCCACTCTCATCCACAGGAACTTCGTCCTGAGGTAAATCCTCTTGAACTGTCGGAGTCCTTGTTTGCTCAAGATTCTCTTGAGACTCCGGCACATTCGCAGTTTCTTCAACTTGGGCTGCATCTTCGTCAATCAGCCTTACAAGTAACCTGCCTTCGTCCTCCTGAGAATCGGAGACTGAAGCCCTTGGGCTCGAAGGTGCAGGGTTCTTTGGCTTTCGAGCCACCTTCTTGACCGGAGTCTTGGCGGAGCTCGAAGTCCCAGCTTCAGCCTTCCTCTTCTTGGGTCCTTTCTCCGAAGGCACCCAATCCACCAAAGGGGGCGGAACGATTTCCAGCATTCCCCATACTCTGTTAAATCTTTCCCAACTCCCGACCAACTTGATTTTCCATTCTTTTTTGGTCGGAGTTGGAGCGCCCAAAATCTTCTCCGAAGCCCGTATGATTTGCTCCGAAGTTACAGGGGCTGAAGAGGCTGAAAAAACAAGCTAAGTTAGTTACTCCTTCGAATGAATATGCATAATATATGTTATCTCCGAAGTTACCTGCAGGGCTCAAAGTTGAAGTAATCTTGCGAAGACCGCCTTCCGAGTCCTCTTCGAAAGTGATTGGCCAGTTGGCCATCAATGGAGGGATTTGGAGCCCGAGGAACTCTTCGGCTAAGTCTCGCATGCTTAACCTTCGACTGATCTTTTGAAGCAAGCTGAGGCGAGCTTCGAGCTAGCCCGCATCCGGGTGTACAAGGGCTTCCTTTCGGAAGTTGATGTCCTGCAGAGGTCCAGCCAGACGGTTGCTCACCCCAACTTCGGCATAAAACCATTTCGTGATCCAGTCGGTGTACCATCTAGCATTGATGGCCTTAGCAGGAAACCGAAGGGCGTACTCATCCCGAAGCCTAAAGTTAATACTTCCGAAGGCTACTACCATTTTTTCACCTCCGGGGCCTACGAAGGTCTTTGGCTGGCACGAAGCTCTGTGCAACGCAGCGAAGATTTCTGCCCTCCCCTCACAACCTTCGGCTCTCAGCGCCCATTCGAAGATGGCTAAATGAGCTACTGTATTCGGAGAAAGTTGGGGGAGAGTAACGTGGAACAGATCCAATACCTCAGCCAAGAAATTCACTGCCGGAAGACCTAAGCCAGCTTCGAAGACGACCACTTCTCCGGGTCTTGGTGACGGGATAAATTCCTTTCCAGGTTTGCGGATCATAACTCCCGAACTGATTTTTCCCTCTACTGCGGCCGCTAGTGATTCCCTTTTGCAGGTTGAAGGTCCTAGTTGGAAGGATTGATCCACGTATTTTGTTGATGCCGGGAAGAGGCCTTGATCACCAACATTTTGGGGATTTTCTCCTCCCGCCGCCATGGTTGTCGCTGCTGGTGTTGGAGCTGCCGTCGCTAATGCCGCGGCCACTGCCGCTGTAGCTGCCTGCTGTCGAGCCAGGGCTGAAGGTGCTCCAGAACCTTTGGTTTTTGCCATTGAAGCTACTAAGTTGCTTTGGGAGAAGAACGGAGGCTAGGGCTCAAAGGATGTTTTGATTGCAAGAAAGCGGTGGAAAGGTACCCAGGAAAGTTCTAGGCCCTCTATTTATAGCCTAGACTACATTTTTTACCGTTTGTCCATGCCTTTTCGCATTCTTGCCCGTTACTTTTTTCCGAAATTAACGCACTGCGTAACTTCCGTTAGAAGAAAAAAGCCAACGGCTATTTTTCTAAGTCTAAAAAGGCTTTTGGGATTCCTGAGTTAGTTCTAAGATGGTTCGAAAGTAATTGTCTTAAAACTGATTCGGAGTTTTATATCTCCATACATTTCGGAGATAAATTAAAAATCTAATAACCCCTACGCATGGTTATTTTTTCTTCCGTATACTGCTTTCCTAACATTACAGGTTTAATGGAGAAGTGTATTCGAGGGGCTACTATTGGGGGAAAATATTCCATCCTTAGGGTTATTGCAGTAAAAACACAAAGGCAGATAACGGATTCGAAGGTTTCCAACATGCATCTTCGGAGATGCCTTGAGTCAAGCTCGAAGTATGAAGATGGACCTTAGTTCGGAGTATATCTTCGAACATAGACTCTTTTGAGATCTTTTCTGCCAGCTAAGATGGAAGGCTTATCTTCTTTCTCATTAGATTAGTATTTTACCATTTTAGCCCTATTAAGGGTGCCGAATAGTTTCCACTATGTCGGTTGTAACAGAGGGGTAAAAGGGTCTTTTCCTTAATGTTTGAGCCTATAAATACCCCCCATTTCACCCTGTAATAGGGACCGAATACAAGTTATTCAATACACACATTCGAACTATTCTAAGTTATTATCCTTTCGGAGGCTTAGAACAGTTCACTTCACAAACACTTCGTTTGTTAGTTTCTATTCTTCAGAAACCTGTTAGCGTAATCTTTTACGCCAACAGTTGGCGCCGTCCGTGGGGACCTAGTCCAAAAAACTTCGTTCTCTACCAAGTTCTTACATCATGCCTCCTAAGCGGAGTGCAACTCGTAACCCTGTTCGGAGGTCCCCTCGGACCTCCGGAGAGGCACTTCCCGACACTGTTGAAGCCGGAGGACCTTCGACGTTTCCTCCACCTCAAACTCCGGAAGGAGTTCCCATTCCTCGAGTATACGGAGTTCCTCCGCCAACTCCATCTATACTTCGACCACCCGGAGTTCCTCTTCCACCTCAAGTTCCACTCCGAACTGATCCTCTCAGTTCTCAAGACCCGGAAGATCCTTCCGGAGGAGATGAAGACAATCTTGGTGATATGGCCGCTCAAATGGCCAGTCTCCAAGCCGAAGTAGCGAGATGGCGGCAAGAAGCTGCGAATAGGCTTCGCTCTCAAGCCATCCCAATTATTCCGGAAGTGCCTGAAGATGACGAACCCATCTATCCCGAAGCCCCGGAGAATGCCTCTTTTGAAACTGAATCTCCGCTGCATCCTGAACTACAAAAGGTTCGCGCCGGCTACACATCCTTAGAACACTCAGCACTCTCCAATCTAGCCTTAAGTTCATCAACATGCCTATCTCTCAAATTAATGCTTTCAACAAGTAAATGATAGTTCAGGCATTCATTAATGACCGTAGGACTAGACTCCACCAACAAAAGCTGCTTTTCAGTTAATTCAAGTTTTTCAACAGTTTGAGCATGTGTTAAACGCAGCTGAGCAAGTTCATTCCTGACAGTAATACATGACTCACAATCGGCATCATCAGACTTAGATTTCAAAATTGCAAGTTCAGTGGAAATAGTTTCAAGTCTGAGTTTTAATTCTTCTCGTTCTTTAGCAGCAAGTTTAAGTAATCTATCCTGAGAATAAACAACATCATGCAATTCATCATTCTTAACAAGAAGCTGATCACGGGATAGATATACCTCAGAATTGTAGAGCTCATCGCTGCTGTCGTTGCCGTCGACCACGAAGCAAAGGTCGATGAGGTCTATAGTCTTCTTCTCCTTCTTCTCCTTCTTCTCTTTCTTGGGAGGCTCCTCTTCCTCCGAGCTTGGCTGCTCGCTTGACGTACTATCGATGTCGCTAAGGGCAGCCACAAATGCTCTTGCTACTCGTTTAGCCAATTTTCCGCGCTTCCCTCTGAAGTAGGGTTTCTTGTTCCACTTTTGGTGCTTGTGCTCATTTTCATTTTTCATTTTTCAATTTAGGGAAATTCGCTTTTATGTGAGACGTATCTCCACATTCAAAACACCCCTGTGACCCTCCTCTCCTTTGGTCTCATCTATCATTGTATAATCGAGTGAACTTCTTGACAATGAGAGCTAGCTCCTCATCATCTAGAGTGTCCACTTATTCTTTTGTGACAAAGACAAGGGAGGACAAGTCAAAAGCACCAGAATAAGCACAAACTCCAGAAACACCAGAAAAATTACCTCCAGATGAGATACCACTACCAGGACTGGAAACCAAAGCAATCGAAGGCAACAAAGATTTTCCAGCTCCTGGTCAAGACGCCTTGGCAATCTTGGTGGACTTAAGCTTACTAAAGAGTTCGTCGCAAGTCAAAGTGTCAAAACTCGCCGACTCTTCAATACTAGAGATCTTCACATCCTATATGCTATGATCAAGAGCATAGAGAAGTTTTATCACCCTATCATGATCAAAGTAAGCCAAAGTCCCAGTGGAGCACAAATTACTCACAATTCCATCAAAACGCGCAAACATGGCATCTACAGATTTGCTTGGGCCTTGCACAAACATTTGGTATTCTTGATTATAAGTGCTTTGCCTCCTAGCCTTAATCTGAGTAGTGCCCTCATGAAAAGTTTTCAAAGTGGTCCAAATTTCACGCGCAGTTTGTAGGTGCTGGACCCTGTCAAACTCTTTGCGACTCAGACTGATGAATAGGATGTTTCTTGCTTTGCTATTGCATTCGTACTATGATTTTTCAGTCTTTGAGGTTCGAGTTTCAGGGATCACATATTGGGAATCGACAATATCCCAAATAGCACTTCCTTGGCTTAGTAAATAAGCCTTCGTGCACACCTTCCAACAAGCAAAGTCATGATCATCATCCCAAATAGCACTTCCTTGGCTTAGTAAATAAGCCTCCATGCACACCTTCCAATAAGAAAAGTCATGATCATCAAACATCGTAATTTTTGAGTTTCTTTCCATGTCGCCAAAATAAGGATCACTAACTGGTTAAGGTCAACTGGTGATCTAACCAGCTCTGATACCAATTGTGGGATCGGAATGGATACTAGAGGGGGTGAATAGGCGCCTCAACAAATTCTCATGAAACAGATGGCCTTTTCAAATCACCCAATGTCCCTCAATTATCATCAAAAATCAAGTGTGAACCAAACAGTGCAAAAATAGTGCAAAACTAGTTCCAAAATTTCAGTTCAAATCAAATCAGAGTTTGGAGTGCCGAAATACTTCTATCGGTAACTGAAACACCGACAATATCTTATCGACTTGTTGACGCGAAAATGCGCCCCCGCACTTGGGCCGGTTCGACGTCCAAAAGTATCGCAACGATACCGACGTCGCATTCTGACTACCCTGGATAGTGACAAGGGATTTGGAGTCACCAGTCAACCAGATAAATAATTAATATTTTAATCCAATTGGCCGAAAAGTATTAGTAACAATGTGAACAGTAACAAAAATGACCAAAATACCTAGAATCGGCCAATTCAGAGGCTGATTCAGAGTTACAGCAGATACTGGCCCAAAGGGTCCTTGGGACACCTTCGGCCTCAATCCCGGTCAGACCGGAGGCACAACCTCAGTCGAACCGGAGGTCGCGAAGGGTCTCCGAGCGAAGCCCCAAAGGGCACTGTGAGGTGGCTCCGGCACGGTGCGGAGAGCTCCGATCGGACCGATAAAGCCTCCCCGGTTAGACCGACGAAGTAGACTTCGAAGGGCATAGGCTCCGGTGTGTAAGGCTCCAGCAAAGGGCTTCGGCGAAGGGCTTCAGCGCAGTGCGAAGTATCCCGATCAGACCGGTGTGTTGCCCTCGGTCTGACCAGCTGTTGCCGACAACAGCCTGACGAAGGGCTCCGGTCAGACCGGTACCTCAACGCCGGTCGGACCGAAGTAACAGATCCGACCTGTTAAACCTGGTAACCTTAGCAAATAATCCCCAATCACCTCCAAACTTTGCAGAGATGTTTATGTATGACGCCAACTGATCTGCAAAAACAATAAGAGATCAAACACAATTCGGCCGGAGGGACGAATTGCCAGGTAGGGGAATAAAAACCGATAAAAAGGATAGAAATTTGTTACATGGATTAACGGGAGGTTCACAAGCGAACCAGCAAGGGTTACCATAATTACGGGCGTCGCAGACGGAGGTCTTTCAAGCAAACCCGTGAATATGCGGAAAAGTAAAGAAAATAAATATGATTCAAAGCTAGGGCTTTGGATTGGTGTGTTGGAGAGAGAGCTTGAATCGGCCTTGCCCCTAATATTTATAGGGGGTGGGCTAGTTATCCCTGGCTAGAGATAGAGTTAGATGCGTCCAAAACCTTGTTGAGATAAGTTTTGGGCGAAAATACCTCGAATCCTACTCGGATCCATAATCTGGACCCTGGTCGATCTGACCGAGCCCATGGGTCTGGTCTGACCAGACTTGGCCGGTTAGACCGGCCTACCATAGCTGGTCAGACTGGCCTTTGCCAGGTTGATATATTTTCTATCAAAAATACTATTTTTTAGTATTTGCCTAGTTTGACCATTAATGCCATTTTTTGCTATAAACACATGCCCCCTACCTTTTAGCAAACTTAGTGAGCTAAAAGCACAATAGACCTTGGGCGATACCTGCAATATCGGCCTTTTAACACTTCAGGCGTTTTGCCACACACTTGGGAAGTACTTTTTTAAATATCTACCATTCAAAGCCTTTCGAAATCGCTCTCCTTGTAAATATTCTAGGACATATGCATTGCCCGGAGCGATTCCGACTACCTTAAAAGGTCCTTCCCAACTAGGTGACCATTTACCGAATTTTGAACTCCTAGTGCCTAATGGCAAAATCGTCTTCCACACCAAATCATTGATTTGAAACGATTTTGCCTTGACCTTCTTGTTGTAGGCCCTAGCTACTCTTCTTTTATCTCTCTCTATTGCCTCTAGAGCCTTCAACCTCTTATCGGTCACTTCTTCTAAATTATTCTTTAGAAGTGTCTCATATTCGTCAACCGATAAGCCATCTTTCTTAAGAAATCTAAGTGAGCCAAGATCCACCTCTACCGGTAGAACGACTTCTTGTCCATATACTAACTCATAAGGACTGACTTTAGTGGCACCATGCTTTGCAACTCTACTAGACCATAGAGCTTCAGAAAGTACCTCGTGCCACCTTTTGGAAACTCCTCAATCTTTTTCTTGATCAATTTAATCACAGTTTTGTTACTAGACTCGGCCTGACCATTGGCCTGAGCATAATATGGGGAAGAGTTTACCAATTTGACCCCATAGTATTCGGCAAAGTCCCTCACCTCTTTAGCAACAAATGAAGTATCTTGGTCCGTAGTGAGAGTTCGGGGAATGCTGAATCTATGTATAATGTGTTTCAAGATGGAATTAATTACCTCGTTGTGAGTCATGTTCTTGAGCGGCACGGCCTCGGTCCATTTGGTGAAGTAATCAGTTGCCATCAACACGAACCGATGCCCTTTCGAAGATGGATGATGAATTTGGCCGATGAAGTCTAAACTCCAACCTCGGAACGGCCATGGTTTGATAAAAGGATTAAGTATCGACGTGGGTGCTAGCTGAATATTTCCAAACTTTTGACAAGCTTCACATCCTCTATAGTATCTAAAACAGTCTTCAGTCATAGTCGGCCAGTAAAAACCTACTCTTTTGAGCATCCAACTCATCTTCGAGGCCGACTGATGAGTACCGCAAAGCCCTTCATGCACTTCGCCTACGGCAACTCTAGCTTGATCGGGGTCCAAACACTTCAAAGGCACTCCATCAATAGTTCGGCGATACAACACATCGTCGAGCAAAACAAATTTGAAAGCCTATCGCCGAACCTTCCGATCAACCTTTTAGCTTAGATTTCTCAAATATTGGACGATTGGGACCCTCCAATCGTCCTCATTAACCAAAGGAGAAATGGCCAAATTCCCACTAGAATTGGCCTCAAGGTTGACTATTTGGACCTGCCCCCCGAACACTAAACCTTCCTGACAAGGAATTTTTGTAAACATGCCATTACAATTTTCTGTAATTTGAAAAATGCCACTGTCAGTGACTGTGGTAGGTCCCATCTGTCAGTGACACCAATGGCATATTTCAAAACCTTGAAAATTGTAATGGCATGGAAATATTTGGCCCTCCTGACAATGGTCGGTCGGACCGGCCATGTTGGCCTGGTTCAACCGGCTATTGCCAGTTGTCTCGCACAATTCGGTATGACCGTCCTGACATGGTCGGTCAAACCAGGTACGCAAGGGCGGTGGGACCGTGCTCACAAAGTCGGTTAGACCGACAGTAGTACCCTCGGGCGTTACATCATCTTCAAACATCGGCTTTCCCGCATGCAGAATTTACCTCTTCTGATTTGATAGTCTGATGCTTGTTGAGCCAAGTCATTTGCAAGTGAGTTGGCCTCTCTAGACACATGAGTAATCTCAAAATCATTAAAAGTAGAAATTAAGTCTAAACACTTGTCCAAGTAGCTATTTAGAAAACCGTTAAAACATTGAGCAAGCTTGGCGACTTGTTGCATGACTAATAAAGAATCACCGTATGTGTGAACATATTTCACACCCATGGAGTTTAACAACTCAAGACCTAGCAATAGGGCTTCATATTCGGCTTGATTATTAGTTGAATGAAATTCCAAACGGGCCGAGGTTTCAAAGTGCATACCACTTGGTGATACGAGTACCACTCCAACACCTTGGCCATTTTTGCAAGCCGAACCATCGAAGTACAGTTTCCATGGTAATACTCCAATCAAAGTGACTTCATTGCCCCAACTGACATCAACGTGGTGATCCACTATAAAATTAGCAACGACTTGGCCTTTCATAGCTTTCAACGGTTCATAAGCCAAATCATATTCGATTAACGCATACACCCACTTGCCGATTCTACCACTTAGAATCGGCTTTTGCAACATGTATTTTATGACATCCGTTTGGCAAGTGACAATACATGTGCTAGGGAGAAGATAGTGACGTAGTTTGGTACATGCATAATATAGGGATAAACACAAACGCTCCAAAAACATGTACCTTGTCTCGGCGTCTAGAAGTCGATGACTCATGAAGGTGATGATGTACTCTCTTCCTTCGATGTCTTGAGTCAACACGGCTCCAATCACACTCTCCTCCGCGGTAATATAAAGCCGAAACGGAATCCCGGCCTTCGACGCCCTTACCACTAGCGGCGTTGATAAGCACTCTTTGATTTTCTCGAACGTGCGTTGCTGACTTGCCCCCCCAAGTGAACTCGGCTTCATTTTTTAGCCGGAGTATCGGGGCGAAAGCATCAATTTTGCCACACAAGTTAGATATAAAGCGTCATAAATAATTAACCTTGCCTAACAGTTTCTGCACATCTTTCTTACATGTCGGCGCTACACATCTTCTAATTTTCTCAAGCCTCTTAGGATCAATTTCAATTCCTCTTTCGTGAATAATGAATCCCAAGAACTTACCCGCCGACACACCAAAAGCACACTTGAGCGGGTTCATTTTTAAGCCATACTAGCACATTCTTTCAAAAGCAACTCTCAAATCAGCGAGGTGGTTTTCCATAGCATCCGATTTGACCAAAACATCATCTATATAAACTTCTAACATAACTCCTAGCAAGTCATGAAAGATTAAGTTCATGGCGCGTTGGTATGTGGTGCCAGCGTTCTTTAAACCAAACGTCATTACTACCCACTCAAACAAGCCGACAAAACCCGGGCAGCGAAAAGCCGTTCTAAAAACGTCTTCTTCGGCCATAAAGATTTGATTATACCCAGCGTTGCCGTCAAGAAAACTTAGTACCTTATGTCCCGAGGCATCGTTGATCAACATGTCGGCTATCGGCATGGGATATTTGTCTTTCGGAGTAGCCTTGTTCAAATCCCTGAAGTCAACGCAGATGCGGATCTTGCCACTCTCTTTCTTCTCGATAGGCACGAGATTAGCGACCCATTCCGCGTACCTGCATGTCCTAACAAAACCTGCTACTAATATACGTTCAACCTCCTCTTTAACTCGGTCATAGATGGCTGAATTGAAGCGGCGCGGCGGCTGTTTATACGGCATAAACCTGGGTTTGATGGGGAGCCGATGCTCAACAAGCTCTCAACTTAGCCCGGGCATCTCGCTGTAATCCCATGCGAAGCAATCAACATACGATCAAAGCAATTTTATTACTTCGGCCTTTACATCATCATTCAGATTCTGATTTACAAACGTCAGCCTCGGAACATTACCATCTCCTATGTCTACTTGTTCCAAACGGTCGGCCGATGAGAAGCCTTGACCTAATTTTTCTACCTCGCTAAAATCTTCAATGGCTTCGGCGATACCGTCTTGAGAAGACCGATATTGCTCCACGCGAGATTTTAAGCAATCGAGATTAGCGCAAGTCATTCTCTTATCTTAGACACAACCGAGCCACACCGGCCGGCTTCACGGAAATAGGAATGAACCTTCCCTCTGATACACTGACAAAGTCATAATCCGAGAGGTCCCATCCTAACAAGCACTCTATCTCATCATGGGCGGTGTCATCGGACGCATCGGCCAAACTAACATGGGCTGATGTATCGGCGTACACTATCTCAACTTTGTCACCATCCCATTGTATTAGGTGTTGATGCAAGGTGGATGGCACACACTGATTTGCGTGGATCCCGTCACGCCCAAGCAATACATTATAATTGCCTTGTACGTCGATGACGAAAAAAGCAGTGGGTAGCGTCTTGTTTCCCACAGTCAGTTCTAGGGACAGTACCCCCTTGGCTTCCGTCGTGTCACCGTTGAAGCTGTTGAGGGTGACGTTGGTTTTCTTCAGGTCATCGTAATCCTTGTCGAGCTTCCATAGAAGGGAGTACGACATTAGGTTTATGGTGGCACCGCCATCGACAAGCATCCTCGAGATGGGCTTCCCATCGATGTGCCCCCTTATGTAGAGGGGTCTCAGGTGACGGCTCATGTCTCCGGGCTTCTCGAATACGGCATCCCGTGGGCCGAGGTCTAGCTGAGCGACCCCGGCCTCCTCCTGAAGTAGAGCGAACTCGAAAGGTAGCATGACGACGGCGACATCCATCGTGACACCGCTTTGCGACTCTGAGCTCCATCAAGCCACTTCTGCTCTCGATCCCCTCGAGCCACCTGAATGCTTGCCCTGGCCTCCCTCTCACAGACCCGGTCGTCACACCGTCACAATCAACCGTTCGTCCAAGTCTTGCTTGGTCTCTTCGTGCACTCTTGAGATCTTCTCCAACTTCGCCTAGCCTCCCTGATCCTCCGGCATCGAGCTCCCCGCTTGACCCTTGATCACTCGCCGTCGACAGTCGGTCAGCATCTCCACCCTGCACATCCAAGACAAGCCAAAACAAGAACGTGACGCACCACCGAAACCCTCGGCACACAATCCTTCATTTTCCATCGAACCCCTCGATGCACTCAACCTAACACACAACCAATCGCTCAACCACTCGATCGCTCAAAAGCTCGTCCTTATCAATCACTCATCATTGAGACAGAAACCACCCTTGGTTTCATAGATAAAGATGATTCTTGATTGCAATCTAGCTTTGTATTTTGCCTCAATGGAGGCGAAGTGAGTTGGAAGAGTTCCAAGCAAGAGACGGTGGCCGATTCTATAATAGAAGCTGAGTATATCGTTGCTTCAGAAGCTGCGAAGGAGGTCGTTTGAATTAGAAAGTTTGTTTATGAGATGGGTTTGTTCCTAGTGCGTTCAGTCCAGTAGACCTCTATTGTGATAATAGTGGTGCCATTGCGCAAGCCAAGGAGCCTAGATCGCACCAGAAATCTAAACATATACTTCGACGATATCACCTAATCCGCGAGATCATTGAGAGTGGTGATGTGAAGATTTGCAATGTGCACACGGATTTGAACATGGCGGATCCATTGATGTAGCCTCTTCCACAGCCCAAGCATGAGGCTCATATGAGCTCCATGGGTATTAGATACTTGTGTGAGTGAGTAATGTGTTTGTGGAAGATGCTAGTAGAGTCTATGCTAATGTATGAGGATAATTGTTATCTTGTTCCTTGAATAAACGTCATTTGAATTTAATTAATGAGTATGACTTGTTATATGAAACTATTTGCTTTGTTACGATGTTGTTCAAAAGGGGTCCCTAATCTTGTCATCATGTGGGACAATGATGATACATGGATTAGCACATCCGACTGATTTATGATTGTGTTTCACAGATCATAGACATAGAGATGTCAAATCAGTGATGTGGACACATGTTGGTGAACATGGTGTTGGACAGACTCACTTAAGATACTACTAGGATTGTTATTGTAATGTGCCAACGGTTGTCATCTCAAATGGTGTACCTACTGTTGACACGAAAATGTGCCCACACACTGGCGTCAATTCGACGATCTAAAAGCGTGCGGCCGTTTCAAGGATAAACCCTAAAACATCGCGTTCTGACAACCCTTAAACAGTGGTAAGGGAAAATAGAGTCACCAGGCAATCAAACAAATATCTGGAATAATGTTTAATTAGCCGAATTGTAGGGGTAAAAGATCAAACCGGCCAAAATAGGTCGGTTGGACTGAAGTATCACAAGCGGACAGACCGACCAAGGTAGTTTGGTCGGACCAAGGGCACACGACCGGTTTGACCGGCGGTGCGAGGTCTCGCCGAAGGGGGCCTTCGGTGTCCGAGTGCGAACGGGTCCAAATAAATACGAAGGGGCTTCAGATCTTCAAGCGGTCAGACCGGAAGCAGGGCTGCGGTCGGACCGAGAGTGTGCGAAGGGCTTCGGAGGCTTGCTACGAGGTAGCCCTCGGTGTATGGCTTCTGGCGCGACGAAACCCTCCGGTGCGAAGGGAGTCGGTCAGACCGACCTTGGGGCGCTGGTCGTTCCGTGGTGTGCCGGCACGCCCGACGACAGCACATCATGGGCTGGTCAGACCAGAGGGATGCCGTTGGTCAGACCGACAGCCTTTGGGAAAGCGACCTCTGGTCTCCAGCGTCCGTCTTAGGGGAACTAGATGGTTCTAAAACTTCTTGGTGGAGAAGATGAGAAAAAATGCTGCAAGGAACACCAAGAAACCAGAGGTAACTCAGCCAAGAGACCGAATTACCGGTAAAAACCGATAAAACGATAGAAATCCATTACGTGGATGAAACAGACGATTATTGAGTGAACCAACAAGGACTTACCGTGTTTACGATGTGGCGGATGGAGAGCTTCCAATGCAAACTCATGAAGATGGACGTTACTTGACTAATCCTAGGGCAAGAAAAGTAGATTGAAATAAAAGGTGATTCAAAACTAGGGTTTTGAGTTGATCTATGGAGAGATACCCTTTGAATCGGCCTCACCACTATATTTATAAGGGTTGGTCTCAAGTTCCCTGACGGTTACTCCGAGTAGGATTCAGACAAAAAGTGGTTAATATTTAATTAGAGATCAAAACAGCCCAAAACCAACACTATCTCTAGTTTTCAGACATGGGCCGGTCTGACCGGGCCCATTGGGACAATCCGACCGGGCCTACATAGCCTGTTGGACCGGCCTGTGCCGGGAAAGGCATATTTTTGGCCCAAATTACCAAAAATTGATATTTTGTCAATTTTGACCATTAATGCCATTTTTTGCTATCAACACGTGCCCCCTGCCTTTTAGCAAACTTAGTGAGCTAAAATCACAACGGAATAAGGACGATACAATCCATATCAGCCTTACGATCTCTCAAGTGTTTTCGCCGAGTTCTTTAAAAATACTCAATATATGTGTATCTACCAAACCGTCCATTTCATAACTCAGGAAATCTGAATTCTGAGGATGATTTGCATGAATTACTAATATGACTAAGAGACTTAAGCGCCGAATTTTCCACCAACTCGGCCTTTAGTGCTTTTACTAGTTTTTGCCCCCCGAGTCCCTTGTAGGGACGCACCCATACTCAATGAGGCTACAAGCGGGCTTATCAACCAACTTCGATTTCCACACCCGTCGTGTCTTTGCTAGCACTCTAGACTCGTCGAGCAAGTTATCCTCTAATTCTTTGGCCTTCTTCTCTTTGAGATAATCGGCACGAAGACATTGTAAGCGTATCTTTTGAGACTTAGTCATTTCGAGGGATGCCCACGAAGGTCGTGGCTTAGTTCTGAGCATCATAAACTTACTCCCGGAATCTTTAGCCGAACGGTGAATGCCCGGATCGGCTTTGGCAATTCTATGCTTAGTATTGGCGTTTCCTTGACTTCTATCGGTCGGACAAGCCTTGTTGGGCCGATCTGACCAGATCGTGTCAGCCGCCTGAGATGGGTCGGTCGAACCGGCCACAGTAGGCCGGTCAAACTGAGGTGATGTCAGTGGTCTAGTCCATTGCGGGCCGAACTCACGCCTTTGCGGAAGGTTCGACCTCCTTTGCGGTCATGGCCGAGAGTGCATTTCCTCGGCCCTCCTCTTATGCCTCTAGAGCAGCATCCCAAAAGTTATCTTCAGCTTCTTGTGGGACCTAGCCGAAGATGACGCATCGACATTCACTTTCCACACTCTTACTTTAGGATTCTTCGATACGAGCGTGCGTGGACAAGGATTTCCAACGACGACCGCCTTCCCTTTGAATGACTCGGCCTTCTCGGGCCGAATCAACACCCTCTTCCTGTCGAGGTCGATGTTATTCATGGGGAAGGGATCCTGGTCTAGCTTCATCTTGGGGATAGAATCTATTTTCAATCGTGCTTCATCTTTGGCCGATTGAACCAGCCGATGAAAAACATTGCAATCGTTAGTAGGATGAGAAAGTGAATCATGCCACTTATAGTATGAACGTTTCTTCAAGTCATCGGCGGTTGGAATGATGTGACCTTTAGGCAACCTGAGGAGCTTGCTCTTCAATAGAAAGTCAAATATTTTATCACATTTGGTCACATCAAAAGAATACTTAACTTCACTGGGCCGATTCTTAGTGGGAGATGGCCGTAGCTCAGAGCAAGTGACCATTTTGGAACCATTAGGCCCTGTCCATTCTGTTGTGTATACGTCAACCGAGTCATCTTCTTCTTCCGACATCTCTTCATCGGAGTGCTCTACGATGTGTACCTCGGCCTTGGGCTCACTAAGAGTTTTGATGCCCCTTTTAGATTTGACTCGGCCTTCTTGGACTAGAGCCCTCTCCATAACTTGGCTAACCTCGAGGAAATTATGGCCATCCAACTTCTCCTTCAGTTTACAGTGTAAGCCGTTAAAAGCTAGGTCGGCCAAATCCCTCTCGTAGATGTTCAAACTAAAACATCGGTTCCTAGTGTCCCGGAAATGCCTAATGTAATCGGAGACACTCTCACTAGCCTTTTGTCTAACCGATGTCAAGTGTGAAAGCCTAAGTCTGGTTTCCCCAGTATAGAAATAGTCATGAAATTTTTGTTCTAGCTGGGCCCAAGTTTGCACGGAGTTCGGCGGCAATGCCAAAAACCAAGTGAAAGTGGTGCCAGAAAGCGACAAAAAGAATAATCTAAGTTTAAGTGTGTCTGACCCGCTTGCTTCACCACACTGTGCTAGGAATTGACCCATATGCTCTAGGGTGGTCTTGCTACCTTCACCATCAAACTTGGTGAACTCGGGGACCCTAAAGTCGTGAGGGTATGGGATAGCATCGAAGTGGTCCAGGTACGGCTTACGGTAAACTCTAGCCCGATCATGTGGCACGTAACTAGTGCATTCCCTAACAAGCGCGTGAATTCTCTCGTCAATATCATCCACACCTACCTGTGCGTGTCTCTCGTGCGGGGGCGCAACATGTGGTGGTATGTTGTGGTGTCGACCGTGTGGCTCCTCCTCTCGTGCTGGCTCATGATAAATAGCATGTTCAGGCCTACGTGGGTATGTAGGAGTAGGAGGTGCGGGCAGCGTCGGAAAAAGTAGTGTAGGCACGGGCGAAAGCGGTGTGTAGTAGATAGGGGTGGTCTAACCGGCCATAGAGTCGGTTTGACCGTAGGCGTACTGGTCGGTCGGACTGGCCTGGTAGCCGGTCTGACTGTAGGTGTATTGGCTGGTCAGACCAGCCTGGTACCTGATCGGACTGACTGTTGTTGGCAATGGGGCCTGATACATGTCGGTCTGACCGATCCAAGGGCCGGTCTGACCGACAGTGGTATATGTGGTCTCAGCCCTAGAGTACGGAGACATGACAGCTTTCCCGGTGCTCCCATCTGTTCGGCTATAAATGTGGTGCACAGGGGTAAACTAGCAATTGGAGTGGGAGAAGCGGCCTCGGAAAAGTCGAATCTTTTAAACATCGCTTCCATACCAGGCCTTAGACGATTCGCAAATGTGGCGCTAATGGCTTGATCTACTGTGGCGGCTATCTCCTGCCTAATTTCTGAGGGGTATAGAGACGGGGATGATGGTGGTGGTACCTTGTTTCCGGAGATGTCGGGAATGTCGATGTGGCGCTTGATGAAGCCTGTGCGAGTTTTTGTGTAGTGCCCAAGCATGAGTGCGTGGAATTCCTTCGTCTTGGCCTCAATCTTGGCATGATCCTCTTTGGGGATGTCTCCAAGGGTGGGGAGGATGATGTTTCGGTCGTCGATCTCCACGCTCATGCCTCCTGGGTCCATCGACGATAGGGGTACTATTGCCATAGTTGCAGTACTCATGGACGATGTACCCGCTACCGATGTCGAAGTGTTCGTCATGCTTGGCAATGTCCTCCCCAGCGGAGTCGCCAAAAAGTGTGTTGACACGAAAACGCGCCTACACACTAGCGTCAGTTCGATGATCCAAAAGTGTGCAGCCATTTCAAGGATAAACCCTAAAATATCGTGAGACGCCGACGTTGCGTTCCAACGACCCTTAAACAGTGGTAAGGGAAAACGGAGTTGCCAGCCAAAATAGGTCGGTTGGACCGAAGTATCACAAGCGGTAAGACCAACCAAGGTAGTCCGGTCGGACCGAGGGCACATGACCAGTTTGACCGGCGGTGCGAGGTCTTGCCGAAGGGGGCCTTTGGCGTCTGAGTGCAAAGGGGTCCGAATAAATATGAAGGGGGCATTGGATCTTCAGGCGTTCAAACCGGAAGCAGGGCTACGGTCAAACCAGGAGTGTGCGAAGGGCTTCGGAGGCTTACTACATGGTGGCCCTCGATGTATGGCTTCTGGTGCGACAAAACCCTCTGATGCGAAGGTGTAGGACCGAAAGTAGCGACCAGAGGGGGGTGAATGGGCGCCTAAAAATTCTTTGGAATCAATGGCCTGCTCCCAACACCCAACGCACCTCAAAAGACTAAGCAGCAGAGTGTGAACAGAAAGCCTAAGTCTAAAAGTATCTAGCCTAGAAACAACAGGTGTCAAAATCAGAGAAACACCTATGTAGTGCTAATAGGCAGATAAACAGAATCATTCCAGATGAGGCAGATCAATCTTCTCAATAATCTAAGTACACATGGAATGAGATGAGAAGTTGCTGTTCAAAATCTGTCTCCTGTTCGAAACTTGGCGAAGCCTGCTTCACTGTGTCGAAGCCTGCTTCGCTGTGACGAAGCCTGCTTCGCAGTGTCGAAGTCTGCTTCGGAGTCCCTTGTCGAAGTCGAGCGAACGTTGTAGTTGATGTGTCGAAGGTTTGTTTTGTCTAGCCTAGCTCGAGTGTGGCAGAGAGCGAAGTATGCTTCGAAGCGAAGTATGACAGTGTCGAAGCTTGCTTCGAATAGTGTACTTCGAAGCCTATCCTTCGAACAGAAAACTTCGAACACGATGCACAGAAAAACAACCTTCGAAAGATAAGCGAAGCCAAACACACAGCAGCTAGACAAGAACGAAGCCTACACTCTATCTTCGAAGCTACCTTCGTCGGGGAATGACAACCGAAGTTGAGACCTTCGATCCGAAGGTTAACTTCGAAAAACACGCTCCGAACTTACACACTGTGACCTTCGAAAATGACAGCAAGAAGGAACTCACGTCGAGCGAAGTCTACCAGGGAGACAAGCTTCAAAGTCAACTTCGAAGCCTGTCGGAGTATACCTTCGCATAGACGGTCGAAGTATGTCAAGCTGACAGAGCACAAAAAAAAATACTTCAAAGCTAGAAACACAGTACACAAAGTGAAGTCGAAGTTCAAACGAAGCCCTCGAGGATGTCAGATCGAAGCCTGCCTCACGGAGCTGAGGGTCTTCGAACAGAGAAGGAGGCTTCGCCAGAAAACAGCCAGAAAAGGTACTCAGCCCTGTCTGCTTCGATCAAAAAGCTATGCAGAAAAAGCAAGTTGTAGTACTAGTGTATTGTTGCCACAGAGAAATTGTACTACTTGCAACCCGCGAGAACTAGTACTCCTCACCTGAAGAACAGAAGCAACAGTGAAGCATTAAAACAGAAATAACATGGCTGCGCACATCAAAACGAAACAGCAGAGATGATAATGAGGTACTGCACATGAACCACAAGGAATAGAATCATCCAAACAGAGAACAAACAGGATGAACAGCAGCAAGCAACCTGGCGGCGCACACACAGGAGAGAGAAACGCAGGGAACAAAATGACCCAATAGAATAGAAATTGATTTCAGCAAAAGGGTACCTAACCCTAGGGATTGGGGCCCTATTTATAGGCTGCCCAATACTAGGAATATTTCACCAGCCCCTTAGGGTTTTTTACAGACGCTGAAATAAGGGAAAAGACTAAACTGCCCTTATGATTTTTTACAGGCTCGACTGACTGACTGTGGGCCTAGGGACAAAATAGAAAACTCCTATTTATAGATGACTTATCCGGAAGCTAAGCTTTCGTAGCGACTACGGCTTCTCTTCTGGACAGTCCGATACAAGATCAGCGGTCGTCAGTTTTGCGCCAAAACTGACAAAGCCTCCACCGACTTTGCACCAGGTACCCGGATTGGGTCAGCCCGATTCCGCAGCTCTCTCAGCCCAGCAATCACTCACCGCCCGTGTACCTGAGTCAATCCTGGTCAACAGCCCAGTGGGTCTTCTGCTGCTCCTAGCTCATGTACCCGGATTGGGCCAGCCCGACTTCGCAGCTCTCTCAGCCCGACAGTCACTCGCTGCCCGTGTACCTGAGTCACACGCGGCCCATGAAGCAGCAGATCTCCTCTCTTCATCAGTCCTCTTTGACTATCGTTGACAATGACTCATCACATCTGGAGCCATGAGGCCCACGCTATTCAGCATGGCTCATCAATCTCCCCCTTGATGAGTGCATTGTCAACACTTCACTTCTTCAGCTCTTCAGTACCTGCAAACAACTGTGGAAACACGAAAACATAGCATAAGAAAACAAAGAAGAAGAAAATAAAGTAAAAGTTTAACCCTAATGACCAAAAGCCGAGCAAAAGCAAGAAGCGGTCATTATGTTTAACCAAAGGTAAAATCTCAAAATGAGTGCGATTTCAGAACAACAAGGATATCAACAGAGTAAGAACAAGCGAGACAAAAACTCCCCCTTAAACTCTGATTCCAAAATTTCTCCCCCTTGTTGACAAGTGAACTCATCAAGCACTCGAAAGAGGCACAGACTCCCCCTGAAATGCAACTCCCTCTCAAACTATGCAAAGAATGCAACTGGAGTGCAGGTGGAGTGAATAAAGCATGCTTCTCAGATATGATTGACTGCAATTACAATATCTAATAGATACAGCAAAAGACATATTGTCTAAGATACATGGCATGATCAGTGCAACAGATGATATCTAAAGAAAGTCATTAGCACGCATTTTCAATTTTTGCAAACAAAAGCATCACCACATTTTCCAGTTAACAGACAAGGTAAAGCATGAGATGTAGAAGCTAACTGAAATCTACCAAGATAAGCATTATCCAAAACAAAGTGCTTCAGCAAACTTATTATCAATTCAATTTTCAGGCTTTTCTTTTTCCTTTTTCATTTTTGCCAGGGGTTATTTGCGTGTCAAACCTTATGCAGACTGACCAAGTCAAGCCTAGGCCAGAACTGGACCATCAAAAGCTTAAGACATTGGTCTTGGCATACACTACACTGTCCTAGTTCATACCAAAGTGCTATGGTATGCAGTCCAGAACAGTGCAATGCGACAAAGCAAACCCACCTAGATCTTTTCAAATTATGCATAAAAAGGCATGGAATTTTCATTTTTCTTGATTTTTCATCATTTTTACAACACATTTCCATGTTTTAAAGCAGAAAGATGTCCAAGTTGCTTGTTTGCATCTAAGTCAGGAACTAGCTACAAGGCGTGTAACAGATAGCAAGAACATTCAGCCTACGCATGCTAGTTACCAGAAGCAATGGTGATTATTTTTCATGTTTAAAGCATAAAAGCCATGCATATGACAGATATCAGACATATCAAGTGAACTGAACCAAAGCATGATCATTGATAAGTATTCAAAAGCATGTACCAGCTAGAATAAGTAAAGCAGTTCAATCATATAACAGAAGCAGCTCAAAAGTGTGATATGTAAATATGCAAGATATGAACACACACAAAAAGACTCAAGAAAAGAGTAAAGAAGAAAGAAAACTGACGCAAAATATCCTAGAAAGGATACACAACACCCAAATCCCCTCGTAAACGCTCAAAGGTAGACTGATCTAGGGGTTTGGTGAAAATGTCAGCCAACTGATGATGGGTATCAACATGAACAAGGTCAATGACACTTTTCTCATATTGATCCCGTAGAAAATGAAAGCGCACATCAATATGTTTGGTTTTTGAATGGAGACAAGGGTTTTTCCCTACACTAATAGCATTGGTGCTGTCGCAAAACAATGGAACCCTTGTTGGAAAGAATAACCCAAAATCTCGCAGAGTGGAAATCATCCAAACCAACTGTGAGCAGCAGCTAGCAGCAGCTACATACTCAGCCTTGGTGGTCGAAAGAGCAACTCTAGATTGCTTTCGAGAAGACCAAGAAACAAGGGAAGAACCAAGAAACTGGCAAGTACCGGAAGTCGACTTGCGATCCAACCGGCACCCACCAAAGTCAGCGTCCAAAAAGCCAGATAAATCAAGTGATGATGATGCTGAATAGTAAAGACCGAGATCAGTCGCATAAGTAAGATACCTGAAGATGCGCTTGACAGCCTGCCGATGAGACGTGCGTGGTGAAGACTGAAAACGCGCGCAAAGTCCCACGGCGAACTGAATGTCCGGTCTTGCCGCCGTTAAGTACAATAGCGAACCAATCATCCCTCGAAACTCCCTCTCGTTGACCTTGACACTGTTCTCGTCCTTGTCCAGGCCCCCAGACGTACCCATTGGGGTCATCTGAGGCTTCAGCTCTCCACCAAAGTCGAACTTCTTCAGCATGTCTCTAGTATACTTACCCTGGTGGATGAAGGTGCCGTCCTTGGTCTGCTTGATCTGGAGCCCTAGAAAATACTTGAGCTCACCCATGAGGCTCATCTCAAACTCGTTGTGCATCTGCTCAAAAAACTTGGACACAAGAGAGTCAGTAGTACTGCCAAAGATAATATCGTCCACGTAAATCTGAGCGACTAAGAAATATGAAGCATCTCTGAGCAAGAAAAGAGTTTTATCCACAGAACCCATCACAAAGACCTTCCCTAACAAAAACTGCTTCAACCGGTCATACCAAGCCCTGGGAGCTTGTTTCAACCCGTATAAAGCCTTTTGTAACTTAAAAACGTGTCGAGGAAACTTAGGGTTCTCAAAACCGGGGGGCTACCTAACATAAACTTCCTCCTCTATGTACCCGTTCAGAAAAGAACTCTTGACGTCCATTTGAAAAAGCTTAAAACCCTTCGAAACGTCAAAAGCTAAGAGAATGCGAATGGACTTAAGACGGGCAACAGGGGCGAAAGTTTCTTCAAAATCAATACCCTTTTTCTGGCAAAAACCCTGGGCAACTAATCGAGCCTTGTTGCGCACCACAACCCCATCTTCACCTTGCTTGTTCTTGAACACCCACTTGGTGCCTATGGGGTTGCATCCTGGTGGCGGCTCAACTAGTCTCCAAACCCGATTACGGACAAAATTCTCAAGCTCTTCTTGCATGGCATTAATCCAATTAGAATCAGAAAGAGCATGAGAAACATCTCTGGGCTCAAAAGATGCAACAAAAGCATATTCAGCAAACACAGCAAGAGAGGTACCAGATGAACGCAAAGTTCTCTCAGTCAAATCACCAATGATGAGCTCTGAGGGATGATCACGCTGAACTGCTCGGGATCCCTAGTGATCTGAAGTCACCTCACCGGAGTCAGCAGCTGGCACCTCTGGACTCGACTGAGGGGGCTCGATCGAAGTGGAAGAAGTGATCAGAGGTCCGCCCTCATCCTTAGTCGAAGTCTCAGAAGGTGTGGGCTCTGCAGGAGGTGCAGAAGGCCCACCCTCATCAGCAGCTGGAGTATCCTCATCTTCCTCGAAGATGGACTCTCCGATCTCATCATCACCAGAAAGCTCAAAAGAGGGAGTCAAAGAAGGCAAGGACTCATCAAATGAAACCTCACAAGTCTCGACAAGCTGCTGGGAGTCGAGGTTCCAAACTCGAAAGCCTCGAGAATGCAAAGCATAACCAAGAAAAACATCGTCCCAGCAACGAGACTCAAACTTGTCCAAATGCCCTCCCTTCTTGAGCACAAAGCACTTGCAGCCAAATGCTCGCAAGTGGCTCACCTTGGGCTGTCTGCCAAACCGCAGCTCATACGACGTCTTAGCAAGGTAAGCTCTAAGAAAAATGCGGTTGGCCAGATAGCAAGCCGTGTTCATGGCTTCAGCCCAAAAATGCCTGGGAGTCCTGTGCTCATCGAGCATCGTCTTGGCCATCTCGACTAGCGTGCGGTTCTTTCGTTCCACAACGCCGTTCTGTGGGGTAGTGTAAGGAGAAGAAAACTGATGGTCAAGACCCTGATCACTACAGAAGCTGACGAACTGAGAGTTCTTGAACTCAAAGCCATTGTCAGAGCGAATTGCTCGCATCCGACCATTCTTCTCATTCTTCAGCTTCAAAATCAGGTCATGAACAAACTGAAAAGTGTCATCCTTAGGCTCCAAAAAGAAAACCAACGAGAATCGAGAAAAGTCGTCAACAATAACAAGCGCGTACCACTTCCCACCGACTGAGCGTACCCGAGCTGGACCAACAGTGTCCAAATGTAACAACTCGCCCGGATACGAAGTCATCACCTGAGTCACAGGTGAGTGAGAAGCGGCAACCATTTTCCCATGATTAAGCTTGGTTAATCCTCGGATGAGGTCCATAGAGCTCAACCTGACTAGCAGATCAAAACTCAAATGACCTAACCTCCTATGCCACTTCCAGAGCTCAGAGGAGGATCCAGCAATCAAACAACTAGAAGGGCCAAAAGATCTAGAGAAGTCAATTCGAAAAACTTTACCGAATGGTAAAACCTAGCAAATCAAAGACCCTCTAGAATCAAACACAGAAGAATTACCCTTCTTAAAACGCACGTCCAAACCATCCTCAAGAAGTTGCGAAACATAAATCAAATTGAAGTTCAAATTTTTAACCAAGGCAACATTCTTCAAAGAGAAATGATCTGAAATGCGAATTGAGCCAATGCCACTTACTTTCCCTTCACCACTGTTCCCGAATGTGATGTACTCTTTGGAGCTCGGGGGAGTGAGACTGGAGAACCATCTGCGATGTCCCGTCATGTGGCGAGAGCATCCTGAGTCCATGATCCAAACGTCCTCTAGTCCTCGATCCTGCACAATCAGTGGCTCTAAGTGGGAGCAAATGGTCCGGCACCAGGTTTAGCAAAAGAGCTAAACCAGTGTCGAGCCATCTGCTCAAAAGACGGAAAGCAGAAATCATTATGAGAGATCGGACCAAAACGCGGCTCAAAGCACGGTCCTTGGTTCTGCCTAAAGCCTCGGCAACGAGGTCCACGACCGTAGCCAAAACGGCCTGGAGCTCTACCGGAACGGACACCACCATCTGGAGCACGGGCATGAAAGTCGTCTCCTCTACCACCACCTACACGACGCGGCCTGGCCTCCAGCCTCTCCCCGCGTCGAGCAACACGCAGTCTACCACCCTGTTGGTAGAACTGCTCCTGACCACCTCGAGCTCTCTCAGCTTTCTCAACCCGCTTCCGCCTAAAGCAAAACTCCGCAAGATGCCCTTCTCTCTGACAATACTCACAATGATAGGTGGGCTTCTTGGGATGTGGTTGAGGCTTAGGGTTCTTGGGCTTAGTGGTGATTGGTGTTGTCTTCTTGGGCTGAGAGGGTCCAAGAAGAGAGTCTAGAGAAGTGTGGAGGTATTTGGGCTTTGGAACCCAGATAGGTTTCTTGGGTGGAGCTTTGGGTGGTTCATGGATCACTCCATTATTGGGCTGACAAGCCTGGGAGGACTCAGTGGAGTGAGTCTTAGGGTATCTCTGCTCAGGAGTCATTTTACTCCACTCCACTGCCAGGCTAATGGCACTCTCAAAGTCAGCCTTGGTGTAGGTGTAACCTACCCCAAACCCATCCTGCCTCTTGAACTGCTGGATCATTATGCCGAGCTGTGGCTCTCTGGCACTGATCAAACTCAGGATAGAACGGAGGTAAAAGTTCTCATTCTGAGAATCAGCTAACTCCTCTCTCAAGGAAGCTAGAACCTCCACCTGAGACAAGCAGGTCTCACACTCACTCTCTACTTGGACAGACTTCTTGGCTTTTAGCTTGATCAACTCAAGTCTAAGAGACAGGCAGTTCTCACAGACAGTGGGTGGAACTGACAATGTCTCAAGCTCTAGCCTAGTCTGTGCAAGCTTACTTCTCACTCTCTCCAAATCCCCCAAATGCTCATCGCCCTTGGCTTTCAGCTCAGCTAAAACAGCTAGATGAGATGGGCAATCAGCACGGGGTGCGATGACAGTGGCTTGAGCATCTTTCAGCTCCAGCTGAGTGCTTTCAAGATCAGTGGCCAAAGCGTCCCTCTCATCAACCCTTTCTGTGTACCTGGACTTCAAAGTCGATAGGTCACACAGAAGCACCTCACACTTTAGGCACTCACTGCTATCACCCAAGCAAGGGGAAGAAGATAGACTCTCAATTCTGCCGTTGGCCACGGCAAGCTCACTCTCTAACTCGTCTATCCTTTTCTTAGCCCCCCTAAGCAGTTTTTCCTGATATTTCAACTCCTGACAATTGCTCTCAAGTAAATCAACGATTTTGCGTTCATAAGATGATACCTTTTCGTTATCGTCGTCGTCGGAGTCATCGGAGGAGCTCTTCTCTTCCTTATCCCCAAGAGCCATTGAATAGAAGCTCTTGCGGTATCTTCAGCGCTGGTGTGAGCGGCTCTTCGGTCTGTCCCCAAAAGCCATGAAGCAAAGACCCACGGATCGTTCTTGTCCTTCCCCTTCCTAATGACGATCTCTTCATCGCTTGAGCTCGATGAAGAGGAAGAAGACGTGGACTGCTTGGAGTAGCTCTTCTCCATCTCGGCGAAGAAGGCCTTGTCGCGCTTCTTGTTCTCTTGCCGGTAATCCTTCAGGGCCTTCTTGAAGAATCTGATCTTCGGCTTGCCCTTGTTGAAGGAAGAGCTGTCGTGCTTGCTGGAGTCATGGAAGCCACTACCGGTGCCCTTCTTGTGGCCATTGCACTTGGGGCAGTCGGCGATGAAGTGTCCTGGGTCACCACACTCAAAGCACCCGGATTTCGTGCCATGTCTTTTGAACATCCTTTTGTCATAGACACGACGCACCCGGTTGTTAAAAAGACACAGGTCATCATCTCCCAAAGACTCAAGCTGATCCTCAGTGATAGACATCAAAGAGAAACCAGCACAACTCACAGCAGAGGGATCAACAGAAGGTGTAGCAAGGGCCAAGGACTTTGATCCAGAGCTAGTGAGATTTGATCTCAGCTGGATATCAACCTTAGTGGCCTTCAGCTTGCTAAATAACTCAGAAATTGTCAAGGTATCATAAGAAGTGTTCTGAACGATAGAGGATACCTTGATCTCCTAGATCTTTGGGTCCAAGGTATGGAGAACCTTGAGCGCCTGCTCATGATCTGAGACTAACTGAGCACCCTCAGCCTTGTTGTCCCGAAGCTTGTTAATGATCGATTGAAAACGACCAAACAAAGCTTCAACAGATTCACCCGGCTTTTGTGTGAAGTTCTCATACTCACGCCGGTAGGTCTGATAGAGCCGAGCCTTGTCCTAGGTTGTCCCCTCATGGTGTGCCTTGAGGGTAGCCCAGATCTCTCTCGCAGTGGAAAGATGTCTCACACGCTCAAACTCAGTGGGACCTAAACCAGAAAACAGAATGTTCATAGCTTTACTATTGCTCAGATGCTGGGCAATGATACCAGGAGTACCATGCTCAGTAACTGGCAATATAACAAACGTATCGTGAACGCAGATGTCCCATATTTCCGAGCCTTGGCTCATAAGATAGGCTCGCATGCGAGTCTTCCAATAGTTATAGCCATAGGCTTCCAAGGATGGGACCTTGCCAAGAGACGTCATGATCACTACTGGGTTTAGAACCGGTTAAGGTATGGAAAAACCCTAACCAGGATCTGATACCACTTGTAGGACCGAAAGTAGTGACCAGGGGGGTGAATGGGCGCCTAAAAATTCTTTCGAATCAATGGCCTGCTCCCAACACCCAACGCACCTCAAAAGACTAAGCAGCAGAGTGTGAACAGAAAGCCTACGTCTAAAAGTATCTAGCCTAGAAACAACAGGTGTCAAAATCAGAGAAACACCTATTCAGTGCTAATACACAAATAAACAGAATCATTCCAGACGAGGCAGATCAATCTTCTCAATAATCTAAGTACACATGGAATGAGATGAGAAGTTACTGTTCAAAATCTGTCTCCTGTTGGAAACTTGGCGAAGCCTGCTTCGCTGTGTCGAAGCCTGCTTCGCTGTGTTGAAGCCTGCTTCACTGTGACGAAGCCTGCTTCGCAGTGTCGAAGCCTGCTTCGCAGTGTCGAAGCCTGCTTCGGAGTCCCTTGTCGAAGTCGAGCGAACGTTGTAGTTGACGTGCCGAAGGTTTGTTTTGTCTAGCCTAGCTCGAGTGTGGCAGAGAGCGAAGTATGCTTCGAAGCGAAGTATGACAGTGATGAAGCTTGCTTCGAATAGTGTACTTCGAAGCCTATCCTTTGAACAGAAAACTTCGAACACGATGCACAGAAAAATAACCTTCGAAAGATAAGCGAAGCCAAACACACAGCAGCTAGACGAGAGCGAAGCCTACACTCTATCTTCGAAGCTACCTTGGTCGGGGAATGACAACCGAAGTTGAGACCTTCGATCCGAAGGTTAACTTCGAAAAACACGCTCCGAACTTACACACTGTGACCTTCGAAAATGACAGCAAGAAGGAACTCACGTCGAGCGAAGTCTACCAGAGAGACAAGCTTCGAAGTCAACTTCGAAGCCTGTTGAAGTATACCTTCGCACAGACGGTCGAAGTATGTCAAGCTGACAGAGCACAAAAAAAATACTTCAAATCTAGAAACACAGTACACAAAGTGAAGTCGAAGTTCAAACGAAGCCCTCGAGGATGTCAGATCGAAGTCTGCCTCACGGAGCTGAGGGGCTTCGAACAGAGAAGGAGGCTTCGCTAGAAAATAGCCAGAAAAGGTACTCAGCCATGTCTGCTTCGATCAAAAAGCTATGCAGATAAAGCAAGCTGTAGTACTAGTGTATTGTTGCTACAGAGAAGTTGTACTACTTGCAACCCGCAAGAACTAGTACTCCTCACGTGAAGAACAGAAGCAACAGTGAAGCATTAAAACAGAAATAACATGGTTGCGCACATCAAAACAAAACAGCAGAGATGATAATGAGGTACTGCACATGAACCAAAAGGAATAGAATCATCCAAACAGAGAACAAACAGGATGAACAGCAGCAAGCAACCTGGCGGCGCACAAACAGGAGAGAGAAACGCAGGGAACAAAATGACCCAATAGAATAGAAATTTATTTCAGCAAAAGGGTACCTAACCCTAGGGATTGGGGCCCTATTTATAGGCTGCCCAATACTAGGAATATTCCACCAGCCCCTTAGGGTTTTTTACAGACGCTGAAATAAGGGAAAAGACTAAACTGCCCTTAGGATTTTTTACAGACTCGACTGACTGACTGTGAGCCTAGGGACAAAATAGAAAACTCCTATTTACAGATGACTTATCCGGAAGCTAAGCTTTCATAGCGACTACGGCTTCTCTTCTGGACAGTCCGATGCAAGATCAGCGGTCGTCAGTTTTGCACCGAAACTGATAAAGCCTCCATCGACTTTGCACCAGGTACCCGGATTGGGCCGGCCTGATTCCGCAGCTCTCTCAACACGGCAATCACTCACCGCCCGTGTACCTGAGTCAATCCTAGTCAACAGCCCAGTGGGTCTTCTACTGCTCCTAGCTCAAGTACCCGGATTGGGCCAGCCCGACTTCGCAGCTCTCTCAGCCCGACAGTCACTCGCTGCCCATGTACCTGAGTCACACGCGGCCCATGAAGCAGCAGATCTCCTCTCTTCATCAGTCCTCTTTGACTATCATTGACAATGACTCATCACATCTGGAGCCATGAGGCCCACGCTATTCAGCATGGCTCCTCAGAAGGGAGTCGGTCGGACCGGCCTCGGGGCACCGATCAGACCGGGGTGTGCCGGCACGCCTGATGACGGCACGGCACGGGCCGGTCAGACCGACAACCTCTGGGAAAGCGGCCTCCGGGCTTCGACGGCCGTCTTAGGGGGAATCGAATGGTTCTAAAACTTCTTGGTGGAGAAGATGAGATAAAATGCTGTAAGGAACACCAAGAAACCAGAGGTAACTCGGCCAAGAGACTGAATTACCGGTAAAAACCGATAAAACGATACAAATCCATTACATGAATGAAACAGATGATTCTCGAGCGAACCGACAAGGACTTACCGTGATTATGACACGGTGGACGGAGAACTTCTAGTGCAAACTCACGAAGATGGATGTTACTATACTAATCCTAGGGCAAGGAAAGTAGATTGAAATAAAAGTGTGATTCAAAACTAGGGTTTTGAGTTGATCTATGGAGAGATACCCTTTGAATCGGCTTCACCCCTATATTTATAGGGGCTGATCTCAAGTTCCCTGATGCCAACTCCGAGTAGGATTCGGCCAAAAAGTGGTTAAGATTTAATTAGAGAACAAAACAGCTCGAAACCAACTCTATCTCTAGTTTTCAGACTTGGGCCGGTCTGACCGGACCCATTGGGCCGGTCTGACCGGGCCTACATGGCTGGTTGGACCATCCTACTATGGCCGGTTGGACCGTCCTGTGCCATGAAAGGCATATTTTCGGCCCAAATTACCAAAAATTGATATTTTGACAATTTCGAACATTAATGCCATTTTTTGCTATCAACACCTGCAGAGTCCTAGGACTTGAGATCTTCGTTTGATTCTAAAATGCGTAGTGACACACTTAGATGCTTCCTAATGCTATTCCGTAATAGGGTAGTAATAAGGGTTGTTTTTAGGTGTGTTGTGAAACATGTCTTAGGATGTGAGCAGTCAAGATGGAATTTTCCCCTCCTAATAACAGGAGAGTCTAATGTATGAGGATAATTGTTGTCTTGTTCCTTGAATAAATGTTGTTTGCATTTAATTAATGAGTACAACTTGTTATGTGAAACTATTTGCTTTGTTATGATGTTGTTCAAAAGGGGTCCCTAATCTTGTCATCATGTGGGACAGTGATGATACATGGATTAGCACATCCGACTGATTTATGATTGTGTTTCACAGATCATAGACATAGAGATGTCAAATCAGTGATGTGGACACATGTTGGTGAACATGGTGTTGGACAGACTCACTTAAGATACTACTAGTATTGTTATTATAATGTGCCAACAGTTGTCATCTCAAATGGTGTACCTGTTGTTGACACGAAAATGTGCCCACACACTAGCGTCAATTCGATGATCCAAAAGCGTGCAGCCATTTCAAGGATAAACCCTAAAACATCGTGTTTTGACGACCCTTAAATAGTGGTAAGGGAAAACAGAGTTGCCAGACAATCAAACAAATATCTAGGAATAATGTTCAATTAACCAAATTGTAGGGGTAAAAGATCAAACCGGCCAAAATAGGCCGGTTGGACTGAAGTATCACAAGCAGTCAGACCGACCAAGGTAGTTTGGTCAGACCAAGGGCACACGACCGGTTTGACCGACGGTGCGAGGTCTCGCCGAAGGGGGCCTTCGGTGTCCGAGTGCGAATAGGTCCGAATAAATACGAAGGAGCTTCGGATCTTCAAGCGGTCAGACCGGAAGCAGGGCTACGGTCGGACCGGGAGTGTGCGAAGGGCTTCGGAGGCTTGCTACGAGGTAGCCCTCGGTGTATGGCTTCTGGCACGACGAAACCCTCTGGTGCGATTGATGATTGTGTTTCACAGATCATAGACATAGAGATGTCAAATCAGTGATGTGGACACATGTTGGTGAACATGGTGTTAGGAAGACCCACTTGAGATACTGTAGGGATTGTTATTATAATGTGTCAACAGTTGTCACCTCAAATGGTGTACCTGCAGAGTCCTTGGAACTGAGATCGTCATTTGATTCCAGAATGCGTAGTGACACACTTAGACGCTTCCTAACGCTATTCCGTAATAGGGTAATAATAAGGGTTGTTTTCATGTATGTTGTGAAACATGTCTTGGGATGTGAGTGGTCAAGATGGAATTTACCCCTCCTAATAACGGGAGAGTCATCTCTGGGCCCCTTGAGATATTGGATTGAAAAAGTGCATGGTCATGCCAATATGACTAAGGAGTTAGTCATGATTTGAATCTGATATTTGATCGAGTGAAATGTCGAGCTAACCAACAAGGGTGGCACGTATCTCGCCTTGAGCTTGACTGACAACACGTGGTAAAGGTACTAATGCTTGCGTATATCAAGGTTCATGAAAATTTGATTTTGTACACTTTTGGGGGTCAATTTGTGCTGCTATGTACCGCTACTGATCAGTAAATTGGAAACGGTTTCCGGTAAACAACCGTTAGTGTATAAACCTATCGAGTCACACACTTAAGGAAATGGATTAAAAACATGCAAACAATTGGTTCTTGTGCAAGTGGGAGATTAAAGGATATGCCCAAGAAAATTCTGTGGATCAGAAGTTCCGATAGGTAGTGTCGGAAGTTCCAATTATTATCTGGTCTCGATACAGAGAGCAACTGTTGCTTCGGAAGTTCCGATATGGTATCGGAAGTTCCAACGAGCCAGAAGTTCTGATTCGGAATCGGAGAATTTTGTACTAATCGGAAGTTCCAATATGGCATCGGAAGTTCCCAGGTGGGCGATAATAGATTGGATCTGTTGCGTGTCGTACTGTATCAAGAGACCTAAAATACCATGTCAGAAGTTCCTATCTAGGATCAGAAGTTCCGACGTGGGCAAATAGATTGGATCTGTTACGGTTTTGATGGTTTCGAGATGAGCACGACCAGGGGGCTCTTAGCCCTATAAAAGGAGAGGAGGAGGAAGTCTTGGACCAAGGAATAAGCCTAGATTAGATCTAGCCACCAAAGAGTCATCTCATTCCTTTCTTGATCTCAATCATTGAGGTATAGGATCCCCGTCTCTCACGCGTGGTGCTAGCACACTATCGTGGGAGGTTCTCCATCCCTGTACGTGTGGACTCTATTGAGGCGTTGCTCTAATAGTGATGCTCGTGGACATCTACATGAGAACGATTATGTCGTTTTCAGCGATCGGATCGGCGAAGGACGGCAAGGACGAAGCGAGGATAGGCTTGACACGCTACTCTAACATCTTCTTCCGCTATACCTAGCGCGTCTTGTGCTAGAAGGTACCGATCCATGATCTCACAAGCGCATGAGTCTTGGGCTTAGGGCGTAAATTTTGAATTTGTCGGCTAGCGTAGCTCCTCTATTCCCCAACACTACTAACGTTTATCTTTCCCAATCCCTTATCAGTTGACGAGTTAAACTGATTGGCATGTCCTAAACCCCTTTTCTAAGACATATGACCTACACTGGAGTCAAGCAGATCTCTCAAGCCACACATGTGTCAGCGTGTGACCAAAAAGCACGCCAACAGAAAGCCATAGTGGTGTCCCAGCGGGATCTTCACAAAAAATCAGAAAAGGATAGTACAACGGCTGCAGCAGAGAGAATTGAAGGTACATAGTCACAAGAATGAGACTGATCGGCCTTGAAGGATTAAGAGTGAATGGCGAGTGAAAGATAAGATCGATCACGATGACAAGAAAGATGCAGGGATAAACATGGTTTTCTTCCTCCCTGTGGAGTATCGGCCCACCCCTAAAGCCGATGTCGGGCAAGCCGATACAATGGCTTAGCTAGTACTCACCCTGCAACTAGCAATATTTGACAAGCCAGAAGATCACAAACATCGGCACTTGAGACCTCTTTACATCAACGGCTTGGTAAACGGTAAGCCTATGTCCAAGATGATGATAGACGGGGGCACAACCGTCAACTTGATGCCATATGACACCTTCTAGAAGCTAGGGAAAGAGCCAGAGGACCTCATTAAAACCAATATGGTACTAAGGGACTTTGGCGGCAATTCATCAGAAATAATGGGGATGCTAAACACAGAATTGACGATTAGGATCAAGATCGTGCTAACCACCTTCTTTCGGCTGCACGGGGGATCCAGGGTGCACGCTATGCGCTACAGGATGGCACCCTCTGGTCAGACCAGCTTGGGGCCAGTCTATTCGGCAGGAGTCAGGAGGGTCTCGGCCGTAGATGCCGAGGTCGTAGATGCAACGATCTTTCCGGTACTCTCATCCATCTTACTGTACATGTGGTGCATAGGGGATACACTAGCAATTAGGGTAGGATAAGCGGCCTCGAAAAAACAGAATCTCTTAAATATGGCCTCCACCCTAAATTCAACCTCTAGCCCTAGACGATTTGCAAATGTCGTGCTAACTGCTTGATATACATACGCAACTATTTGTTGCTCGATGTCTAGGGTAGATAGAGGGGGATTCCCAAGCATGAGGGCATGTAGCTCCTTTGTCTTGGCCTCGATCTCAGCCCAATCCTCCTCGCGGATATCCTGTAGGGTAGGGATGACAATGTTGTCTTCGTCGATTTCTGTGCTCTCCATCATGTTTGTTGGTGTAAGGGGTGTCAGTGTAGTTATAGTAGTCGTACCCGTCACCGACGTTGTTTGGCTTGGCATGTGTGTCCCTAGTGGAGTGGCCAAAATGTATGTTGACACTAAAATCTCCCGATAAAATGCCAATCAACACTGACGCTGATTCAACGATCCAAAAGCGCGTAGACGCCTGGCCTAGCTAGCCAAATATCAAACAATACTGACGTCGCATTCCGACGATCCTCAACCGTGATGAGGAATTTGGGGTGGAGTCGCCAGGCAATTGGATCGCACCGCAAGGGGGCAATCCAATCAGCCAAAAAGAGGGTGATCAAGTTGTCCAGTAGAGGGTAGTTAGGCCGACCGTGTATCGTCGGACAGACTGACTTGGCCAGTAAGACCAACAAGCTGGGTAGCGAGCACCTCAGCTTGCCGACACGCACGGTGATGGACGGGGTCGGTGCATGGGGTCTCCATTGATGAAGGTTGGTGCCTGGAACCCTGCAAAAACCCTAGAAGCCGTAGCAACTTGGTCTAAAGACCGAAATACCGGGGTAAACTGATAAAAACCCATAACGGGGGTTTTACGGATGATTCATAAGAGAATCGACAAGGATTATCATGATTACGATGCGACGGACGGCATGTTTATGGCGCAAACCAGCAAAGATGGACGAGCTATGGCTAAATATATCGCAAAAAGGTAGTAGATTGAAAAAGAACGATTATACGAGGGTAGATTAGATTGGATTAGAGCTTCCCACTTTGATCGGCCTTAGCCCTTTATATAGGGGTTTGTCTTGCTGTCCCTAGATGTGATTCCCACCCTAAATTGATTAGGATACAAGTCCAAGTCGTTAAAAATTAATTAGAGATAAAATACCCCGAATTTACTCATTTTGGGGTCAGACTCGGACCCTGTTGGTCGAACTGGGCCCATATGGCCAATCAGACGGGGGTAGCATGGCCAGTCAGACAGGCCTATGCCAGAGACTGCACATTTTCGGCCAAATTATCAATTTTGACAATTTTGACCATTAGTGCCAAATTTTGCTATATCAATAGGATTAGTACTAAATTTTGCTATCAACAGGAACCACTAACAAGATTCTTATTGATAGTAGGGACATACTACACATTCCTCAGTTGCACGATATTTTTCGAAATAATATTTAGATTTACCGTATCAACACCATGAACAGAAGCATGTGATCCATTCTCTATTAGGACAGAAGAATCCTATATGGTGTGATAAGAAGAAAACATAGATATGTCACCACACACACGAACATTGGCACCCGTATCAAACCACCAGTAGGTAGTTTGAAATACCGAAAATACAATAAATGGATTACCGTACTCATCCTTAGTATTGTCGATGATCACCATGTTGACATTCTTAGCCTTTTGCCATTTGCAATCTGCACGATCTAGAGAATTCTTGGAGAAATGTCTCAGTTCACTGCAAGTGAAGCAATTTAACTCGCCTATATTCTTCTTCTTAAAGGTAGTGTTTTTCATAAACTTGTTAGGCATATATTTCCCTTTGCTCTTGATATGTGGAGATTTCTGTACCAAGTTGGCGTTGTTTGGGGAATACGGAGCTACGCTAGCCGGCAAATTCAAAATTTACACCCTAAACCCAAGACTCATGCGCGTACGAGATCATGGATCGGTACCTTCTAGCACGAGATACGCTAGGTGCAGCGGAAGAAGATGTCAAAGTAGTGCGTCAAGCCTATCCTCGTTTCATCTTTTCCGTCCTTCGCCGATCCGATCAATGAACATGACGTAGATGTCCATGAGCGTCGCTATTGGAGCAACTCCCCAATAGAGTCCACACGTACAGGAATGGAGAACATCCCACGACAACATGCTAGCACCGCACGTGACAGGCGGGGACCCTTGACCTCAACGATTGAGATCAAGAAAGGAAGGAGTGGACTCTTTGGTGGCTAGGTCTAATCTATGATTATTCCTTGGTTCCAAGACGGCCTCATCCTCTTCTTTTATAGGGTTGAGAGCCCCCTGGTCGTGCCTATCTCGAAACCCTCAAAACCGTAACAGATCTAATTTGTTTGCCCACGTCGGAACTTCCGATCCTGGATCGGAACTTCCGACAGGATATTTCATGTCTCCCAATACAGTACGACACGCAACAGATTCAATCTATTATCGCCTACCTCGGAACTTCCGATACCATATCGGAACTTCTGATTAGTACAAAATTCCCCGATTCCGAATTGGAACTTCTGGCTTATCGAAACTTCCGAAGCAATATTTGCTCTCTGTATCGAGACCAGATAATAATCAGAACTTCCAATCCACGAAATTTTCTTGGGCATATCCTTCAGGCGCTAGACTGGTCCTCGCCTCCTTTCTCAGTATCATAATTTGCCTGAGCTTTCTCTTCGACATCAAGATACACTATCAGGTATTCAATTGATATCTCTTGTCTTTGATGTTTTAGAGTAGTGGCGATTTTCCTTTATGAAGAATATAACTTTGCAATTATGCATATAGCCACAAATTTATCATGTAGAGGACACTTCATGAAGTCAAGTTCCTTTATAGTGCATACAACTTCATGATCTTATTCCACCATAGAATGGTTATTCACCATCCTATAGTTTTGAAATCTCTCCATGAGGTATAGTTCATTGCCTACGTCTAATGTATCATATTTTACAATCAGATCATCCCACTGAAGGATTTGTGCTCAAGAAAATTTTGGGTGGATTGGAAGTTCTGACTAGCCTAGACGCTCAGTTTTTGGAGGATTTGGAAGTTCCGATCTGAGATCGAAAGTTCTGACATCTCGAGTTATCGGAAGTTCCGATTTGGAATCGGAAGTTTCGAAATTTGGAGCGGGTTTCGGTTTTCTAGAGCTGATCAGAAGTTTTAATTTGGAATCATATGTTCTGATAGGTTATCGGACATTCCTATTAATTCTTATTTAAAAACTGAGAATTCAAATTGGAAGTTTCGATCTAGAATCAGAAGTTCCGATCAAGCCAAATCAAATTGGATCTATTGTGCTTTAATTATAATTAAAGACCCATATCTTGGGACTATTAAAATCCTAATCCAATCCCGAAGAATTATGTAATTTATAGTAGTTTGTGTAACGTGAACTCAAATTTCTTTATTTATGGTGGTTTGATTTTCCGTGATTTGCATAAATTTCTAGGTGCGTTTGGTACATATTATGTACCCTAATTCTATGTTGAATCTGTAGAATCTGTACTAAACGATTATAATACATTCTGATTTTGAGGTGAATCACTTCTAACTGATTCACCAATTTATGAAGGAAACCAGAATCAACAAAATAGTGGATTCTCTATTGAATCCACATCGCCTCTCCTTCGCCCCATCCCGTGGAGACCTCCATCGCTGCCATCCCCACCTCTCCTCTCGATGCCCCCATCTTCTTCCCCCTATCGCCCCATCGCAGCCCTATCGCCCTTCCCCCAATGACCCTATCGTCGTCCTCCCCCAGTGCCTCTTCACAAACCTCGACGCCCAATCGTCGCCGCCCCCCATTGATGTCCTCCTCAGGCGCATCTTACCTGACCTCGATACCCATCGATATCATGTCCCGATGTCAAGTATGGTTCATGTGCACTGGTTATTGCAGAAAAAGAGGAAGGCTCGGGCAAAAACATTTCATTGTGCTTCTTTTTTTGATTTCATGGTTGGCTGCTTGATGGTATTCTTCAGGTCCAGCTTCACTATGATGGTGTGTTTCGGTTCATTAGTTGCTGTTATCTATACCACTATATAATTGACGAGTTCATTTACTCATCTAGATAATCTGAACCATGGATTGCTTACTCATACTCATTGGAACAATCTCTACCGTTGATCACCTTCCAACCTAATCACTCGGAATCACCTTCCCAACTAATCACCCGGAATCACATTCCAAACTAATCCCGAAATTTCCTTAGACCTCCCTAGCAACAGACCGTCCCCTGTAGCTAATCTAATCTAATCTTGACCCTTTCGAACGTGCACGTGTGCCCAGACCAAACCCTAACAAACCAATCCTCCAACTCTCCCCTCCCTCCATTCGCCGCCACCGCCGAACCCTCCGGCCGTCGCTGCGCCCTCCCACCACCGTCTCTCCCTCCCACAACCGTCGGCCACTGTCTCTCTCTCCTGCCACAGCCGTCTACCACTATCTCTCTCTCCCGCCACAGCCAGCCGCCGTCGATCCTTCTTGTCGCCTTCGGTCACCTCCGTCGAATGCCACCGGTTCTTCCTAACACCGTCGGCTAACTACCGCCTCCGTCGCACACCGTCGGTCCCTCCCTCCATCGCCTCCATCCATCGCTGCTCCCTCCCACCGCCACCTCTCCCTCACAATGTCGTTGGTCCCGAACAGAAGGCCGACTACCGCCTACACCGAATGCCACTGAACCCTCTAGCCGTCGCCACTCCCCCCCCCACCGCCGCCTCTTCCTCCCGCCATCATCGCCCACTATATCTCTCTCCCACCACCACCGACCACTGTTGGTCCTTCCAGTCGCCTTCGGAGCTTTTCCCTGGTGTTGTGCATGCGTCGGGGATGGAGGAGGAGTCTATATGGCCTTCACCGATGGTGTTTCTAGCTAAGGTGGAGGCAGAGGAGGCGACAGAGTTTAGGACCTAGCCATAGCTGTCGATAGGTGCCAAGGGGGTCTGCGCGGTGTGCTTTCGACCGACAACATTCAGTCAAGAATCAATCTCCAGGGATGGGTCAAGAATCCATGCCCCTATTGTAGCGGAGGTAACATCCTTGAACTTGGTGATGGTCTAGGAAAGATTTTCAGATGTATTAATCTGTCATGCTTTTATGGTGTTTGATAGAATGCCAACCGGTATCAGCATGTGCAATCCACGCGGTTTTATGTATGACCTTTATGCTCTTTTATGCAATGAATTTGTTAGGCGTTGTAAACTTGTAAGTTGTAACTGATCCTTGAAAGCTCACCTTGCGTTAAGTAGAGATCTACAGTGTTGGGGGAAAATATTCCATCTTCAGGGTTATTGCAGCAACAGGACAAAGGCTGGTGATTAAGTCCAACATTTCCAGCATATAACTCTGGGGATGCTTTGAATCAAGTTCGAAGTATGATGACAGACTCTAGTTCGGAGTATATCTTCAAACTTGAACTCTTCCGAGAGCTTCTTTGCCAGCTAAGATGGAAGACTTATCCTCTTTCTCATTAGATTAGTCTTTTACCATTTTATCCCTATTAAGGGTACCGAATAGTTTCCACTATGTCAGTTGTAATAGAGGGGTAAAAGGGTCTTTTCCTTAATGTTTGGGCTTATAAATACCCCCCGTTTTACCCTGTAATGAGGACCGAATACAAGTTATTCAATACACACTTTCGGACTATTTTAAGCTATTATCCTTTCGGAGGCTTGGAATAGTTTACCTCGCAAACACTTCGTTTGTTAATTTCTAGTCTTCAGAAACCTGTTAGCGTAATCTTTTACGCCAACATATAGTTTTTGTTTTTTAAGGGCATGTCGATTTTATCATCTCCATCTTGTTGGATTTGTTAGGGCATATGAAGATGGAGAAGAAATTTGGTAATAGCTGGGAGCATTTGCTGATGATTCTCTCTTTGAAAGAAGCGTGAATGGAGAATTTGAGCTGAAATTTGGACTCTGCATTCTAACGAGTTTTAGGAAAACTAGAAGCTGGGGCGCGCCTTGGCGCGCCTCCTGTAGCGTTCACTGTAAGTAGGGCGCGCCAATGGCGCGCTACATGTACATGATTTTTTTATTCATTTTTAAACAACTTTATTGTCATCAAATGAATTCTAGCCAATATTTCAATCAAAGTTTTTTAAGAATAGACTATAAGAAAATAAAAAAAAACAAATATAAAACCATAAAGCTAGTTCAGGCCACGCAAAATGGAGAGTTCACATATTTTATGTCAATATTGCCTTCGGAAGCTATAATTGGCAAAGACATGTGACTTTCTACTGAAATATTGCAATTGCAGTGTGAAAATAGTCATTCCATTTAGGAGCACAATACACTTCTACAGCTACCAACTTTAATGTATAATCTTTGAAACTGACATGATTGTCCTATATGTGCAGGTCCACTCCACTGCATTTACGCATGTATCACTTGTGACCTGAAAATTCAGTTCCCAGCCTTCAGGCAATTACAATATTATGTTTACAGCTTCACAAAATCAGGGTTTATAAGTATAACTTCCACATGACCATATTTGATCACCATTTAGCAAAGACATGTGACTTTGTACTGAATTCTAGGCCAATTGGTAAAGTTGTAGTTTGAAGGGCTAAGAAATTTTGCCGGCGGAGAATCAGATGTCATATTGACTATACATTGGGTTCTTATTAAATATCGTGTGGATTTTTTTTACCTTTCTATACATGATCTTATCCTTGTCTAGTAGGATAATAAAAAAATTGGAAACATTTGAAAACAAAGGCACAATAGGAGCGTCACATGGAGCTGGTACATTTTGATACCAAGCTCACTTAAATGTCAGCGCAAACATGACGGTCTTCACTCAAATAAAATAGTGGTGACTATAATAACTTCATATGGTTCATCCTAAAACGAAATTAAACATGTATATTTTTTTCACATCTTCATAGAAGGTAATTATTACCTAAATCAAAGATCTGGCCAGCAACATAATCCCTGTTTCCCAGGTGATGAAGATAATGTGCTGACCCAGTACTTGTTCCAGAGTAGATCAAGGAGGTGAGAGTCCAGGGACGACTTGAAATAAGTTATATCCAGAGCATCATACTGCACAAAATCCAATTAGAAAAAGAACTACAACACCCGTTGGGAAAAGAAAAGATTAGAGAAATAAATTATTTACCTGTTTGCAGTGAACACCGAAATCCTCTATCTTGTTGTGTGGTATAGTCTGATACCCAGACACAGGATCATCTGGCGGCTTGTAATCTTTTGGATATGTCCTAAAAGCTCCAATCTCCACTTTACCAGCAGAAACAGTCCTTGTAGGGTCTATCACAACAGGCAAGAATGGCTCTGTAAATTGCTGATTAAGCATCTGGGTTGATACATCAATGCCTGACAACCAGCATCCATAACCAAGGTGTGAGTGATACCAGCCAACCACATTCTCCAACCTTCCAGCCTATCCAAATGAATATATGCAAATTAGATAGCTTATACATAGCAGTTGCTGGAATTCCAGCAACTAAGGAGTGTTATGGTCCCCTTTTTTAAAATATTGAGCTGCCGGCTTAATAATCCATCCTCATAAATCCATGTCCATGCATTAATGATGACAAGACCCATCAGTCGTTCATCAATTTAACAGTTATATGAATTAATAATTGCCAGAAAAGATTGAACAAATGCAATCTACTGTATCATAACTTCTGAAATGAAAGGCAAATACCAGAGTTAAGAGTTCAAACGAAACTATAGTTTATACTAAGACTTAAGTACTTGTTAGCAAGATAGATCTGAAAATGATGGCAAATATGTAAACTAACTCAAAGGCACTCCACCGCACCACATCTTTAACAACCATGCAAACATACACTGTCACAACAAGAGCAATGAAAATCAAGAATTCTTTCCTCACAAAACAATCATAGAGTGATTCTAATTTGAATATGTCCCTTCTTGATAGGATGAGTCAAAACAACACATCTGATTTTCTTGAATTTTGATAAGATCATGAAACATGGAAATACCACAGCATGTCATCAGCAGCACTTAGGCGTCCAGTCACACAACAAATATACAATTTCAGCCATCAATACATTAGAAAAACTGAGAGCTAGCAACTCAGGCCTTGGAATGGACTAAACCATTCTAAGGGTGGTATTATAGCCAGTTAGACACCAAACAAGACATGAATCTAGACATGAACGTTAAGAACTTAAGACGAAACAGTAAACCTATAAAAAATTTAAGATGTTAACTTCTTTCATGGCACACACAGAGCCCCAGTGCTTCTTCATGCGAGGCATTGCTAATGAAATCAAATACTCACATTCTTCCTTCAACTGATAAAAACAAAAGGTTAGCCATTTCTTCATCACTATGCAAATCAGACCCACAAGTATATGAATAGTTCAACTCCATGCAAGATCATCATCAATTACATCATGAACTTCATTTTCATTGCTGAAAACTAATATGAATTAGAGAGTGAAAAAAACAGGAGTGTACGGTGAGCAAACTAACGATATAAACATGGAGAATTTGCAACCCGTCAATGGTTATGGTGAACCATATATTTAGTCTGTATGATATAAACACGGTTATGGTGAGCAAACTAATGATATAAACATGGAGAATTTGCAACCTCCCATAAGTTATAGATGCAGCAGAAAATCTGAATAAAGCAGAATTTATAAAAGGCACGCAATTGTTGTTTCCATTATTATAAACGAGCAATACTCGAATATAAACTCAATTTAGTAATGTGAAACATATTTCCTACAAGACATGAACACCATCAAAAATGGCTAAGCCATGAGTACCAGTACTTCACATGTATAATGCAATAACACAAAAGACAAAAAGCATTGCATTAAACTTCTTATCATGGTTTCATATTTCATATAAAATAAGCCAATCTTTGAAACCAAATGTGCAACCAACTTTGTACAGCAGCTCACAAATTTATTACACTCGTGTTCAACAAGAAAAGAGACATAATGCATCCTTTGCTCCAATTTCTAAACACATTCAAATAAACAGAATTGAACAGGCTATATAATCAACCTAACTGGATTAGGTCAACTTAATAAACCACATTGAACACCATTAAACAGAACTACAGAGCTGAAGAGCTAACCTTGTATGGCATTTTTCTCTAGATCAATTTTTTCAACTACTGGAATGCAAAACGCAGCTGCCTTCCCAGTCCCATTGTTTGCTCTTGCAAGAATATCACTACCAGTCAGAGCAATTGGAATGCTTTCTTCCTGAATAGGTGACGACCTTTCAAATTCTTTCTCATATATTCCCATAAGTAGCTCACGCTTCAAAAAATAATCCTCAAACCTGTTGTCTTTTGTTGTAGTGACATCCTGCATAAAACATATATACCACATTTGTGCAACACCACGCAGTCCACGCTAGCAAATTATTTCAACTTAAATATTTAACCACGAATTTGTTTGAATCAAAGAAATAAATTGTTATGTATAGTACAGAGAAAAGGAAAACATAATAATTCTTTCGGCATATAAAAATATAACATTGCCGGGATAACAACATGACATAGCATTGCAAAATCACCCCCGGTGCCTTACGTGCTGAAGGACCAAATGTTATGGTTAGCATTCAACTTATCACATGGCAAGAATTCATTTAAAGATCTGCAATCTGACATGAAGAAAAAGTTCATTGATATTTTAAAAAATAGCTAATTTGGCATGATATTGACAGTATGTGGTTTATCCAGTTGTTCATTTAATTCATAGGGATCTTCTGAAGAACTATGGGAACACCATGGATACAACAAAAGCAAATAACTGCAGAAGGGACCAAAGTACCAAACCAACAACCTACCACCAGCCTCACGGTACACTTCAGTGTACCATACATCACCAGCACTTCTCATATGGTCCTGATACAATATTCACAGCCGAGTGAATAATACAAGAGAAAAATGAAGTAGAAAAGTGATTAGAACAAATGATCTTGAAGGAGACCTTTAGATCTTGCCATGATGCCAAAGTAGCGTCCGGAGCATGTCCAAAAATCAGAGAAATTTCACATAAACAGTGGCATAGATCAGACCAAAAAACACGGATAATATGCAAGCACCAAAACACAGGCATATATTTTCACACGCACATAAAAGCTCTAGCATGGAGCTAGTGATATTGACAAAGTTTGCATTTTTTTACAAGGAGTGCCCAAAAGATACTTCTAAGATTGTTATCAGACGAACGCAAACTGCAACACTGAGCACCATCACTACATAAACAAAAGATAACACACAAAAGCAACTACCATACATCCAACACAAAATGACCATTCCGATACTTTAGAACAAAATAAGACATCCTAAAACTTCAAGCTGACGAAACCAACAACACAGGTAAGCAGCAACCTTCAACCGATGCTGCTGGTCGATAGGGCCTGCTAATATTGAACTGGTGTTAAGACGGAATCAATGTGTGGTTAAAAAGCATGCAAAATAGGTTACAAAGCCATGAAGTACCATGTTTACTTCCGCATGTCAGTATGTTTACTTCCGCATGTCAGGAGAAGGGGCATTGCAGGCAGATGTTTCCTGTAAAATACTCTGTGATTAATAATTATCTTCACACACTCAGATATAGGAAATATATACTCTATCATAAAGAAGCTTCCATCATTTAAAGTCTGGAAAATGTAAGCCAGCTCAAAAAGTCCAGTTATTTATCATACATCGTATACTTATTGATATCAGAAGTTTTTCCATATAATCTTCATGAATGAACAGATAAACAAGCCAATCTTGTGATACCCTGACATACATAATTCTAATGCAAAAATCTCAAACTTTTCAGTGCAATCTAGATCGAAAAATCCTATTAAATCACATGGAGGAACCAGCTCGACAAAGTGGGGATTGGGATTTACAGATTGTCTAGCCTCAATATCTTAATTGAACGCAGGATGACTTGGAAACGCTACTCAGTACATGACAAGAAAATTTGCATGCAGAAGGCAGAATTATTCATGGCTAGAACAAACTGCAGTAAATTTAGGACACAAACTTCAATTGACTGAAGATCCTAGGGCATGCAATGCAATTAACCATATTCACACTCTTCCTATGAATTCAGTTGCTGTTGAAATTGAAACAAGGATGCAAATTCAAAATGCGCACAAGGAAAAAATTGTAAGCACAACCCAAGATCCAACTATTTAAATTCAGTACAAGAAGGCAGATTTAATCATAGATTTAATACTTGCAGATTTAAAAAAATGTAATTTATGTATGCAACTGCAGACTTAATCATGCAATTTAAGAATCCTAGCAGAACCGACATCATATCGATATAACAAATACAAAAAAATATCATGATAAAGCGAAGTATAGATGACGCAAATATAAATACCTGGCTGCCTGCATCATTGAGCGAACCGATATCCGTGATAGCATCATGGATAGTGGAAGAGCTGCTACCTCCTACGGAAGTAATATCGCTGTCTCTGCCAAACATACTACGATCACTAAATATCTATTCAGAAACTTAACATCCATAGAACAGATTAAGTTCCAATTTTTCTTGCATAAGTTCACGTAGAATTGTTTTGCTAAAGGCGAAAGTCATATAGCAAACTAACTCTTTTGCCACGGGAGAAGCAAGCGCCGATCTGCCTTTCAGTGCCTTCGCTTGCGAGAATCGTTTCTTCGATGCAACAAAAGGCTATGTGTTTGTAAAAAAACAAGACGATACTGAATAAAACACACTAAGGAACTAAAGAAGAAAAGAATGCATGGGCCCCACTCACCAAACGAATAGGAGAAACATGTTTTCGCCTTGTATCAATATCTGCACTAACCGAGCCTGCACTGCTTTGTGCTGTGGATTGACTAAGAGTCAGAGTCTGGACGGGAGAAAACTGAGTCTCCTTCGCGCCATCAGACTCGCTAGCTGTAATAGGAGTCACCATTACTGGCACAGTTGCAGACATATCCTGCAAAACATTATTAGTAACAAGGGGAATATCATTGTAGCTCAGTACCAAGAGTATATCGCGAGCCATGTCTATAGCAGAATAGATATGAAGCAATGTTAAAAGTTGTTCACCCATCAACGAACCATCAAATGCACTTTCCTACTTAAATCTAGAAATAGTGTAAAATATTTCACGACTGCTTTACACAAGGCAAGGTATGTCATGCCACATTACTGTTTGATACAACAAAAAGAAAAAGAGAAACAGATCAAATAAGCGACCTAAACCAAATATTACAGCTGACAGAATATCTAGCAAACCTGATCATTCGCATCACGAATAGCAGCGCAGCTGCTGGCTCCCGTGGAAATCACATTGTTTTCTCTGCATTAACACAGAGGACCAGTAAGAAAATGTAGAAATCTCCACGCGATGTGACACAAGCAAGCACATAGTGTATATGTGTGCAAAGCGCAACTTGGAAAAAATGAAAACATAGAAAGAAGAAGAAACATTTTACAGATTTTAACTAAGAGTTATATAGAGCACTGACTCAGCCGCCACAAACGAAGGAGTATTTCTGGGACACGATGGCCGATATTTCCCGTGGAGTGCTTTCTGAATTGTTGTTAAATCTGAGCAGACTCATAACTGTACGTCCAATAATTTGTTGAGCCACCCGACCAAACAGCACAAACTCAGCTGAACCGGTGCCATCAGTGCCAATAAGGCACAAGCGATATCTGTACAATATAGAACGACGGTTATCATAATAGATAGATCATGCAAATCTAGTTAACCTTATGAAACAGAAAGTATAATACTTTGGAATAGCTGTAACTATCTGACAATGCCCTGAGCATCTATATTCAGACCCATATGGAGTGGCTGTCTTGTGACAACGGGAGCACGATAGGAACCACCATGACTGCGAAGGGCTCAGCCTAGTGATACTCACTGTCCATAGATATGCATGGTTCTGCATATCACAGCACGAATAAGCATCTATCGCATCGTAAAATCAGAACAATGAACTTAATCTACATAGGTGAAACATAAAAAACATGCTCAGAAAAACCTCCACTTCCCAAGGATCGATGCTCCTAAGTTCAGACACCGTCCTTTTTTGGCGACTGGTCGGAGGGTGCGATGAAGGGAAAGACTCAGCTCCAGAAGAAATCCATTGGATCTTTGTGTGGTCCTCATTTAAGCTATTTCATATTCACAAATAAAAGAACAAAAATGCTAACAATAATAAGAACAATACAAAAACATAAATATTTCTTCACCTAATGTTTCTTCACCTAAACATAAATATGTACAAATCAAGGTCCAGACCAGGGGAAAAAAGCAAAAAACAAAGATAGGATAACATACACCTACCATTGTACGATTTCATGAGAGTACCTACAAAAATACCAATAACAGGATGCTTCTGTCCTAGTTCATGCACCACGTCAGCTTCGAACTCAATCGCTCGATGACCCCACAACACAAGCTTGATTTTAGCGTTACTAATAAAGTGCGTAATGAAGACAATTATCAGTATGATTCTATGTACCAAAATAAAAGGAAAAAACAGAATGAACCACCCATACCGCGTGTCTCTTAAAGCAATGACTCTTTTAGGCGTGTCCGATGGATTAGCCGACATTCGAACATAGGCTATCTTGGATACCCCAACGACCATACCAATAACATCTAGGATAAACAGGCCATCAGCGCAGATAATTTGTAGTAACATATGAAAGCAATCAATTAGGGATGGAATGCAGCACAATAAGAAGCATACCAGTGAAATATTCTTGTAGACCAACTCGAGAAGAAAGGCTAAGAAAAGGCACCAGTGTATAAACATAGGACGGAAAATCATCTGGCACATCTTTCTCCTCACTAACCTGAGTCCATGGTGTGAACCTAAGCATATATTTGTTAGGGAACGGTTTGTAAGCAGGCTTGCTAGGGACAACAACAAACTTAGTGAACGTATAGATCTTCGATTCCTCTATGATTTCCTTGAATTTCTCAGCCTGCGCTCCCGGTATTTCTGCGTACATTTCATTGCCCTATTAAAATAAGCAAAGCAAATGTTAGTACCTGAAACAGAGAACAAAGCGAACGCATCGAAGTGAAAAGAAATAACCTTTTCATCTACAAGAACCAGGTCAACATGTATGGGAGGTTGATTATCGCGAGTTCCACAATAATCCCACATCCTCGCAACTCTCGCACAGATGCACCAACGCTTCCCCATGGGAGAAACATCGGATAGTAAATCGAAACCCATCTACAAAGCAGTGGACAAGAGATTCAATACATAGACTAATAAACTAAAAGCAAGCACAAGGTATGAACCGGGGTCCTCAAAAAGCACCTCACAAGGAACATAAGAACTACAACACAAGATCAATAGAAACAAGAGCAAATAACATGCCTATCTCCAAAAAGCATGCACATACACAATGTGGTACATCACAATGTAGTGTCTATGTAATAGCGGAAAATATTTCTCGATACACAATATTTCTAGTACAGGAGGCACAGTTCCCATCATCATCCTCAATAAGTATTTTAGACCACTGCGTGATGTCACCCGCGATATAGCTACATATAGCTGCCCATGCGAAAACACCAGATTTTTTAAGTAAAGCCCCACAACAGCTAAAGTCTGTCCCTGACTCTTATTTATAGTCATAGCATAACAAACACGTATGGGGAACTGACGACGTTGCAATGTGAAAGGCCATTTCTTATTTGAAGCAGCCAAAGATATTCGCGGGATATACACTATTCGACCAACATTAGAACCAGTCATAATCATTGCACCAATCATTCGATCACCTAAATTAGTAACAAGCAGCCGAGTACCATTGCATAAGCCAGCAGACTGGTCTAGGTTTCTAAGCAACATTATAGGAGCACCCTCTTTGAGAGGCAGCACATGATCAGGAAAACTGTTCACTTTAATCGAATTCAAAAACTCAGCAGGATAGAGAACATCCATATCATCAAGCTTTTTGATGCTCTCAATATAGAGTCAGAACTATAATAGTGTCTAACTTTACCAGGAACCAATCGTAGAACATAATCATTGATATCGTCGCACACATCATTTGTTGGAGATACTATCGCACGGTCGCGTAGGTAAGAAGGGTCCCTATACCGCTTAGCAAAATCATTATAAACAGCAGAAACAATCGCAGCGATCTTATCAACATTATTCACAATCAATAGGTCATCAGGAATAGTGATCCATGATGGCTCGCTTTCACCTCCACGTGAAAATGTTGTGGCGGCACCATCCCCAACAGAAAGGACCCATCTGCTAAATTCTCCAACCTCAGCCAGCGACGTGGGATCTAACGAAGGGTTTCGAAGGCACATATTAACCACCAGTGTAGCATGTGAACATGACGCCACAAAGAAGAATTAATTATTGTTGCATCAATGGTTTTTGACCGAACACCTCCCTCAACCACAGGCAGAATTTGACGGAAATCACCACCTAATACAACCACCATACCGCCAAAGGGGCGTGAAGCAGCAGAAGGATCATCCTTGCCAAGGATATCGCGTAGCGTCCTATCCAAAGCCTCAAAACAGCGGCGATGGGTCATAAGAGCTTCATCCCATATAATAAGGCATGTCGATTTAATAAGGCCGGCCAGCATAGTGCCACGCTTGACATGGCAAACTGATGATTCATCCACATCTATAGGTATTTTGAACCTAGAATGAGCTGTTCGGCCTCCAGGCAAAAGCAGCGAGGCTACACCGGAAGAAGCCACAGTGAGGACAATTTTTTTTTCGATCTGAGATGTGTCACAATGCAATTCCAAAGAAAGGTTTTACCAGTCCCACCATGACCATACACGAAATAAAAGGCCACCTCTCTTTGCATAACACTTTGAATAATTCGATCGAAGGCATGTTTTTGATCAGTATTAAGTTGGCTGCAAAGCACAGGAGCTTTTGATGCCAAATCAACAAAATCATAGGACATTTCATCGTGAAGAAGCTGATTGTCAGAGGTAGAAAAGGCAGGACTACTAATAGAGGGAAGGCTATAGGCAGACATCGCAACACCGTTTCGTATGAAAAGCGCGTGTAAATCTTCTAGAACCATGGTCCTAAGCTGCTCCATGGGAATTATGTACGAAGGATTGGCAAGTGTCCTCTGTAACGCAAACAGGATATCATCAGACATGGAAGGCCAATACTTCTCAAAGAAGGCACGCTCATCAGAAATTTCATAGTGAATGATCATCATAACAAACAGCGACCTAAGCTGCGCACCGCTACCCCATTGCACAGCCTCATCGAAAGCAAAAGACCATTCCTGGTCATCACCGAGCAACCCTCTTGCCGCGCAAGCATCCTTAAAACATGCATAAACAGTACCCTCGTACGTTCTAATGTCCTCGTAACTTGTTGCTCCCTTAACATACATGAGGAGCATCTGCATGAAGTAACACTCGCCTGCGGACAGATGGACATAGAACATGCGCCCTATTTTGTAGCTATGGCATCTCCTTTTCCAAAACCTCCCACCAGCATCCCATGTGAACTTATTAGGATACTCACAATAAGTAAGCACGCGTCCTTCAGGGAACATCCTATTAGCAGTAAACCATTCAGTAAGCGTTGTTTTTTGGAAAAAAGGCCCGGACACTAAACGAGTCAAATCATCAGCGGGATGAAACGTAACAGTGTTCATATCCGGTAAATGGCATGCTAAACGCTCAACAGCGGGAGTCCTAAAGTGGATGTCAAAGGCAAATAATCGCCAAATACATTCTTTATCACAGAGATAGCGACAGTCAAGGAATTCTGCGATTTCATCATTAATATACTCAACATCAAGACCACACTGATGATCACTATCAACATCAACATTGCTTATAGCATCATGTTTCCTCTTTTGCAGCCTAGTAAACTTAATATTAGCACGATCAGGACCTTTAGTCACATATTTAAAGAGATACTTTAGGATTTTTGATTTATTGCACCACTCAACGTTGATGTGAGCCTCATATTTTTTCAGCAGGTCCATGTTATATGGCACGACAGATCGATTATCAAGCTTAATACCGTTTTTAACAACAAACCTACCGTCATCACGACGCCTGTAAACAACAAAGCCGTTTCCATCTATAGTAGTGTCCGAGCAAAACTCTTTAGGAAACCGTTTAGAGCAAATTCCTTTTTTCATGCATGGACATTTCTTGTTAGCATCCCCACATGGCCCATGCACCATAAATTCTTCAACTAATAGATAGCCTAACTCATCAACCTCAAGACTTGGGACCTCAGCACAAATGTATGTATCAACAGTGAAAGACACAACATCAACGTGTTGTGTATTACGCCAAACTAATATGTGAACATGAGGTAACCCACGCTTTTGGAACTCCACACTATACAAGGCTACAAACAAATCAAAAATAAGAGCCATCAGCGTGTAAATAGCTGACAGCACATCCAAAAGAAAATTAAACCAAATACACAAGGGACAAACCGGCGCGAGTAGGACCAAAAGGAACTCCGGAGAGGATGTCCCCAAGTAGCTCATCTAACTTCATTTTGAAAACCCTACACACGATATCAGATCTATCTACTGCACGTTGACCTGGCTCAAATTCTAATGCGTCAGCAATCTCTTTCCATTTAGGGTTGCACGTGAACGTAATAAACAAATCAGGGGCACCGTAAACACGACAAATAGCAATCGCATCCTGATAGTTTTGCTGCATATATCTCCTACCACCAGTGAAACTCGCAGGAAGAATTCTTCGTTTACCTATCGCGCTACCGTCTAAACAACCTTTGCTCACAGCGTCACTGATCCCCTGAAAATGCTCACATCTAAAATCAGCTTGATGGTCAGCGATATATGCGAGCCTACCCTCCTCAACACATGCAAAACAATCAACCTGTGCCTGTGCCGACAATCTACCGCAACATACAAAAGGGTTAAACTTGTTTCTCCGGTAGTGGCAACAGTAACAATAATACTCTTGCATGGTAACATTAGCACGTCTATCAGTATGACCCAAATCAACTCCCTTGTAGCCTATGCCAAGCTGGAAACCGCGGTCGCCATACGGAAACAACAAAGGGTATTGTAGTGCCATAAAGGCAGGGTGCAAGCTTGACACACGGCGGAGAGGACCCGGGGTACTCTGAACAATTATATCACGTTTGTAATTTTCCAAGGAAAAATCACCAACAATCAGACCAGCAAGCTCATCAGCAGTTGGAAGTTCGTACTGAATAGGACCATCTCTACCTGCGCCCACAATCCTAATAGCTAGTTGCTCATCACCGTGTTCACACAAACGGTCTCTCGCTATTCGGAACTGCTTGACCAAAGGGTTGCACTCATCTAGCATATGCATTAAGCCAGCAGCAATGGAAGACTCTAAACATTCACCACCACCATCCTCATTAATAACAGCCCGCATTCGATTCCGCAGTTCGTTCGACGTATCGTGTATGTACAACTGTGCAAATTTTGGGCAAGAATCACTATTAGGTAAGAGTGAACCTATGCGGTGGTGCACCTGACCATTAATCTTGAACACATATGGACCACTTCCATTGTTAATACCTCTATCTATATCAGCGCCCATAGAAGTGAATGCAAACAGCGAGTTATACTGCCTAATTTTGCTGAGGAAATGTTTGCTACGAGAGCCCCCATCAAATCTGAGCAAACAAGACAAGAAAGATGGTGGATTTCTAAAAGCAGGTACAGACACCTTACCACCCTTACAACAGAGATTGTAGGCGACCCTTCGCTGAGTAACAGCTGACTCTTTCTTACAGCGTTCTTGATACCAAAGTAAGGATCCACAAAACCTACACTCGTACTCAGGAGGTCCATAGTATGACCTGTCCTTGCGAGTCTCTATGTCCAAAAGCAAGAATTCACACAGAGGTTAGACTGGAGTGTATCAGACAAAACCAACACATAAGCCACACAAATAGCAACCTTTCAAAAATGAGACATAATCAGCATCTAGCAAATTCCACGAGGGTGATGGTAAACGAGGAGGCTTACGTCCTGCAGTGGTAAAAAACATCTAAAGTGTGGCAGCGATATATGTCATCTACATAGAACACAAACAGAGGCACAATAAGCACCTGTCGCGACCATTCGTTTCATAGCCAACCTCTTAGATCGAGCAGAACGACGCTTCGCAGTATACAATGGCGGGTACAGCGGGAAAAATCCATCCCCTGTATAAACAAACCACTATACAAAAATATGGACGGATAAACCGGAACCACGATTTAGAAAAGAGAGAACAAAACAAGACATACGCTCACGACAAACTACGGTGGATGCATGACGATGGCGAGAGGAGCTAGCGAAAGATTCGCCATCCATAAGCAAAGCAAGCTCTTAAAAACAGCACACAAACAAACACACGGAGATCAAACAAGCTATATCACAGAAAATAAATTAGGTAACCAAAAAATGATATGGTAGAGCACTGGGTACCTGAGGATCAGCCTAAAGCGAAGATAGAAGACGACGTTGAAGAGACACCTGCATCAACGACAAGAAAAATAAAGATTAGAACCTACAAACAAACGAATGTCATACATGATATAGCTTGTCAGCACAACATAGGCACCATTTTTAGTTATACAAAGAAACCTCAATTTTGTGCAAAGTCTATCAGCTTTGTGCAATTGACAGGCTCAACATCCATACACATCTTTGGGTCATGCTCACGCATTAACTTCATTAGATTAATTTGTTTTTAGTTTTATTTTATGTAATCATGTCTTCCTGGCTCCTGTCAAGTTTAAATCATAATTTGGAAATCTGGAAACTATCTCAATCAAAAGGCACATAGAAATCAAACTGAAATTTTGCAAGCTGTTTCAACTAAAAGGACATGCAGAATTCAAACTTTTGAAATTTTATTTTTATTTGCTTCATGACCTTTTTCTCCCATTGCCACATAAGTCTCAATTGCTTATAGTCAGAATATATAATTTTGCTATACAAAATATGTTAAAAAGCAGTACTGTTTTTTATAACATAACAAAACATAGCAATATATTTTTTCCCTGTTGCACTCTTTTTATTCCTGAAACCGTGGCGACTTTTGCAGGAGAGTATAATATAGTATATGAACTTCCAAGCCTAATTGAGCTGAACCTGAATTATTTTGGTTTCATTATTCCTCACTAATTGAACTTGTTTAAGAAAACTATATATTATACATGACTTGAGTACTTGTCGTTGCTGTTTTTGTGAAGGAACTTATCAACCTAACTTGTTGAACATGCTTTCTACACTACCTGCTTTAACTGGGCTTAATTTCTACACTACCTGCTTTAACTGGGCTTAATTTTCCATCCTAGCAAGCTTTAGTTCATTGGTTGGTACTTAGGGCATTTAATTTTTGGGGCATTAATATTTTACTCACTCTACAGAACTACTGACAGAGGTTTAAGATTGAGCTTTAGAGCTGCCATAAGTTTACCAGGCATCACAAAAATATCATATTAAGCATCTCTTCACCGATAGATTGACATTGTGGGTGGAGCAGCCTCACTAAAGCAACAATGGAAGTTTTGCCTCCTAATTGTCAATTTTTCATAATGGTTTGTCTTCATCAGATCTGTTATTTTTGTTGGACTATTTGCCACAACAGCATCTTTGTCCTATAATCATCACAACCAACATGATAATGGAAAATTAAGAAAAACAATTTGTGGTGTTGCCTCTAAAATTTCTTATCTTTTTCTAAGGTCTACAAGTGTGGGTGTATTTCTGTTATCTATGTGTTTGTCCTTTATTTTTTATCATGTATTTTGTTTGATTTTTCTATTGATTAATGGTTACTCATCACTTTTAATATTCTAATTTGGCAGACAGGGTTTGAACCTTGACTTCTTGATACACACCTGATCCCATTGATTTTATTTCTCAAGACATTCAACATGAAGTTTCTGGAATACACGCCGTTTGGCAGGTAACACATTTCCAGTTGATTCTTTTGTATGATCAATGTACTCTTGGTAACATGTGATTTTTTGGTCTGGTTATAAATTTTGTTGTTTGATTCATTTTCTTTCAGTATAAATTTGTTCTTCGATAATTTCAAACTTGGTCATTGTATAGTTAGGGGAAGCCTTGAGACATTGTCATGTGAGAAACTGAGATTATTCTTCACCAACACTCGTATAAAATATATTATTACATGACAGTGGTGGCTAAGCTGGTATGTTATTTTGTAGGCAAGCAAACTGAGAATGATCATCGGCTTTCAATGAGTCTAGAACATGAAGTAAATGTTTCCCTCATATTATATGACCACTGTTGTTGTTTTTCTTTTAACATGGCATTACTTAGAACACATTTCTAGAACTGTGCTTTGTTTATGAAAATGTCTTATCATTGGAATTATATGAAAATTATCTAACCTTGTTGAATGTTTGCATCAGTAGTTGACATTTCTCATGATTATTTGATTTATCATTTCATGCTTACAATTAGTTATTACCACGTATTAATTTTGTAGTGGTCTTCTTGCATACATGAAAATATAAAATAACATGAAACTGGTTACATATGACCATATTCACTTGAATTGCAAGTCAATGTTGTATAGATCATGGGTTGTTGTCCTATACTTTTACTCACTGACATGGCTTCTACACGAATCATAAACATTGATTAGGCCTTAGCTGCCTGCCTACCAACTTAAGGATCAATAGGATCATATCATTGAGGAGGGCTAGCAGTATACAATAGCGGGTACAGCGGGAAAAATCCATCCCTGTATAAACAAACCACTATACAAAAATATGGACGGATAAACCGGAACCACGATTTAGAAAAGAGAGAACAAAACAAGACATACGCTCACGACAAACTACGGTGGATGCACGACGATGGCGAGAGGAGCTAGCGAAAGATTCGCCATCCATAAGCAAAGCAAGCTCTTAAAAACAGCACACAAACAAACACACGGAGATCAAACAAGCTATATCGCAGAAAATAAATTAGCTAACCAAAAAATGATATGGTAGAGCACTGGGTACCTGAGGAACAGCCTAAAGCGAAGATAGAAGACGACGTTGAAGAGACACCTGCATCAACGACAAGGAAGATAAAGATTAGAACCTATAAACAAACGAATGTCATACATGATATAGCTTGCCATCACAACATAGGCACCATTTTTAGTTATACAAAGAAACCTCAATTTTGTGCAAAGTCTATCAGCTTTGTGCAATTGACAGGCTCAATATCCATACACATCTTTTGTCAAACTACACAGACCAAGAGCAAAACCTCAACAAGCCGAATGATTACCTTTAGGCAGAGGAAGCTAAACAAACAACCAATCCACCTTAGCAGACCATGAAGACAGACTAAACTGCAACAAGGAAAAATAAATGTGATACAATCATTTGTAAACCAAGAGCACACGCATCTTTTTACAGCAAAACCATTTCAAAAAAAGTAAGAAAAGCACACATGGCATAATCAGAAGCAAAGGCCTCCCAAAAGCAAACATACAAATCTTTCAAAAACTAAATATGGCAAGGTAAATAGCATAACATATAACCAAGAACCTCAAAAAAGCATTCTCAAACTGAACATATGACCCTTCAAAAAAACAAAAAGGAGAAGCCAACACACAAGACATTACACAAGATTGACTCTGGCCTTGCAGAACAAACATGTGGTTGCCCATCACAGTCAGAGAAGCAGAAATGCAATAGAGATGCAATGTATCTACCAATAACCTACTCCTCTTTCTGTCAATCATTTAGATTGCAGATGATCACATTGTCACATGCATGTCACACATGGGGTGAAACTTAACCCGATCGGTTAATGACAGCTAAACATTAGCACAACACCAGCATTAATCCATCCATCGGTTTACAAGAAGAAAAACCACTACCCCTACCTCCTTGCAAGATAATAATGGCTGACACAATATGAAAAGATAGCCAAAAGCAGATGAATCGAGCTAAAGACTACACAAAAGGCACAACAAGCGTGAGAAGGCTAAAGACTACACAAAAGACCTCTCTCCTTCAGCACCATGCAGATTACACAAGCATGAAAAGGCTAAATCACAAGCAAGCATAACCATATCAAAAGTGCACAACCATGCGTTCCCAACCAGAACTAAGGCAGGAGCTATCTCAAACCAAACACATCGAGCACGACGCCAAAGAAAGAGGAGGAGAAGGCCTTACGATGTGGTTGAGGTGTGGGATGCAGTGGAATGGGAGAGATGGCATTCTCAGCCTAAGCAGATGATATACTCCATAGGACAGGCATGAGGTCAATTCACCTCACAGAGCACATACACAGTACCACCAACTACACAGGCCTCGACAGGAGAGGGTATTGACCCTATAGAGCGCATACACAGTATGATAGTACCACCAACTACACAGGCCTCAATAGAACGGGGAAAAGTAACCTCACCGCAGTAGCCATCGACGATGCACTCTAGAGAGCCAGTGAGCAGCGCAGCGCATGTTTCCTGATGAGCAACTGGGCCCATACACAGGAACGGACATACCTTGTAGCAGCGGGATGGAACGCAGGCGCGATGGAGACGAGGCAGGGAAGCCGACCTGTAGCCGGCCATGTTGGTGAAGAGATCCACGTAGAGAAGACCCCGCGCGCCTCCCTGTCCCGGTGGGTGCTTTTTCCTCCCGCCAGCGATGGAGCCGGCGCCCCGCATGCGGCGTTGATGCACCGATGCACCTCTTCACTGCTGTCGCAGCAGTAGCCATCCATGCGACCCTGCCACGATAGAGCAAGAAAAATACTTGCAGCCCATAGATCCACATGACGAAGCGGCCTAGGAACCGATGGCAGCGTATGGCGTCGGCTTCAAGCGCCTCTGCGTGAAGCAGCGGTGGAGTGGGCTTAGCAGGGCTGGAGTGTGCGAGGACGGCGGTCGTGGTCGTCTCTGGTGTGTGCAGCTCATCGACGATAGGGAAGACAGGCGGCACGACCCCAAGCACAGGAAGCGGCGGTGGCAGTCAGTGCGGGAGGAGCAGGAGACTGTCCTTCTAGCGATCTGGAAGGGGAGGGGAAAGTAGCGACCAAATCGAGCAAATCGAGTGGGGAGGTTGGGGCGGAAGGACCGAGAGAAAAGACGATGATGTCTGCAAAAAATCAGGGACGCACATAGCAAATCGAACGGTTGAAAAATTTCAAGTGACGTGGCTAGGCCGGCGGAGCCGACGACCAACCATGGAAGGCGCAGCGAAAGCCGAGAGTCAGTGGTGTAGCCATAATATTTTGAAGCCATTTCAATCCTGCCTCCCGACGCTCCGATGAGGAGATGAACCGAGGAAGCGGGGAAGCAAGAAGCGTACAGGCCATTACCCAGTGCTGGCACCAACACCGATTCTCTCAGGAAAATGCAAGCATTCCCCTCAGAAGCACCTCATCCAAGCCGGAACCAACTGATCAACTAAGAACCCCAAAAATGCTCCAAAAACAACACGAAATGCGCTCCGTTCATCCGAAAAGCGTACCTCACGTAGCAGCGCCGATTTGAGCAGCCACACCCTTAGCTTCGTAGCAGAAAACCATGAAACCCTAGGCCTTCGATCGCCGAGAGCCAAACGCCCATCCTCGAGGTCGTCGTCGGAGGAATATGGAATGGGGGCATGGCCGCATAGGCGATTGAACTGGATGGGAGCAGGCTGGGACGAACAAAACGAGAGAAAGGAGAACAGATCTAGCACAAGCGATCTGCAACGCACAAATGAGATCGGACGGCTACAAAAAAATTTGGTGACGTGGCTAGGCCGGCGGGGCGCCCAGCCACCGGCCTTTATGGTTTCTAAATGGGATGGTGCTGCTGAGTTCTCCGAGAAGGATATCATCAGGACTGAAAGGAACTCTGGGGTGATCAGCAACATGGTCACGGAGATCCAAGTAAGTGTTGTGCTGAGGCTAAATTGTCCACCTTGTGTTTCTCTCCAATAGTTCTCAGCATGAGTGTTTGAGATAACTAGCATGTTGATGCATCTTGCAAAAAATGTTAGATAAATTGCCTCTTATGTTTGTTTAGATTTTGGCAAGTATTAATTTTGTTTTGGCCTTTCGGGTTCTTTCCACAAAATAAAATGCACTTACTATACAATTACTGTGCATTTTATTATCAGATCATTAATGATGATTTTGGAGATTCATGCAATCATTTTACCTATAATTAGACATCTGGATTGGCTGCTCGAGGAGTATATTTTTCCATCTGTCAAAGAACACTGAGTACTAATTTATTCCTGCCATTGTGGCACTTGTATTTGTTTTTAGGAACTTGGTAAGACAAAGGTTATCTTAATGAGAGTGGTTTTCACATTCATCTTCATTTCCTTCCTCTGGTAGGTGACTATTCTGCTTGAGTGTATATGATGAGAGAAACATAAATTCCATGGCTTTTATCTCTTCATATGCATGAGCATAGCTCAGTTGTGTGCTTCTCATCCGATGCATGGAATTTTGTTTGTGCCGCTGTAAAATACCAGAACTAACCGAGGAAGTGAAGCAAAAGATGCCGGAGTCAGCAGAGATAAGATGATCTTTGCATGGGCTAAGACTGTACAAGTAGTGGAACAAATCTTGAAATGATGCCTTAAGAGTAAAGACGTGCCTCATTCTGAACAATTGTTGACTGACTTCTTTGAAACTTAATTGTCAAAATTAATTTCATGATTTTATTGTGACTGACTTCTTCTGAAAACTTGAAAGTCTTGTTCGAAGGAGGAATTTTAATTTACATGAATACCTTTGGATATTGCAGTATCAGCGCTCATGTATGGGGAATTTTTGTTTTATTCGAGAATTCATTTGTTCTCGAGCACGTTTATTAGTTTTTGTTATTCAGTAGTCTTTTGGTTATGGAAATGATGAAATGACATGGTATATTTCATTGTCTCACTAGATTTTCTATGATGTTTGTTTGATCGACATTTTTGGTTACCAAATAATATTTGCTATGGTGTTGCTGGATGTAATATTTGATCGATATTTTTTAGATTCGTACACATGCTATTGGCTATACTATTCGTTGGCCCCATTCACATGTAATTTTTTTCAAATATTAAACATATAATTCCGTAATATCTTCAAGTTGTGTTATTTATTTAACCCCATGTTGTAATGGAGAGTGGCAAGAATGGACAATAAGCATAATTTATATTTGTTAGTGAATAAAATTTAGAAATATTTGTATGATACTCTCACTGTTTTTGTGTTTCTTTATCATGCAATAGTCTTGGACACATTATCTTAAGTACTGCATTGCTTGTTCAAAGTACTCATCAGTTTATTTTGGGTGAAACAAAGAATTGATTGCCAATGCAATCTCATAGATCATTATTTATAAATTATTATCCAATTAGAAAATATAAAGATCTATTAGAATTATAAATGCCGGGATAACAACATTACATAGCATTGCAAAATCACCCCCGGTGCCTTACGTGCTGAAGGACCAAATGTTATGGTTAGCATTCAACTTATCACATGGCAAGAATTCATTTAAAGATCTGCAATCTGACATGAAGAAAAAGTTCATTGATATTTTAAAAAATAGCTAATTTGCCATGATATTGACAGTATGTGGTTTATCCAGTTGTTCATTTAATTCATAGGGATCTTCTGAAGAACTATGGGAACACCATGGATACAACAAAAGCAAATAACTGCAGAAGGGACCAAAGTACCAAACCAACAACCTACCACCAGCCTCACGGTACACTTCAGCGTACCATACATCACCAGCACTTCTCATATGGTCCTGATACAATATTCACAGCCGAGTGAATAATACAAGAGAAAAATGAAGTAGAAAAGTGATTAGAACAAATGATCTTGAAGGAGACCTTTAGATCTTGCCATGATGCCAAAGTAGCGTCCGGAGCATGTCCAAAAATCAGAGAAATTTCACATAAACAGTGGCATAGATCAGACCAAAAAACACGGAATATGCAAGCACCAAAACACAGGCATATATTTCACACGCACATAAAAGCTCTAGCATGGAGCTAGTGATATTGACAAAGTTTGCTTTTTTACAAGGAGTGCCCAAAAGATACTTCTAAGATTGTTATCAGACGAACGCAAACTGCAACACGAGCACCATCACTACATAAACAAAAGATAAACACAAAAGCAACTACCATACATCCAACACAAAATGACCATTCCGATACTTTAGAACAAAATAAGACATCCTAAAACTTCAAGCTGACGAAACCAACAACACAGGTAAGCAGCAACCTTCAACCGATGCTGCTGGTCGATAGGGCCTGCTAATATTGAACTGGTGTTAAGACGGAATCAATGTGTGGTTAAAAAGCATGCAAAATAGGTTACAAAGCCATGAAGTACCATGTTTACTTCTGATGGGGGATTGGTCCCGATCTTCCGCTAGGTAAGGGATAAACTTGGGTTGGTGGAGAATCTCGACGTTGGCGATCCAAGGCTCCGGTCCGGCGGATCAAAACCTTGCAATCGTTACACCACTGTCTCCGTTGGTTATCAACCACGCAGAACGCGATTGACCTCGCCACGAAGGCTAATTCCTGCAAGCGAACCCAAGAACACAAGCAAGAACAGGAAGGATACAAATCGAATGCCAAATCACAGACAAACGAAGATAAGTTGAGGTTTCACAAACGCCAATGCGGCAGCCAATCGGTCCGGCGCAAGAGGCGGGATCTAAACACAACAGTGTAGATGCAACAAAGCAAAACCTAACCCTAGAAGTGGCTGGCGTGAGAATATAGGGCGGCGGCCTGTGGGAGGTGAACAGACTTGGGCTGTGGGCTAGAAGATGTACAGACTCAGAGATTATGGCCAACACGGCCCAGTTCTGTCACGCAGGACTGTTTTAATCATACAGAACGACTCGAGAGTCCAAATGATGTTAAACCAACGGCAAACGATCCGTCTTCTCCTCAGCTTTCCAAAAAGTCAAAGAACGCGCCAATCGGACTTCGTATGAGGAAGTTATGCCCATTTTGGTGCAGGGTGGTCGATGTAGTCCGAACCAGCGAATTCTTGACTTGAAGTCATCCGTGCGACTCCGTCTTCAACTCCAACTCTTCTATTCCATCTCCCATGTTCCTAAGCAACAAAATATCACCCGTATTCAGTAGCATTCCATCCAAACAAATATTAACATAGTTGCTAAGGAACGAATTAACCTCATGGTTCAAGCGACGGGCACGGGCGCGTGTGATTGGTCCTTGTAATTGAATTGTGTTAAAAAGCCTGCAAAATAGGTTACAAAGCCATGAAGTACCATGTTTACTTTCCGCATGTCGTATGTTTACTTCCTTCGCATGTCAGGAGAAGGGCATGCAGGCAGATGTTTCCTGTAAAATACTCTGTGATTAATAATTCTTCACACACTCATATAGGAATATATACTCTATCATAAAGAAGCTTCCATCATTTAAAGTCTGGAAAATGTAAGCCAGCTCAAAAGTCCAGTTATTTATCATACATCGTATACTTATTGATATCAGAAGTTTTTCCATATAATCTTCATGATGAACAGATAAACAGCCAATCTTGTGATACCCTGACATACATAATTCTAATGCAAAATCTCAAACTTTTCAGTGCAATCTAGATCGAAAATCCTATTAAATCACATGGAGGAACCAGCTCGACAAAGTGGGGTTGGGATTTACAGATTGTCTAGCCTCAATATCTTATTGAACGCAGGATGACTTGGAAACGCTACTCAGTACATGACAAGAAAATTTGCATGCAGAAGGCAGAATATTCATGGCTAGAAACAAACTTGCAGTAAATTTAGGACACAAACTATCAATTGACTGAAGATCCTAGGGCATGCAATGCAATTAACCATATTCACACTCTTCCTATGAATTCAGTTGCTGTTGAAATTGAAACAAGGATGCAAATTCAAAATGCGCACAAGGAAAAAATGTAAGCACAACCCAAGATCCCAACTATTTAAATTCATACAAGAAGGCAGATTTAATCATAGATTTAATACTTGCAGATTTAAAAAAATGTAATTTATGTATGCAACTGCAGACTTAATCATGCAATTTAAGAATCCTAGCAGAACCGACATCATATCGATATAACAAATACAAAAAATATCATGATAAAGCGAAGTATAGATGACGCAAATATAAATACCTGGCTGCCCTGCATCATTGAGCGAACCGATATCCGTGATAGCATCATGGATAGTGGAAGAGCTGCTACCTCCTACGGAAGTAATATCGCTGTCTCTGCCAAACATACTACGATCACTAAATATCTATTCAGAAACTTAACATCCATAGAACAGATTAAGTTCCAATTGTTCTTGCATAAGTTCACGTAGAATTGTTTTGCTAAAGGGCGAAAGTCATATAGCAAACTAACTCTTTTGCCACGGGAGAAGAAGCAAGCGCCGATCTGCCTTTCAGTGCCTTCGCTTGCGAGATCGTTTCTTCGATGCAACAAAAGGCTATGTGTTTGTAAAAAAACAAGACGATACTGAATAAAACACACTAAGGAACTAAAGAAGAAAAGAATGCATGGGCCCCACTCACCAACGAATAGGAGAAACATGTTTTCGCCTTGTATCAATATCTGCACTAACCGATGCCTGCACTGCTTTGTGCTGTGGATTGACTAAGAGTCAGAGTCTGGACGGGAGAAAACTGAGTCTCCCTTCGCGCCATCAGACTCGCTAGCTGTAATAGGAGTCACCATTACTGGCACAGTTGCAGCATATCCTGCAAAACATTATTAGTAACAAGGGGAATATCATTGTAGCTCAGTACCAAGAGTATATCGCGAGCCATGTCTATAGCAGAATAGATATGAAGCAATGTTAAAAGTTGTTCACCATCAACGAACCATCAAATGCACTTTCCTACTTAATCTAAGAATAGTGTAAATATTTCACGACTGCTTTACACAAGGCAAGGTATGTCATGCCACATTACTGTTTGATACAACAAAACAGAAAAGAGAAACAGATCAAATAAGCGACCTAAACCAAATATTACAGCTGACAGAATATCTAGCAAACCTGATCATTCGCATCACGAATAGCAGCGCAGCTGCTGGCTCCCGTGGAAATCACATTGTTTTCTCTGCATTAACACAGAGGACCAGTAAGAAAATGTAGAAATCTCCACGCGATGTGACACAAGCAAGCACATAGTGTATATGTGTGCAAGCGCAACTTGGAAAAAATGACAACTAGAAAGAAGAAGAAACATTTTACAGATTTTAACTAAGAGTTATATAGAGCACTGACCTCAGCCGCCACAAACGAAGGAGTATTTCTGGGACACGATGGCCGATATTTCCCGTGGAGTGCTTTCTGAATTGTGGTTAAATCTGAGCAAACTCATAACTGTAACGTCCAATAATTTTGTTGAGCCACCCGACCAAACAGCACAAACTCAGCTGAACCGGTGCCATCAGTGCCAATAAGCACAAGCGATATCTGTACAATATAGAACGACGGTTATCATAATAGATAGATCATGCAAATCTAGTTAACCTATGGAAACAGAAAGTATAATACTTTGGAATCGCTGTTAACTACTGACAATGCCCTGAGCATCTATATTCAGAACCCATATGGAGTGGCTGTCATGTGACAACGGGAGCACGATAGGAACCACCATGACTGCGAAGGGCTCAGCCTAGTGATACTCACTGTCCATAGATATGCATGGTTCTGCATATCACAGCACGAATAAGCATCTATCGCATCGTAAAATCAGAACAATGAACTTAATCTACATAGGTGAAACATAAAAAACATGTCAAAAAACCTCCACTTCCAAGGATCGATGCTCCTAAGTTCAGACACCCGTCCTTTTTTGGCGACTGGTCGGAGGGTGCGATGAAGGGAAAGACTTCAGCTCCAGAAGAAATCCATTGGATCTTTGTGTGGTCCTCATTTAAGCTATTTCATATTCACAAATAAAAGAACAAAAATGCTAACAATAATAAGAACAATACAAAAACATAAATATTTCTTCACCTAATGTTTCTTCACCTAAACATAAATAGGTACAATCAAGGTCCAGACCAGGGGGAAAAAAGCAAAAACAAAGATAGGATAACATACACCTACCATTGTACGATTGCATGAGAGTACCTACAAAAATAACCAATAACAGGATGCTTCTGTCCTAGTTCATGCACCACGTCAGCTTCGAACTCAATCGCTCGATGACCCCACACCACAAGCTTGATTTTAGCGTTACTAATAAAGTGCGTATGAAGACAATTATCAGTATGATTCTATGTACCAAATAAAGGAAAAAACGAATGAACCACCCATACCGCGTGTCTCTGTAAAGCAATGACTCTTTAGGCGTGTCCGATGGATTAGCAGACATTCGAACATAGGCTATCTTGGATACCCCAACGACCATACCAATAACATCTAGGATAACAGGCCATCAGCGCAGATAATTTGTAGTAACATATGAAAGCAATCAATTAGGGATGGAATGCAGCACAATAAGAAGCATACCAGTGAAATATTCTTGTAGACCAACTCGAGAAGAAAGGCTAAGAAAAGGCACCAGTGTATAAACATAGGACGGAAAATCATCTGGCACATCTTTCTCCTCACTAACCTGAGTCCATGGTGTGAACCTAAGCATATATTTGTTAGGGAACGGTTTGTAAGCAGGCTTGCTAGGGACAACAACAAACTTAGTGAACGTATAGATCTTCGATTCCTCTATGATTTCCTTGAATTTCTCAGCCTGCGCTCCCGGTATTTCTGCGTACATTTCATTGCCCTATTAAAATAAGCAAAGCAAATGTTAGTACCTGAAACAGGAGAACAAAGCGAACGCATCGAAGTGAAAAGAAATAACCTTTTCATCTACAAGAACCAGGTCAACATGTATGGGAGGTTGATTATCGCGAGTTCCACAATAATCCCACATCCTCGCAACTCTCGCACAGATGCACCAACGCTTCCCCATGGGAGAAACATCGGATAGTAACATCGAAACCCATCTACAAAGCAGTGGACAAGAGATTCAATACATAGACTAATAAACTAAAGCAAGCACAAGGTATGAACCGGGGTCCTCAAAAAGCACCTCACAAGGAACATAAGAACTACAACACTAAGATCAATAGAAACAAGAGCAAATAACATGCCTATCTCCAAAAAAGCATGCACATACACAATGTGGTACATCACAATGTAGTGTCTATGTAATAGCGGAAAATATTTCTCGATACACAATATTTCTAGTACAGGAGGCACAGTTCCCATCATCATCCTCAATAAGTATTTTTAGACCACTGCGTGATGTCACCCGCGATATAGCTACATATAGCTGCCCATGCGAAAACACCAGATTTTTTAAGTAAAGCCCCACAAGCTAAAGTCTGTCCCTGACTCTTATTTATAGTCATAGCATAACAAACACGTATGGGGAACTGACGACGTTGCAATGTGAAAGGCCATTTCTTATTTGAAGCAGCCAAAGATATCGCGGGATATACACTATTCGACCAACATTAGAACCAGTCATAATCATTGCACCAATCATTCGATCACCTAAATTAGTAACAAGCAGCCGAGTACCATTGCATAAGCCAGCAGACTGGTCTAGGTTTCTAAGCAACATTATAGGAGCACCCTCTTTGAGAGGCAGCACATGATCAGGAAAACTGTTCACTTTAATCGAATTCAAAAACTCAGCAGGATAGAGCATCCATATCATCAAGCTTTTTTGATGCTCTCAATATAGAGTCAGAACTAAATAGTGTCTAACTTTACCAGGAACCAATCGTAGAACATAATCATTGATATCGTCGCACACATCATTTGTTGGAGATACTATCGCACGGTCGCGTAGGTAAGAAGGGTCCCTATACCGCTTAGCAAAATCATTATAAACAGCAGAAACAATCGCAGCGATCTTATCAACATTATTCACAATCAATAGGTCATCAGGAATAGTGATCCATGATGGCTCGCTTTCACCTCCACGTGAAAATGTTGTGGCGCACCATCCCCAACAGAAAGGACCCATCTGCTAAATTCTGCAACCTCAGCCAGCGACGTGGGATCTAACGAAGGGTTTCGAAGGCACATATTAACCACCAGTGTAGCATGTGAACATGACGCCACAAAGAAGAATTAATTATTGTTGCATCAATGGTTTTTGACCGAACACCTCCCTCAACCACAGGCAGAATTTGACGGAAATCACCACCTAATACAACCACCATACCGCCAAAGGGGCGTGAAGCAGCAGAAGGATCATCCTTGCCAAGGATATCGGCGTAGCGTCCTATCCAAAGCCTCAAAACAGCGGCGATGGGTCATAAGAGCTTCATCCCATATAATAAGGCATGTCGATTTAATAAGGCCGGCCAGCATAGTGCCACGCTTGACATGGCAAACTGATGATTCATCCACATCTATAGGTATTTTGAACCTAGAATGAGCTGTTCGGCCTCCAGGCAAAAGCAGCGAGGCTACACCGGAAGAAGCCACAGTGAGGACAATTTTTTTTTTCGATCTGAGATGTGTCACAATGCAATTCCAAAGAAAGGTTTTACCAGTCCCACCATGACCATACACGAAATAAAAGGCCACCTCTCTTTGCATAACACTTTGAATAATTCGATCGAAGGCATGTTTTTGATCAGTATTAAGTTGGCTGCAAAGCACAGGAGCTTTTGATGCCAAATCAACAAAATCATAGGACATTTCATCGTGAAGAAGCTGATTGTCAGAGGTAGAAAAGGCAGGACTACTAATAGAGGGAAGGCTATAGGCAGACATCGCAACACCGTTTCGTATGAAAAGCGCGTGTAAATCTTCTAGAACCATGGTCCTAAGCTGCTCCATGGGAATTATGTACGAAGGATTGGCAAGTGTCCTCTGTAACGCAAACAGGATATCATCAGACATGGAAGGCCAATACTTCTCAAAGAAGGCACGCTCATCAGAAATTTCATAGTGAATGATCATCATAACAACAGCGACCTAAGCTGCGCACCGCTACCCCATTGCACAGCCTCATCGAAAGCAAAAGACCATTCCTGGTCATCACCGAGCAACCCTCTTGCCGCGCAAGCATCCTTAAAACATGCATAAACAGTACCCTCGTACGTTCTAATGTCCTCGTAACTTGTTGCTCCCTTAACATACATGAGGAGCATCTGCATGAAGTAACACTCGCCTGCGGACAGATGGACATAGAACATGCGCCCTATTTTGTAGCTATGGCATCTCCTTTTCCAAAACCTCCCACCAGCATCCCATGTGAACTTATTAGGATACTCACAATAAGTAAGCACGCGTCCTTCAGGGAACATCCTATTAGCAGTAAACCATTCAGTAAGCGTTGTTTTTTGGAAAAAAGGCCCGGACACTAAACGAGTCAAATCATCAGCGGGATGAAACGTAACAGTGTTCATATCCGGTAAATGGCATGCTAAACGCTCAACAGCGGGAGTCCTAAAGTGGATGTCAAAGGCAAATAATCGCCAAATACATTCTTTATCACAGAGATAGCGACAGTCAAGGAATTCTGCGATTTCATCATTAATATACTCAACATCAAGACCACACTGATGATCACTATCAACATCAACATTGCTTATAGCATCATGTTTCCTCTTTTGCAGCCTAGTAAACTTAATATTAGCACGATCAGGACCTTTAGTCACATATTTAAAGAGATACTTTAGGATTTTGATTTATTGCACCACTCAACGTTGATGTGAGCCTCATATTTTTTCAGCAGGTCCATGTTATATGGCACGACAGATCGATTATCAAGCTTAATACCGTTTTTAACAACAAACCTACCGTCATCACGACGCCTGTAAACAACAAAGCCGTTTCCATCTATAGTAGTGTCCGAGCAAAACTCTTTAGGAAACCGTTTAGAGCAAATTCCTTTTTTCATGCATGGACATTTCTTGTTAGCATCCCCACATGGCCCATGCACCATAAATTCTTCACTAATAGATAGCCTAACTCATCAACCTCAAGACTTGGGACCTCAGCACAAATGTATGTATCAACAGTGAAAGACACAACATCAACGTGTTGTGTATTACGCCAAACTAATATGTGAACATGAGGTAACCCACGCTTTTGGAACTCCACACTATACAAGGCTACAAACAAATCAAAAATAAGAGCCATCAGCGTGTAAATAGCTGACAGCACATCCAAAAGAAAATTAAACCAAATACACAAGGGACAAACCGGCGCGAGTAGGACCAAAAGGAACTCCGGAGAGGATGTCCCCAAGTAGCTCATCTAACTTCATTTTGAAAACCCTACACACGATATCAGATCTATCTACTGCACGTTGACCTGGCTCAAATTCTAATGCGTCAGCAATCTCTTTCCATTTAGGGTTGCACGTGAACGTAATAAACAAATCAGGGGCACCGTAAACACGACAAATAGCAATCGCATCCTGATAGTTTTGCTGCATATATCTCCTACCACCAGTGAAACTCGCAGGAAGAATTCTTCGTTTACCTATCGCGCTACCGTCTAAACAACCTTTGCTCACAGCGTCACTGATCCCCTGAAAATGCTCACATCTAAAATCAGCTTGATGGTCAGCGATATATGCGAGCCTACCCTCCTCAACACATGCAAAACAATCAACCTGTGCCTGTGCCGACAATCTACCGCAACATACAAAAGGGTTAAACTTGTTTCTCCGGTAGTGGCAACAGTAACAATAATACTCTTGCATGGTAACATTAGCACGTCTATCAGTATGACCCAAATCAACTCCCTTGTAGCCTATGCCAAGCTGGAAACCGCGGTCGCCATACGGAAACAACAAAGGGTATTGTAGTGCCATAAAGGCAGGGTGCAAGCTTGACACACGGCGGAGAGGACCCGGGGTACTCTGAACAATTATATCACGTTTGTAATTTTCCAAGGAAAAATCACCAACAATCAGACCAGCAAGCTCATCAGCAGTTGGAAGTTCGTACTGAATAGGACCATCTCTACCTGCGCCCACAATCCTAATAGCTAGTTGCTCATCACCGTGTTCACACAAACGGTCTCTCGCTATTCGGAACTGCTTGACCAAAGGGTTGCACTCATCTAGCATATGCATTAAGCCAGCAGCAATGGAAGACTCTAAACATTCACCACCACCATCCTCATTAATAACAGCCCGCATTCGATTCCGCAGTTCGTTCGACGTATCGTGTATGTACAACTGTGCAAATTTTGGGCAAGAATCACTATTAGGTAAGAGTGAACCTATGCGGTGGTGCACCTGACCATTAATCTTGAACACATATGGACCACTTCCATTGTTAATACCTCTATCTATATCAGCGCCCATAGAAGTGAATGCAAACAGCGAGTTATACTGCCTAATTTTGCTGAGGAAATGTTTGCTACGAGAGCCCCCATCAAATCTGAGCAAACAAGACAAGAAAGATGGTGGATTTCTAAAAGCAGGTACAGACACCTTACCACCCTTACACAGAGATTGTAGGCGACCCTTCGCTGAGTAACAGCTGACTCTTTCTTACAGCGTTCTTGATACCAAAGTAAGGATCCACAAAACCTACACTCGTACTCAGGAGGTCCATAGTATGACCTGTCCTTGCGAGTCTCTATGTCCAAAAGCAAGAATTCACACAGAGGTTAGACTGGAGTGTATCAGACAAAACCAACACATAAGCCACACAAATAGCAACCTTTCAAAAATGAGACATAATCAGCATCTAGCAAATTCCACGAGGGTGATGGTAAACGAGGAGGCTTACGTCCTGCAGTGGTAAAAAACATCTAAAGTGTGGCAGCGATATATGTCATCTACATAGAACACAAACAGAGGCACAATAAGCACCTGTCGCGACCATTCGTTTCATAGCCAACCTCTTAGATCGAGCAGAACGACGCTTCGCAGTATACAATGGCGGGTACAGCGGGAAAAATCCATCCCCTGTATAAACAAACCACTATACAAAAATATGGACGGATAAACCGGAACCACGATTTAGAAAAGAGAGAACAAAACAAGACATACGCTCACGACAAACTACGTGGATGCATGACGATGGCGAGAGGAGCTAGCGAAAGATTCGCCATCCATAAGCAAAGCAAGCTCTTAAAAACAGCACACAAACAAACACACGGAGATCAAACAAGCTATATCACAGAAAATAAATTAGGTAACCAAAAAATGATATGGTAGAGCACTGGGTACCTGAGGATCAGCCTAAAGCGAAGATAGAAGACGACGTTGAAGAGACACCTGCATCAACGACAAGAAAAATAAAGATTAGAACCTACAAACAAACGAATGTCATACATGATATAGCTTGTCAGCACAACATAGGCACCATTTTTAGTTATACAAAGAAACCTCAATTTTGTGCAAAGTCTATCAGCTTTGTGCAATTGACAGGCTCAACATCCATACACATCTTTGGGTCATGCTCACGCATTAACTTCATTAGATTAATTTGTTTTTAGTTTTATTTTATGTAATCATGTCTTCCTGGCTCCTGTCAAGTTTAAATCATAATTTGGAAATCTGGAAACTATCTCAATCAAAGGCACATAGAAATCAAACTGAAATTTTGCAAGCTGTTTCAACTAAAAGGACATGCAGAATTCAAACTTTTGAAATTTTATTTTTATTTGCTTCATGACCTTTTTCTCCCATTGCCACATAAGTCTCAATTGCTTATAGTCAGAATATATAATTTGCTATACAAAATATGTTAAAAAGCAGTACTGTTTTTTATAACATAACAAAACATAGCAATATATTTTTTCCCTGTTGCACTCTTTTTATTCCTGAAACCGTGGCGACTTTTGCAGGAGAGTATAATATAGTATATGAACTTCCAAGCCTAATTGAGCTGAACCTGAATTATTTTGGTTTCATTATTCCTCACTAATTGAACTTGTTTAAGAAAACTATATATTATACATGACTTGAGTACTTGTCGTTGCTGTTTTTGTGAAGGAACTTATCAACCTAACTTGTTGAACATGCTTTCTACACTACCTGCTTTAACTGGGCTTAATTTCTACACTACCTGCTTTAACTGGGCTTAATTTTCCATCCTAGCAAGCTTTAGTTCATTGGTTGGTACTTAGGGCATTTAATTTTTGGGGCATTAATATTTTACTCACTCTACAGAACTACTGACAGAGGTTTAAGATTGAGCTTTAGAGCTGCCATAAGTTTACCAGGCATCACAAAAATATCATATTAAGCATCTCTTCACCGATAGATTGACATTGTGGGTGGAGCAGCCTCACTAAAGCAACAATGGAAGTTTTGCCTCCTAATTGTCAATTTTTCATAATGGTTTGTCTTCATCAGATCTGTTATTTTTGTTGGACTATTTGCCACAACAGCATCTTTGTCCTATAATCATCACAACCAACATGATAATGGAAAATTAAGAAAAAACAATTTGTGGTGTTGCCTCTAAAATTTCTTATCTTTTTTCTAAGGTCTACAAGTGTGGGTGTATTTTCTGTTATCTATGTGTTTGTCCTTTATTTTTTATCATGTATTTTGTTTGATTTTCTATTGATTAATGGTTACTCATCACTTTTTAATATTCTAATTTGGCAGACAGGGTTTGAACCTTGACTTCTTGATACACACCTGATCCCATTGATTTTATTTCTCAAGACATTCAACATGAAGTTTCTGGAATACACGCCGTTTGGCAGGTAAACACATTTCCAGTTGATTCTTTTGTATGATCAATGTACTCTTGGTAACATGTGATTTTTTGGTCTGGTTATAAATTTTGTTGTTTGATTCATTTTCTTTCAGTATAAATTTGTTCTTCGATAATTTCAAACTTGGTCATTGTATAGTTAGGGGAAGCCTTGAGACATTGTCATGTGAGAAACTGAGATTATTCTTCACCAACACTCGTATAAAATATATTATTACATGACAGTGGTGGCTAAGCTGGTATGTTATTTTGTAGGCAAGCAAACTGAGAATGATCATCGGCTTTCAATGAGTCTAGAACATGAAGTAAATGTTTCCCTCATATTATATGACCACTGTTGTTGTTTTTCTTTTAACATGGCATTACTTAGAACACATTTCTAGAACTGTGCTTTGTTTATGAAAATGTCTTATCATTGGAATTATATGAAAATTATCTAACCTTGTTGAATGTTTGCATCAGTAGTTGACATTTCTCATGATTATTTGATTTATCATTTCATGCTTACAATTAGTTATTACCACGTATTAATTTTGTAGTGGTCTTCTTGCATACATGAAAATATAAAATAACATGAAACTGGTTACATATGACCATATTCACTTGAATTGCAAGTCAATGTTGTATAGATCATGGGTTGTTGTCCTATACTTTTTACTCACTGACATGGCTTCTACACGAATCATAAACATTGATTAGGCCTTAGCTGCCTGCCTACCAACTTAAGGATCAATAGGATCATATCATTGAGGAGGGCTAGCAGTATACAATAGCGGGTACAGCGGGAAAAATCCATCCCCTGTATAAACAAACCACTATACAAAAATATGGACGGATAAACCGGAACCACGATTTAGAAAAGAGAGAACAAAACAAGACATACGCTCACGACAAACTACGGTGGATGCACGACGATGGCGAGAGGAGCTAGCGAAAGATTCGCCATCCATAAGCAAAGCAAGCTCTTAAAAACAGCACACAAACAAACACACGGAGATCAAACAAGCTATATCGCAGAAAATAAATTAGCTAACCAAAAAATGATATGGTAGAGCACTGGGTACCTGAGGAACAGCCTAAAGCGAAGATAGAAGACGACGTTGAAGAGACACCTGCATCAACGACAAGGAAGATAAAGATTAGAACCTATAAACAAACGAATGTCATACATGATATAGCTTGCCATCACAACATAGGCACCATTTTTAGTTATACAAAGAAACCTCAATTTTGTGCAAAGTCTATCAGCTTTGTGCAATTGACAGGCTCAATATCCATACACATCTTTTGTCAAAACTACACAGACCAAGAGCAAAACCTCAACAAGCCGAATGATTACCTTTAGGCAGAGGAAGCTAAACAAACAACCAATCCACCTTAGCAGACCATGAAGACAGACTAAACTGCAACAAGGAAAAATAAATGTGATACAATCATTTGTAAACCAAGAGCACACGCATCTTTTTACAGCAAAACCATTTCAAAAAAAGTAAGAAAAGCACACATGGCATAATCAGAAGCAAAGGCCTCCCAAAGCAAACATACAAATCTTTCAAAAACTAAATATGGCAAGGTAAATAGCATAACATATAACCAAGAACCTCAAAAAAAGCATTCTCAAAACTGAACATATGACCCTTCAAAAAACAAAAAGGAGAAGCCAACACACAAGACATTACACAAGATTGACTCTGGCCTTGCAGAACAAACATGTGGTTGCCCATCACAGTCAGAGAAGCAGAAATGCAATAGAGATGCAATGTATCTACCAATAACCTACTCCTCTTTCTGTCAATCATTTAGATTGCAGATGATCACATTGTCACATGCATGTCACACATGGGGTGAAACTTAACCCGATCGGTTAATGACAGCTAAACATTAGCACAACACCAGCATTAATCCATCCATCGGTTTACAAGAAGAAAAACCACTACCCCTACCTCCTTGCAAGATAATAATGGCTGACACAATATGAAAAGATAGCCAAAAGCAGATGAATCGAGCTAAAGACTACACAAAAGGCACAACAAGCGTGAGAAGGCTAAAGACTACACAAAAGACCTCTCTCCTTCAGCACCATGCAGATTACACAAGCATGAAAAGGCTAAATCACAAGCAAGCATAACCATATCAAAAGTGCACAACCATGCGTTCCCAACCAGAACTAAGGCAGGAGCTATCTCAAACCAAACACATCGAGCACGACGCCAAAGAAAGAGGAGGAGAAGGCCTTACGATGTGGTTGAGGTGTGGGATGCAGTGGAATGGGAGAGATGGCATTCTCAGCCTAAGCAGATGATATACTCCATAGGACAGGCATGAGGTCAATTCACCTCACAGAGCACATACACAGTACCACCAACTACACAGGCCTCGACAGGAGAGGGTATTGACCCTATAGAGCGCATACACAGTATGATAGTACCACCAACTACACAGGCCTCAATAGAACGGGGAAAAGTAACCTCACCGCAGTAGCCATCGACGATGCACTCTAGAGAGCCAGTGAGCAGCGCAGCGCATGTTTCCTGATGAGCAACTGGGCCCATACACAGGAACGGACATACCTTGTAGCAGCGGGATGGAACGCAGGCGCGATGGAGACGAGGCAGGGAAGCCGACCTGTAGCCGGCCATGTTGGTGAAGAGATCCCACGTAGAGAAGACCCCGCGCGCCTCCCTGTCCCGGTGGTGCTTTTCTCCCGCCAGCGATGGAGCCGGCGCCCCGCATGCGGCGTTGATGCACCGATGCACCTCTTCACTGCTGTCGCAGCAGTAGCCATCCATGCGACCCTGCCACGATAGAGCAAGAAAAATACTTGCAGCCCATAGATCCACATGACGAAGCGGCCTAGGAACCGATGGCAGCGTATGGCGTCGGCTTCAAGCGCCTCTGCGTGAAGCAGCGGTGGAGTGGGCTTAGCAGGGCTGGAGTGTGCGAGGACGGCGGTCGTGGTCGTCTCTGGTGTGTGCAGCTCATCGACGATAGGGAAGACAGGCGGCACGACCCCAAGCACAGGAAGCGGCGGTGGCAGTCAGTGCGGGAGGAGCAGGAGACTGTCCTTCTAGCGATCTGGAAGGGGAGGGGAAAGTAGCGACCAAATCGAGCAAATCGAGTGGGGAGGTTGGGGCGGAAGGACCGAGAGAAAAGACGATGATGTCTGCAAAAAATCAGGGACGCACATAGCAAATCGAACGGTTTGAAAAATTTCAAGTGACGTGGCTAGGCCGGCGGAGCCGACGACCAACCATGGAAGGCGCAGCGAAAGCCGAGAGTCAGTGGTGTAGCCATAAATATTTTGAAGCCATTTCAATCCTGCCTCCCGACGCTCCGATGAGGAGATGAACCGAGGAAGCGGGGAAGCAAGAAGCGTACAGGCCATTACCCAGTGCTGGCACCAACACCGATTCTCTCAGGAAAATGCAAGCATTCCCCTCAGAAGCACCTCATCCAAGCCGGAACCAACTGATCAACTAAGAACCCCAAAAATGCTCCAAAAACAACACGAAATGCGCTCCGTTCATCCGAAAAGCGTACCTCACGTAGCAGCGCGATTTGAGCAGCCACACCCTTAGCTTCGTAGCAGAAAACCATGAAACCCTAGGCCTTCGATCGCCGAGAGCCAAACGCCCATCCTCGAGGTCGTCGTCGGAGGAATAATGGAATGGGGGCATGGCCGCATAGGCGATTGAACTGGATGGGAGCAGGCTGGGACGAACAAAACGAGAGAAAGGAGAACAGAATCTAGCACAAGCGATCTGCAACGCACAAATGAGATCGGACGGCTACAAAAAAATTTGGTGACGTGGCTAGGCCGGCGGGGCGCCCAGCCCACCGGCCTTTATGGTTTCTAAATGGGATGGTGCTGCTGAGTTCTCCGAGAAGGATATCATCAGGACTGAAAGGAACTCTGGGGTGATCAGCAACATGGTCACGGAGATCCAAGTAAGTGTTGTGCTGTGAGGCTAAATTGTCACCTTGTGTTTTCTCCAATAGTTCTCAGCATGAGTGTTTGAGATAACTAGCATGTTGATGCATCTTGCAAAAAATGTTAGATAAATTGCCTCTTATGTTTGTTTAGATTTTGCAAGTATTAATTTTGTTTTGGCCTTTCGGGTTCTTTCCACAAAATAAAATGCACTTACTATACAATTACTGTGCATTTTATTATCAGATCATTAATGGATGATTTTGGAGATTCATGCAATCATTTTACCTATAATTAGTACATTCATGGATTGGCTGCTCGAGGAGTATATTTTTCCATCTGTCAAAGAACACTGAGTACTAATTTATTCCTGCCATTGGTGGCACTTGTATTTGTTTTTAGGAACTTGGGTAAGACAAAGGTTATCTTAATGAGAGTGTTTTCACATTCATCTTCATTTCCTTCCTCTTGGTAGGTGACTATTCTGCTTGAGTGTATATGATGAAGAAACATAAATTCCATGGCTTTTTATCTCTTCATATGCATGAGCATAGCTCAGTTGTGTTGCTTCTCATCCGATGCATGGAATTTTGTTTGTGCAGCTGTAAAATTACCAGACTACCGAGGAAGATGAAGCAAAAGATGCGGAGTCAGCAGAGATAAGATGATCTTTGCATGGGGCTAAGACTGTACAAGTTAGTGGAACAACTCTTGAAATGATGCCTTAAGAGTAAAGATTGCCTCAATTCTGAACATTGTTGACTGACTTCTTTTGAAAACTTAATTGTCAAAATTAATTTCATGATTTTATTGTTGACTGACTTCTTCTGAAAACTTGAAAGTCTTGTTCAGAAGGAGGAATTTTAATTTACATGAATACCTTTTGGATATTGCAGTATCAGCGCTCATGTATGGGGAATTTTTGTTTTATTCGAGAATTCATTTGTTCTCGAGCACGTTTATTAGTTTTTGTTTATTCAGTAGTCTTTTGGTTATGGGAAATGATGAAATGACATGGTATATTTCATTGTCTCACTAGATTTTCTATGATGTTTGTTTGATCGACATTTTTGGTTACCAAATAATATTTGCTATGGTGTTGCTGGATGTAATATTTGATCGATATTTTTTAGATTCGTACACATGCTATTGGCTATACTATTCTTTGGCCCCATTCACATGTAATTTTTTTCAAATATTAAACATATAATTCCGTAATATCTTCAAGTTGTGTTATTTATTTAACCCCATGTTGTAATGGAGAGTGGCAAGAATGGACAATAAAGCATAATTTATATTTGTTAGTGAATAAAATTTAGAAATATTTGTATGATACTCTCACTGTTTTTGTGTTTCTTTATCATGGCAATAGTCTTGGACACATTATCTTAATTACTGCATTGCTTGGTTCAAAGTACTCATCAGTTTATTTTTGGTGAAACAAAGAATTGATTGCCAATGCAATCTCATAGATCATTTATTTATAAATTATTATCCAATTAGAAAATATAAAGATATATTAGAATTATAAATGCCGGGATAACAACATGACATAGCATTGCAAAATCACCCCCGGTGCCTTACGTGCTGAAGGACCAAATGTTATGGTTAGCATTCAACTTATCACATGGCAAGAATTCATTTAAAGATCTGCAATCTGACATGAAGAAAAAGTTCATTGATATTTTAAAAAATAGCTAATTTGCCATGATATTGACAGTATGTGGTTTATCCAGTTGTTCATTTAATTCATAGGGATCTTCTGAAGAACTATGGGAACACCATGGATACAACAAAAGCAAATAACTGCAGAAGGGACCAAAGTACCAAACCAACAACCTACCACCAGCCTCACGGTACACTTCAGCGTACCATACATCACCAGCACTTCTCATATGGTCCTGATACAATATTCACAGCCGAGTGAATAATACAAGAGAAAAATGAAGTAGAAAAGTGATTAGAACAAATGATCTTGAAGGAGACCTTTAGATCTTGCCATGATGCCAAAGTAGCGTCCGGAGCATGTCCAAAAATCAGAGAAATTTCACATAAACAGTGGCATAGATCAGACCAAAAAACACGGATAATATGCAAGCACCAAAACACAGGCATATATTTTCACACGCACATAAAAGCTCTAGCATGGAGCTAGTGATATTGACAAAGTTTGCATTTTTTTACAAGGAGTGCCCAAAAGATACTTCTAAGATTGTTATCAGACGAACGCAAACTGCAACACCGAGCACCATCACTACATAAACAAAAGATAACACACAAAAGCAACTACCATACATCCAACACAAAATGACCATTCCGATACTTTAGAACAAAATAAGACATCCTAAAACTTCAAGCTGACGAAACCAACAACACAGGTAAGCAGCAACCTTCAACCGATGCTGCTGGTCGATAGGGCCTGCTAATATTGAACTGGTGTTAAGACGGAATCAATGTGTGGTTAAAAAGCATGCAAAATAGGTTACAAAGCCATGAAGTACCATGTTTACTTCTGATGGGGGATTGGTCCCGATCTTCCGCTAGGTAAGGGATAAACTTGGGTTGGTGGAGAATCTCGACGTTGGCGATCCAAGGCTCCGGTCCGGCGGATCAAAACCTTGCAATCGTTACACCACTGTCTCCGTTGGTTATCAACCACGCAGAACGCGATTGACCTCGCCACGAAGGCTAATTCCTGCAAGCGAACCCAAGAACACAAGCAAGAACAGGAAGGATACAAATCGAATGCCAAATCACAGACAAACGAAGATAAGTTGAGGTTTCACAAACGCCAATGCGGCAGCCAATCGGTCCGGCGCAAGAGGCGGGATCTAAACACAACAGTGTAGATGCAACAAAGCAAAACCTAACCCTAGAAGTGGCTGGCGTGAGAATATATAGGGCGGCGGCCTGTGGGAGGTGAACAGACTTGGGCTGTGGGCTAGAAGATGTACAGACTCAGAGATTATGGCCAACACGGCCCAGTTCTGTCACGCAGGACTGTTTTAATCATACAGAACGACTCGAGAGTCCAAATGATGTTAAACCAACGGCAAACGATCCGTCTTCTCCTCAGCTTTCCAAAAAGTCAAAGAACGCGCCAATCGGACTTCGTATGAGGAAGTTATGCCCATTTTGGTGCAGGGTGGTCGATGTAGTCCGAACCAGCGAATTCTTGACTTGAAGTCATCCGTGCGACTCCGTCTTCAACTCCAACTCTTCTATTCCATCTCCCATGTTCCTAAGCAACAAAATATCACCCGTATTCAGTAGCATTCCATCCAAACAAATATTAACATAGTTGCTAAGGAACGAATTAACCTCATGGTTCAAGCGACGGGCACGGGCGCGTGTGATTGGTCCTTGTAATTGAATTGTAGGTGGAGGCTCCATGTGTGTATCCTGTGAAGTGATGTCCTCATCAACTTCCGCATGTCAGTATGTTTACTTCCGCATGTCAGGAGAAGGGGCATTGCAGGCAGATGTTTCCTGTAAAATACTCTGTGATTAATAATTATCTTCACACACTCAGATATAGGAAATATATACTCTATCATAAAGAAGCTTCCATCATTTAAAGTCTGGAAAATGTAAGCCAACTCAAAAAGTCCAGTTATTTATCATACATCGTATACTTATTGATATCAGAAGTTTTTCCATATAATCTTCATGAATGAACAGATAAACAAGCCAATCTTGTGATACCCTGACATACATAATTCTAATGCAAAAATCTCAAACTTTTCAGTGCAATCTAGATCGAAAAATCCTATTAAATCACATGGAGGAACCAGCTCGACAAAGTGGGGATTGGGATTTACAGATTGTCTAGCCTCAATATCTTAATTGAACGCAGGATGACTTGGAAACGCTACTCAGTACATGACAAGAAAATTTGCATGCAGAAGGCAGAATTATTCATGGCTAGAACAAACTGCAGTAAATTTAGGACACAAACTTCAATTGACTGAAGATCCTAGGGCATGCAATGCAATTAACCATATTCACACTCTTCCTATGAATTCAGTTGCTGTTGAAATTGAAACAAGGATGCAAATTCAAAATGCGCACAAGGAAAAAATTGTAAGCACAACCCAAGATCCAACTATTTAAATTCAGTACAAGAAGGCAGATTTAATCATAGATTTAATACTTGCAGATTTAAAAAAATGTAATTTATGTATGCAACTGCAGACTTAATCATGCAATTTAAGAATCCTAGCAGAACCGACATCATATCGATATAACAAATACAAAAAAATATCATGATAAAGCGAAGTATAGATGACGCAAATATAAATACCTGGCTGCCTGCATCATTGAGCGAACCGATATCCGTGATAGCATCATGGATAGTGGAAGAGCTGCTACCTCCTACGGAAGTAATATCGCTGTCTCTGCCAAACATACTACGATCACTAAATATCTATTCAGAAACTTAACATCCATAGAACAGATTAAGTTCCAATTTTTCTTGCATAAGTTCACGTAGAATTGTTTTGCTAAAGGCGAAAGTCATATAGCAAACTAACTCTTTTGCCACGGGAGAAGCAAGCGCCGATCTGCCTTTCAGTGCCTTCGCTTGCGAGAATCGTTTCTTCGATGCAACAAAAGGCTATGTGTTTGTAAAAAAACAAGACGATACTGAATAAAACACACTAAGGAACTAAAGAAGAAAAGAATGCATGGGCCCCACTCACCAAACGAATAGGAGAAACATGTTTTCGCCTTGTATCAATATCTGCACTAACCGAGCCTGCACTGCTTTGTGCTGTGGATTGACTAAGAGTCAGAGTCTGGACGGGAGAAAACTGAGTCTCCTTCGCGCCATCAGACTCGCTAGCTGTAATAGGAGTCACCATTACTGGCACAGTTGCAGACATATCCTGCAAAACATTATTAGTAACAAGGGGAATATCATTGTAGCTCAGTACCAAGAGTATATCGCGAGCCATGTCTATAGCAGAATAGATATGAAGCAATGTTAAAAGTTGTTCACCCATCAACGAACCATCAAATGCACTTTCCTACTTAAATCTAGAAATAGTGTAAAATATTTCACGACTGCTTTACACAAGGCAAGGTATGTCATGCCACATTACTGTTTGATACAACAAAAAGAAAAAGAGAAACAGATCAAATAAGCGACCTAAACCAAATATTACAGCTGACAGAATATCTAGCAAACCTGATCATTCGCATCACGAATAGCAGCGCAGCTGCTGGCTCCCGTGGAAATCACATTGTTTTCTCTGCATTAACACAGAGGACCAGTAAGAAAATGTAGAAATCTCCACGCGATGTGACACAAGCAAGCACATAGTGTATATGTGTGCAAAGCGCAACTTGGAAAAAATGAAAACATAGAAAGAAGAAGAAACATTTTACAGATTTTAACTAAGAGTTATATAGAGCACTGACTCAGCCGCCACAAACGAAGGAGTATTTCTGGGACACGATGGCCGATATTTCCCGTGGAGTGCTTTCTGAATTGTTGTTAAATCTGAGCAGACTCATAACTGTACGTCCAATAATTTGTTGAGCCACCCGACCAAACAGCACAAACTCAGCTGAACCGGTGCCATCAGTGCCAATAAGGCACAAGCGATATCTGTACAATATAGAACGACGGTTATCATAATAGATAGATCATGCAAATCTAGTTAACCTTATGAAACAGAAAGTATAATACTTTGGAATAGCTGTAACTATCTGACAATGCCCTGAGCATCTATATTCAGACCCATATGGAGTGGCTGTCTTGTGACAACGGGAGCACGATAGGAACCACCATGACTGCGAAGGGCTCAGCCTAGTGATACTCACTGTCCATAGATATGCATGGTTCTGCATATCACAGCACGAATAAGCATCTATCGCATCGTAAAATCAGAACAATGAACTTAATCTACATAGGTGAAACATAAAAAACATGCTCAGAAAAACCTCCACTTCCCAAGGATCGATGCTCCTAAGTTCAGACACCGTCCTTTTTTGGCGACTGGTCGGAGGGTGCGATGAAGGGAAAGACTCAGCTCCAGAAGAAATCCATTGGATCTTTGTGTGGTCCTCATTTAAGCTATTTCATATTCACAAATAAAAGAACAAAAATGCTAACAATAATAAGAACAATACAAAACATAAATATTTCTTCACCTAATGTTTCTTCACCTAAACATAAATATGTACAAATCAAGGTCCAGACCAGGGGAAAAAAGCAAAAAACAAAGATAGGATAACATACACCTACCATTGTACGATTTCATGAGAGTACCTACAAAAATACCAATAACAGGATGCTTCTGTCCTAGTTCATGCACCACGTCAGCTTCGAACTCAATCGCTCGATGACCCCACAACACAAGCTTGATTTTAGCGTTACTAATAAAGTGCGTAATGAAGACAATTATCAGTATGATTCTATGTACCAAAATAAAAGGAAAAAACAGAATGAACCACCCATACCGCGTGTCTCTTAAAGCAATGACTCTTTTAGGCGTGTCCGATGGATTAGCCGACATTCGAACATAGGCTATCTTGGATACCCCAACGACCATACCAATAACATCTAGGATAAACAGGCCATCAGCGCAGATAATTTGTAGTAACATATGAAAGCAATCAATTAGGGATGGAATGCAGCACAATAAGAAGCATACCAGTGAAATATTCTTGTAGACCAACTCGAGAAGAAAGGCTAAGAAAAGGCACCAGTGTATAAACATAGGACGGAAAATCATCTGGCACATCTTTCTCCTCACTAACCTGAGTCCATGGTGTGAACCTAAGCATATATTTGTTAGGGAACGGTTTGTAAGCAGGCTTGCTAGGGACAACAACAAACTTAGTGAACGTATAGATCTTCGATTCCTCTATGATTTCCTTGAATTTCTCAGCCTGCGCTCCCGGTATTTCTGCGTACATTTCATTGCCCTATTAAAATAAGCAAAGCAAATGTTAGTACCTGAAACAGAGAACAAAGCGAACGCATCGAAGTGAAAAGAAATAACCTTTTCATCTACAAGAACCAGGTCAACATGTATGGGAGGTTGATTATCGCGAGTTCCACAATAATCCCACATCCTCGCAACTCTCGCACAGATGCACCAACGCTTCCCCATGGGAGAAACATCGGATAGTAAATCGAAACCCATCTACAAAGCAGTGGACAAGAGATTCAATACATAGACTAATAAACTAAAAGCAAGCACAAGGTATGAACCGGGGTCCTCAAAAAGCACCTCACAAGGAACATAAGAACTACAACACAAGATCAATAGAAACAAGAGCAAATAACATGCCTATCTCCAAAAAGCATGCACATACACAATGTGGTACATCACAATGTAGTGTCTATGTAATAGCGGAAAATATTTCTCGATACACAATATTTCTAGTACAGGAGGCACAGTTCCCATCATCATCCTCAATAAGTATTTTTAGACCACTGCGTGATGTCACCCGCGATATAGCTACATATAGCTGCCCATGCGAAAACACCAGATTTTTTAAGTAAAGCCCCACAACAGCTAAAGTCTGTCCCTGACTCTTATTTATAGTCATAGCATAACAAACACGTATGGGGAACTGACGACGTTGCAATGTGAAAGGCCATTTCTTATTTGAAGCAGCCAAAGATATTCGCGGGATATACACTATTCGACCAACATTAGAACCAGTCATAATCATTGCACCAATCATTCGATCACCTAAATTAGTAACAAGCAGCCGAGTACCATTGCATAAGCCAGCAGACTGGTCTAGGTTTCTAAGCAACATTATAGGAGCACCCTCTTTGAGAGGCAGCACATGATCAGGAAAACTGTTCACTTTAATCGAATTCAAAAACTCAGCAGGATAGAGAACATCCATATCATCAAGCTTTTTTGATGCTCTCAATATAGAGTCAGAACTATAATAGTGTCTAACTTTACCAGGAACCAATCGTAGAACATAATCATTGATATCGTCGCACACATCATTTGTTGGAGATACTATCGCACGGTCGCGTAGGTAAGAAGGGTCCCTATACCGCTTAGCAAAATCATTATAAACAGCAGAAACAATCGCAGCGATCTTATCAACATTATTCACAATCAATAGGTCATCAGGAATAGTGATCCATGATGGCTCGCTTTCACCTCCACGTGAAAATGTTGTGGCGGCACCATCCCCAACAGAAAGGACCCATCTGCTAAATTCTGCAACCTCAGCCAGCGACGTGGGATCTAACGAAGGGTTTCGAAGGCACATATTAACCACCAGTGTAGCATGTGAACATGACGCCACAAAGAAGAATTAATTATTGTTGCATCAATGGTTTTTGACCGAACACCTCCCTCAACCACAGGCAGAATTTGACGGAAATCACCACCTAATACAACCACCATACCGCCAAAGGGGCGTGAAGCAGCAGAAGGATCATCCTCGCCAAGGATATCGCGTAGCGTCCTATCCAAAGCCTCAAAACAGCGGCGATGGGTCATAAGAGCTTCATCCCATATAATAAGGCATGTCGATTTAATAAGGCCGGCCAGCATAGTGCCACGCTTGACATGGCAAACTGATGATTCATCCACATCTATAGGTATTTTGAACCTAGAATGAGCTGTTCGGCCTCCAGGCAAAAGCAGCGAGGCTACACCGGAAGAAGCCACAGTGAGGACAATTTTTTTTTCGATCTGAGATGTGTCACAATGCAATTCCAAAGAAAGGTTTTACCAGTCCCACCATGACCATACACGAAATAAAAGGCCACCTCTCTTTGCATAACACTTTGAATAATTCGATCGAAGGCATGTTTTTGATCAGTATTAAGTTGGCTGCAAAGCACAGGAGCTTTTGATGCCAAATCAACAAAATCATAGGACATTTCATCGTGAAGAAGCTGATTGTCAGAGGTAGAAAAGGCAGGACTACTAATAGAGGGAAGGCTATAGGCAGACATCGCAACACCATTTCGTATGAAAAGCGCGTGTAAATCTTCTAGAACCATGGTCCTAAGCTGCTCCATGGGAATTATGTACGAAGGATTGGCAAGTGTCCTCTGTAACGCAAACAGGATATCATCAGACATGGAAGGCCAATACTTCTCAAAGAAGGCACGCTCATCAGAAATTTCATAGTGAATGATCATCATAACAAACAGCGACCTAAGCTGCGCACCGCTACCCCATTGCACAACCTCATCGAAAGCAAAAGACCATTCCTGGTCATCACCGAGCAACCCTCTTGCCGCGCAAGCATCCTTAAAACATGCATAAACAGTACCCTCGTACGTTCTAATGTCCTCGTAACTTGTTGCTCCCTTAACATACATGAGGAGCATCTGCATGAAGTAACACTCGCCTGCGGACAGATGGACATAGAACATGCGCCCTATTTTGTAGCTATGGCATCTCCTTTTCCAAAACCTCCCACCAGCATCCCATGTGAACTTATTAGGATACTCACAATAAGTAAGCACGCGTCCTTCAGGGAACATCCTATTAGCAGTAAACCATTCAGTAAGCGTTGTTTTTTGGAAAAAAGGCCCGGACACTAAACGAGTCAAATCATCAGCGGGATGAAACGTAACAGTGTTCATATCCGGTAAATGGCATGCTAAACGCTCAACAGCGGGAGTCCTAAAGTGGATGTCAAAGGCAAATAATCGCCAAATACATTCTTTATCACAGAGATAGCGACAGTCAAGGAATTCTGCGATTTCATCATTAATATACTCAACATCAAGACCACACTGATGATCACTATCAACATCAACATTGCTTATAGCATCATGTTTCCTCTTTTGCAGCCTAGTAAACTTAATATTAGCACGATCAGGACCTTTAGTCACATATTTAAAGAGATACTTTAGGATTTTTGATTTATTGCACCACTCAACGTTGATGTGAGCCTCATATTTTTTCAGCAGGTCCATGTTATATGGCACGACAGATCGATTATCAAGCTTAATACCGTTTTTAACAACAAACCTACCGTCATCACGACGCCTGTAAACAACAAAGCCGTTTCCATCTATAGTAGTGTCCGAGCAAAACTCTTTAGGAAACCGTTTAGAGCAAATTCCTTTTTTCATGCATGGACATTTCTTGTTAGCATCCCCACATGGCCCATGCACCATAAATTCTTCAACTAATAGATAGCCTAACTCATCAACCTCAAGACTTGGGACCTCAGCACAAATGTATGTATCAACAGTGAAAGACACAACATCAACGTGTTGTGTATTACGCCAAACTAATATGTGAACATGAGGTAACCCACGCTTTTGGAACTCCACACTATACAAGGCTACAAACAAATCAAAAATAAGAGCCATCAGCGTGTAAATAGCTGACAGCACATCCAAAAGAAAATTAAACCAAATACACAAGGGACAAACCGGCGCGAGTAGGACCAAAAGGAACTCCGGAGAGGATGTCCCCAAGTAGCTCATCTAACTTCATTTTGAAAACCCTACACACGATATCAGATCTATCTACTGCACGTTGACCTGGCTCAAATTCTAATGCGTCAGCAATCTCTTTCCATTTAGGGTTGCACGTGAACGTAATAAACAAATCAGGGGCACCGTAAACACGACAAATAGCAATCGCATCCTGATAGTTTTGCTGCATATATCTCCTACCACCAGTGAAACTCGCAGGAAGAATTCTTCGTTTACCTATCGCGCTACCGTCTAAACAACCTTTGCTCACAGCGTCACTGATCCCCTGAAAATGCTCACATCTAAAATCAGCTTGATGGTCAGCGATATATGCGAGCCTACCCTCCTCAACACATGCAAAACAATCAACCTGTGCCTGTGCCGACAATCTACCGCAACATACAAAAGGGTTAAACTTGTTTCTCCGGTAGTGGCAACAGTAACAATAATACTCTTGCATGGTAACATTAGCACGTCTATCAGTATGACCCAAATCAACTCCCTTGTAGCCTATGCCAAGCTGGAAACCGCGGTCGCCATACGGAAACAACAAAGGGTATTGTAGTGCCATAAAGGCAGGGTGCAAGCTTGACACACGGCGGAGAGGACCCGGGGTACTCTGAACAATTATATCACGTTTGTAATTTTCCAAGGAAAAATCACCAACAATCAGACCAGCAAGCTCATCAGCAGTTGGAAGTTCGTACTGAATAGGACCATCTCTACCTGCGCCCACAATCCTAATAGCTAGTTGCTCATCACCGTGTTCACACAAACGGTCTCTCGCTATTCGGAACTGCTTGACCAAAGGGTTGCACTCATCTAGCATATGCATTAAGCCAGCAGCAATGGAAGACTCTAAACATTCACCACCACCATCCTCATTAATAACAGCCCGCATTCGATTCCGCAGTTCGTTCGACGTATCGTGTATGTACAACTGTGCAAATTTTGGGCAAGAATCACTATTAGGTAAGAGTGAACCTATGCGGTGGTGCACCTGACCATTAATCTTGAACACATATGGACCACTTCCATTGTTAATACCTCTATCTATATCAGCGCCCATAGAAGTGAATGCAAACAGCGAGTTATACTGCCTAATTTTGCTGAGGAAATGTTTGCTACGAGAGCCCCCATCAAATCTGAGCAAACAAGACAAGAAAGATGGTGGATTTCTAAAAGCAGGTACAGACACCTTACCACCCTTACAACAGAGATTGTAGGCGACCCTTCGCTGAGTAACAGCTGACTCTTTCTTACAGCGTTCTTGATACCAAAGTAAGGATCCACAAAACCTACACTCGTACTCAGGAGGTCCATAGTATGACCTGTCCTTGCGAGTCTCTATGTCCAAAAGCAAGAATTCACACAGAGGTTAGACTGGAGTGTATCAGACAAAACCAACACATAAGCCACACAAATAGCAACCTTTCAAAAATGAGACATAATCAGCATCTAGCAAATTCCACGAGGGTGATGGTAAACGAGGAGGCTTACGTCCTGCAGTGGTAAAAAAACATCTAAAGTGTGGCAGCGATATATGTCATCTACATAGAACACAAACAGAGGCACAATAAGCACCTGTCGCGACCATTCGTTTCATAGCCAACCTCTTAGATCGAGCAGAACGACGCTTCGCAGTATACAATGGCGGGTACAGCGGGAAAAATCCATCCCCTGTATAAACAAACCACTATACAAAAATATGGACGGATAAACCGGAACCACGATTTAGAAAAGAGAGAACAAAACAAGACATACGCTCACGACAAACTACGGTGGATGCATGACGATGGCGAGAGGAGCTAGCGAAAGATTCGCCATCCATAAGCAAAGCAAGCTCTTAAAAACAGCACACAAACAAACACACGGAGATCAAACAAGCTATATCACAGAAAATAAATTAGGTAACCAAAAAATGATATGGTAGAGCACTGGGTACCTGAGGATCAGCCTAAAGCGAAGATAGAAGACGACGTTGAAGAGACACCTGCATCAACGACAAGAAAAATAAAGATTAGAACCTACAAACAAACGAATGTCATACATGATATAGCTTGTCAGCACAACATAGGCACCATTTTTAGTTATACAAAGAAACCTCAATTTTGTGCAAAGTCTATCAGCTTTGTGCAATTGACAGGCTCAACATCCATACACATCTTTGGGTCATGCTCACGCATTAACTTCATTAGATTAATTGTTTTTAGTTTTATTTTATGTAATCATGTCTTCCTGGCTCCTGTCAAGTTTAAATCATAATTTGGAAATCTGGAAACTATCTCAATCAAAAGGCACATAGAAATCAAACTGAAATTTTGCAAGCTGTTTCAACTAAAAGGACATGCAGAATTCAAACTTTTGAAATTTTATTTTTTATTTGCTTCATGACCTTTTTCTCCCATTGCCACATAAGTCTCAATTGCTTATAGTCAGAATATATAATTTTGCTATACAAAATATGTTAAAAAGCAGTACTGTTTTTTATAACATAACAAAACATAGCAATATATTTTTTCCCTGTTGCACTCTTTTTATTCCTGAAACCGTGGCGACTTTTGCAGGAGAGTATAATATAGTATATGAACTTCCAAGCCTAATTGAGCTGAACCTGAATTATTTTGGTTTCATTATTCCTCACTAATTGAACTTGTTTAAGAAAACTATATATTATACATGACTTGAGTACTTGTCGTTGCTGTTTTTGTGAAGGAACTTATCAACCTAACTTGTTGAACATGCTTTCTACACTACCTGCTTTAACTGGGCTTAATTTCTACACTACCTGCTTTAACTGGGCTTAATTTTCCATCCTAGCAAGCTTTAGTTCATTGGTTGGTACTTAGGGCATTTAATTTTTGGGGCATTAATATTTTACTCACTCTACAGAACTACTGACAGAGGTTTAAGATTGAGCTTTAGAGCTGCCATAAGTTTACCAGGCATCACAAAAATATCATATTAAGCATCTCTTCACCGATAGATTGACATTGTGGGTGGAGCAGCCTCACTAAAGCAACAATGGAAGTTTTGCCTCCTAATTGTCAATTTTTCATAATGGTTTGTCTTCATCAGATCTGTTATTTTTGTTGGACTATTTGCCACAACAGCATCTTTGTCCTATAATCATCACAACCAACATGATAATGGAAAATTAAGAAAAAACAATTTGTGGTGTTGCCTCTAAAATTTCTTATCTTTTTCTAAGGTCTACAAGTGTGGGTGTATTTTCTGTTATCTATGTGTTTGTCCTTTATTTTTTATCATGTATTTTGTTGATTTTCTATTGATTAATGGTTACTCATCACTTTTTAATATTCTAATTTGGCAGACAGGGTTTGAACCTTGACTTCTTGATACACACCTGATCCCATTGATTTTATTTCTCAAGACATTCAACATGAAGTTTCTGGAATACACGCCGTTTGGCAGGTAAACACATTTCCAGTTGATTCTTTTGTATGATCAATGTACTCTTGGTAACATGTGATTTTTTGGTCTGGTTATAAATTTTGTTGTTTGATTCATTTTCTTTCAGTATAAATTTGTTCTTCGATAATTTCAAACTTGGTCATTGTATAGTTAGGGGAAGCCTTGAGACATTGTCATGTGAGAAACTGAGATTATTCTTCACCAACACTCGTATAAAATATATTATTACATGACAGTGGTGGCTAAGCTGGTATGTTATTTTGTAGGCAAGCAAACTGAGAATGATCATCGGCTTTCAATGAGTCTAGAACATGAAGTAAATGTTTCCCTCATATTATATGACCACTGTTGTTGTTTTTCTTTTAACATGGCATTACTTAGAACACATTTCTAGAACTGTGCTTTGTTTATGAAAATGTCTTATCATTGGAATTATATGAAAATTATCTAACCTTGTTGAATGTTTGCATCAGTAGTTGACATTTCTCATGATTATTTGATTTATCATTTCATGCTTACAATTAGTTATTACCACGTATTAATTTTGTAGTGGTCTTCTTGCATACATGAAAATATAAAATAACATGAAACTGGTTACATATGACCATATTCACTTGAATTGCAAGTCAATGTTGTATAGATCATGGGTTGTTGTCCTATACTTTTTACTCACTGACATGGCTTCTACACGAATCATAAACATTGATTAGGCCTTAGCTGCCTGCCTACCAACTTAAGGATCAATAGGATCATATCATTGAGGAGGGCTAGCAGTATACAATAGCGGGTACAGCGGGAAAAATCCATCCCCTGTATAAACAAACCACTATACAAAAATATGGACGGATAAACCGGAACCACGATTTAGAAAAGAGAGAACAAAACAAGACATACGCTCACGACAAACTACGGTGGATGCACGACGATGGCGAGAGGAGCTAGCGAAAGATTCGCCATCCATAAGCAAAGCAAGCTCTTAAAAACAGCACACAAACAAACACACGGAGATCAAACAAGCTATATCGCAGAAAATAAATTAGCTAACCAAAAAATGATATGGTAGAGCACTGGGTACCTGAGGAACAGCCTAAAGCGAAGATAGAAGACGACGTTGAAGAGACACCTGCATCAACGACAAGGAAGATAAAGATTAGAACCTATAAACAAACGAATGTCATACATGATATAGCTTGCCATCACAACATAGGCACCATTTTTAGTTATACAAAGAAACCTCAATTTTGTGCAAAGTCTATCAGCTTTGTGCAATTGACAGGCTCAATATCCATACACATCTTTTGTCAAAACTACACAGACCAAGAGCAAAACCTCAACAAGCCGAATGATTACCTTTAGGCAGAGGAAGCTAAACAAACAACCAATCCACCTTAGCAGACCATGAAGACAGACTAAACTGCAACAAGGAAAAATAAATGTGAGACAATCATTTGTAAACCAAGAGCACACGCATCTTTTTACAGCAAAACCATTTCAAAAAAAGTAAGAAAAGCACACATGGCATAATCAGAAGCAAAGGCCTCCCAAAAGCAAACATACAAATCTTTCAAAAACTAAATATGGCAAGGTAAATAGCATAACATATAACCAAGAACCTCAAAAAAAGCATTCTCAAAACTGAACATATGACCCTTCAAAAAAACAAAAAGGAGAAGCCAACACACAAGACATTACACAAGATTGACTCTGGCCTTGCAGAACAAACATGTGGTTGCCCATCACAGTCAGAGAAGCAGAAATGCAATAGAGATGCAATGTATCTACCAATAACCTACTCCTCTTTCTGTCAATCATTTAGATTGCAGATGATCACATTGTCACATGCATGTCACACATGGGGTGAAACTTAACCCGATCGGTTAATGACAGCTAAACATTAGCACAACACCAGCATTAATCCATCCATCGGTTTACAAGAAGAAAAACCACTACCCCTACCTCCTTGCAAGATAATAATGGCTGACACAATATGAAAAGATAGCCAAAAGCAGATGAATCGAGCTAAAGACTACACAAAAGGCACAACAAGCGTGAGAAGGCTAAAGACTACACAAAAGACCTCTCTCCTTCAGCACCATGCAGATTACACAAGCATGAAAAGGCTAAATCACAAGCAAGCATAACCATATCAAAAGTGCACAACCATGCGTTCCCAACCAGAACTAAGGCAGGAGCTATCTCAAACCAAACACATCGAGCACGACGCCAAAGAAAGAGGAGGAGAAGGCCTTACGATGTGGTTGAGGTGTGGGATGCAGTGGAATGGGAGAGATGGCATTCTCAGCCTAAGCAGATGATATACTCCATAGGACAGGCATGAGGTCAATTCACCTCACAGAGCACATACACAGTACCACCAACTACACAGGCCTCGACAGGAGAGGGTATTGACCCTATAGAGCGCATACACAGTATGATAGTACCACCAACTACACAGGCCTCAATAGAACGGGGAAAAGTAACCTCACCGCAGTAGCCATCGACGATGCACTCTAGAGAGCCAGTGAGCAGCGCAGCGCATGTTTCCTGATGAGCAACTGGGCCCATACACAGGAACGGACATACCTTGTAGCAGCGGGATGGAACGCAGGCGCGATGGAGACGAGGCAGGGAAGCCGACCTGTAGCCGGCCATGTTGGTGAAGAGATCCCACGTAGAGAAGACCCCGCGCGCCTCCCTGTCCCGGTGGTGCTTTTCTCCCGCCAGCGATGGAGCCGGCGCCCCGCATGCGGCGTTGATGCACCGATGCACCTCTTCACTGCTGTCGCAGCAGTAGCCATCCATGCGACCCTGCCACGATAGAGCAAGAAAAATACTTGCAGCCCATAGATCCACATGACGAAGCGGCCTAGGAACCGATGGCAGCGTATGGCGTCGGCTTCAAGCGCCTCTGCGTGAAGCAGCGGTGGAGTGGGCTTAGCAGGGCTGGAGTGTGCGAGGACGGCGGTCGTGGTCGTCTCTGGTGTGTGCAGCTCATCGACGATAGGGAAGACAGGCGGCACGACCCCAAGCACAGGAAGCGGCGGTGGCAGTCAGTGCGGGAGGAGCAGGAGACTGTCCTTCTAGCGATCTGGAAGGGGAGGGGAAAGTAGCGACCAAATCGAGCAAATCGAGTGGGGAGGTTGGGGCGGAAGGACCGAGAGAAAAGACGATGATGTCTGCAAAAATCAGGGACGCACATAGCAAATCGAACGGTTGAAAAATTTCAAGTGACGTGGCTAGGCCGGCGGAGCCGACGACCAACCATGGAAGGCGCAGCGAAAGCCGAGAGTCAGTGGTGTAGCCATAAATATTTTGAAGCCATTTCAATCCTGCCTCCCGACGCTCCGATGAGGAGATGAACCGAGGAAGCGGGGAAGCAAGAAGCGTACAGGCCATTACCCAGTGCTGGCACCAACACCGATTCTCTCAGGAAAATGCAAGCATTCCCCTCAGAAGCACCTCATCCAAGCCGGAACCAACTGATCAACTAAGAACCCCAAAAATGCTCCAAAAACAACACGAAATGCGCTCCGTTCATCCGAAAAGCGTACCTCACGTAGCAGCGCGATTTGAGCAGCCACACCCTTAGCTTCGTAGCAGAAAACCATGAAACCCTAGGCCTTCGATCGCCGAGAGCCAAACGCCCATCCTCGAGGTCGTCGTCGGAGGAATAATGGAATGGGGGCATGGCCGCATAGGCGATTGAACTGGATGGGAGCAGGCTGGGACGAACAAAACGAGAGAAAGGAGAACAGAATCTAGCACAAGCGATCTGCAACGCACAAATGAGATCGGACGGCTACAAAAAAATTTGGTGACGTGGCTAGGCCGGCGGGGCGCCCAGCCCACCGGCCTTTATGGTTTCTAAATGGGATGGTGCTGCTGAGTTCTCCGAGAAGGATATCATCAGGACTGAAAGGAACTCTGGGGTGATCAGCAACATGGTCACGGAGATCCAAGTAAGTGTTGTGCTGTGAGGCTAAATTGTCACCTTGTGTTTTCTCCAATAGTTCTCAGCATGAGTGTTTGAGATAACTAGCATGTTGATGCATCTTGCAAAAATGTTAGATAAATTGCCTCTTATGTTTGTTTAGATTTTGCAAGTATTAATTTTGTTTTGGCCTTTCGGGTTCTTTCCACAAAATAAAATGCACTTACTATACAATTACTGTGCATTTTATTATCAGATCATTAATGGATGATTTTGGAGATTCATGCAATCATTTTACCTATAATTAGTACATTCATGGATTGGCTGCTCGAGGAGTATATTTTTCCATCTGTCAAAGAACACTGAGTACTAATTTATTCCTGCCATTGGTGGCACTTGTATTTGTTTTTAGGAACTTGGGTAAGACAAAGGTTATCTTAATGAGAGTGTTTTCACATTCATCTTCATTTCCTTCCTCTTGGTAGGTGACTATTCTGCTTGAGTGTATATGATGAAGAAACATAAATTCCATGGCTTTTTATCTCTTCATATGCATGAGCATAGCTCAGTTGTGTTGCTTCTCATCCGATGCATGGAATTTTGTTTGTGCAGCTGTAAAATTACCAGACTACCGAGGAAGATGAAGCAAAAGATGCGGAGTCAGCAGAGATAAGATGATCTTTGCATGGGGCTAAGACTGTACAAGTTAGTGGAACAACTCTTGAAATGATGCCTTAAGAGTAAAGATTGCCTCAATTCTGAACATTGTTGACTGACTTCTTTTGAAAACTTAATTGTCAAAATTAATTTCATGATTTTATTGTTGACTGACTTCTTCTGAAAACTTGAAAGTCTTGTTCAGAAGGAGGAATTTTAATTTACATGAATACCTTTTGGATATTGCAGTATCAGCGCTCATGTATGGGGAATTTTTGTTTTATTCGAGAATTCATTTGTTCTCGAGCACGTTTATTAGTTTTTGTTTATTCAGTAGTCTTTTGGTTATGGGAAATGATGAAATGACATGGTATATTTCATTGTCTCACTAGATTTTCTATGATGTTTGTTTGATCGACATTTTTGGTTACCAAATAATATTTGCTATGGTGTTGCTGGATGTAATATTTGATCGATATTTTTTAGATTCGTACACATGCTATTGGCTATACTATTCTTTGGCCCCATTCACATGTAATTTTTTTCAAATATTAAACATATAATTCCGTAATATCTTCAAGTTGTGTTATTTATTTAACCCCATGTTGTAATGGAGAGTGGCAAGAATGGACAATAAAGCATAATTTATATTTGTTAGTGAATAAAATTTAGAAATATTTGTATGATACTCTCACTGTTTTTGTGTTTCTTTATCATGGCAATAGTCTTGGACACATTATCTTAATTACTGCATTGCTTGGTTCAAAGTACTCATCAGTTTATTTTTGGTGAAACAAAGAATTGATTGCCAATGCAATCTCATAGATCATTTATTTATAAATTATTATCCAATTAGAAAATATAAAGATATATTAGAATTATAAATGCCGGGATAACAACATGACATAGCATTGCAAAATCACCCCCGGTGCCTTACGTGCTGAAGGACCAAATGTTATGGTTAGCATTCAACTTATCACATGGCAAGAATTCATTTAAAGATCTGCAATCTGACATGAAGAAAAAGTTCATTGATATTTTAAAAAATAGCTAATTTGCCATGATATTGACAGTATGTGGTTTATCCAGTTGTTCATTTAATTCATAGGGATCTTCTGAAGAACTATGGGAACACCATGGATACAACAAAAGCAAATAACTGCAGAAGGGACCAAAGTACCAAACCAACAACCTACCACCAGCCTCACGGTACACTTCAGCGTACCATACATCACCAGCACTTCTCATATGGTCCTGATACAATATTCACAGCCGAGTGAATAATACAAGAGAAAAATGAAGTAGAAAAGTGATTAGAACAAATGATCTTGAAGGAGACCTTTAGATCTTGCCATGATGCCAAAGTAGCGTCCGGAGCATGTCCAAAAATCAGAGAAATTTCACATAAACAGTGGCATAGATCAGACCAAAAAACACGGATAATATGCAAGCACCAAAACACAGGCATATATTTTCACACGCACATAAAAGCTCTAGCATGGAGCTAGTGATATTGACAAAGTTTGCATTTTTTTACAAGGAGTGCCCAAAAGATACTTCTAAGATTGTTATCAGACGAACGCAAACTGCAACACCGAGCACCATCACTACATAAACAAAAGATAACACACAAAAGCAACTACCATACATCCAACACAAAATGACCATTCCGATACTTTAGAACAAAATAAGACATCCTAAAACTTCAAGCTGACGAAACCAACAACACAGGTAAGCAGCAACCTTCAACCGATGCTGCTGGTCGATAGGGCCTGCTAATATTGAACTGGTGTTAAGACGGAATCAATGTGTGGTTAAAAAGCATGCAAAATAGGTTACAAAGCCATGAAGTACCATGTTTACTTCTGATGGGGGATTGGTCCCGATCTTCCGCTAGGTAAGGGATAAACTTGGGTTGGTGGAGAATCTCGACGTTGGCGATCCAAGGCTCCGGTCCGGCGGATCAAAACCTTGCAATCGTTACACCACTGTCTCCGTTGGTTATCAACCACGCAGAACGCGATTGACCTCGCCACGAAGGCTAATTCCTGCAAGCGAACCCAAGAACACAAGCAAGAACAGGAAGGATACAAATCGAATGCCAAATCACAGACAAACGAAGATAAGTTGAGGTTTCACAAACGCCAATGCGGCAGCCAATCGGTCCGGCGCAAGAGGCGGGATCTAAACACAACAGTGTAGATGCAACAAAGCAAAACCTAACCCTAGAAGTGGCTGGCGTGAGAATATATAGGGCGGCGGCCTGTGGGAGGTGAACAGACTTGGGCTGTGGGCTAGAAGATGTACAGACTCAGAGATTATGGCCAACACGGCCCAGTTCTGTCACGCAGGACTGTTTTAATCATACAGAACGACTCGAGAGTCCAAATGATGTGAAACCAACGGCAAACGATCCGTCTTCTCCTCAGCTTTCCAAAAAGTCAAAGAACGCGCCAATCGGACTTCGTATGAGGAAGTTATGCCCATTTTGGTGCAGGGTGGTCGATGTAGTCCGAACCAGCGAATTCTTGACTTGAAGTCATCCGTGCGACTCCGTCTTCAACTCCAACTCTTCTATTCCATCTCCCATGTTCCTAAGAAACAAAATATCACCCGTATTCAGTAGCATTCCATCCAAACAAATATTAACATAGTTGCTAAGGAACGAATTAACCTCATGGTTCAAGCGACGGGCACGGGCGCGTGTGATTGGTCCTTGTAATTGAATTGTAGGTGGAGGCTCCATGTGTGTATCCTGTGAAGTGATGTCCTCATCAACTTCCGCATGTCAGTATGTTTACTTCCGCATGTCAGGAGAAGGGGCATTGCAGGCAGATGTTTCCTGTAAAATACTCTGTGATTAATAATTATCTTCACACACTCAGATATAGGAAATATATACTCTATCATAAAGAAGCTTCCATCATTTAAAGTCTGGAAAATGTAAGCCAGCTCAAAAAGTCCAGTTATTTATCATACATCGTATACTTATTGATATCAGAAGTTTTTCCATATAATCTTCATGAATGAACAGATAAACAAGCCAATCTTGTGATACCCTGACATACATAATTCTAATGCAAAAATCTCAAACTTTTCAGTGCAATCTAGATCGAAAAATCCTATTAAATCACATGGAGGAACCAGCTCGACAAAGTGGGGATTGGGATTTACAGATTGTCTAGCCTCAATATCTTAATTGAACGCAGGATGACTTGGAAACGCTACTCAGTACATGACAAGAAAATTTGCATGCAGAAGGCAGAATTATTCATGGCTAGAACAAACTGCAGTAAATTTAGGACACAAACTTCAATTGACTGAAGATCCTAGGGCATGCAATGCAATTAACCATATTCACACTCTTCCTATGAATTCAGTTGCTGTTGAAATTGAAACAAGGATGCAAATTCAAAATGCGCACAAGGAAAAAATTGTAAGCACAACCCAAGATCCAACTATTTAAATTCAGTACAAGAAGGCAGATTTAATCATAGATTTAATACTTGCAGATTTAAAAAAATGTAATTTATGTATGCAACTGCAGACTTAATCATGCAATTTAAGAATCCTAGCAGAACCGACATCATATCGATATAACAAATACAAAAAATATCATGATAAAGCGAAGTATAGATGACGCAAATATAAATACCTGGCTGCCTGCATCATTGAGCGAACCGATATCCGTGATAGCATCATGGATAGTGGAAGAGCTGCTACCTCCTACGGAAGTAATATCGCTGTCTCTGCCAAACATACTACGATCACTAAATATCTATTCAGAAACTTAACATCCATAGAACAGATTAAGTTCCAATTTTTCTTGCATAAGTTCACGTAGAATTGTTTTGCTAAAGGCGAAAGTCATATAACAAACTAACTCTTTTGCCACGGGAGAAGCAAGCGGCGATCTGCCTTTCAGTGCCTTCGCTTGCGAGAATCGTTTCTTCGATGCAACAAAAGGCTATGTGTTTGTAAAAAAACAAGACGATACTGAATAAAACACACTAAGGAACTAAAGAAGAAAAGAATGCTTGGGCCCCACTCACCAAACGAACAGGAGAAACATGTTTTCGCCTTGTATCAATATCTGCACTAACCGAGCCTGCACTGCTTTGTGCTGTGGATTGACTAAGAGTCAGAGTCTGGACGGGAGAAAACTGAGTCTCCTTCGCGCCATCAGACTCGCTAGCTGTAATAGGAGTCACCATTACTGGCACAGTTGCAGACATATCCTGCAAAACATTATTAGTAACAAGGGGAATATCATTGTAGCTCAGTACCAAGAGTATATCGCGAGCCATGTCTATAGCAGAATAGATATGAAGCAATGTTAAAAGTTGTTCACCCATCAACGAACCATCAAATGCACTTTCCTACTTAAATCTAGAAATAGTGTAAAATATTTCACGACTGCTTTACACAAGGCAAGGTATGTCATGCCACATTACTGTTTGATACAACAAAAAGAAAAAGAGAAACAGATCAAATAAGCGACCTAAACCAAATATTACAGCTGACAGAATATCTAGCAAACCTGATCATTCGCATCACGAATAGCAGCGCAGCTGCTGGCTCCCGTGGAAATCACATTGTTTTCTCTGCATTAACACAGAGGACCAGTAAGAAAATGTAGAAATCTCCACGCGATGTGACACAAGCAAGCACATAGTGTATATGTGTGCAAAGCGCAACTTGGAAAAAATGAAAACATAGAAAGAAGAAGAAACATTTTACAGATTTTAACTAATAGTTATATAGAGCACTGACTCAGCCGCCACAACCGAAACATGTGGTGATTTGTCTCCAGAAGACTCCGTTTCTTTGCATTGTTTCTTCAATGTAACTAAAGGCTACACAGTTATAAAAAGAATGCGACATTAAACAAGGACACATAGAGGAATCAAAGACAAGAAAGATGCATGAGCATGTACTCACCAAACGGACAGGACAGGTTCGCTTTCCCTTTGCAGCAGCGCCTATGTCAACTGAGCATGCACTGCTTTGTACTGTAGTTTGACTAAGAACCAAAGGCTCAATATGAGGAGAGGAATGAATTTCTTCTGCGCCATCAGGTTCACCAGGTAAAAAAGAGGCATCTATAGCTGGCGCTGGAGGCGCTGTTACATTGAGCTGCGGCACGGCACCTTGCCTCCCCAAAAAAGCATCGATGGCATTAACCTGGAACGAAACATTTCGTTGTAGCAGGCTTCTCTCTGTAACAGTGACAACGAAGGAGTATTTCTGGGACACGATGGCCGATATTTCCCGTGGAGTGCTTTCTGAATTGTTGTTAAATCTGAGCAGACTCATAATTGTACGTCCAATAATTTGTTGAGCCACCCGACCAAACAGCACAAACTCAGCTGAACCGGTGCCATCAGTGCCAATAAGGCACAAGCGATATCTGTACAATATAGAACGACGGTTATCATAATAGATAGATCATGCAAATCTAGTTAACCTTATGAAACAGAAAGTATAATACTTTGGAATAGCTGTAACTGTTTGACAATGCCCTGAGCATCTATATTCAGACCCATATGGAGTGGCTGTCTTGTGACAACGGGAGCACGATAGGAACCACCATGACTGCGAAGGGCTCAGCCTAGTGATACTCACTGTCCATAGATATGCATGGTTCTGCATATCACAGCACGAATAAGCATCTATCGCATCGTAAAATCAGAACAATGAACTTAATCTACATAGGTGAAACATAAAAACATGCTCAGAAAAACCTCCGCTTCCCAAGGATCGATGCTCCTAAGTTCGGACACCGTCCTTTTTTGGCGACTGGTCGGAGGGTGCGATGAAGGGAAAGACTCAGCTCCAGAAGAAATCCATTGGATCTTTGTGTGGTCCTCATTTAAGCTATTTCATATTCACAAACAAAAGAACAAAAATGCTAACAATAATAAGAACAATACAAAAACATTCTATTAACCACATTCTAGGGCAGTAGCTCAGCAGATGCACTAAACACAGTGAGACATGTCCATATGAGGTCACAGTTTGTTTTGTCTTGCATATCAATGTCATAACAGAGCAAGTTGTACAAGTTCAAATCTAAAATAATGGGAACTAAGATTGCTGTTAGGTGATTAAGCTCTATAGATACAGTTGAAGATGGATGAATGAATACAGTTAAGTTCCATGAGCCCTACCCATCCCGATCAAAATTTCACATATTAGCATCCACTAAAGCGAGTTTGGTACTGTTCTTCTCTAGAAAATTGTACAGATAAATCAACCCAAGATACTTCCAGCCAGAACCTTATCACTTATATCATTTCCTAAATTGTTGTCTGCATCCCCTTGAACCCGAGTTAAAGTAGCATTCCAAATCCACCTTAATCACATCTAAGCTATTATAATATGCAGGACATGTCATAAATTTGTTATGGAACCAAGTTATGTTCCAAGAACCAAGGTAACAGGGCTATTCTTTTTAAGAACCATTAGTCACGACTATCCCACAAGTTTTAAATCATCACAATCCATATATCTAATAGTTTATCAAGGCGAATTCAACTTTTACTACATAAAAAACACCCTGTTTGAAGCAACATGAATGCGCGCTACATACATACACAGTTTATCTATAGGGCATGGTTAAACAAATTTTAGGAAATACCACCGATGTGTCAATAGTCACCATGTTTACATGGCAGCATTCCTTACGCCAAATAAAAACATACCTCATATCTAGCTATTTAGACCTGATTGAATGGAACAACACAAACCTTTCAAAGAACGCGTTGATCTCGGGTAAATCTTCATTAAGGTACCATCTACAAGCTGATCCACCGCTTAATGTTTCTTCACCTAAACATAAATATGTACAAATCAAGGTCCAGACCAGGGGAAAAAAGCAAAAAACAAAGATAGGATAACATACACCTACCATTGTACGATTTCATGAGAGTACCTACAAAAATACCAATAACAGGATGCTTCTGTCCTAGTTCATGCACCACGTCAGCTTCGAACTCAATCGCTCGATGACCTCACAACACAAGCTTGATATCAGCGTTACTAATAAAGTGCGTAATGAAGACAATTATCAGTATGATTCTATGTACCAAAATAAAAGGAAAAAACAGAATGAACCACCCATACCGCGTGTCTCTTAAAGCAATGACTCTTTTAGGCGTGTCCGATGGATTAGCCGACATTCGAACATAGGCTATCTTGGATACCCCAACGACCATACCAATAACATCTAGGATAAACAGGCCATCAGCGCAGATAATTTGTAGTAACATATGAAAGCAATCAATTAGGGATGGAATGCAGCACAATAAGAAGCATACCAGTGAAATATTCTTGTAGACCAACTCGAGAAGAAAGGCTAAGAAAAGGCACCAGTGTATAAACATAGGACGGAAAATCATCTGGCACATCTTTCTCCTCACTAACCTGAGTCCATGGTGTGAACCTAAGCATATATTTGTTAGGGAACGGTTTGTAAGCAGGCTTGCTAGGGACAACAACAAACTTAGTGAACGTATAGATCTTCGATTCCTCTATGATTTCCTTGAATTTCTCAGCCTGCGCTCCCGGTATTTCTGCGTACATTTCATTGCCCTATTAAAATAAGCAAAGCAAATGTTAGTACCTGAAACAGAGAACAAAGCGAACGCATCGAAGTGAAAAGAAATAACCTTTTCATCTACAAGAACCAGGTCAACATGTATGGGAGGTTGATTATCGCGAGTTCCACAATAATCCCACATCCTCGCAACTCTCGCACAGATGCACCAACGCTTCCCCATGGGAGAAACATCGGATAGTAAATCGAAACCCATCTACAAAGCAGTGGACAAGAGATTCAATACATAGACTAATAAACTAAAAGCAAGCACAAGGTATGAACCGGGGTCCTCAAAAAGCACCTCACAAGGAACATAAGAACTACAACACAAGATCAATAGAAACAAGAGCAAATAACATGCCTATCTCCAAAAAGCATGCACATACACAATGTGGTACATCACAATGTAGTGTCTATGTAATAGCGGAAAATATTTCTCGATACACAATATTTCTAGTACAGGAGGCACAGTTCCCATCGTCATCCTCAATAAGTATTTTTAGACCACTGCGTGATGTCACCCGCGATATAGCTACATATAGCTGCCCAAGCGAAAACACCAGATTTTTTAAGTAAAGCCCCACAGCAGCTAAAGTCTGTCCCTGACTCTTATTTATAGTCATAGCATAACAAACACGTATGGGGAACTGACGACGTTGCAATGTGAAAGGCCATTTCTTATTTGAAGCAGCCAAAGATATCCGCGGGATATACACTATTCGACCAACATTAGAACCAGTCATAATCATTGCACCAATCATTCGATCACCTAAATTAGTAACAAGCAGCCGAGTACCATTGCATAAGCCAGCAGACTGGTCTAGGTTTCTAAGCAACATTATAGGAGCACCCTCTTTGAGAGGCAGCACATGATCAGGAAAACTGTTCACTTTAATCGAATTCAAAAACTCAACAGGATAGAGAACATCCATATCATCAAGCTTTTTTGATGCTCTCAATATAGAGTCAGAACTATAATAGTGTCTAACTTTACCAGGAACCAATCGTAGAACATAATCATTGATATCGTCGCACACATCATTTGTTGGAGATACTATCGCACGGTCGCGTAGGTAAGAAGGGTCCCTATACCGCTTAGCAAAATCATTATAAACAGTAGAAACAATCGCAGCGATCTTATCAACATTATTCACAATCAATAGGTCATCAGGAATAGTGATCCATGATGGCTCGCTTTCACCTCCACGTGAAAATGTTGTGGAAGCACCATCCCCAACAGAAAGGACTCATCTGCTAAATTCTGCAACCTCAGCCAGCGACGTGGGATCTAACGAAGGGTTTCGAAGGCGCATATTAACCACCAAGCGTAGCATGTGAACATGACGCCACAAAGAAGAATTAATTATTGTTGCATCAATGGTTTTTGACCGAACACCTCCCTCAACCACAGGCAGAATTTGACGGAAATCACCACCTAATACAACCACCATACCGCCAAAGGGGCGTGAAGCAGCAGAAGGATCATCCTCGCCAAGGATATCGCGTAGCGTCCTATCCAAAGCCTCAAAACAGCGGCGATGGGTCATAAGAGCTTCATCCCATATAATAAGGCATGTCGATTTAATAAGGCCGGCCAGCATAGTGCCACGCTTGACATGGCAAACTGATGATTCATCCACATCTATAGGTATTTTGAACCTAGAATGAGCTGTTCGGCCTCCAGGCAAAAGCAGCGAGGCTACACCGGAAGAAGCCACAGTGAGGACAATTTTTTTTTCGATCTGAGATGTGTCACAATGCAATTCCAAAGAAAGGTTTTACCAGTCCCACCATGACCATACACGAAATAAAAGGCCGCCTCTCTTTGCATAACACTTTGAATAATTCGATCGAAGGCATGTTTTTGATCAGTATTAAGTTGGCTGCAAAGCACAGGAGCTTTTGATGCCAAATCAACAAAATCATAGGACATTTTATCGTGAAGAAGCTGATTGTCAGAGGTAGAAAAGGCAGGACTACTAATAGAGGGAAGGCTATAGGCAGACATCGCAACACCGTTTCGTATGAAAAGCGCATGTAAATCTTCTAGAACCATGGTCCTAAGCTGCTCCATGGGAATTATGTACGAAGGATTGGCAAGTGTCCTCTGTAACGCAAACAGGATATCATCAGACATGGAAGGCCAATACTTCTCAAAGAAGGCACGCTCATCAGAAATTTCACAGTGAATGATCATCATAACAAACAGCGACCTAAGCTGCGCACCGCTACCCCATTGCACAGCCTCATCGAAAGCAAAAGACCATTCCTGGTCATCACCGAGCAACCCTCTTGCCGCGCATGCATCCTTAAAACACGCATAAACAGTACCCTCGTACGTTCTAATGTCCTCGTAACTTGTTGCTCCCTTAACATACATGAGGAGCATCCGCATGAAGTAACACTCGCCTGCGGACGGATGGACATAGAACATGTGCCCTATTTTGTAGCTATGGCATCTCCTTTTCCAAAACCTCCCACCAGCATCCCATGTGAACTTATTAGGATACTCACAATAAGTAAGCACGCGTCCTTCAGGGAACATCCTATTAGCAGTAAACCATTCAGTAAGCGTTGTTTTTTGGAAAAAAGGCCCGGACACTAAACGAGTCAAATCATCAGCGGGATGAAACGTAACAGTGTTCATATCCGGTAAATGGCATGCTAAACGCTCAACAGCGGGAGTCCTAAAGTGGATGTCAAAGGCAAATAATCGCCAAATACATTCTTTATCACAGAGATAGCGACAGTCATGGAATTCTGCGATTTCATCATTAATATACTCATCATCAAGACCACACTGATGATCACTATCAACATCAACATTGCTTATAGCAACATGTTTCCTCTTTTGCAGCCTAGTAAACTTAATATTAGCACGATCAGGACCTTTAGTCACATATTTAAAGAGATACTTTAGGATTTTTGATTTATTGCACCACTCAACGTTGATGTGAGCCTCATATTTTTTCAGCAGGTCCATGTTATATGGCACAACAGATCGATTATCAAGCTTAATACCGTTTTTAACAACAAACCTACCGTCATCACGACGCCTGTAAACAACAAAGCCGTTTCCATCTATAGTAGTGTCCGAGCAAAACTCTTTAGGAAACCGTTTAGAGCAAATTCCTTTTTTCATGCATGGACATTTCTTGTTAGCATCCCCACATGGCCCATGCACCATAAATTCTTCAACTAATAGATAGCCTAACTCATCAACCTCAAGACTTGGGACCTCAGCACAAATGTATGTATCAACAGTGAAAGACACAACATCAACGTGTTATGTATTACGCCAAACTAATATGTGAACATGAGGTAACCCACGCTTTTGGAACTCCACACTATACAAGGCTACAAACAAATCAAAAATAAGAGCCATCAGCGTGTAAATAGCTGACAGCACATCCAAAAGAAAATTAAACCAAATACACAAGGGACAAACCGGCGCGAGTAGGACCAAAAGGAACTCCGGAGAGGATGTCCCCAAGTAGCTCATCTAACTTCATTTTGAAAACCCTACACATGATATCAGATCTATCTACTGCACGTTGACCTGGCTCAAATTCTAATGTGTCAGCAATCTCTTTCCATTTAGGGTTGCACGTGAACGTAATAAACAAATCAGGGGCACCGTAAACACGACAAATAGCAATCGCATCCTGATAGTTTTGCTGCATATATCTCCTACCACCAGTGAAACTCGCAGGAAGAATTCTTCGTTTACCTATCGCGCTACCGTCTAAACAACCTTTGCTCACAGCGTCACTGATCCCCTGAAAATGCTCACATCTAAAATCTGCTTGATGGTCAGCGATATATGCCAGCCTACCCTCCTCAACACATGCAAAACAATCAACCTGTGCCTGTGTCGACAATCTACCGCAACATACAAAAGGGTTAAACTTGTTTCTCCGGTAGTGGCAACAGTAACAATAATACTCTTGCATGGTAACATTAGCACGTCTATCAGTATGACCCAAATCAACTCCCTTGTAGCCTATGCCAAGCTGGAAACCGCGGTCGCCATACGGAAACAACAAAGGGTATTGTAGTGCCATAAAGGCAGGGTGCAAGCTTGACACACGGCGGAGAGGACCCGGGGTACTCTGAACAATTATATCACGTTTGTAATTTTCCAAGGAAAAATCACCAACAATCAGACCAGCAAGCTCATCAGCAGTTGGAAGTTCGTACTGAATAGGACCATCTCTACCTGCGCCCACAATCCTAATAGCTAGTTGCTCATCACCGTGTTCACACAAACGGTCTCTCGCTATTCGGAACTGCTTGACCAAAGGGTTGCACTCATCTAGCATATGCATTAAGCTAGCAGCAATGGAAGACTCTAAACATTCACCACCACCATCCTCATTAATAACAGCCCGCATTCGATTCCGCAGTTCATTCGACGTATCGTGTATGTACAACTGTGCAAATTTTGGGCAAGAATCACTATTAGGTAAGAGTGAACCTATGCGGTGGTGCACCTGACCATTAATCTTGAACACATATGGACCACTTCCATTGTTAATACCTCTATCTATATCAGCGCCCATAGAAGTGAATGCAAACAGCGAGTTATACTGCCTAATTTTGCTGAGGAAATGTTTGCTACGAGAGCCCCCATCAAATCTGAGCAAACAAGACAAGAAAGATGGTGGATTTCTAAAAGCAGGTACAGACACCTTACCACCCTTACAACAGAGATTGTAGGCGACCCTACGCTGAGTAACAGCTGACTCTTTCTTACAGCGTTCTTGATACCAAAATAAGGATCCACAAAACCTACACTCGTACTCAGGAGGTCCATAGTATGACCTGTCCTTGCGAGTCTCTATGTCCAAAAGCAAGAATTCACACAGAGGTTAGACTGGAGTGTATCAGACAAAACCAACACATAAGCCACACAAATAGCAACCTTTCAAAAATGAGACATAATCAGCATCTAGCAAATTCCACGAGGGTGATGGTAAACGAGGAGGCTTACGTCCTGCAGTGGTAAAAAACATCTAAAGTGTGGCAGCGATATATGTCATCTACATAGAACACAAACAGAGGCACAATAAGCACCTGACGCGACCATTCGTTTCATAGCCAACCTCTTAGATCGAGCAGAACGACGCTTCGCAGTATACAATGGCGGGTACAGCGGGAAAAATCCATCCCCTGTATAAACAAACCACTATACAAAAATATGGACGGATAAACCGGAACCACGATTTAGAAAAGAGAGAACAAAACAAGACATACGCTCACGACAAACTACGGTGGATGCATGACGATGGCGAGAGGAGCTAGCGAAAGATTCGCCATCCATAAGCAAAGCAAGCTCTTAAAAACAGCACACAAACAAACACACGGAGATCAAACAAGCTATATCGCAGAAAATAAATTAGGTAACCAAAAAATGATATGGTAGAGCACTGGGTACCTGAGGATCAGCCTAAAGCGAAGATAGAAGACGACGTTGAAGAGACACCTGCATCAACGACAAGGAAAATAAAGATTAGAACCTACAAACAAACGAATGTCATACATGATATAGCTTGCCATCACAACATAGGCACCATTTTTAGTTATACAAAGAAACCTCAATTTTGTGCAAAGTCTATCAGCTTTGTGCAATTGACAGGCTCAACATCCATACACATCTTTGGGTCATGCTCACGCATTAACTTCATTAGATTAATTTGTTTTTAGTTTTATTTTATGTAATCATGTCTTCCTGGCTCCTGTCAAGTTTAAATCATAATTTGGAAATCTGGAAACTATCTCAATCAAAAGGCACATAGAAATCAAACTGAAATTTTGCAAGCTGTTTCAACTAAAAGGACATGCAGAATTCAAACTTTTGAAATTTTATTCTTTATTTGCTTCATGACCTTTTTCTCCCATTGCCACATAAGTCTCAATTGCTTATAGTCAGAATATATAATTTTGCTATACAAAATATGTTAAAAAGCAGTACTGTTTTTTATAACATAACAAAACATAGCAATATATTTTTTCCCTGTTGCACTCTTTTTATTCCTGAAACTGTGGCGACTTTTGCAGGAGAGTATAATATAGTATATGAACTTCCAAGCCTAATTGAGCTGAACCTGAATTATTTTGGTTTCATTATTCCTCACTAATTGAACTTGTTTAAGAAAACTATATATTATACATGACTTGAGTACTTGTCGTTGCTGTTTTTGTGAAGGAACTTATCAACCTAACTTGTTGAACATGCTTTCTACACTACCTGCTTTAACTGGGCTTAATTTCTACACTACCTGCTTTAACTGGGCTTAATTTTCCATCCTAGCAAGCTTTAGTTCATTGGTTGGTACTTAGGGCATTTAATTTTTGGGGCATTAATATTTTACTCACTCTACAGAACTACTGACAGAGGTTTAAGATTGAGCTTTAGAGATGCCATAAGTTTACCAGGCATCACAAAAATATCATATTAAGCATCTCTTCACCGATAGATTGACATTGTGGGTGGAGCAGCCTCACTAAAGCAACAATGGAAGTTTTGCCTCCTAATTGTCAATTTTTCATAATGGTTTGTCTTCATCAGATCTGTTATTTTTGTTGGACCATTTGCCACAACAGCATCTTTGTCCTATAATCATCACAACCAACTTGATAATGGAAAATTAAGAAAAAACAATTTGTGGTGTTGCCTCTAAAATTTCTTATCTTTTTTCTAAGGTCTACAAGTGTGGGTGTATTTTCTGTTATCTATGTGTTTGTCCTTTATTTTTTATCATGTATTTTGTTTGATTTTCTATTGATTAATGGTTACTCATCACTTTTTAATATTCTAATTTGGCAGACAGGGTTTGAACCTTGACTTCTTGATACACACCTGATCCCATTGATTTTATTTCTCAAGACATTCAACATGAAGTTTCTGGAATACACGCCGTTTGGCAGGTAAACACATTTCCAGTTGATTCTTTTGTATGATCAATGTACTCTTGGTAACATGTGATTTTTTGGTCTGGTTATAAATTTTGTTGTTTGATTCATTTTCTTTCAGTATAAATTTGTTCTTCGATAATTTCAAACTTGGTCATTGTATAGTTAGGGGAAGCCTTGAGACATTGTCATGTGAGAAACTGAGATTATTCTTCACCAACACTCGTATAAAATATATTATTACATGACAGTGGTGGCTAAGCTGGTATGTTATTTTGTAGGCAAGCAAACTGAGAATGATCATCGGCTTTCAATGAGTCTAGAACATGAAGTAAATGTTTCCCTCATATTATATGACCATTGTTGTTGTTTTTCTTTTAACATGGCATTACTTAGAACACATTTCTAGAACTGTGCTTTGTTTATGAAAATGTCTTATCATTGGAATTATATGAAAATTATCTAACCTTGTTGAATGTTTGCATCAGTAGTTGACATTTCTCATGATTATTTGATTTATCATTTCATGCTTACAATTAGTTATTACCACGTATTAATTTTGTAGTGGTCTTCTTGCATACATGAAAATATAAAATAACATGAAACTGGTTACATATGACCATATTCACTTGAATTGCAAGTCAATGTTGTATAGATCATGGGTTGTTGTCCTATACTTTTTACTCACTGACATGGCTTCTACACGAATCATAAACATTGATTAGGCCTTAGCTGCCTGCCTACCAACTTAAGGATCAATAGGATCATATCATTGAGGAGGGCTAGCAGTATACAATAGCGGGTACAGCGGGAAAAATCCATCCCCTGTATAAACAAACCACTATACAAAAATATGGACGGATAAACCGGAACCACGATTTAGAAAAGAGAGAACAAAACAAGACATACGCTCACGACAAACTACGGTGGATGCACGACGATGGCGAGAGGAGCTAGCGAAAAATTCGCCATCCATAAGCAAAGCAAGCTCTTAAAAACAGCACACAAACAAACACACGGAGATCAAACAAGCTATATCGCAGAAAATAAATTAGCTAACCAAAAAATGATATGGTAGAGCACTGGGTACCTGAGGAACAGCCTAAAGCGAAGATAGAAGACGACGTTGAAGAGACACCTGCATCAACGACAAGGAAGATAAAGATTAGAACCTATAAACAAACGAATGTCATACATGATATAGCTTGCCATCACAACATAGGCACCATTTTTAGTTATACAAAGAAACCTCAATTTTGTGCAAAGTCTATCAGCTTTGTGCAATTGACATGCTCAATATCCATACACATCTTTTGTCAAAACTACACAGACCAAGAGCAAAACCTCAACAAGCCGAATGATTACCTTTAGGCAGAGGAAGCTAAACAAACAACCAATCCACCTTAGCAGACCATGAAGACAGACTAAACTGCAACAAGGAAAAATAAATGTGAGACAATCATTTGTAAACCAAGAGCACACGCATCTTTTTACAGCAAAACCATTTCAAAAAAAGTAAGAAAAGCACACATGGCATAATCAGAAGCAAAGGCCTCCCAAAAGCAAACATACAAATCTTTCAAAAACTAAATATGGCAAGGTAAAGAGCATAACATATAACCAAGAACCTCAAAAAAAGCATTCTCAAAACTGAACATATGACCCTTCAAAAAAACAAAAAGGAGAAGCCAACACACAAGACATTACACAAGATTGACTCTGGCCTTGCAGAACAAACATGTGGTTGCCCATCACAGTCAGAGAAGCAGAAATGCAATAGAGATGCAATGTATCTACCAATAACCTACTCCTCTTTCTGTCAATCATTTAGATTGCAGATGATCACATTGTCACATGCATGTCACACATGGGGTGAAACTTAACCCGATCGGTTAATGACAGCTAAACATTAGCACAACACCAGCATTAATCCATCCATCGGTTTACAAGAAGAAAAACCACTACCCCTACCTCCTTGCAAGATAATAATGGCTGACACAATATGAAAAGATAGCCAAAAGCAGATGAATCGAGCTAAAGACTACACAAAAGGCACAACAAGCGTGAGAAGGCTAAAGACTACACAAAAGACCTCTCTCCTTCAGCACCATGCAGATTACACAAGCATGAAAAGGCTAAATCACAAGCAAGCATAACCATATCAAAAGTGCACAACCATGCGTTCCCAACCAGAACTAAGGCAGGAGCTATCTCAAACCAAACACATCGAGCACGACGCCAAAGAAAGAGGAGGAGAAGGCCTTACGATGTGGTTGAGGTGTGGGATGCAGTGGAATGGGAGAGATGGCATTCTCAGCCTAAGCAGATGATATACTCCATAGGACAGGCATGAGGTCAATTCACCTCACAGAGCACATACACAGTACCACCAACTACACAGGCCTCAACAGGAGAGGGTATTGACCCTATAGAGCGCATACACAGTATGATAGTACCACCAACTACACAGGCCTCAATAGAACGGGGAAAAGTAACCTCACCGCAGTAGCCATCGACGATGCACTCTAGAGAGCCAGTGAGCAGCGCAGCGCATGTTTCCTGATGAGCAACTGGGCCCATACACAGGAACGGACATACCTTGTAGCAGCGGGATGGAACGCAGGCGCGATGGAGACGAGGCAGGGAAGCCGACCTGTAGCCGGCCATGTTGGTGAAGAGATCCCACGTAGAGAAGACCCCGCGCGCCTCCCTGTCCCGGTGGTGCTTTTCTCCCGCCAGCGATGGAGCCGGCGCCCCGCATGCGGCGTTGATGCACCGATGCACCTCTTCACTGCTGTCGCAGCAGTAGCCATCCATGCGACCCTGCCACGATAGAGCAAGAAAAATACTTGCAGCCCATAGATCCACATGACGAAGCGGCCTAGGAACCGATGGCAGCGTATGGCGTCGGCTTCAAGCGCCTCTGCGTGAAGCAGCGATGGAGTGGGCTTAACAGGGCTGGAGTGTGCGAGGACGGCGGTCGTGGTCGTCTCTGGTGTGTGCAGCTCATCGACGATAGGGAAGACAGGCGGCACGACCCCAAGCACAGGAAGCGGCGGTGGCAGTCAGTGCGGGAGGAGCAGGAGACTGTCCTTCTAGCGATCTGGAAGGGGAGGGGAAAGTAGCGACCAAATCGAGCAAATCGAGTGGGGAGGTTGGGGCGGAAGGACCGAGAGAAAAGACTATGATGTCTGCAAAAAATCAGGGACGCACATAGCAAATCGAACGGTTGAAAATTTTCAAGTGGCGTGGCTAGGCCGGCGGAGCCGACGACCAACCATGGAAGGCGCAGCGAAAGCCGAGAGTCAGTGGTGTAGCCATAAATATTTGAAGCCATTTCAATCCTGCCTCCCGACGCTCCGATGAGGAGATGAACCGAGGAAGCGGGGAAGCAAGAAGCGTACAGGCCATTACCCAGTGCTGGCACCAACACCGATTCTCTCAGGAAAATGCAAGCATTCCCCTCAGAAGCACCTCATCCAAGCCGGAACCAACTGATCAACTAAGAACCCCAAAAATGCTCCAAAAACAACACGAAATGCGCTCCGTTCATCCGGAAAGCGTACCTCACGTAGCAGCGCGATTTGAGCAGCCACACCCTTAGCTTCGTAGCAGAAAACCATGAAACCCTAGGCCTTCGATCGCCGAGAGCCAAACGCCCATCCTCGAGGTCGTCGTCGGAGGAATAATGGAATGGGGGCATGGCCGCATAGGCGATTGAACTGGATGGGAGCAGGCTGGGACGAACAAAACGAGAGAAAGGAGAACAGAATCTAGCACAAGCGATCTGCAACGCACAAATGAGATCGGACGGCTACAAAAAAATTTGGTGACGTGGCTAGGCCGGCGGGGCGCCCAGCCCGCCGGCCTTTATGGTTTCTAAATGGGATGGTGCTGCTGAGTTCTCCGAGAAGGATATCATCAGGACTGAAAGGAACTCTGGGGTGATCAGCAACATGGTCACGGAGATCCAAGTAAGTGTTGTGCTGTGAGGCTAAATTGTCACCTTGTGTTTTCTCCAATAGTTCTCAGCATGAGTGTTTGAGATAACTAGCATGTTGATGCATCTTGCAAAAAATGTTAGATAAATTGCCTCTTATGTTTGTTTAGATTTTGCAAGTATTAATTTTGTTTTGGCCTTTCGGGTTCTTTCCACAAAATAAAATGCACTTACTATACAATTACTGTGCATTTTATTATCAGATCATTAATGGATGATTTTGGAGATTCATGCAATCATTTTACCTATAATTAGTACATTCATGGATTGGCTGCTCGAGGAGTATATTTTTCCATCTGTCAAAGAACACTGAGTACTAATTTATTCCTGCCATTGGTGGCACTTGTATTTGTTTTTAGGAACTTGGGTAAGACAAAGGTTATCTTAATGAGAGTGTTTTCACATTCATCTTCATTTCCTTCCTCTTGGTAGGTGACTATTCTGCTTGAGTGTATATGATGAAGAAACATAAATTCCATGGCTTTTTATCTCTTCATATGCATGAGCATAGCTCAGTTGTGTTGCTTCTCATCCGATGCATGGAATTTTGTTTGTGCAGCTGTAAAATTACCAGACTACCGAGGAAGATGAAGCAAAAGATGCGGAGTCAGCAGAGATAAGATGGTCTTTGCATGGGGCTAAGACTGTACAAGTTAGTGGAACAACTCTTGAAATGATGCCTTAAGAGTAAAGATTGCCTCAATTCTGAACATTGTTGACTGACTTCTTTTGAAAACTTAATTGTCAAAATTAATTTCATGATTTCATTGTTGACTGACTTCTTCTGAAAACTTGAAAGTCTTGTTCAGAAGGAGGAATTTGAATTTACATGAATACCTTTTGGATATTGCAGTATCAGCGCTCATGTATGGGGAATTTTTGTTTTATTCGAGAATTCATTTGTTCTCGAGCACGTTTATTAGTTTTTGTTTATTCGGTAGTCTTTTGGTTATGGGAAATGATGAAATGACATGGTATATTTCATTGTCTCACTAGATTTTCTATGATGTTTGTTTGATCGACATTTTTGGTTACCAAATAATATTTGCTATGGTGTTGCTGGATGTAATATTTGATCGATATTTTTTAGATTCGTACACATGCTATTGGCTATACTATTCTTTGGCCCCATTCACATGTAATTTTTTTCAAATATTAAACATATAATTCCGTAATATCTTCAAGTTGTGTTATTTATTTAACCCCATGTTGTAATGGAGAGTGGCAAGAATGGACAATAAAGCATAATTTATATTTGTTAGTGAATAAAATTTAGAAATATTTGTATGATACTCTCACTGTTTTTGTGTTTCTTTATCATGGCAATAGTCTTGGACACATTATCTTAATTACTGCATTGCTTGGTTCAAAGTACTCATCAGTTTATTTTTGGTGAAACAAAGAATTGATTGCCAATGCAATCTCATAGATCATTTATTTATAAATTATTATCCAATTAGAAAATATAAAGATATATTAGAATTATAAATGCAAATAAAAGAATTATTATATATTAGTATACACGAAAATATATGTATCTAAAATCCGTCTCTAAAATTCTTAATACACAATGTGGTGTAACTATAAAACGTCGTGCCTATATCTGTAGACGTATAATAAAAATGTATCTACGATATTATTTCTACATTTTTAATACACATTTTGGTGTTACTATGAAATGTGTCATCTGCCACGTCAATCGCCACATCATGTACCAATTGTCTCCATACTTATTATTGCACAATAATGCGTCATTATAAAAAGCGCCTCAATTAGTAGGTATGTTTTGTATATGTATATATAAATTGTATCTAGATTTATTAACCTGCAATTAAATGTTATAATACTACGTAACTACACCATTAGAGGTGTTTTATACACGAGGTGTCTACTAAATTGTATATATATATTTAGATATGCATCTAATGTGTTTATAGAATGTTTCTTTCTTTCGTAGCAACGCTTAAAGAATTCATTTCTATAAGATCTGACACAGTACGTACGAAGACGCTTCTAACATGCTTTATGAAAACATGTCTATATTGACATAAAAATGAAATAAAATATGTCTAACTCTAAAATTTAGCTAATCCTAAATGGAACGACGATGTATATAAATAGCATCGTGTATTACCACCATGGGTCCCAAAAACATTTGACTGGTAATTGCCTCTAAATTATAAATATCTAATTAATTTGACTGCTTATGTTTAATAACATGTAACATTAATATGTCTTTTGCAGCAGGCTATTTGGTTATCAATTATATGCATTCCTGGGATGGTATAAGATTACCATTAATTAGCACAGTGAGTGCCCACATCTTTATATTTGCCTCATGATATTCTATATTACTGTTTTTCTAATAATTATATGTCAAATGCATTTACAAGATAAGAATGTCTTGAGAACAAAGTTTCTTGTAAAAAATACTGAAGTACGATGAGAATGAATGCAAAGAGAACATTCCTGAAGTAATTCAAGAAGTTCTAAAGCATGTTGAAATATTTCAATTTGTATAGCACTTCAGTGCTTTTAAAGGGATTTACATATTTGTTTCGTGTTTAACCAAATAATGATAATATAATTCTTTTTCTTGTTTTACATGGGAACAAATGAGATGCAAATATTATTCCCACATGGTTCTACACTTAGAAAATTAGATCTTCAGTTTGTATTTCTTTCCGACGCCAGCCCCTAATTTAATTGTCTAACAAATATTTGTTTTTCATTTCTTTCGTTGCGTAGCACAGGCACATTACTAGTTATCAATGGACAGAATTAGCAAATAACTTACCTAAAAAATTCCATCCAGCTTCTGAATTTTTTCTAGCGATTTTGTCTGCAGCCATGTGTACGCTGCACTTTGCTGATGCTAGTATGCTCCAGTTGATCAAAGCTAGCAGAACATGTCTAAATCAGAATTTAGTTATCTAGCCAAATGATTTTTATTTAATTCTAATTTATTATAGAATCACTTTACCATAGAATTAAAATCAGAACCCAAATAATTAGAATTTGGTACCAAACGCAACCTTTGTACACCTAAGAGCAAGTATAATAAGCTTATGTAAGCAGGCTACAAGACTTGTCACATCAGATTAGTAGTGAGGTGGAGGAGAGAAGAAAGGAGAGAGAATAAAAGCGGGCTACTAGTTAACAGCCCACTCATACACAGGCTCCAATGAACATTATGAGATGGTGCAGTATGTTACACATTAAATGCATGATACATATAGCCAACTAACTATTATGTTAGTTGACTATTAGATTAGCTACATGTGACATGGTATAAATATAAAGCCAATAGCTAGCTATATTATTAAACTTGCTCTAACCACGAACAGCAAATTGCGGCCTGTTAGGAGGTGGGTCCCACTGAGCAGTGTCACACGCAGGGACGAGTCGAACAGAGTGGCGACACATCCCCCGGCTCGCTCGACCCACCCACCTCTCGCCGTCGCTTCGCCCCCATCTTCCTCCGCCATTGTCTCTCCCCGGCCCGACACCGAGAGATCCTCCAGATCAAGCAGCCTAGGGCCTCGCCTCCTCGCACCGCCCTCCCATCCGCCATGGCCGAGGTCGCCGATGCGCCCAGCCGCGGGACGCCCGGGGGTGCCTCGCCTTCTCCTCCTCCCCCCTCCGGCGGCAGCGGCGGCGGCGGCGGCGGCGGCGGCGACCGGAAGCGTGGCCGCTCGTCCCTGTCGCTACCGCCGCCGCCCCCTGGGCCCCCTCCGCCGGGGCCGCACGGAAAGAGGCACCGTAGGGACGAGGGCGGCGGCTTCGACCGGCGCCGCCTCGGGGGAGTAGGGTACGACATGGATGACAGGAGGTGAGAGGCTTTCGGAACTTTGGTGCGGAGTAGGGAGTGTTAGTAGCTGAAAAAATTGGAGCTTTCGACGATGTTCGCATGATCGGAAACCGTGGTCGTAGTCTCGTTGATTTGTTCAGCTACGGAGGTTAGATGGAGTGTTTAGGTGCAGCATTGCGGAGTTGCTGTGCGCAATCAGTGCTTCCGATGCATGCTATTTTCGATCTGTAACGGTAGGTTTAGACTAGGAACTTAATGACTGAAGATGTTTATGTTTATTGTAGCTTCACAATTTTAGGATTCTCGCCAAAAGGTCCATTTTCGTTCACAGCATTGGCAATATGTTAATGTTTTGTGATAGCTCTTTGTTTAGCTCATGTTGAATCTCACTAAGACCAAAACAACTTGAGCTCTGGGAGGCACTGACTGTGCTTACTAGTCAACTGAAAGCAATGTTAAATTTGGATATTCAAAGGATCCTGTGATAGAACTAAGGGCTTAGGGATCTAAGAATCGTCTAGGGTTAGAGCTAGCAGGGTAGAGCTTAGGTGTGGCGTACCTTGTCTTCTTGCCAGTGGGGATGCCATGGCGCGGTGCTGTGGCGTCATTGAAGTCCGATGTCCGGCGGTGTGGAGGCGAGGGAGGCTTCCCGTCGCTTCGGCACGGCTTAGATCGGTAGCCAGAAATTGGGGAAGCTAGGCGTATGAACACTGTCATTCACACGCCCAACTTTTTCCTTTTATGTGCCGCGCGACAGGGGCCTCTCACCCACTTCAGTTGGGGCGCCCCCGATCAGGGCGCTTGGAGTTAGGGGGTGGTTAGACTAATTCCGAGTCACCAGGGAGGAGAGGGACTCGGTCCCCCTCTCCTCCCCGAGAGCTAATACTAACATTCTCCCCCTAGATCTCGACTTAGTTCTTAACTTAACTTAACATTACACCTATTCCATTATAGATCAATGCACAGAGCATGTTGCATCATAATAGTCAGTTACGCACTATATGACTCAACAACTACAATGCACATTTCCACTTTGAAATAGTTTCTCAACTCATTTTGGGCCCTTATAAATCCATAGATCATAGGCTTTCCTTAAACCCATGTCGACTAAGTGTTCTCTGAACACAGTGGGAGGTAAGCCTTTTATGAGCGGATCCGCAAGCGTTCGCTTGGTACTTATATGCTCTACTTATCATTTGATCTTGGATTCTCTCCTAAACAATATAACACTTAACTTAGATGTGTTTGGCAGCAACACACTACTTGTTGTTATAGGAGAAATATACTGTTGACTCATTGTCACGGTATAACTTAAGTGGTTTTAAAAATGCTGTCAACCACTCTTAAAACCAGAATAAGTTTCTTAAAACATAGTGCCTGTCCGGTGACCTCATATCATACTACAAACTCGGCATACATCGTGGAAGATGCCGTCACAGTTTGTTTGGAGCTTTTCCACGACACAGCTCCCTTTGCGAGTGTGAATACACAACTTAATGTGGACTACTTAGCATTCACTCATCTCGCAAGGTCTTAATTTGAATAACCCGCAATTGCTAGGTTATTTAATCTTTCATACATTAGCATGAGGTCGTTGTGCCTTATATAAAACTCAAGGCTTTCTTAATTTAATCCAGCGATCTATTTCTGGATTTCTGATATCTGCCAAGCATTCCGGCGGTATAAACTTAGTCAGGGCGAATACATAATTGAGCATACATTTGTTTTCGACAGCAGAAGTATATGGAACCAATCTAATTTGATCGATCTCATATTGGTTCCTGGGATACTAAAAGTTCTCAACTTATCACCCTTGACTATCGGATCAGGCGATAGCTTATACGCATGCATACTATATACTTTATCAGTATATCTTCTAGTATGCCGTATGCAATAATCTTAATACCCCCTTAATGGTAATCTTAGAGAAACTCTAGTCCTAACATATAGGAAAATTTCTCCAAGGTTCTTAATGTCAAAATGAGAGGACAATGTTTCTCAGTTTCTAATAGTAGATGGACATTACCACTTGAAAACGGAATGTCATCCACATGCCAAACTGGGAAAATAAATCCCCATTCTTAAACTTAGCACAAATACAATTGTCCTCTTCATCATTCTTAAAACCCAAAATTTTCTAATAGTCTAATTAAATTTCAGATACCCTTACTTAAAAACTTATTAAGTCCATTGGACTTAGATAAAACGGTATCTTAAAATTTCCTTTCATATAGACATTCTCATTTAAAACTTATTGAAAATATCGTCTTTATATCAATTTGATGCAGTTCTAAGACATACAAAATATCTCATTTAATCTGCTTTTTATCTGAGTTGGCACATTATGTACCAAGTTAGAGAGTTGTTCCTTTACTTCTTCATTAGCATCATCTAGAAATACAGATTCCTGAACAACAGAAGCCTCATGTACAATAGATGTCGCTAATGAAGGTCCAAACTCAAGTGTTGGACAAAAGGATACTACCATAGGTACATAGAAAATTGTTCTTGAATCATAGGAGTGGATTCACTAACCCACTTCTCTTCAAGATTAATTTCTCTAAGTACCGTGCTCCCCCTGATTAAAGCATCTTCTAAAAAATGCATATCTCGTTTCTACAAACTTAACATGTCTGTTAGGACATTACAAAACGAGATCACTTAGACTTATCTTTCCAGTCAATAAAATTGACAACTTACTGTCTTAGGACTTTAACTTATTAATATTTGGGTTAAAATATAGCCTTAGCAGGACGACATACTCTTATTCTAAAATAATTTAGAAAATGGTTATCGTCTTGTCCATAATTCTTATGGTGCTTTTAGGCATAGACTTATTAAGGATCCAATTAAAATTATGAATGGTGGTTTGAATGCCTCCATCCATAAATTAATCGGTAGAGTGGAATAATTTACCATACTACTTACTATGTCCACTGAAGCGCGAGTGCACCTTATAGCCACTCTATTTTGCTAAGGTACACCCGATATAAAATACCGGACTATTTTGCCATTTTCTATAGAACCTTGCAAAAGAGTTCGAGAAATCGGCCATACGGGGTATATTGACCGTAGCACGGTCATATCTTACTCTTTTAAACTTTAGATCATGCTGATATAAGAATCAGCCCTAAAAACATCTTAAATTTATCCAGAGCAACTGATGATCTGATCGCTATGATCTGATCGCTCTTAGATTGGATAAATGTTAATCAATTAATTTTAAATCACCGTTGGGCAGAATTAGAATCAATTGAGCTTAAATATAATAACATTATCACCAACGTTGGTCAGGAGATAAAAATTACTACAATCATTAAACTTAATTTCGCGTCTTTCTTAATTTATTTGACGTATTTATCTTAATGCAATATATGCTTGAAACTCAGTCTAAAGAAACCAAAGCGGAAGAATTGACTAAACGTTCAATCCTCCCCCTCGAAATATGGTCCATTAGGTAGTGCCATAATTTCGAAAATACGTCATCAATTCTTTTGCTCTTATCATTATTGTCAGATGATAAAATCATCTTGGGAAAATAAATAAAGTTTGTCATGCTCAAAGGCAAGACTAGTGATTTTATTTCTAAGTGCGAAATTCATCTATTACCATTCTCGTTCATCCATTTTGGGAACTCCACATATTCCTTCATGTGGTGTTCCTCCTTACATGTCTGTACATGCCCTTCAGGACATCATGTTCCTTTATGTGAGCTTATAAGAGGAGTCCTTAGCATCATTAGAACAAGTATTATAATGCTTCTTCCCCTTTATTCGTGTTGCACATTATGACCTAAATCATTATGTGCTTTCTTAATTCTTATACATAGTTTGAAATCAGCATCTACAAACTCCAACACTCTCGCTGTAAGTTGTAGTTGATCACAAAATTATCAGAAAACTTATTGTGACGTCATAATAAAAATTGGACGATAATATCGTCCTCGAGCTCCTTATTCATGGGTTTCAGCTTTGAAAACCATGTCGCAAAAACTTATTAAACTTTTCTTAATAAGCGTGCTAGCATACGCCTTAGAAAAGTCACTTTCAGATACTCTTTGCAGTATCATGACGTGGGATAGAACCCCTAATTGGCTCCATAAAGGAGCTCTTAATCATAATACATTTTGTGTTTCCACTGATTTCCTTTAGTACTATATGTCTTATTTTATTCTCATTTCGGCGAAGTCACGTAACCTTATGACAAAAGCCTCTTGGCTTTCATCCTCTCAGATCACGGGCTTCGCACGCTTAGTTAGACAATCAAGCATTAAAGCAAGATCTATGTCCTATAGCACAATCGCTATCTTAATATCTCATCTCCGGGAACCGTAGTTCTCACAATTGAGAGACTCAATGCCGGAGATATGACTTAGCAAATTTCTAATAAGGAACATTATCAAAATATATATTATAACAGATATAATATGATACATGAAAATTTAACGTTGGTCAAAATCAACATGTGACATGCTTAAAACTTAAAAGGCGAATTAATTCTACATCACCGTTGGGCAGAAATAGGATCAATTCAACTGAACCACAGTAATTTCATCATCAACGTTGGTCAGGAGATAAAATCACTATGTTAACAAAATTCAACATTTATAATGTCAAATCAAATTATCCCGTTGGTTCAAATTTAATTAACAAAATAAATGCTACTTAATTGATAGGGCGAACATGGTACTAATCTTAAAACAGTGTATTCGCAGCGGAAGACTTAAAACTAATTGATACACTGATTAATTACTAATGAAATTCTGAATTTACAGCATGGTACTAATTTTAAACAGTGTAATGACAGACTTAATCTAAACATGCACAACAAAAGACTTAATTTTGATTAATACACTGCTTAAAACAGTAATAAAAATTCTGAATTTAAACTTAAACAAAATTCCTAATAGATATATTTCAATTAAGTGTAGTCCTTGAACTAAATTTAATAAATAAATATCACAAAATTACTGAAAATGCTGCAAAATTCAGAATCAGCAATTTTAAATAGTGTATGCACAACGGAAGACTTAATCTTAATTAGTACACTTATTGAAAACAGCAATAAAATTCTGAAATTTAAACTTAAACATAAAATCTAAACTAATATTCCTCAATTAAATATAGTCTTTAGACTAAATTTAACAAGGAAAATATCATAAAAATACTTACAAATTCTGCAAAATTCAGACTACAATTACTGAGTATGTACAAAATTGTACAAAATTTTCCCCACAACAAACTTATTTTATATCAAAATTTTTGGGCCATTACTTAATTTCCAGAAAATATTAAACAAAAAACAATTACAGAAAATTCTGAAAAATAATAAACGAATTCTGGCCCAAAATACTGATCAGGCCTGGCCCAACAGTACTGTGCGCAGGCCGAAGCCAACTTGGGCCCAGGCCGTCATTTTGCCTCGCGCCGCCGCGCGTAACCTGGGCCTGGGCCGGCTATTGCCCCTCCCGCCTGGGCTGAAACGTGGCCCGATCAACGCTGGCCGTCGGATCAAATCCGACGGCCACGCGCGATCCTCGCCCGCACAAAACCAGCCGCGCCGCGCGCCACAAACCCTAGCCCTCATTCTCCCGCACCCGAGCGCGAGTGCGACAGCGCAGCGGCGGCGTGAGAGCGGGCGCGGCGGCGGCGACCGAGCGTCGGTGGAGAGCGAAGCGCGAGAGCGAGGGCGAAGGCGGCGGAGGCCGGGCACCGCCCGTGGTCCTGCTCGCCGGAGCGCCCGCTCACTCGACGCTGAGCGAGGCCCCGTCGAGTGGGTCCGCGGCGGTGGTCTGAGTCGGACACGGGGAGACGGAACGCCGGCGAGCGGCGGAGGCCCCGGCATCCTCTCTCATGGCCGCCGATGAGGTGAGACCCCACATACCCGGAGCCCTTTTCCGAAACTTAGGTTTAGGGTTAGGGTTAAACCCTAACCCCAATCTTCTCATTTTTTTTGTTTCGATCTGAGTTCTTCGGCCGAACCGAACCTTAATCCCTTTGGGGATTTCTTACCACGGGTGTAGGGTTAGGGTTTCGGGAAGCCTAACCCTCTTCCCCCCCTTTTTTTTGAGTGTTCTGAGTTCTACCGGAGCCCTTTCTTCTTCCTCTCTGTTCTTAGTTTCTCAGAGAAGGGTTTCTTAGGCGTTTTCTTAGGGGATCATAGAAGGTCACAGAGGGGTGCTGAGTCGGGATTTCTGAGGGGATCTGAGGGGATCTTACGGGTACTTACAGCGGGATGCTTAGGGTTTTGCAGAGGGCTTAGGGGATGGGGTTCTTCGTGCCGTGATGGCGTTGGCTCAAGGGAGCCCGACGCCACCCTAACCCTAACTAGCCTAAACCCTAGAACAACCTGATTGCTCTGATACCATTGATAGAACTAAGGGCTTAGGGATCTAAGAATCGTCTAGGGTTAGAGCTAGCAGGGTAGAGCTTAGGTGTGGCGTACCTTGTCTTCTTGCCAGTGGGGACGCCATGGCGCGGTGCTGTGGCGTCATTGAAGTCCGATGTCCGGCGGTGTGGAGGCGAGGGAGGCTTCCCGTCGCTTCGGCACGGCTTAGATCGGTAGCCAGAAATTGGGGAAGCTAGGCGTATGAACACTGTCATTCACACGCCCAACTTTTTCCTTTTATGTGCCGCGCGACAGGGGCCCCTCACCCACTTCAGTTGGGGCGCCCCCGATCAGGGCGCTTGGAGTTAGGGGGTGGTTAGACTAATTCCGAGTCACCAGGGAGGAGAGGGACTCGGTCCCCCTCTCCTCCCCGAAAGCTAATACTAACATCCTGAATTTCTTATATGGAGTAAACATATTTGATATTTGGTGAAGTGTTGCATCTCATTTTCTTATGGATGCATGGTATCTCTATTGGCTTTTCTACTGCGTGGATGTGTTGTTTTGAGTTGGGAACTACTTATGTGTTATAACTATGAGCAGAAATGAATAAAATTAATGGTTTCAGTGCCCTCTGATCTCCTTTTTCTGCGCTTATGCATTACTTTGAGCACCAATGCAGCTTTTCATTTTTGTTGTATTTATGTCCTAGGTATGGAAGTGATCATGGTGGCACAGGAGGAAGAGGTGGATATGGTGATGAGAGAGGCCAGGGTAGACACTTCAATCGTGGACCAGGTATGCATTAGTTTATGTAAGATGTCTTGTATCTACTAGTCTGATTTAAGTCTTACATGAAATTGGAAAAGTAGTCTTGATTTAGTTCTTTTTTTCTCGTTCGTTATTGTTCCTGTCTTCATTTAGATTTCAATATTTTTGATTTCATACTGTCAACCATGCATCACATTATCTAGTCAACACACTGGATTTTGAATGATCGACAAAGTAGATTCATGCCTTAAGATTTTGACTTTAAAAGTGTTAGAGATATATACTCCTTGCTATTGTGTAATATCCGTAGAGTATAAGGGGTTTTCTGCATATTCCATGTGTATATAACTCCGTTTCAGGGCCTCCTGTAAATACAAGTTGCTATTCCTCACATGGTATCAGAGCTAGGGTTTCTCACCCTAGATCTCTTTCCGTCGTCCTGTTCGTGACAACTTATTGGCGCTCTTGGCCGGATCTGGTGTCCTCCCAGTCGAATCGGCTTCTTCCCCATTGCTCTTGGTCGGATCTAGCTTCCTCCCCATTGGTTTGGCTTCCTCCTCACTGCTCCTGGCTAGATCTATCTCTCTCCCGTTGGATCGGCTTCTTCCTATGCCGGTGCTAGTCTCCAAGACGACAGATCTAATGCTGGTCACTCGGATCTGCGACGTCTTTAGGTATGTCCTCCCGCCAGCGTCTCTAGGCCTGTCGCCCCACGCCAACGTCTCTAGGCCTGTCGCCCCACGCCAGCGTCTCTAGGCCCACCGTCTCATGCCGCCGCTACTGGCTACTGGACTGATGCGCCTGTCTAGCCGCTGTTGCCTTTTGCCGCCAGCCTCTCTCACTGGTCGTCGGACCGAAGCCTGCTGGCTGCCGTCGCCTCTGGTTGTCAGCCTCTTCTATACCTACAAAGGTATAGACAGGGTTGGTGTTCTTAAAAAAAGTTGCAGCAGCTAGTCGCTTCCTTTGCGCTCTCACTATTGTTTCACTTGTCTTCATGATGTCTTTGAGCATTGTTTCAGTTCCTCGGTGCCCGGTGATCTTTGATGGTGCCAACTATCGGGACTTCATGCAACATATGCGTGTTCACATGCGCGGCCTTCGTCTTTGGGGTGTTCTTTGTGGCGATATTCCTTGTCCGCCTTCCTTGGAGCCTCTGACGAAGCCCGTGTAGTCGACTATTGACACAGGAGACAAGGCACCTCTTGATATCGCTGCTGCTGCTTTTGAGAAGGTTGTCTCTACCTATTTAGATGCTTTAGAGTTGTACCGTGATCGGTTGTCTGATATTGCTTAGTGGATGGATGATGATGCTTATGCAACATCTATTCTGATTGCTAGTGTGGAGCCCTAGTTATCAGAGCCCTAGTTATCTTTTGAGATTGTTGGGCTCTCTACTGTCTTTCCGATGTGAATTCATCTTCGTCAGACCTATGAGCCGTCAGGGGATGCTCTTTATCTATCTGTTGTTCACTAGGAGTAGTCTCTTCAGCAGGGCGATGCCACAATTGATGCTTTCTATGCTCAGATGTTAGATGTGTGTCATCAGTTAGACTCTTTGTATGTTGTTGGTTGCCACTTTTGTCAGTGATGCTTGGCTCTCCTTGTTGAGCGTGACTTTCGGCCAGTGTTAGAAAAATCAGTGACCGGTAACTGATCGGTCGATCACTGAGTAGGGATTAATCGGTTAATCGGAGGATTAACTGAATTAATCGGTCGAGAATTAATCGGTTCAAAGATTACTTAAACATGTTCCTCCTAACATTAAAAAAATTATAAATTACTAAATTAGTACGTGCAAAAGGTCTGTGTGCTGCTCCATGCATCTATGTCTCTCTCTTTTGCTACTCTAGTGCTCTATGCCCCTATTTCTCTCACATGTACACTTTTTCTCTGACATCTCTCTCACCTGCTCTTTTTTTCCGACGTCTCTTCTCTCACACGCTTTCTTTTTCTCTTTCACATCTCTTTTTACACACTGTGACTCCAAGCTGCTGCGGTTCCCATCTGCCTCTCTTTCATTCTCTCACACCTTAAGTTTCTCTTTTTCTCCGGAAGAGTTAGATCCAGACTAAAAGCAAGCAGAGAGCAAGCTCGGCGGGACTCGAGAGCCCAACGTGGCCATCGCTGGCAGCGCCGGCACGGACCTAGGCGGCAACAGCGCGGACCAGGCGGCGACGACACAAACTCAGCCAACGGCAGTGAAAATAGCGATGGGCAACAACACAGATCAAGAGCGACGGGTGGCGACGCAAGCGATGGAGACTGGTGACTGGAAATGTGAAATAACCTGAACTTGAACCCTAGCTTCAGCCGATTAATCGGTGGGTTAAGCCGATTAATCGGGTTGACCACCGATTAATCGGCGGTCAACAGCCGATTTATCGGCCCACCGATTAATAGCTCGATTATAGCCTAAATTAACTGGAGAGATGCCGATCACCATTTAATCGGCCGATTTTTTCCTCACTGCTTTCGGCATCTCTACGAGTTTCTAACTCATCTTTGTCTAGAGTTTGAGCAGGGTCGGGCTCAGCTGCTTGCTCGACACCCTTGTGTTGCGCTTGTGGAGGCTCTTACGGAGTTGTGCTTAGAGGAGACTCGTTTCCGTGGCTTCGGACTGCTGCTTCTTCCTTCAGTGCTGGTTGCTCGTCCACTTATGGCACCTACGTCTTCGATTACACCGTCATCTGCTCCCTGTGTGAATCTTGCACCCACTTCAGGTGGGGGGCCTGCCCACGCTGTACCTACTTTAGCAAGGCAGGGAATGTCGAGGTGAACTGCTACCGGAAGAAGAAGCATCTTCGATGTTCCTCTGGTGCTCTCACTCCGGCTACCTCCTCGACTACCCTGTCGCCTGACACTTAGTAGGAGATTGTGATGTTGCTTCGTCGCTTGGTTGCCACCTCTCCAGCTCATGTTCGCTGGTCAACTTACTAGACTTTGACTTTGACTATGGTCAAGATCATCGCACATGTGCTCTGATTGGTATTGGCCCCCGGTGCCATGATTCTTAGCGTCTATGGGAGCTTGACTGGCTTCGTCTTCTTTTCGCTGCTATCGCCGATCTTTCTGCTTCTTTGACTACTGACTCTTTCCAGCAGTGGCATCATTGTCTAGGTCATGTTTGTGGATCACGACTGTCTTCTTTAGTTCATCATGGTCTTTTAGGGTCTGTTTCAGGTGACATGTCCTTAGATTGTCAAGGTTGTAAGCTTGGCAAATAAATTCAGCTTCCTTATCCTCATAGTGAGTTAGTGTCTTACGTTCTTTTGATATTCTTCATTCAGATGTATGGGGTCCGACTCCCTTTGTTTCGAAAGGGGGTCATTAGTACTGAAAGAGGATGACTGGGAAAAATAGTAGATTGATTATGGGAGGACAAGGGAGATATTCAAAGTTGTACCAACTATCGAGGGATTAAGCTCATGAGCCACACTATGAAGCTTTGGGAGAGAGTTATTGAGCATCGCCTAAGAGGAATGACGCATATCACCATGAACCAATTTGGATTCATGCCTGGAAGGTCAACCATGGAAGCAATTTTTTTAATAAGACAGGTCATGGAGCGGTATAAAGAGCAGAAGAAGGACTTGCACATGGTTTTTATCGACTTGGAAAAGGCCTATGATAAAATACCTAGGAATCTCATATGGTGGGCATTGAATAAGCATAAAGTCCCAACAAAGTATGTTACGCTCATTAAGGACATGTATGACAAGGTTGTGACTAGTGTCCGAACAACTGATGGTGATACAAATGTTTTCCCGATTAACATAGGACTACATCAAGGTTCAGCGTTGAGCCCTTATCTATTTGCCTTAGTGATAGATGAGGTCACGAGGGATATACAAGGAGATATCCCTTGGTGTATGCTTTTCGCTGATGATGTAGTTCTAGTAGATGAAAGCCGGGAGGAGTAAATAGAAAGCTAGAGTTATGGCGTCAGACCCTAGAGTCAAAAGGATTTAGAATTAGCAGGACCAAAACCGGGTATATGAGATGTGACTTTGGTACTACAATTAGTGAGGATGGAGATGTAAGCTTGGGAGGCCAAGTAGTACCAAAGAAGGTCACCTTCCGTTATTTGGGATCGATGCTTCAGAGAGATGGTGATATTGATGAAGATGTTAGCCATAGGATCAAAGCGGGGTGGATGAAATGGCGTAAAGCATCGGGAGTCCTATGTGACGAGAGTGCCACAGAAGTTGAAAGGCAAGTTCTACAGGACGGCGATTAGGCTTGCTATGTTATATGGGGCTGAGTGTTGGCCTACTAAGAGGCGGCATATCCAACAACTATGTGTCACAGAGATGCGTATGTTGCGTTGGATATGTGGGCACACAAGATTGGACCGAGTGAGAAACGATGACATAGGCGATCGGCTAGGAGTAGCGTCAATTGAAGAAAAGCTTATGCAACACCGGTTGAGATGGTTTGGGCATGTCCAACGGAGACCCCCAGAGGCACCGGTGCACAGAGGTATCATAAGACGGGTCAATAATGTGAAGAGAGGTAGAGGGCGACCAAACTTGACATGGGAGGAGGCAATCAAAAGGGACTTGAAGGAATGGAATATCCCAAAGGAGTTGTGTTTGGATAGAAGTGCTTGGAAAGAAGCTATCCACGTGCCCGAACCGTGATTAGGCCTTTTCCCTTTTAGTGCTCTTAAAAGCTTTTCCCCTCCCCTTTCTTTCTCTCTTTTTGGTGACTTCTTGTTGGGTTTCAACTCTAGCCTACCCCAACTTGCTTGGGACTAAAAGGCTTTGTTGATGTTGATGTTGATTATGGGAGGAGCCCAAGGCTCAGTACATATAGGCAAGGATGTCCCAGGAATAGGAAAGATCTAATCTAGAAAGGAAAGAGCTAATCAGAGCTAATCTAGGGAATCCTTGCCAAACATAACCAACACTACCAAAACCAGGGAGGGAGGCAGCAGCCGCACCCCCTAGGGTTGCAGCCGAACCCCCTAGGCCCGTGGGCCTATACATCACGCTAACACGCCCCCGCAGTTTGAATGTCGGTGCTTAGCCACGGACATTTAGACTGGACCGAAACTCAGTGAACACCGAAGAAGGCAGCCCCTTCGTGAAGACATCGGCGAACTGGGATGTCGTGGGAACATGAAGAACCCGGGCACCCATGGCGACCTTCTCACGGACGAAGTGAAGATCGATCTCGATGTGCTTCGTCCGTTGATGTTGTACCGGGTTGGAGGACATGTATACTGCGCTGACATTATCACAGTAGACAATTGTGGCGCGGTGAAGCGGAATGTGGAGCTCGTGGAGGAGCTGGCGTAGCCAAGAAGCCTCAACAACACCATTGGCGACAGCGTGGTACTCAGCTTCTGCACTAGAGCGAGAGACAATATTCTGATGCTTGGAGGACCAGGAGACCAAGTTGTCGCCGAGGAACACAGCATAGCCCGAGGTGGACTTGCGCGTATCGGGACAACCAACCCAGTCAGCATCAGAGTAAACCACCAAGTCATCCTGAGTCGACGGTCGGAGATGAAGACCCAGGTGAAGAGTACCCCGAATGTACCGAAGAATGCGCTTGAGAGCTGCCAAGTGAGGCTCTTGCGGATCATGCATGTGAAGACAGACCTGCTACATGGCGTAGGCAATGTCGGGCCGTGTGAAGGTCAGGTACTGCAGGGCGCCATCAAGACTGCGGTAATCTGACGGGTCGGCGACTGGAGCTCCAGAGTCGGCTGAGGTCTTGGGACTGGTGTCGACAAGCGTAGTACAAGGTTTGCACTCCGCCATGCCAGCACGATCCAAGATGTCCAACATATACTGCCGTTGAGAGAGAACCATACCATCAGCAGTGCGCTGAACCTGCATCCCCAAGAAGTGATGAAGTTCTCCTAAATCCTTCATAGCAAATTCCCGCTGGAGAGCCAGGATGACCTTCCGCAGAAGATGTGTCGACGAGGCAGTGAGAACAATATCGTCGACATAGAGGAGCAGATAGGCCATGTCAGAACCTCGGTGGTAGACGAACAATGAAGTGTCTGACTTGGCCTCCACAAAGCCGAGGGAGACCAGGTACGTGGCGAAGCGGCTGTACCAAGCACGAGGAGCCTGCTTCAACCCATAAAGCGACTTGTTCAGGCGACAAACAAAGTCAGGGTGAGCAGGATCCTCGAATCCGGAGGGCTGATCAGCGAACACCGTCTCTGTCAGGGTGCCATGAAGGAAGGCATTCTTGACGTCGAGCTGGTGAACTGGCCATTGGCGGGAGAGAGCCAGAGAGAGCACCGTGTGGACTGTGGCAGACTTGACGACGGGACTGAAGGTTTCGGCAAAGTCAACTCCAGGACGCTGGGTGAAACCACGAAGGACCCAACGAGCCTTGTAGCGTTCCAGAGAACCATCGGCGTGGAACTTGTGCTTGAAGATCCACTTGCCCGTGACAGTGTTGGCATGTCGGGGGTGAGGAACCAAGTCCCAAGTCTGGTTCTGGAGAAGCGCTGTATGCTCTTCCTCCATAGCAGCCCGCCAATTGGGATCGGCAAGGGCACTACGGAAGGTCTTCGGAACCGGAGACAGGGGCGCAACATGGTACAGGATCGGCACGCAGAAGTCGTCCTTGGCCCGAGTCACCATGCGATGCTGGTTGACCGTGGGTGGGACGACGACAGCACCTCGAGGAAGAGGGCCGGGTGCTGGAGGAGCAGCCGGTGCTGCAGGGGCTGGCACAGGAGTCGGTCCAGCCGGGGCTGGGGCGGCTGTCTTGGGACGCCTGGAGTAGACGCGCAGAACTGGGGGCGGCGCGCCTGGTGGAGACGGTGCCGCGTGTGGCAGCGTGGGGAAGCCCGTTGTCCCGCACGTGGGAGTGCGGAGGAGGCCGGCGTGGCCGCGCGTGGCGAGGACAGCAGTGCCCCGGTCGGTGAGGAGGGAGTCGAGGCCGCGCGTGGCGCAACACCCGCACGTGGGAGTGCTGGGAACCCCGGGGGGACTGGGGGCGCAGGAAGAACAACACCACGAGAGCCCTGGAGATCCTGCATAAGACATGGTCGGCAGTCCTATAGGAGGGACTGTCGGGTTAGGGAATTCATCTAAAAAGGTGAAGTCCGCAGCCATGGGCGGCTAGGGCTGCTCGGCGAAAGGGAAGGTGGACTCGTCGAAGACAACGTGACGAGAGATGATGATTCTATTGGTGGTAGGATCAAGGCATCGGTATCCCTTATGGTGAGCAGAGTAGCCAAGGAAGATGCAAAGGGCAGAACGAGGTGCAAGTTTGTTGGGAGCGGTGGCCGAGAGATTGGGATAACACTTACAACCAAAAACACGGAGATGATCGTAGGACGACGCATTACCAAGCAGGGCAGAGTGCGGGGTCGAGAAATCGAGCGTCTTGGTTGGTAAGATGTTAAGGAGGAGGGTCGCAGTGTGCAACGCCTCGGCCCAATATGGAGGGGGCATGCTCGCCTGAAACAGAAGAGAGCGGATGACATCATTAGTGGTACGAATAATCCGCTCCACTTTACCATTCTGTGGGGACGTGTAGGGACACGACATGCGAAACAAGATGCCATGAGTGAGGAAGAAGGTGCGGGCGCTGGAGTTGTCGAACTCCTTGCCGTTGTCACTCTGGATGGCCTTAACGTGGGTGCCGAACTGGGTAGACACATAGGCAAAGAAGTTAGACAGAGTGGTAAAAGTGTCAGATTTCAGGCGTAAAGGGAATGTCCACAAGTAATGTGAGCAATCGTCAAGAACAACAAGATAATATTTGTAACCAGAGACACTAGCAACAGGTGATGTCCATAGGTCACAATGAATAAGATCAAAATTGTTTAACGCCCGAGACGCTGAAGTACCAAAAGGAAGACGAACATGTCGTCCCAACTGACACGCATGACATATAGAATCCAAACTTTTATTACAAGCTGGAATAACTGAAGCGAGTTTGGAGAGGGCCTCGCAACCAGGATGGCTGAGGCGACGGTGCCATAGGTAAGGTGGCGAAGAGCTGGCGACAAGGGAGTGAGCGACAGGCAGCTGCAAGGGGTAGAGCGGACCGGAGCTATTGCACCTGATGATCACGTTCCGCGAGAGAAGATCCTTCACAGAACAACCATACGGGTCAAACTCCACAGAGCAATTGTTATCGACAGTAAATTGGCGAACAAAAATAAGATTCTTGATAAGCTGAGGCGAAACAAGAACGTTATTTAAAACAAGGGGGCCAAGTTGCGCCTTGCCGATGGCAGTGACGGGCAAGAGCGAACCATTACCGACAACAATGGATGTGGGAGAGGGAAACCGAGGGATTGAGGAGTGAGAGAGAGTACCATCATGAGAGGTCATGTGAGAGGAAGCACCGGTGTCAAGGTACCAGTCGTTGTTCACCGGCGGAGTGACCGTCATGGTACTGAATGTAGAGGCCAGCGAGTTCTGGTCCCAAACCGGAGAGCCCACCATGGGCTGGTAGTGGGACGGCACCAGCTGCTGCGGCTGGAAGGCCTGCTGGACGGAGACGCCGGGGGCCGGTAGGTAGGCCGGCTGGGGGAGCTACATCTGCTAGGCCAGCAGAGCCTGCTGCTGAGGGCCGGCGCAGCCCTGAGGGAGCGGGGCCAGCGGGGGAGTCCGGGGATTGGGCCACATTTGAATGGACCCGGTCCACGGATTGTAGACGGAGGGCCAGGTCGCGCCGGACCCAGCAGGCGCCCCAGGTGCGGAGGAGGGAGCAGGGGGAGCGCTGGGGCCTGGAGCAGAGTCGCTGCCAGCCCGGCGGTCCTTCTTCTTCTTGTTCTTCGACTTGGGGGCGCCACCACCGGTCCGAGAAGGGCCACCGCCGGTCGCTGCAGGCTGGCGAGAGGAGCCAGTGGCGAGAAGAGCAGTGGAGGGGGCAACAGGGTGCTGCACCATGTTGATCTCCTCGAGAAGGAGCTCGTTGCGGACGGCGGCGAAGGAGGGGAACGGGCGCCCATGCCGGAGATGGACGCCAATGTCCTTGTAGCGCTCGTTGAGCCCACGAAGCACATTGAGGACCAAGGTGCGGTCAGTGACGTGCTCGTTGAGGTCAGCGAGGTCGTCGACCATCTTCTTGAAGCGCTTGCAATACTCGGTGATGGAGAGATCACCTTGAGCAAACGCGCGAAATTGGGCGTCGAGGTGGAGGGCGCGGGTCTCCTGGTTGCCGAGGAAGTGATCCTCGATGGCGAGCCAGGCCTCACGGGCGGAGGCGCGGTGGTCGATCACGGCGTCGGCGAGGTCAGCGGAGACCGTGCTGTAGAGCCATGACTTGACGACGGCGTCCATCTGAGTCCAGTCAGCAAGGGCCAAGACGGAGTCACTGTGGACGTGGTCCAACAGCGAGTATTTGGTGACGGCGAGGAGGAACTGCTCGCGCCAACGGGGGTAGTTGCCGGCGGTGTCGAGGACGGTCGGCACTAGGCTGCGTGCGTTCTGCACGGAGACCGCCTGGGCGTGGAGGTTGAGGATGGCAGCGGCCTCGTGGAGCACCATGGCGTGGGTGACGCTCATGTCGCCGCCCGCGTGAGGCTGTTCGACGGGATCAACCGCGGCGGCGGCGGCGGCCCGGGCCTTGGCCGCCCGAGCGAGGGCAGCGCAGACGCGCTCCGCGGCGGCGTCGCGCTCGTTGGAGGCGTCGACGGCTTCCTGCTCAGCGGCCTGAGCGGCGGCTAGAGCAGCCTCGCGGAGGGTGCGGCGAGCCTCGGCGTCGGTCTGCGAAGGAGCATCGCTGTCTTGGCGAGGCTTATCGGCAGGATCGACGTGGGAGGGGGGAGGAGTCCCAACCATACCGATGCACAACTAGTGTGCGGAGGGGCAGCGGAAGGGCGAGAGAGAAGAGTCCCGGTCTCGTGATACCATGAAAGAGGATGGCTGGGAAAAATAGTAGATTGATTATGGGAGGTGCCCAAGGCTCAGTACATATAGGCAAGGATGTCCCAGGAATAGGAAAGATCTAATCTAGAAAGGAAAGAGCTAATCAGAGCTAATCTAGGGAATCCTTGCCAAACATAACCAACACTACCAAAACCAGGGAGGGAGGCAGCAGCCGCACCCCCTAGGGTTGCAGCCGAACCCCCTGGGCCCGTGGGCCTATACATCACGCTAACAAGTACTATATTATCTTTGGGCATGTCCAACGGAGACCCCCAGAGGCACCGGTGCACAGAGGTATCAGGGGAGGAGATAGGACCCCGCAGGATTATCCTTGCGCCTGAAGTCTCCTCCCCTATATATGTACATGCATTCTCCCTTGATCAATATATCAGCTATTCATCCAAATCCCATCTACTTTCAAATGTGAAGAGAGGTAGAGGGCGACCAAACTTGACATGGGAGGAGGCAATCAAAAGGGACTTGAAGGAATGGAATATCCCAAAGGAGTTGTGTTTGGATAGAAGTGCTTGGAAAGAAGCTATCCACGTGCCCGAACCGTGATTAGGCTTTTTCCCTTTTAGTGCTCTTAAAAGCTTTTCCCCTCCCCTTTCTCTCTCTCTCTTTTTGGTGACTTCTTGTTGGGTTTCAACTCTAGCCTACCCCAACTTGCTTGGGACTAAAAGGCTTTGTTGATGTTGATGGATGATTTCTCTCACCACACCTGGATTTAGTTCATGTCTTCTCATAGTGAGGTATTACCTCTCTATAAGCAGTTTGCCACTATGATCCGCACTTAGTTTGACACTCCTATTTGTGTCTTTCGCGCTGATTTTGTTGGTGAATTTTTGTCTGGGCATCTTCGCTCTTTTCTTGCTGACCAAGGTACGTTGTCTTAGTTCTCCTGCTCTGGAGCTCATGCTTAGAATGGTGTTGCTGAGCGCAAACATCACCATCTCTCCTCGAGATTGCTCGTGCGCTTATGATTGCCTCCTCTGTTTCGCCTCATTTTTGGGCTGAGGCAGCCTCTACTGCCACATACTTGGTTAATATCGAACCCTCTTCTGCTCTCAAGGGTGGGATTCCTTTCGAGCGTCTATGTGGTCGTCTTCCTAACTACTCTGTTCTTCACCTTTTTGGCTGCCTCTTTTACGTTCTTCTCGCCCCTCGTGAACGTACCAAATTGATTGTTCAATCTGTTGAGTGTGTATTCCTTGGCTACAATGCTGAGCATAAGGGTTATAGGTGTTGGGATCCTATTACTCGTTGGATACGTATTTCGTTGGATACGTATTTCTTGAGATGTTACTTTTGATGAGTCGTGTCCTTTTTATCCTTGACCCACATCTTCCACTTCTTTAGTGTCCTTGGTCGAGCCTCTATCCTTTCTCACTTTTCCTGCCAAGCCTATTTCTTCCGTTTTTCATGGGCACCGTTGCCACTTTCTTTACTATGCATACTTTGGTGCCTTCCACGCCTTTGGCCTCCTCGTCTCATGCTCCTATTATTTCTTTGCCGCTTTCTTTACTATGCATACTTTGGTGCCTTCCACGCCTTTGGGCCTCCTCGTCTCATGCTCCTATTATTTCTTTGTCGCTTTCTTTACTATGCATACTTTGGTGCCTTCCACGCCTTTGGCCTCCTCGTCTCATGCTCCTATTATTTCTGGTCTGGTTGAGCCTTTTTCTTTAAACTACACTCGTCATTCTTGTGTTGTCTCAAATCTCGCTGAGCCGCTTTCTGATAAGCCATCTCCTTGTGATTTAGCTCTGTCCTCTCTTCGGTACTCTCTTCGTGATCGCCAAATCGATTCGACCTCCCAATCGTTTTGGCTTTGCTGGAGCCGTTCCTATTGAGTTGTCTTCTTATCAGAGGCTGTTATTCATCAGGAATGACAACATGCGATGGCTGAGGAGCTTGCTGCTCTTGAGCGCACTAGCATGTGGGATCTTGTTCTGCTTCCCCCACATGTTCACGCCATCACGTACAAGTCAGTCTATAAGGTTAAGACTCCCTCTGATGGTTCTCTTGAGTGTTGTAAGGCTTGTCTTGTTGCCCGTGGTTTCTAGCAGGAGCATGGTCGTGACTATGATAAGACTTTTGCTCTGGTAGCCCACATGACTAAAGTGCGCACTCTTCTTGTTGCTTCTGTGCGTCAGTAGTCTATCTCCCAGCTTGATGTCAAGAATGTCTTTCTTAATGGTGAGTTGCATGAGGAGTGTTAGACTATGTGTCTGGCCCTTGTATGACCCTTATAGGCTACTATTATTATCCACCTACCCTTCTAGGGTTTGGTGAGGAATCTAGTCTAATTCTTTCTTGGTATCAGAGCCCTAGGGCTCTCTCTTCTCCCCTCTCCTCTCTCCCTCTCCAGTAGGTCGTCGTCGTCATCGCCATGGCCGGCGAGCAGCCTCCATCGTCGGCGCCAGCCTCCTCCTTCCCACTCCTCCCCTCCCTCTCCGCATCGCCAGAGTTGCTGGCAGGCAGCTGTCGCGACCGGATCTAGCGCCGCCGCGACCGGATCTAGTGAGCACGCTCCCGCCGCCGGCACAACTGCCGCCGTCGCAGGCGCAACTGGCCTCGGCTCGGTGGCGGGTGGGCTGGCCGCTGCCCCAGGTGTCCTGACCCCGTGCGTTGCCACCGTGCCGATCTTCACCGCGCTACCGACCTCCTCCACTAGCGCGCCGCTGGCCTCTTTCACCGCCGCGTCGCCGCTGCTGGCCGCCGTTCCCATCCCCGCAGCCGGATCTGGCGCCGGCGTGGTCGGATCTGGCCACGACTCGGCTGCCACGGGTTGGTAGGCTGCCGCTGGCTCCCCTGCTACCGTGTCGCTCCTACTGGCCGCAGTTCTCCTGGCTCCCGCCGTCGTGGGTTGGCAGCTCACCGTCGCGCATGTACTAGCCCCGAGCGCTGTCGCCGGCCTCCCCGCTGCCGCAGCCATCTACCCCGTCGCCGTGTCGGTATCCACCACCTTAGGCTCCGGCGATGTGGATGTCGCCGATGCCGTGCTTGCCGCCGTCCTCACCACTGCCAAGACCGCTGCCGCCGCTGCTCGGGAGCGTGAGCGGGCGATCGCTCTTGTTTGGGAGAGTGCTCGCTAGGCTATCGACGCGTTGGCCCAGCATGTTGCTGAGGCCGAACGCCATCTCGGGGTGGTCCTCTCTCCTGCGACCACCTCGCTGATCCTCCTGCCCTTGCCGCCGCGGATCCGGTCGTCGCATAGCTCCACGTCCAGGCGGCTGATGTCCAGAACATCCGACCGCTCGTACCGGTCAGGCTTGACCCTTCTCCCTCCTTCACGTGCTGGTGAGATTTGGTGCTCGTCACGCACTAGCGCTACGCCCTGGATTACCACATCATCGTCGACACTCCAGTGGTCGTCCGGGGGTTGGTGTGGCGGCGCATGGACAACATGGTGCTATCTTGGATCCTCGGCTCCGTCACCCTCGAGCTGCAAGACATTGTGCGGGAGCTTGGTGGCACCGCCCGTCATGCCTAGATCGTGATCGAGGGGCAATTCCTTTGGAACTGCGGGGCCCGTGCTCTCCAGTTGGACGCTGCTTTCCGCACCTTCGTCCAGGGGATCTCTCCATCTCGGAGTACTGCCGTTGCATGAAGAGGATGGCGAACTCCCTTCGAGATCTCGGAGAGCCTGTTGCGGAGCGCACCCTTGTTCTCAACATCCTCTGCGGCCTCGGCGACGCTTACGCTCACCTCTGCGGCCTCGGCGACGCTTACGCCCACCTCCGTGGCCTCGGCGACGCTTACGCCCACCTCCTGACGTGGATCACGAGGACGGTGCCGTTCTCGTCCTTCCATAAGGTTTGAGATGACCTTGTCCTCGAGGAGCTTACCCGGGGTCTCGCTCCCACGCCTGCCACTGCTACTGCTCTCGCCACCTCCGGCTCCAGCAGGCCCACCTCCGCCCCACCGTCAGTGCTAGCCCCTTCTCTTCTCGGTGCTCCTCCCGCCGGATCCACCAATGGTGGGGGTGGGGGTGGTGGCAGCCCTCGTCGCCAAGGGGGGCTGTGGGGTCACGCTGGTCGTGGTCCTACCTCCGCTACACTGGCTTCTGCCACCGTGAGTGCGCCCTGGCCATCCTTCTCCTACGTGTGGTTGCAGCGCATTTCCATGTGGCCTGGCCAGTTCATAAGAGGGGCTCCTCGGCCGTCCACACCACTTGCGGCCATGCTCACTGGGCTAGACCAGCACGCGCTACCTCAGGTCTAGCCGGTGCAGCACCCACCACCTCCGGCGTGGGCACCGTGGTCCGGCGGGTGGGACCAGGCGGCTCTTGCACAGTCCTTCAGCACCTTGGGGTTGACACCACTCGTCGCCACGGACTGGGTGGCCGACTCGGGTGCCTCCTACCACACCACTCCTCACGCCGGTATACTCTCTTCCAGCAGGCCGCCCTACCTATCTTGCCCCTCTTCCATCATGGTTGGCAATGGCTCGTGTCTTCCGGTTACCTTCGTGGGTGATGCGAATTCTTGTGTTTCTTTTCGCCTTCACAATGTTCTTGTTGCTCCTGATATTGTTCATAATCTTCTTTCCATTCGCCAATTCATTTCTGACTGTTGGACTATGGATGAAAAGCCCCCACCTCTCCCACTATAACGCCTAGGTTTTATGGTTGGGTTGGCTTGGTGGGGTGAGCCTAACATGGTATCAGAGCCAAGGTCTTGGGTTCGAACCCCCCTGGCCACGCATTTCCGCTGCGCGATTTCCCCTGCGCCTCTTTCGTGTGCTGAGACCTGTTGTGGGCTACGCCGGTCTCTAGAACGTGCTGCGGGCTACGCCGGGCTCGCACGCCGTAGGGGGAATGTTGGACTATGGATAAAAGCCCCCACCTCTCCCACTATAACGCCTAGGTTTTATGGTTGGGTTGGCTAGGTGGGGTGAGCCTAACACATTTCTGACAACTCTTGTTCTGTTGAATTTAACTCTTTTGGATTGACTGAAGGATTTGGTCACCTGGCGTCCTCTTCTCCGCTGTGACAACTCTGGACCTCTCTACATGCTTCGCCTTTCGCCTTCCGCTGCTCCACCTTCGACTTCACCTTTGTCCGTGCTTACTGCCATAGCTTCCTCCACCCTCTGGCACCATCGGCTTGGTCACCCCGACGTCGACATTTTGGCTCAGCTTTATAGTAGCTCCTCTGTTCCATGTACTAGGTTGCTAGTGAGTATATTTGTCATGCGTGTCAGTTAGGTCGCTATATTCGTTTACCTTTTCCTGTTTCTTTCTCGCATGTTGTTCATGCCTTTGACCTTTTTCACTGTGACTTGTGGACATCTCCAATCATGAGTATTTCTGGCTATAAATATTATCTGGTGGTTCTTGATGATTTCTCTCACTACTCATGGATTTTTCCTCTAAGTTCTAAGTCAGACGCCTTCCCCACGCTCACTCACTTCTTTGCTTGGGTGTCCACTCAGTTCGGTGTTACTATCAAGGCGTTTCAATGTGATAATGGGCGTGAGTTTGATAACTCCGCCTCCCGGGCCTTCTTCCTCTCCAAGGGAGTCCAGTTGCGCATGTCGTGTCCCTATACCTCCCCTCAGAACAGTAAGGCTGAGCACATGATTCGTACCATTAACAATGTTATGTGTTCGATGCTTTTTCAGGCTTCTGCTCTCGCTCGCTTCTGGGCTAAGAGCCTCCTTATTGCCACTTACTTGCTCAATCGCCTACCTTTCAAGGCCATGCGCGCTCCCACTCCTCACCATGCCTTGTTCGGTACCCCTTCTTCCTATGCTCACCTTCGCGTCTTCGGGTGCGCCTGCTATCCCAACACATCTGCCACTACTCCTCACAAGCTTGCGCCCCGCTCGACCCTTTGTGTGTTTTTCGATTACTCCCCCGACCACAAGGGGTACCGTTGCTTTGACCTCTCTTCTCATCGTGTCTTTGTCTCGCGACATGTCATCTTCGTCGAGTCGGTTTTTTCTTTCTCTGCCGACTCCACTCCCGCCTTTGACCTTGAGTTGGAGTCCCTGTTTTTGATTGACTCGGTGGTTTAGCCACCTTTGTCTTCTACAGGTACACCTCCAGCTATTCCGGCGGCTCTACCGCCACCTGACATGCCTTGTGTGGACACGGCGCTGCCCATCGCGCCATGCGCGGCCCCGGAGTCCATGGCTGTGCCACGCATGGCCACTCCACCGCCGCACACGCGGCCACTCCACCGCCGCCTGGCGTGCCTAGTGTGGCCCCGGCGTTGCCCCCCATGCCATGCGCGGCCTTGGAGTCGCCTGCCGCACCTGACACGGCCTCAGCCGTGCCTTTTTGCGGCCACAGAGTCCCCTGCTGCACCTACCTTTGTCCTGGAGTTGCCTGCCTCACCATGTGCGGCTCCGGCGTCTTCTTCCCGCTATGCTGATCCTGTGCGCGTCTACCAGTGGCGCCCGACGGTTGCTGCACTGGCTCGCTCTCATGATGAGCCGCCGGTGTACCATCCACCCATCCTTCACTGCGATCCCCGCTACACTCACCCGATGATTGAGAGGATAAGTCTATGTGTGTTTTGGCATGACATGTTCTTTGGCATGATATGTGTGATATCCATGTGTGGACAAGTTTGCTAGGATTTAGGGTATAAGAGAGGAAAAAGAAGGGCTTTAAATGGGCTCTTGGATTGGGCTTCAAATGGGTTGTTGGACTGGACTTTAAATGTTCTAACTTTAAATGTGCTAGTGCAATTTTGCCCATATATTCTCATCATTTCTACTCTTCTTTCGTTTTGTAATGCATTGTTTCACCTTATGCCTTACCACTTAAAAGGTAAAAAAGTACTCTGACACTAAGCCTCATCTTACCACCTTGATAACTATGACTGCTACTATCATGTGCCACGCAAGAGCGGGGCTGTAGTAGGCCAGCCCATAGCCCAATCAGGCCGTGAACCGTACCGCCGGTACTTTAGCAGATTAATAGTTAGAGATCAGATTAGGTTAAGAATCCATTAGGTTAAGATTCTAAATCAGTTAGGATTGAGTAGATTAAGGTTGTTAGAATCAGATTAGAGTTGTTAGATTAGATCAAACTTGTGTCTATATAAACATGGCTGATGTACTAGAAGTCTTATCGAGTGTTTAGAAAAGGCTTTGCCTCTCTATTGTATCCCTGCCTCGGCGGTGCGACGTGGAGCGTATGCTTTGTCACGCCGACGAGGATCAGAACCTCGATCAATTCTTTATTAGTTATCAATTTAGTCATAATGTTTTGCTATCCCCCGTCCGTGGAATCCTTGTACCCGTGACAACTTGGTATTAGAGCCCACAGGTTCGTCCACCACGCCTCTTGCAGGTCCGGGTTCAGGGAAGGACGCCAATTCCACCGACGACAACATCGGCAAATGTTTGGATTGCCTCGAAGAGCTAGTTCGCACCATCGTCGGCAAACTCAACGACATCGACATACAACAAGGACTTAGCCTTGCTGTCTTACGCCTGTAGAAACAGATCTTCGGGGTAGGCGAATGCACCCTAGTAGACGTATTGCCGGCAACGTCAATGGCAACAACCAAAGCAGTAGGCAGTATTGGCACTCAAGGGAATCTATTGGCACCCAATCAAGGAAGTGGGCGCGGGGACCCTTGCCAGACCAACATGGGGAACCCTCGCCAGACCGACAACAATGATAGGGCTGACTAGGAGGACCTTCCCACCTCGCAATCAGGAGATAAGACGCTTGAATCCTCGTCAGGCCAGCGACGACAATAGCGACAACCAGGGCGGTGAATCAGCGCGTCAAGTATGCATACTTCTACCTCCTGGATGACGTGCAACTATGGTACCACTGCCTTGGGCTCAATGGTGGACCACCATCATGGAACCACTTTGTTCAACTGGTACATACACGGTTTGGTTCCCCGCTGACTGAAAGTCTAATGGCAGAGCTTGCTGTGACCCAGGTATCACCGAGGCACACTAGATTCAACCCTTCATGGCAGGGCTCAGCCAGTCGCTGCACACCGATGTCGCTCTATAGAAACCCGCCACTCTGGAAGAAGCCATCATGTATGCGCGAGCATATGAACTGCGCAACGTGTCATGGGACACCAGCCAATCACTGTTAACCTGCACTCCAAGCCGCTCCTCTAAGCCAGCAACACTCGGTGCTAGAGCCGGCCTCGCTAGGGCTTGCAGCATCCTCATCGGTTTCAGTTAACAGGCCGCCATCCACCACTGTGCTTCTCGTCGGAAGAAATTGATCAACGTCGGAAGAAGGGTAGGTGTTTCCATTGCAATGAGCTGTTTACGAGCAGCCACAAGTTGTAGTGCAAGCACATATTCGTCATCGAAGTGGTGAATTATGGCGAGGACGATAACTCATAGCTCGAGGACGAGCTGCTTTTCTAGGTAGAGAGAAATGTCATGGGCAGGAAGGGGGCGGATAAAGGCCCAAAGCCCATGCAGTCCGTGAAGAGTATCGTGGGTATTGTAGCAGGTTAATAGTTAAAGGTCAGATTTTGTTAGGAGTCAAGTCTAGATTAGTTAGGAGTCTAATTCAGTTAGTTGTTAGATTAAAGGAGTCCTAGGATGTTAAGGTTGTTATAATCAAAATAAAGTTAGATTAGATTGGCCCGCCGCTTATATAAATAGGGCCAATGCATTAGAGGAGTCGTCGAGTATTTTCAGTTCAGGCTTCATCTTCTCTGTAAACCCTGTCTCATTGGTGCGTTGGCGTTATGGCTCTGCCGCGCCGACGAGGTCTAGGCCCTCGACCATCTATCCTTTATGGCCTCGCTTAATTCTTCATAAGTTATCAATTTAGTCACAATGTTTTGCTATCCCTTGTCTGTGGAATCCCTGTATCCGTGACAGCTTGGTATAAGAGCCCACAAGTTCGTCCACCATGCCTCTGGTAGGTCCGGGTTTAGGGAAGGATGCCAATTCCGCCGGTGACGACATCGACAAATGTCTGGATCACCTCGAAGAGCTGGTGCGCTCCATCGCTGGCAAACTCGACGACATTGACATGTTTTTTTTGAGGCAAATCTGTAGGAGAGGCTAACATTAGTACAGAGACTCCAACCAAGACCGGAGGGAGGCCTTAATGGGAGGGGGGAATCTAATGGACTGATTAGAGAAGGTTACAAGGAAGATAGATTTCCAGGAAGAGAAGGAAGGATTAACACCGCGGAAGATACAGTTGTTCCTGTGAAGCTAGATTGACTAGGAGGCCATAATAACAATGTCCATGAAGTGACGTTGTTTGAGGGAAGCCCTTGCTGTGGTGAGCATGGAGGCTGTCGAAGGCTCATTCGTCTAGTACACTTGAAGTGAACTCCAGCAGAGGTTGCTGAAAGGACAGTTGAAGAAGAGGTGATAGATGGACTCCTCCATCCCACGGTTACACAGGTAGCAGGAGGTGTCCTGGCCTAGCGACAGGATGTGCTTCCGCTGAAGGATGCTTTTGGTGTGAACTCTATCCATAAGGAGAAGCCAAAAGAAAATTTTAAACTTGTTGGAACATTTAGCTTTCCATAGCCAAGAGAATACTGCATGGGGCTTGAGGTGCTTGAACTGGTAGTCATAGTACTTCTTTGCCGAATAGTCCGTGGACCCCCAAATGAAAGACCAGACATCCGGCGATTGGTGGCGGAGAGCAACACTGGCCGAGATGACTTCAAGCTAGTGAAACTCCTGCAGTGCCTCATGCGAAAGCGGTAGATGAAAGTTGTCTGCCAAGCTTGGTTTTGTGAGGAAGTACTTGACGGAGCATCGATCATGCCTTGCGTATGAGTGTAGTGTGGGAAAAGAGTGCTTGAGAATACCATGAAGCCAACAGTCTTCCTAGAAAGACGCGGAAGCCCCATTATGTGTGATTGGGCGAGCGATTCCACGGAAGAAGACGCTGAGCTGAAGGACATCCTTCCACCAACGGGATCCATTTGGGGGGGCAAGGTGTGGTGGAGCAACCGAGGAAGCGTAGTGCAACCAAACCAAGCGAACCCAGGGGATTTGTTGGGCGGAGCAGAACTTCTGAAACTGTTTAAGGAGCAGTGCTGTGTTCTGGGTGCGGAGGTTTATGACACCCAATCCCCCTTTGCTCTTGGGTTTGCAGACAAGGTTCCAAGCCACTCTTGGGTGTGAACTGGACTCTGAGTTGAAGCCTCGCCATAGGCAGTGTCGTCGAGCACAATCAATCTGGCCGATGACTTTGATGGGGAGCTTAAATGTGCACATAGCATAAGTGGGCAATGCTGAGATGACGGAGTTGACAATCTGAAGTTTGCCGGCCATGGAGAGCCATATGGTAGTTGTGGAGAGGCGTCGTTCTACTTTGTCGAGCAAGGAGCTGAAGTCTCTGAATTTGGGCTTGTAGATTCCCATGGGCAGCCCAAGATAGGTGAAGGGGAAAGACTCCATTTTGCAACCAAAGGTATCAGCCAAAATCAGAGTATTCGATTCATGGACGTTGATAGGAATGATGCTTGACTTGCTGAAGTTTACCTTTAGACCAGTTGATTGAGTGAAGGTGTTGATGAGGCTTCGAAGGAAAAATAAGTTTTTCTGGGCTGCATGAAGGAAGATCATAGTGTCATCAGCATACTAGATCATCGGGAAGTCCTCATTGGTAGGGTTAATGATATGTTGTAGAAGATCGGCTGTGATGACGAAAAGCAAAGGTGGGAGCGGATCTCCCTGACGAATGCCCCTTTTGCACTGAAAAAACTTGCCGGGGGTTCCATTGACAAGGATGGAGGAGAAACCCGAGGAGAGTATGGCCTGAATCCATTTGATCCACTTCGGGGGAAAGCCCAGGTGACGGAGCATGAGGATGATGACCAAATGCTCCACTGTGTCAAATGCTTTCTCAAAGTCCAGCTTAAGGATGACTGATTCGTGGCCTGATTTTTTACACCTGTGTGTGTACTCGAGGGCCCATGCCATGCAATCATGAATATAGCGTCTTTTAATGAAACCGTATTGATTGTCGTGTATGACAGACGTGATAACCGGTTGGAGCCTGTTGGCTAGGATCTTTGTAAGAATTTTGATACTGTTGTTTAGAAGGGAAATAAGTCTGAAGTCAGTCACCACTGTTGCCCCGGGGCTTTTGCTATGAGGGCAATATGGGATCCATTTAAAGGCTTAAGGCAGGGTGCCTGCTGCTGAAGTGAGAGTTGACGGCCAACTCGTGAAAGTCATCCTTGATGATGGGCCAACATGTCTTGTAGAAAAGGCCGCTGAATCCATCCGGCCCAAGGGCTTTATCCGGGTTCATGCTGTGAACAACTGAATCAAATTCGGTGGCCGAGATGTCATCACCGAGATGCTCAAGCCCAGACCTTCTGGTGATGAGGGAGCGCAGGTCAAAGCACATCTCAGGGTTCGAAGAGTAGCCCATTTTGCTTAGGTAGTAGTCCAGGAAGGCCGCGACCTTATCTTCAGCGGAGTAGGCCCAGTCCCCTGAATTGAGCTGGACTGCAGCAATAGTGTTTTGACGACGCCTAGAACTTGCAGCTGCGTGAAAGAACTTAGTGTTTTCATCCCCTAATTTAGTCCATCTGACGGTGTAGCGCTGCTTCTAGTAGGAGTTAGAAATTTGGAGAAGGGAGGAGATGTGGGATTTGAGAATACTCCTGAAGTTGATTTCATGGCGAAGATGAGGTCTGGATTCTTCGGCCAGATCAAGGAAGTCCAGGATGATAGAAGAGTTACGGAGCCAAAGGTCAAAGGGACCAAATATTTTGCTCCAGCCCCAGAGGTTTTTTTGAAGGATGCTGAGTTTGGAAGCAATCCTATTGGTAGGGTTGGGGTGGGAACAACCCGAATTCCAGCTATGTTGGACAATCTCGGAGAACGTGGGGAGAGAAGTCCAAAAGTTTTCGAAGCGAAAAGATCTAGAACGAGGTAAGGAGGTGCCAATAAGCACAAGGCTAATAAGCCAATAAGCGAAAAGATCTGTTTCTCCGCTTATCTCCCCTCTGGCGTCGCTCCGTCTGGCCTCCTTGGAAGGTGCTAAGGCGCACTCTTCGTCCGTTGCCAAGGCTCTTCCCTCATCCGCTCCGTCCTCCGCCATTGTTCTCTCCTCTCCCCGAACTACTCTCCCTCGCCAGTGATCTCCTGGAGAAACAAATCTTTGGGGCAGGTGAACGCACCACAACAGACGTAATTCTGGCAGCGTCAATGGCAGCAACTAGAGCAGCAGGCGAGACTGACACTCAAGGGAATCTGCCGGCACGCAATCAGGGAAGTGGGTGTGGGGACCCTCACTAGACCAACATGGGGGAACCCTCGCTAGACCGACAGTGATGACAGGGCTGACTAGGACCCTCCCACCTTGCAATTAGGAGATAAGATGTCTGAATCCTCGCCGGGCTAGGGACGATGAGAGCTGTTAAGGCTATTAGGCCCATTAGGCCCATCTCATGGCTATATATGTAACTCCACCTTAGTGGTGTCTTCATCTTTTATCTAATACAACTATTGTCACATGGTATCAGAGCTAAGGTTAGGGATCCCTAATCCCGTCTGATCCCTTGTTAGGGTTAGGGATCCCTAATCCTCGTAGCCTGTTGCAGCATGTTCGTTCTGCTGCCTCTATTTCCGTCATCGCGAGATTCGTCGCGGGGGCCTCTTCTTCGCTCTTCGACCGTTGTGGAGACGTGGAGGCCATTGCGCACGTCGCCGCCATCGTGGAGGTCGTTGCCGCGGGTCGCCCTGTATTCGCCGTCGCGGAGGCCGTTGGCTGCCGGATCTGGGCGTCGTCCGTCGGATCTGGTCGTTGGCTGCCAGATCTGGGCCTTCCCGTCTTCGTCGCCGCCAGAGCTTCGCTGCCCGTCGCGGTTGGTCTTCCGTTGCCGGGCGCGCCGCTCGTGCGGCCTTCTTCGCCTCCGGTTGACCGTTCGGCTCGTCTCCGTCGCCAGCGTCGCCCTTAGCGGCCTGTTCCCGCCGTCCCGGTCTTCTGCCGTCCGCCGCTCGACCCCGTCCTCGTCGTCCGCCGCAAGTTGCGGCTGGATCTTGTGGCAGTGCGCCGAATCTAGGCGTCGGCCGTCGAATCTGGGTGTCAGCCCCCCGTCCGCCGCAAGTCGCGGGTCGCCCCCTGCCGTCGCGGGGGCGCTGCCGTCCGCCGTCATTGCGGCCTGTCTTGGCCGCCTATCGCCCCCGCCGCTCGTCGGTTCTTCTTCTGCTGTTCGCCGCCAGCTCCGCTGTCTGCCACCCGCGCGGCTCGTCCTCACCTCCTGCCGTCGCAGGGGTGGTCTTCTTCGTCGCCTCGGCTCTGGGGTGGTCTTCTTGCACCGTTGGATGTTGGCTCATCCCCGTCACTCGTGTTCTGCTCTGCCATCCTCGCCGCCCGTAGCGGGTCTATCTGTTGCTTAGGTCATTTTGGGATCATGTGGTCCTGTTTTTTTTCTCCTGGTTATAGACCGGGTTTGTGTCATTTGTGTCGCCCGCCGTCATCGTTGACTTGCGCATCGTTGGTTTCTCCGCCGTCGCGGAGGCCGTTGCGCACGTCCTCATCCATCGCCGTCACGACCCATCTTCGTCGTCGTCGCCATTGCGGAGGTGTTTTGTCGCTGGTTTCTCCGCCGTCGTGGAGATCGTTGCACATGTCTCCGTTTGCCGCCATTGCGGCTCATCCTCATTGTCTCGCCGGTCTTTGCCGTCGCGGAGGCTGTCGGCTCGTCGTCGTTGAGAGCTACATCGACTTCATTCGCTCAAACTCCACGCTTTCGATCTGCATTGAGTTTGAGGGGGGGTGTTAAGGTTGTTAGGCCCATTAGGCCCATCTCATGGCTATATATGTAACTCCACCTTAGTGGTGTCTTCATCTTTTATCTAATACAACTATTGTCACAAGAGCGACAACCAGGGCGGTGACGCTGTGCCAACCACTCTCGACGGCTTGGTCGGTGACATCAATATAGCCACAATGGCCAGCACTACTCCTTTGACCGTGCAGTTTGATGAGCGGTTGGGCATGGCCGGCAACGGCGTGTGGAACTCTAACGACGATGGCAGGACCGACAAAGTTGGGGCTACGCCCCGGTGTGTCCTGGTGGCATCCTCGTGTGCATGGACGGCGGCTTGGTCGACTGTTTGGGGATTGACATGGAAGGCCTTAGTGGCACCAATGGCCCAACTTGAGGACGAGCTAGTTTTCAAGGGGGGAAGAGATGTCATGCGCCATGCAAGGGGGCTACAGCAGGCCAGCCCATAGCCCAACCAGATCCGTGAATAGTACCGTCGGTACTGTAGCAGATTAATAGTTAGAAATCATATTAGGTTAAGAGTCCAATTAGGTTAAGATTCTAATTTAGTTAGGATCGAGTAGATTAAGGTTGTTAGAATCAGATTAGGGTTGTTAGATTAGATCAGACCCATGTCTATATAAACAAGACTGATGCACTAGAAGTCTTATCGAGTGTTTAGAAAAGACTTTGCCTCTCTATTGTATCTTTGCCTCGGCGGTGCGACGTGGAGCATACGCTCTGTCGCGCCGATGAGGGTTAGGGCCTCGGTCAATTCTTCATTAGTTATCAATTCAGTCACAATGTTTTGCTATCCCCTATCCATGGAATCCCTGTACCCATGACAGCTGCAATGCTTGTAGCCTTGTATAGGTACTGCTCACCTGAATAGTAACTTGACCCTCAAGAATCCAATCCTTAACTTCATAACAAACCTTATCTATAATTCTTTTAATAACTAAATTGATAATTCCTAACTAATAGATAGGATACCAAATAATTAACCACTATGTTAGGAAACTAATTAATTATTTAGGCAATAAATATTCTTATTTTGAAAGGTAAACCCTTCCCTTATCCTATTGTTATTGTACATGGTAGTGTTTGTTCTTCAGTACCAACACATGTAACATAAAGATATGTAGATAAAAACATAACATATGGTGTACATAAATTATTTGATGTTTATTTCTGTTGATTGTGGATTGAGGTGCTTATTAGAGAGTAATGACATGTATTTTGTATAGATTGGCTTGATTCTGGATGTGGCGGATGGAATGAAGGCCTGGGTAACCCCCGTAGGTATGCATTCGATTCTTGATTGGCTTAATCAATAATCATGTATTATGTGATTTACTTCTATATTATTCAGTTACAAATTATACCTTCCGAGATGAAACATTTATAAGACTGGTACATACTGCGCTTCCTACACTATCCAAATTACATAACTTATAGTTGGTAGTTGTTATGTGGGGAAAGAAATATTCAAGGAGAGCTTAAAAGGCAAGTCCTGTCGGCCAGATTAACAGCTATGATGGCGCCTGTAGAGGGGCTAATTGCCGCACCATTAGCAAGTGCTAAATATACTAAGCTATTAAATAAGATTGGGAGTGATTCAAGGTGTAATTCCAACATAATGGCTATGTAAGCCGCAGGGCACCTAGGGAAGAAATCAAGAATGAATTTGCCCATCTTCTACCTCTCTTCTCTCCAACAAAATAGGGAACCGAGAGGCAAAACCTCGCTCCACTTCTACCAGTGGCTACGCTCTTCATAGCCAAGGCTCTCCTCCACCAGTACCCCCCTTACTAGTGCCATAACATCTTGGTATCAGGTTCCAGCCGATCCTCGATGCCCAACCCAATCCCATCCGTTGCCCTAGTACCCTTCGATATGGCTGAACCAAGCATTGCCGACCTTGTGGCACTCATCATGACCCTGGCCGAGACCGTGGAATCCGTGAAGACGTCCATTGAAGAGCTTAAACAGGAGCACCACACCGAGTCCTCCTCTGTCGGCGCAAGAGCTCTAGCCACCGGGGAACACCACCAGGATCGCCCTCCTCGATTTTAGAAAATGGACTTTCCAAAGTATGATGGCAAGATTGATCCATTGGCGTTCATCAACCAGTGTGAGTCTTATTTCCGGCAACAACGCATTATCGAGGAAGAACGGGTCTGGATGGCCTCCTACAATTTGGAGGACATTGCACCGTTGTGGTTCATGCAGGTGCAACAGGACGAGGGTACTCCAACGTGGCAGCGCTTCATGGAACTCTTAAATCTGCGTTTCGTACCCCCACTGCGGTCCAATCTGCTAGGCGAACTGGTGGCTTGCCGAAGAACCGATTCAGTGGTTGACTACTAGGACCGTTTCTAGGCCCTTCTTTCGCGCGTCGACCGTCTAACGGAGGATTAGTGAGTACAGCTCTTCACCGTTGGTCTCCAATTGTCCCTGAGCCTCGATGTGGAGATCCACAACCTGCAGTCATCGTCAGTCGCCATGAGCTCTCCCAAGCAGAAATGGCAGAATGCAGGTGACTTGGTCTATGCTACAATTGCAACGACAAATTCAACCGTGGCCACAACAAAGCTTGCCCTCACCTCTTCTTGCTAGATTTGGATGAGGCAGAGAAGGGTGATCTGGAGGAGATAGTGGCGCCGGACGACGTGCCACTCATCTCCCTTCACGCAATTGCAGGAGTCCGGACTAGTGAGACCATGAAGGTCCTGATCATAGTGGGAGGTGCTGCTCTCCACGCCTTGTTGGACTCGGGATCCACCCACAACTTCATCGCAGAAGATAGCATGGGCGCCACAGTCCTCATTCCCCAACGCCGAGACACCCTGTCCGTCACAATCGCCAACGGGGAGCGTGTACCATGTGGCGGGCTGTTCCGCCATGCCCAGTTCGCCATTGAATTGGAGCATTTCTACGCCGATTTCTACGTCCTCCCACTCGCCGGCTACGACGTCATCCTAGGTACTTAGTGGCTGGCCACGTTGCGACCCTTGCTTTGGGATTTTCACAGACTAACCTTGCAGTTTTGGCGTGGTTCACGACTAGTGTGCTGGCATGGCTTGGCGAGGCCTGACAATCCATGCCTGCATGCAACAACTGGGGGCAATCTTCTTGATGCATTGCTAGAGGAGTTCTAGGAAGTCTTCGCTAAACCAATTGGGCTTCCACCGCTGCGATCACACGATCACCACATCAACTTACTTCCGGGGGCTGCGCCTGTGGCCATGAGACCGTACCGCTACCCCTCGGTGCACAAGGACGAGTTGGAACGACAATGTCATTCCATGTTGCACTAGGGACTGATCTGGCCCTACCAATCGGTCTTCTCGTCACTAGTTCTGCTGGTCAAGAAGGCGGATGGTTCGTGGTGGTTCTGCATTGACTATTGTGCCCTCAACAACATCACCGTCAAGGATGCATTTCCTATTTCGGTGGTAGACGAGCTGTTGGACGACTTACACGGCGCACGCTATTTCTCCAAACTAGACCTCCGCTTGGGCTACCATTAGGTTTGGATGTTTCCTACAGATATACACAAGACAGCGTTTCAGACACATGACGACCTATATGAGTTCCTCGTCATGCCATTCAGCCTCGCCAATGCACCAGCCACTGTCCAGGCCTTGATGAACGAGGTGCTCCGGTCGTTCCTACGCCGTTTTGTCTTGGTCTTCCTCGACAACATCCTGATTTCAGCACCAGTTGGGTGGACCACCTACGCCACGTCCGAGCAGTACTCGCCGTCCTCTACCAGCATTAACTATTTGTGAAGCGCTCCAAGTGTGCATTCGGGGAATCCTAGATCGCGTACCTCGGCCATGTAATTTCTACCGAAGGCGTGGCCATGGACGTTGGCAAAGTCCAGTCGGTGTTGGACTGGCCGGTGCTCAAAATAGTCCGCGCACTCCGGGGGTTCCTCGGGTTGGCAGGTTACTACTGTAAATTTGTGTAGGATTATGGCCTCATCGCTGCTCCCCTGACCGCCCTTCTACGCAAGGATGAGTTCGGTTCGTTAGAACATGCCACATCCGCCTTCACTGCCCTCAAGATGATGCTCACAACCCTTGTACTAGCGCTTCCAGATTTCGACAACCCGTTCATGGTGGAGTGTGACACTTCCACGATGGGCTTTGGCATTGTCTTGATTCAAGACAAGCGCCCACTAGCCTTCTTCAGCCGGCCGGCAGCGCTACGCCATGCGTCCTTGGCGGCTTCTGAGAGGGAACTCATTGGGCTTGTTCAGGCTATCTGCCATTGGAGACCATATCTTTGGGGTTGTCATTTCAGGGTCCGCATGGACCATTATAGCCTCAAGTTCCTCCTCGACTAGCGCTTGGCGACAATTCCTCAGCACCATTGGGCGGGCAAGGTACTGGATTTGATTTCGAGGTCGAGTACACGACGGGCAGCACAAACATCGTCGTTGACACTCTCGCGCCGTGATGCTGACTCAGCTAGAGCATTTGCTCTGGGCGCACCACAGTTCTTCATCGACCGACTCCGCCAAGCCAATGTCACGGATCCCACACTGGTGGCTTTGCAGGAAGACGTCCAGGCCGACCATTGTGCTACGCCCTGGGCTATAGTTGACGACATGATCACGATCAACACCAATCTCTACATTCCCCCGGTGTCCACACTTCTTCCTGACTTGGTGGCCGACGTTCCTAACCTTCGTTCCGTTATGTAGGATTTTATACGGGGTTGTCTTGTTAGCGTTACAAGACTGAGCACTTGCTCCTAGGCGGACTGCTGCTTCCCCTTCCTGTGCCAACAATGGTGTGGGCTAACATTGCACTTGACTTCATTGAAGGGCTTCCAAAAGTGGGCGGCAAGACAGTCATACTCATAGTGGTGGACAGGTTCTCCAAATATTGTCATTTCATTCCCTTGGGGCACCCCTACACCGCTAAAGCTGTTGCGAAGTCTTTTTTCTCAAAGATTGTGCGCCTTCACGACATTCCACAGTCCATAGTCTTCGACCGCGACCCAATGTTCACCTCGGGGTTCTAGAAGGAGCTCCTCACACTATCCGGCTCCAAGCTACACATGACCATGGCTTTTCACCCGTAGGCAGATGGCCAAGCAGAAGCCGCCAACAAAGTTATCACAATGTACTTGCGCTGTTTCATAGGGGATCAACCACACCAATGGCTTCAGTGGTTGCCATGGGCAGAATATACTTATAATACGTCTTTTCAGACATCTCAAGGACACACTCTTCAGGTTGGTGTATGGCCGCAACCCACCATTAGTCTGCTCTTATGAAGCTGGGGATTCTAGAGTTGCGGTGGTGGCCAAGAGTATGGCCGAACGGGACGAGCTGTTGGCTGATGTTCGTTACAGGCACGAGCAAGCGCAGGCGGTGTACAAGTCCTACGATTGTCGTCATTGCTAGGTGTCTTACAAGGTGTGCGATTGGGTTTGGCTACGGGTGCGCCACCGCACCCCATTCTCCTTGTCACCGGGAGGAGTGTCCACAGAATTAGAAGGAACTAAACTTCGTAAATTATATGGAAAAGAGGTAGCTAGTCGAGGGCTTGGACCTCTCCGTCGCGGTGGTGCCGTTGCGGCAACACGGCGAAGAGGCAGGGATACAAGAAGGCAATAGCCAAACTGAACTAATCAACGCTTTATTCTATTGCATCGGTCCTGTTTATATAGACACAGGATCGATCTAATCTAACAACCAGAATCTTAACTACTCTAATAGAAAATAGAATTTAATCTAATCTGATTTAATCTAACCTGAACTCTAATCTGGGCTGACAGAGGCCCAAGCTGTAGGGGCCTGCTGCTCCCTACCCCAGGTGACACTTCTCCCCCCTTAAAAATGTAGCTCATCCTCGAGCTGTTGCGTCATCGTCCTCGTCGTCATCCACCACTTCGATGGAGAAGATGTGCTTGCACTGCAACTTGTGGCCGCTTGTAAACCGCTCATCGCAATGGAAACACTTTCTCTCCTTTCGGTGCTGTTCAATTTCCTCCAGCGAGAGACACGGTGCTGGATGACGTCTTGTTGATCGAAGCTGACGAGGATGTAGCAAGCCCTGGTGAAGCCGATTCTGGTGACGGAAGGTTTGGTTGCTTGGAGGAGCAACTTGGAGCTCGTGATTGCGTCGATTGGCTGGTGTCCCGTGATGCGTTGCGCTGCTCATAGGCCCTCGCAAACACGATGGCGTCGTCCAAAAATGAGGGTTGTTGGAGGGCAACATCCGTACGAAGAGGATCGCCCAGCCCGGTGATGAATAGTTGAATCTGCTGGTCCTCCGTCACTGATATGTCGCGGTAGGAGAGGGCGATGAAGCGCTTGTAGAAGTCGTCGACGGTCCCGATTTTCCGGAGCATGGCCAACTCGTCGATCGGACTATCCGTGAGGGGCGGTCCGAAGCACGCGTTGAGTTCCATCCGGTGAAACCACAGTTGGGCGTCGTCGAGGAGGTAGAACGCCGCGAACGCCGCCCTTTGATGATTCGGTGCACGACGGACGTGGAAGTACCACTCACACCGGTTGAGCCAAGGCAGTGAGTCACCGTTGCTATCGAATTTGGGAAATTCGAGTTTGTGGGCGGTCGACACTACATCGCAGCCTTGGCCGTCTCTATAATCGTCCTCAGCCGACGATGGTACTGGCGCTGCCTTCCATGGAGGCGTGGCGGTGGATCCTGGCTGCCGTCGTCGTCGTCGGCCCGGCGAAAGTTCTGCCGCCCCTCTCCTTGGTGGCGTGGTTGGAGATCTTGGCCGCTGTCATCGTCGTTCCTGGCCCGATGAAGTCTAGCGCCCCCCTAGTGGCGCGGCGGCGGGTCCCCCTGGCCGCCATCGTCGTTGGCCCAGTGAGGGTTCTGCCACCCCCTCCCTAGTGGCTCGGCGGCTAGTCCCCCTAGCCGCCATCCTCATCGGCCCGACGAGGGTTCTGCCGGCCCCCTCCCTGGTGGCGCGGTGGCAGGTCGCCCTAGTCGTCGTCATCGTCAGCTCGTCGAGGGTTCTGTCGTTCCCTCCCTAGTGGCATGGTGGCGGGTCCTAGCTGTCGTCCTCATCGGCCCGGCAAGGGTTCAGTCGCCCCTTCCTTGGTGGCGCGGCGGCGGGTCCCCCTAGCCGCCGTCCTTGTTGGCCCGACGAGGGTTTTGTCGCCCCCTCCTTAGTGGTGCGGCATGTGACAATAGTTGTATTAGATGAAGAATAAAGACACCACTAAGGTGGAGTTACATATATAGCCATGAGATGGGCCTAATGGGCCTAATGGACCTAACAGCCTTAACACCCCCCCTCAAACTCAATGCGGATCGAAAGCGTTGAGTTTGAGCGAATGAAGTCGATGTAGCTCTCAACGACGACGAGTCGACAGCCTCCGCAACGGCAGAGACCGGCGAGACGACGAGGATGAGCCGCAACGGCGGCAAACGGAGACATGTGCAACGGTCTCCACGACGGCGGAGAAACCAGCGACAAAAACACCTCCGCGATGGCGACGACGACGAGGATGGGCCATGACGGCGATGGATGAGGATGTGCGCAACAGCCTCCGCGACGGCGGAGAAACCAACGATGCGCAAGTCAACGATGACGGCGGGCGACACAAATGACACAAACCTGGTCTATAACCAGGAGAGAAGAAAAAAAAATAAAACAGGACCACATGGTCGCAAAAATGACCTAAGCAACAGATAGACCCGCTACGGGCTGGCGGGGATGGCAGAGCTGAACACGAGTGACGGGATGAGCCAACATCCATCGGTGCAAGAAGACCACCCCGCAACGGCGGAGATGAGGTCCTGCAGCGAGGGAGAGCCGATGAAGAAGACCACCCCAGAGCCGAGGCGATGAAGAAGACCACCCCTGCGACGGCAGGAGGTGAGGACGAGCCGCCCGGGTGGCAGACAGCGCAGGAGCCGGCGGCGAACAACAGAAGCAGAACCGACGGGCGGCGGGGGCGATAGGCGGCCAAGACAGGCCGCAATGACGGCGGACGGCAGCACCCCCGCGACGGCAGGGGGCGACCCGCGACTTGCGGCGGACGAGGGGCTGACACCCAGATCCGACGGCCGACGCCTAGATTCGGCGCACTGCCACAAGATCCGGCCACAACTTGCGGCGGACGACGAGGACGGGGTCGAGCGGCGGACGGCAGAAGACCGGGACGCCGGCGGCGGAGACGAGCTGAACGGTCAACCGGAGGCGAAGAAGTCCGCACGGGCGGCGCGCCCGGCAACGGAAGACCAACCGCGACGGGCAGCGAAGCTCTGGCGGCGACGAAGACGGGAAGGCCCAGATCTGGCGGCCAACGACCAGATCCGGCGGACGACGCCCAGATCCGGCAGCCAACGGCCTCCGCGACGGCGGAGACAGGGCGACCCGCGGCAACGACCTCCACGATGGCGGCGATGAGCGCAACAGCCTCCGCAACGGCGGAGACAGGGCGACCCGCGACGAGAACGACCTCCGCGATGGCGGCGACGGGCGCAATGGCCTCCATGTGACCACGTCTCCACAACGGTGGAGACAAGGCGACCCGCGACGAGAATAGTTGTATTAGATGAAGAATAAAGACACCACTAAGGTGGAGTTACATATATAGCCATGAGATGGGCCTAATGGGCCTAATGGACCTAACAGCCTTAACACGGCAGTGGGTCCTCTTGGCCACCGTCCTTGTCATTGTCGGTGCTGGCTCGACATGGTGCTCCAGTACCGGTTGCCGTGTTGCCGGGATGATGTGCTGCGCCGCCTTGAGTCGACCGACTGCCATTTGTAACTCCTGTTGTTGCTGATCGTGGGCGTGGACTGTTTCCTCAAGCGTGGTCACCTTCTCCTAAAGCAGTTGGAGTTTCTGTAATTTCTTGCCGAGACTGTCCAAGCGCTTCATGATGGCCTATAGCGCGATCTCAATCGGGTTGTCGGTGTTGAGATCAGATTGCGTACTCATGGTGGCGGAAGTGGAACCTGAGTCTCCTGATACCAAGTTGTCATTGGCCAGGATAACACACCGGTTGGTAGGGGCCTATGTAGCCCGGATATGTGGATACAGATACGCGATACCACGATACTTCGATACGGCATTTTCCAAAAAACATGGATACGACGATACGCGTATATATATATATATAAATAACAAGTTAACACACAGAAAAATAATAACATGAATTCAATATGAAAATGAACACATACAGAAGCATAATTAAGTAGCAAATATGACTATCCATCAATCTACGAATTCAACATTCACAGAATCACACAAACAAATAAAACACAGAAAATATTCACTGTATAAAACACAAATCAAAAGAGCTACAGCGATGTATAAAACACAAATCAAAAGAGCTACAGCAAAGGATTGCTCGCTGAGTCACTGCGAAGTGCGAACAGCCAAACCGTGCGAGGAAGGAAGAACCGAAGAAGCGTTGAACTGCTGAAGCGAAGCCGCGAAGGCCGAAGGCTGCAGCCTCAGCCCTCAACTCCTCAAGCGCTCCGGCGGGGGAGTTGGCGGCGGGGGAGTCGGCGGAGCGGCGGCTGGCGGAGTGAAGCTACAGGCTGCGGCCTCCAAGCGCGCGAGACCGAGCACGAAGGGCGGCGCGGCGGGCCGACGGAGCGGCGGGCCTGCGGCGAGGCGACTGGCGGCGCGGCGGCGACTGGCTCGCCCCTGGCGGCGCTTGGAATCACTCGATGAGTTAGGGCACAGGTATGTGGTCACGGGCGTGGGCGTCGGGTATCTCCTCTGTTTGCCGTATCTCCTCCATAAATTATATGGAAAAGAGGTAGCTGGTCAAGGGCCTGAACCTCTCCGTCACGGCGACGCGGCGAAGACGCAGGGATACAAGAAGGCAATAGCCAAACTGAACTACTCGACAAGAACTCTAGTGCATTAGCCCTGTTTATATAGACATAGGGCTGATCTAATCTACAATTTAATCCTAATCGAAATAGACTCTTATTTAATCTAGAGTTGTCACCGGTCGTAGATTTATATTGAAATAGGTAGCTGGTCAAGGGCTTGGACCTCTCCGTCGTGGTGGTGCCGTCGCAGCGACACGGCGAAGAGGAAGAGATACAAGAAGGCAATAGCCAAACTGAACTACTTGACAAGAACTCTAGTGCATCAGCCCTGTTAATATAGACACGGGGCTGATCTAATCTACAATTTAATCCTAACCGAAATAGACTCTTATCTAATCTAGACTCTTAACTAATTAATATAAACACAATTTAACCTAACTGATACAGTACTGATGGTACTGTTCACGTGAACAGTAGCGCAGGTGGGCCAGGCCCTTTGGCCCATGATCCGAGGCCATGACATCTCTTCCCCCTCGAAAACCAGCTCGTCCTCGAGCTAGGTTGTTGGTGCCGCCAAGGCATCCTACATCGATCCGCAACCATCCACCAAGCTGTCGGCCGTGTGTGCAAGGGTGAGCTCTGCGCAGTCAGGGAAGTAGCATTGGCCTCCGCAGCATTGTTGACGCCACCGACTGAGACATCACCGCCTAACCTGGCCCTGCCGAGGCTGCCCACGCCGCCACCGGAGCGGCCCTAGCTGCCTCCCTCCCTAGTGGTGTGGAGGTTGATCCATGTGATCAGCGGCAGCCTGGGGATGTTGTCGACCAGGATTCTGGACGAGCACCTCCAACGTGGCTACCCTCTCCTCCAAGGGCTAGGTCGGCTGCAGCTTCTCTTCAATCGCGTCCGCCCGCTCTGTCACCATTGCTTCCAATTCTACGACTTTCGCCTGGTGGGGTTGCAGTGGTTGCAATTTCTCTTTGATGGCATCTAGGCGATGCATAATAGCCTTCAACATGTCATCGACGGTGCTCACCGAACCGATGCCAGATTGGGAATTCATTGCAGTGGAAGAACCTGAGAGCTCTGATACCAAGTTATCACCGGCAGGAATTTCCACGGAATTAGAAGGAACTAAACTTGGTAAATTATATGTAAAAGAGGTAGCTGGTCGAGGGCCTGGACCTCTCCATCACGGCGGCGCCGTTGCGGCGACGCGACGAAGAGGCAGAGATCTAAGAAGGCAATAGCCAAACTGAACTACTCGACACTTTATTCTATTGTATCGGTCCTGTTTATATAGACACAGGGTCGATCTAATCTAACAACCAGAATCTTAACTACTCTAACAGAAAATATAATTTAATCTAATCTGATTTAATCTAACTTGAACTCTAAACTAGGCTGACAGAGGCCCAGGCCGTAGGGGCCTACTGCTCCCTACCCCCCGTGACACTCCCTGCCAAACGCCAGTTCCGGGAAGCTATGTCCCAGATACTACGAACCATATCAGGTTGTTGAGAGCATTAATACGGTCACCGTTCGTCTGCGTCTGCCATAGGGAGCCCACATCCATGATGTGTTTCACGTGGGCCTCCTCAAAAAATCCATCGGCCAGCCACCAGAGTCACCACCACCACTGCCCCAATGCATCATGGTGCAGCGGTGCCTGTTCCAGTAACAACAGTAAAAGCCCGCCTAGCTTGGAGTGTTCGCCAAGTTCTCATCCAGTGGCATTGTGAGCCTCCTTCGGCAGCAACCTGGGAGGACTTTGACTCTTTCACCCAGCGTTACCCTCAGTTCCAGCTTGAGGACGAGCTGCTCGTCGAGGGAGGGAGAGATGTTATGTGGGGAAAGAAATATTCAAGGAGAGCTCAAAAGGCAAGTCCTGTCGGCCAGATTAACGGCTAGGATGGCACCTGTAGAGGGGCTAATTGCTGCACCATTAGCAGGTGCTAAATATAGTAAGCTATTAAATAAGATTGGGAGTGATTCAAGGTGTAATTCCAGCGTAATGGCTATGTAAGCCGCAGGGCACCCAGGGAAGAAATCAAGAATGAATTTGCCCATCTTCTACCTCTCTTCTCTCCAACAAAATAGGGAGCCGAGGGGCAAAACCTCGCTCTGCTTCTACCAGCGGCTACGCTCTTTGCAGCCAAGGCTCTCATCCACCAGTATCCCCCTTACCAGTTAACCAGCGCCATAACAGTAGTCCATTGTCAAATTATGACCAACTAAAGTAGCCATACATTCAAGTGGTATGCTTTGAGAATGCACACACATTGTATTCTTTTGTAAGCAGCACAACTCAAAAGGTTACACTGTGGAAAGCAACCAAATTGACTAGTATCTATATTCTACAGGGAAGGCCTGATGTCTTACAAGCAGTTCATGCTGGAGCTTGAAGATGATGTTTCACCAGATGAAGCTCAATGCAGGTGTGCTACTTTAACCTCTTTACGGAGATGAGAAATTTTATTTTTTCCTACAAAGTATACTTTTAATGTGGGTGACTGACATGTTATGTAATCGCCATTGTCGTTCATTGTGCTAATTTTTAGATATGAGGAGTACAAGTCAGAGTACATCATAACTCAGAAGAAAGCATACTTCGACCTTCATAAGAATGAAGATTGGTAATATTTTTTTACTTACATCCTTTCCATGGATAATTTAATGACTGGTTTTTGTTCAACAAGTTCTACTGTGGCTTTTCTTGCTTTTGTTGTAGGTTGAGAAATAAGTACCATCCGACTAACCTTGAATCTGTTATGGAAAGGTTATAGTGAACTATCTTCTCATATTCTTTGTACCTCTGATGCCTATGTAATCTCTTAATTTCCGTACATTTATATAACTAAACTATCTTTTGTTTGAGCAGAAGGAATGAACTTGCACGAGCTACTGCAAATGAGTTCTTCCAAGATTTGCAGAGTGGCAGCTTAGACATGTGAGATGCTCCTCACTCCTCTCTATCTTAGTATGTGTTTTACTTAGTATTATTTGCCACTGTGTGCAGTGGTCCAGGATTGACAGGTACCACAACAAAAAATCTGGGAATAGCAATGGTACAGATTTAGATGATACAGATGCTAATGGGAAAAAGGGGAAACTTGGAAAGGGCCCGGATGATTTATATTATGCGGCTCCTAAGGCCCATCCCGTTAGTTCTGAGCCTCGGCGAGTTGTAATTGATATCGAACTAGCTCAAGCTCTCATTTGTAAACTAGATTCTGAGAAGGGTATTGAGAATAATGTTCTGTCAGGCAGTGATCATGACAGAGTAGATAAGGATAAATCACATGGTTCAACGGGACCAATTGTAATAATACGGGGCTCATCTAGTGTAAAGGGTCTTGAGGGTTCTGAGTTGCTGGACACTCTGGTGACCTATTTATGGCGTATCCATGGTGTGGATTATTATGGGACATCTGAGACAAATGAGCCTAAAGGCCTAAGGCATGTGAAAGCAGACTCAAGGATGTTTAACGGGGCTAGCTCAAATGCAGCTGAATGGGAGAAGAAACTTGATTCATTCTGGAAAGATCGGATTCAAGGTCAGGATCCAATGGAAATGTTGAAAGCAAAGGAGAAGATTGATGCAGCTGCTAGTGAAGTGCTGGATCCACATGTAAGAAAAATAAGGGATGAAAAATATGGATGGAAATATGGCTGTGGAGCCAAGGGTTGCACAAAACTTTTCCATGCTCCGGAGTTTGTCCAGAAGCATCTCAAACTCAAACATGTAGATTTAGTTGTGGAGCTGACTTCGAAAGTGAGAGAGGATATTTATTTAGAGAACTATATGAGGTATGCTTTGTACATTGTCATCCTTTTGATTAAACTAAAATTTAACATCCCAAGAAGATTATGAGGTATATGTTAAATACAGTGATCCCAAGGCACCTGGTGGAACACCTATCATGCAGCAGCCTGCTCCAGTAAGCCTCAGTACCTACTTTATATTCACTTCCAAATTAACAACTGTTTAAGACTTTAAGTTCCTTATTATATTGTTTGTATTGGCCAATTTTGCAGAGGGAGAAAGTCAGACAGCGGCCACCAATAGAGAGTCGGCTGAGAGACGAGCGTGGCAATCGTAGGTTTGATAGAAATGATTCACCTAACCGTGATGAATCCAGTGACAACCCTGATGATCCAGTGTATGATTCTTATGGTGATCCGGTTATGCATGGTGGCTTTCCTCCGGATATTCCTGCTCCTCCAATGCTGATGCCTGTGCCTGGTGCTGGGTAAGTCTTCAACTTCTGGTTGGTTTTCCCAATAATGTACTCATTGTTTATCCATTGTGATGGCAGCCCACTAGGACCATTTATTCCTGCACCACCTGAAGTTGCTTTGAGAATGCTGAGGGATCAGGGTGGGCCACCACCTTTTGAGCCAATTGTTGGTCCACGTCCTAGGAAAGCAGGGAGGGGTGGTGGTCTTCCAATGGGTGGTCCACCACCAATCCTTGCTGTTCCTCTACCTCATCTACATGACCCACGCAAAATACGAAGGTTAGTACTTAAATTTTGATGTCCTTGCACTTGTGTTTCCTAAACTAACGTCACCTGCGATATAAGCAATTTATTTTTAATATTCTGAAACATGGTCAACAAATATTTGAGCAGCTCGTCCTCAAGCTACAAGATGACCTCAAACCTAATTTGACGCCTAACCTAAATAAGACTCAAGTCTTTTACATCTCAACTTGCTACAATATTTAAAATGAACAAATAATATAGAACATCATCACATCTTGTTAGTTGCAGGCCTAGGAGGTCCCCATCCAAATGCTCTTAGAGAAAAGACGTGTGCTAGACTCGTCTGCAGATGGACTTGGTCAGCTTAGATCCATTCTTTGTGTTGCCACAAAGGTTGTTGTTGTTGGATGGAAACGACAACCCTCTCTTCTCCTTGGAAAGCCACACAAATGCCACTTGGAGCCGATGCGTCACTTGGGTCTCAGGGAAGATGGGCGATGACGTGGCACGATTGCCACCAATGGAAGCGATTGGTTGTAGCGACTGATGTTGTCGTTACCATGTTTTGTCTGCCACTCTGTCTCTTTCAACGCGTGCTCCCCCTTATCGTCGTCCTGACAATAGTGGGGGCTGCGTCTCGGTATTGCCGGAGTGGGGTATGTAGAAAGCCATGCTCTTGCCCGAGTTGCATTCTAGGTGGTTGATGGCGATGGTGCAAGCTTGTTGTCGTAGAATGATCTCTTCCAATTTTGCTTCAACGGCGTCCAGGCGGTCCAACTTCTCAAGTTTATGCATAATAATTGCCAAATGTGCAGCTATCCCATTTCTGTTGCCACTAGTCGATAGTCCACAGACGCAGGAGATTGTTTTGATACCAAGTTATCATGGTTTGAATCCATGATAGGATAAACACCACCGAGATGAGAGGTTAACTTAGGTTACGGAAAAGAATATTGGGATGAGAGATTATACTAATTCTTTCTACATTGATTGATTGATTCCTGATGAATACTGTCCTATTTATAGAGCCTTCTCTTTAACTAATTCTAATCTAATCTGTTATTTTAAATGAATAACTAATTTGGATATAATCCCTAATCGCTACAGTATCCACATGTACTATTCATGCAACAGTACTCGCGTGTACTATTCATGCAACAGTACTCGCGTTTACTATTCAGCTACAGTCGCGTGATACTGTTCATGTGGGCTGGGTTGGGCTGGGCTGGGCCTAGCAGTCCTGGTCCACTACATGACGCCGCTAGGAATTTTTAAAAAACTTATTTGGATGCCATTTTTGTGTTTCCAATTAGAGTTTACTTTTGTGTTTGCTAAAACCCTTGTGATATATGCATTACATGATCACATATATTGTCTTTTCTGTTAGTTCTAAGGTATTGTTGTCCCCCGCTGCATATCAGGGTTGCAAACTTTATGTTTCTGACCAAATGCTGGTCCTTAATACAGGGCTATCGATTTTCTAGTTGAATTTATAACTAGCACTTCATATCAAAATACTCGTTTGTGTTTGTCTTAGATAATTATTTATGCACTCCATTTGTTTATTTTGGGTACACTTTTTGACGTGTGTTCACCTTGCTTGCAGCTACCAAGACCTTGATGCTCCTGAAGATGAAGTCACTGTTATGGACTACCGAAGCTTGTAGAGGCATTGGACACGACCTTTTGTATCTGGCAAAACTGTAGGTAACATTACGTCGCGACAAGATGTCGCCCATCTCTTAATTTTCATGAACGAACACAGATAAGATTCTGTTGCTCGGAGTTATGTTACCTGTCTGTAAAATGGATCACAGGAAAATAGACTAGTAACATATTCTCATTCACCAGGAAACGAAAACATTGTGTAGTCCGTCATTTACAACCAAAGTTCAGAACCCTGTTTATTTTCACCTGCAACATATCTTGCCGTCCCACATGACATGGGTATATGATTCCACATTTGTTAGCATTATCAATGTCTACAAGCCTGTCATATCCGGCCCAAATATTCTCCACTGTGTATGTCCAATTTAATTTCAGCAAGTGGTCAGTGTATTTCAACCTGAATACCTGATGGAATGGCATATGCATGCATGCCAGAACTTGTCAGTGCCTGGAGCTTATCAGCCTTGATGAGAAGAACACTTTGGAGCCTGCTGCCGAGCCGACGGAGATTGGCCAGTCAACCGGGACAGAAGCTGGCAAGCATGTTGACACGACGGATCAGAAGTTCTCGTTATGTTATCTGAATCCTGATCCAAAATCCCAGCCTGTGCAGTTTTGACCTGATCTGGAAGCCATGTGAAGGCAGTGCAGCAGCCATGCGACCTACTACTGCTGCATGACTCGGATGTTATTGGCTACTTACTCGAGCAGATCGCAGCATCTCTCAATCAGGACCGTCGTAAAAGAATTCAGAAAATTTTAGTGCATGCAACAAACTCTAAACTTTGTTTGGATCGATTAAAATTAACAGCCAACTGGCTAATAGCTAAAGCTAATTTTATCTAGCTAATAGCTTAATAGTTAGTTTACTAAAAAATTAATCTCATACTTTGGGCTAATAGATTGGATTTTGCCTATGCTACTGTAACCGTACTACAATAGTAAATGGTAAAATAGTCTAAGGGTTGGAGCTTAAAAGCTAATTTGTTAGTTTATCATACTGTTTAGATGTACTAAAATTGTTTTTTAGTGACAAAATTAGTCCTCGAATCCAAATGAGACCTTAATCGACCATCTCATTCACTTTAGGCAATGATTTCTTGGTCACGACGGTGAGAAAAAGAAATATGGAATAGTTACGCTTTGAATATATTTTGTTATTGAACTAAATCTTCCATTCTTTTTTTAAATGACATTCGTCTTATTTAAAAATTTTGTACAAATATAAAAAAATATAAATTATGTTTGAAATACATTCAATAATAAAATAAATTATAATAAAAAATAATATTTTAATTTTTTTAAATAAAACGAATGATTAAATATCGCAATAAAAATCAACGGTATCATTTAAAAAAATGGAAGAAGTTGCATGGACCTGCTCTCACTCTCACTTGGGCTGTTGGGTACACCATGCGCTGTCAGCTCCTTCATCGCCGGCGCCGGTGGCGGTTGGCTTCGCCGGAGTGTCGTGCATGTGTGTCTCTCTCGGTCTATCTCTGTCGACGTGCAAGCAACTCGTGAAGTGGACTGGTCGGAAAGGAGCTGAGAAACACGGCAAATTCAGTCGACTTGTGAGCATGTGCCAATAATGCCGTGTTGTCGGCGACCGAGGACTTTCGCCTGTGTGGTCTGCCCTCTTGACCCTGCAGGATCTGCGATTGATAATGATGGCGAGCAAATCCACGTTTCAGCTGAAGGTGGCAGGCAGCCCGTGACTTGTTCCAGCTGCTGCCGATCAGCCCGTGTTAAAGCGTGTTTCCAAGTGTCAAGTGCGTAACCAGCTATCACAGATGAAAAAAACTTTCATGGACAAAGTTGTAGATCTCGTGGAGGGTTACAATTTTCATATGAAGTTTATTCCCATCAGATTTCATACGAAATAATTATGTTTTTTTTTGAAACAGCCTTGTGTTCAGTCGAATCACGCATGTGGTTTTATACCGCGCAGTCCCGGATCCTCGTCATTATCGCATGTAATTTCAAGGTACAACCAAATAATTACGAACCATTTATTATTATTTAAATAAGAGGATATATCATCTTCTCATATTTTCTTTCATTCTTATATATGTGCATGCATACATAATTATATGGCACTAAATTAAGATCTATGATTAATTATAAATAATAGTTCTTATGAGAGATATATTGTACCATACACTACTATAGAAAAGCTAGTTAGAGATGATTAATTGTATAGATGATTAGTTAACCAACGATACGTACAAATAACTTAAAATCGACTTCTGGTTGATGATCACGTTATTTATTGTGCAGACATATAACTGTCTCTCGGAGGATAAATCTGCTAAGATATCTTGCAGGAGAGTCTTTCTTGCTGAAATGACATTTGTTTGATTGCCAAAATAACAGATGTGTTTTAATTTGTCCATTTGGTCGTTGTCGACCTCCCTGACTATCCGCTTCTCCTTCCTGTCCGTAACATTTTTCCCTTAACATTATAAGAAACCATGATAAGTATATAAACAAAACATGTATATGTAGTAAGTAACGTCAGTTATCTATGTATACCACTATCGTTATTGTCCTCTACTTTGATGGTCATTGGGGTCTTCTCATCACCAATGTTAGTGTAAAATTTGGTCATAACTGTCAATGTGGTATGTCCCATTATTATTACCAAATAGTCCCCTTGTGTTAGACTCCTCTTCTACTAAATTCAAGCCACCCTTCACTATCGGAAACTTAAAGTTCGCCGAGTGTCCCACGATTTGCCGAGTGTTTTTTTAAAAAAACACTCGGCAAACTTTAAACACTCGGCGAATCAATTCTTTGTCGAGTGCCCCTATAAAATTAAATACACTCGGCAAAGCTGTAGAGTAACGGGCATCCCGATGGCGTGTTCGAGCGGATAATTTTTTTCGCCTTTGCTGAGTGTTTTTAAAAAAACACTTGGCAGATACAGTGGTTTTGCTGAGTGTTTTATGAAAAAACACTTGGTGAACCCAAAATAGTATTTATTTTGTGTAAAACGTTGTTTCGAGCCTATTTGATGTTTGCAATTTGCTTTTAGATTCAATTTTTTTATACAATCAAAATACAACATATCTTATATAATTTAAAATTTTGGTATTTTTCTGGGTCACTTTACTATTTTTAATTTATTAAGTGTATTTCTAGGATTTAAATTGAAATAAGTGAAATTTGAACTGCAAGTGCCTGAAATAATTATCAAAAAATTATAGAAAAATAATATTCATGTTTTGAGTCTATTTTTACTTATTATATAATAAATTGAAAGATATTACAAAAAATATAGGTTATGACACTCGATCGGCAACATGGTGTTTTATAGTTTTTTAATTCTAAAAAAATCAACTGAAGTCTAAAAAAGACGAAACTTGTCACGGTGTTATGTTATGATACATATATACTGTGATAAAGATTTAAAAATGTTTAGAGAACTTTTTCATGTAGGATGTTAAGAAAGTAGAGATTCTCTAAGGTCAAATTAAGTTTTAGAGAAGGAATGAGGAGGATTTGTAAGCAAATCGTAGTTAAATTCTCGTTTGAACTCGAAAATTTTTATACAATGAAAATACAACGTAAATTATCTAATTTAAAATCTTAGTATTTTTCTATGTCAGTTTACTATTTTTAATTCATTAAGTGTGTTTTTAGGATTTAAATTGAAATAAGTGAAATTTGAACTACAAGTGCCTGAAATAATTATCAAAAAATTATAGAAAAATTGTATTCATGTTTTTGAGTCTGTTTTACTTATTATACAATAAATTTAAAGGTATTACTAAAAACATAGGTTACGACACTCGATCGGCAACATGGTGTTTTATAGTTTTTTAATTCTTAAAAAATCAAGTGAAGTCTAAAAAATCCGAAACTTGTCACGATATTATTTTATGATACATATATACTGTGATAAAAATTTAAAAATTTTCAGAGAATTTTTCATGTAGGATGTTAAGAAAGCGAAGATTCTCCGAATATGAATTAGGTTTTAGAGAAGGAATGAGGAAGGTTTGTAAGAAAATTGTAGTTAAATTCTTGTTTGAACTCGAAACTTTTTATACAATGAAAATACAACATAACTTATCTAATTTAAAATTTTGGTATTTTTCTAGGTCAGTTTACTATTTTTAATTCATTAAGTGTGTTTTTAGGATTTAAATTGAAATGAGTGAAATTTGACCTACAAGTGCCTGAAATAATTATCAAAAAAATTATAGAAAAATCATATTCATGTTACTGAATCTATTTTTAGTCATTACCCATTAAATTTGAAAATATTTAACAAAAACTATCAAGAAAATAATGAAAAGATTTTTAGCCCAAATAAAAATTGTTAGCCGAGTGTCATATCTGAGACACTCGGCAAACTTGGGCGCCAGAATTTTTTTCTGCGCACGCGCTTGACCAAAATTATGTTTACCGAGTGGGAAATTAAGGCACTGGCGAAATCTAACTTTGCCGAGTGCTGCTAGATATAGCACTCGGCAAAACTTCCACATCATCAATCCACACCTCTATCCACGTCATCAATCCGCGGCATCCACAACACCTCCCATCAATTTCCTCTCCTATTTTGTTTGTCCTCCCACACTCTCACTCCAAAAATCCCCAATTCCATCTCCCCCAGCACATCACTGTAACTTAAGTCTCCACCCGACGTGGATGCTACCGCCGCTGCCGGTGCACATGGCCGCCATCGTCATCGCACACGGCCGCCGCCGCGTCATGTTTTTTTTTGAGACCTCTCCTGCTGAGGTTATATATTAAACGTGTCCATGATGAAAAAAGACAAACATGGTTACAAAGCTTAAATTAGAGTGTAGGACTATCTAGATTGACTAGGCTAGACAAGATGTTCGTGCTAATCGTGCCAGGGTGGATGCTGCCCAACTTGCAGGATCTGTCAGCGTCCCTCTCCCTTCAACACCCCTCCTCTGTCTGCCCATCCTTCGGTTAATCCCCTGAAGGAATACCAGAGGGAGTATGTCTAGTACAACTAGGCCAAAAGATCAAAGCCAGTAATATTATGAAATGTCTTTGTGCTTTGGGTATGGAAATATTTATGTTCATTGGCATGCATTATCTGTAGGTAGAAGTGGAAGCTCAGTCCTCAACCAGCACCACTTAGCTTCATTTCCTCAAGAATCCAGACCGCACTTTACCCTCCATTTGTTTGCATGCGATTTTGGATTTGTTTATAGTTTCATGAGATTAAACTATCCTTTCATGAACTATGTTGATGCTATGTCTTTTGTCCCTCCCTATTGGTGGAGTTGTATTATGGTGATATGCTGCTATAAGGAAGAAATGATGTGTTAATAATGACATACTTTTTATCATTGAGCTTGTACTTTGGTTTTGATGATCATATCCCACTTTTTATAAACGTAACAAAATTGCAGCAGTAGTATAGTAAAACATGTAAATTCTAATAATACGTAAATATTGTGAATGTCTGAAAGTAAAATTGCACTACCAGTAAAACACATGTAAATGTTTGCTGAGTGCTTTTTGTGGCACTCGGCAAACCTGCCGTAATGCTGTTGACGTCGTTACACACTTTTGTTTGCCGTGTGTTATTTTTTTGCACTCGGTAAATATGGTTTGACGAGTGCCAGATAAAATGCACTCAGTGAACACCTGTTTACCGACAATGAGTTTGCTGAGTGTTCTTTGCCGAGTGCAATACTCGGCGAACCCTTCGCCGAGTGTATTTTAGGCTTTGTCGAGTGTTATAGGCACTCAACAAACTTTTGTTCTCTCATAGTGCTTTGTGGAGGCATATCCTGTCACCGCCTCCATAACTCACAACATCAACCTCAGTGGTGCACCTATCTCTTGTCATTATTCGGAGGGTATCACTAGCACGAATGTTATTGATATCACAAAATCTTTTTGATAAATACTAAACAGTAAGGTAATGTCGCTTCAGTTTGTTAACACATTAGACAATACATGCAATGTACAATTTATAAACCTAGTGACACTCATCGTTAACTAGATGATTGATCTTTATTAAGCAACTATCAGGAACATATGTTGGCACATGTAGATTGCTTGAAATGCTTGTCATATCCCTAATTCACAAATTTAATAAGAAAATTTTAGATAAATGATTTTATAAACTAAAATTTAATAGTATGCATGGACAAACTTACGAGGATGAGGATGCAACCGAAGTGCGGAGGGCACGAGCGATGGAGTGGCGAGGAGCATGACGAAAGCGACAGTGGCGTGAGTCTAGGGTTAGGGTTGCGCAAAATGAAAGTGTGACGATTCACTTCGATGCCCTGCCTATTTATTAGTGGGAGTCATCAATGACGTGTGATTAACTAATCTACATCTTACTGACACTCTTTAGTGACCGGTGGACATATAACCCATCACTAATGGGGGTGCCCCTTCTTTAGTGACAGGTCCTATTGCGACCCGTCACTAATAATACAACATTACTAACGCGTGTGAACAACCTGTTATTAAAAGTGTATTATTGACGCACATCTTTTACCCGTCACTAAAGCTGCGTCACTAAAGGCCGTTTCCGTTGCAGTGACAGAGATCCCATATTTTATGATGAGTTGTCTATCAAAAATAAAATCATGTATCAAAAAATCATTTTTGTAGTAGTAGTGGGATGAGCATGTTTCTAACCATACAGTGGCTAAGCATAGCAAGTGGTGTGCCAATTGGGAGTTATTCGTCAAACTAGTGGTGAGGCTAATAATTTTAATCATAGTCAAGGGGATAAACCTTCTTTTTGTTGGATTATTAGGCAATTTTACGATTAATCTCCGAATTATTCATATACAAATCTATCATACTAGTAAAACACAACAAAGCAATTATGATTTCGCAAAACATAATTAATAACTGTACATAAATATAATACACGTACTGTATGGTTTTTGAAGATGAATCTGCGGTCGGTGCAGAGGTTCTCCCATTAGTGTCAGATCGCAGCACCCGACGGCGACCGACGGTAGATGTAGATGGAAGATGCATCATATTGACGAACTTGAGCAGTCACGTAGAGCGCTTCCCAAAAACCTTATTCGCCCTCTCCTGATGTAGGATAGCAAGGACGACTAGTTCCGTAGACCTGCTCTCCCGTTCCCAGTGCACGTTAGCGGACGGAATGGGGTAGTCTATTGTGACAACACAACAGAGATAAGAGACAACCAAAACCCTAGGTCAGTTCTATTGTATTTCTCATCATTGTTTACTTACTTTTGTATCAGCCTAATAGACGGGTATTTATATGGGAGTAACCATATCTCATGTCGCAATCACGATCTCAATCAAGTCGGTTTCCATATAACCATATCCCATAAACTTCACCAAGATCCCAAATAATCATAACAATCAAATGAAAGACCACATCTCCACAAGGCAAGGAGTCAGACTTTGGGAACATGTGGTCGGGCTCGGCAAGCAGACCCCGACCCCTGAGTCTTGACTAGGATCAACTACTCGGGAAGTGTTGACCCCCGACCTCTGAGTCCCTAGCCCAAGTCTAGCACTCGGTAGTGCTGAGTCCCATACCTAACTCCCGACCATGTAGTAATCCTTTACATGGCTCGGGCCTTTGAAATTTATTTAGGAATTTATAAAATATTCATATGGGTCTATCTCAAAATTCCAATAACACCCCACCAGATTTCAAATGCCTATTTGAAAATTTGTCTGATACCCCTACTATTTGATATACTAGCATTTTAGCCAGTACTGTTAAGTTGAACTCCCTCTTAGAACTTTAAGCTACACTCACTCACAACTTGAACAATTGACTATGCCTTGAATTGCATGTTTTCTACGAATAAGTTTCACTCAAAGCCTTAACTAGTACTTAGCTGCCAGTAGCCTACCCCTCGGGTGGAGCATATGCGTCGTACTCCCTGGTCTCATATTGAGCTTACTAGGGATCACCCAAGTCTCGTGGACTACAATGTTAGACAGTCGGACTCATATAGGTGTATTCTTTCAAGAATACTATGCATGATAGAATCTTTGCTAATTAAAGTAAACATAATACATTAAGGTATAAAGCCAACCTGTCTTATAGTTTTTGAGAGTATTACATTTTAGAGAGGGTTTGGAAATAATAATTACTTTCCTTAGTTAACCAATAACTTATTTTTCTCAAGTCCTAATTCATGGGATCTCCAATCACATAGGTTGGATTACCCCAATGGCAACTCATATAGGTCTCACACCCATCTCCTTTGATGCATTTTCTATCACATTCTGGGATAGCCCTTTTGTAAAGGGATCTACCAAGTTTTTGTCGATTTGAATATAAGTCACACTTATAACTCTGGAGTTTCTCAATTTCCTGATAGACTTCAATCGTCTTTGAATGTGTCTTAATGACTTCACATTATCCTTAACACTATTTACTTTGACTATCATAGTTCATAAGGATAGTCGGTACTAGTTTTTCAACCACAAGCAAGTCCATCAATAGGTCACGCAGCCATTCTACCTCTACAGTTACTATATCTTAAGCAATAAGTTTTGCTTCCATGGTTGACCTCATCAAGATGGTCTGTTTGCAAGACCTCCATGAAATTACACCACCACCTCCAAGGGTAAATACATACCTAGTCATGGCATAAAGCTCATCAGCATTAGATATGCAGTTCAAATCACTATATCCCACAAGCACAGCAGGGTGCCCAAAATAGTGAATCCCATAACTCATAGTACCTACCAGATAGCGCATTAACCTTTCAAGTGCATGCCAATGATCACAACCTAGGTTGGACATGAACCTACTCAATTTGCTCACAACAAATGATATGTCGGGTCTCATTGCTCTAGCTAGGTACATGAGTGAACCGATTATCTAAGAATATCTCAGTTGATCTTTAGCAATTTTTTGTTCTTTCGAAGTGTCACACTGGGATCATAAGGTGTTGGAGAAAGCTTGTTGTATTTATAGCCGAAGGGGCTCAATACCTTCTTCACATAATGAGATTGTGAAAGTGTAATCCCATTCTCATCATTAATTAGTTTGATGTTCAGAATTACATTAGCTTCTCCTAGATCTTTCATATCAAAACTCGTTGATAGAAAGGACTTAACTTCATTGATCGCATCAATGTTTGTGCTAAAGATGAGTATGTCGTCAACATACAAGCATAATATAACTCCTTCACCCTACCATGTCGATAGTATACATATGTATCAGCCTCATTTATGACAAAGCCCAAAGAAGTTATAATTATGTCAAACTTCTCATGCTATTGCTTAGGTGCTTGTTTTAGGCCATATAAATACTTCAATAATTTACACACCTCACTCTCTTGACCCCTCACTACAAACCCATCAGGCTGATTCATGTAGATCTCCTCGTCCAACTCTACATTTAGGAAAGCTATCTTTACGTCAATTTGATGAACGATAAGACCATATGAGGCTGCTAGGGAAAGTAATGCTCTGATTGTGGTTAGTCTAGCGACATGTGAATAAGTATTGAAAACGTATTAACCTTCTTTTTGTGTGTAACCTTTGGCCACAAGCCAAACCTTGTACTTCTCAATAGTACCATCAAGCCTAAGCTTCTTCTTGAACACCCACTTGCAACCTATGGTTTTGCAATCATATGGTCGTTTAGTAATTTCCCATGTACCATTGGATAGAATGGAGTCCATCTTATTATGGACAACTTTTTTCCAATCATCTGTATCTGAAGATGCATATGCCTCAGTAATGATAGTAGGAGTGTCATCCATAAGGTACACAGTGAAATTATCACCAAAGGATTTTGCGACCTTTGTTTCTTACTCCTTCTAGGAGCTTTACTATCATCCTCCTCAAGAATTTCCTCAAACCGATCATGGTATTTAGAAGACTCGAAATTAACTAGTGTATCAAGTTTAGGAATAATCTTAGTGGAATATCTAGCAATGTTATGCATATCTTTCAAAGGAAACACATTCTCAAAAATGTTACATCATGAGATTCTAAAATAATATTAACATTCATATCAAGCACCTCAGATTTTACTACCAAAAATCTATATGCCATGCTCCTCTAAGTATAGCCTAGAAATACACAATCTACTATCTTAGGTCCTAACTTGCGTTTCTTCACGATTAGGATATTGACTTTCGCCAAACACCCCCAAGTGTGAAAGTAAGAAAGTGATGGTTTTCTCCCAGTTCATATCTCATATGGAGTTTGGTCTTTATTCTTGTTAGGAACTCTATTCAGAATGTGACATGTAGTTAGCTGAGCCTCCCCAACCATGCCTTTGATAAACTAGTAGTATCTAACTTGGCGTTAACCAAGTCATTCAGCGTGTGGTTTTTTCTCTCGACAATCCCATTCGACTCGGGCAAATAAGGATACGTCCTCTCATGAATAATAACGAGTTATTTACAGAATTCATCAAATATTTCGGGAAAATATTCACCACCTCGATCAGACCTTAGACGTTTGATATTTCTCTCTAGTTGATTTTCAACTTTGGCTTTATAAATTTTAAAGTAATATAATGCCTCATCCTTAGTTCACAACAGATATACATGAAGGAATTGTGCCCAAGAAAATTCTTGGAGGATCAGAAGTACCGATTTGGAATCGGAAGTTTTGATTATTTTCTGAATTAGAAATAGAGAGCTCAAATCAGAAGTTTCGGTATAGTATCAGAAGTTCTAATAATTTATGGTTTGCAAATCCGAGAGCTCAAATCGAAAGTTCCAATTTGGAATCGGAAGTTTCGATTATTTCTGATTCAAAGAGAGAGAGAGAGTTCAAACCAGAAGTTCTGATTTGAAATTTTTGAAATTGCTTGATCGGATGTTCCAATAGGGGTATCAGAAGTTCTGATGTATTCTGGTTTGTAGATCAAAAGGCCAGATCGGAAGTTCTAATAGGGGTATCGGAAGTTCTGATGCGGTCTGATTTACAGATCGAAAGTATTGATCGGAAGTTTTGATCAGGACGTCACAGATTGGATGCCTCAGTGGAATGGGGTGTCCGAGTGAAGAAACCACACTTTGTTAGACATGGTTCGGTCTATGATGAGTCATGCTGATCTTCCATTATCCTTTTGGGTACTCACTCTAGAAGTTGCATCTTTCACGATAAAAAGAGTTCCATCTAAGTTAGTAGAGAAGACTCCATATGAGATGTGGTCTGGGAGGCATCCTAGTTTGTCTTTTGTAAAGATTTGGGGCTGTGAGGCATATGTCAAACATTTGACGTCTGACAAGCTCACTCCTAAATCTGACAACTGCTTATTTGTGGGATATCCTAGGAAAACAAAAGGATACTATTTCTATAATAGAGAAGAGGGCAAAGTATTTCTCGCTCGGAATCGTGTTTTTCTTGAGAAAGAGTTTCCCTCGAAAGGGGTTAGTGGGAGAATGGTGCATCTCAAATAAGTTCGAGAGTCACTGGAAGGTGTTCTAGATCCCACTAAACAACAACAGGATATGCAAGATGTTGTAGAGCCCGTTGTAGAGACATCAACCCCACTAATGTCCGATAGGGTGAGTCACGCTGTTGGACCGGAAACGGCGACCAGAGGGGGGGTGAATGGGAGCTTTTAAAATTTCGGACTAAAAACTAGCCTTCGGTTTCAGTTCTGTCTTCTGCGGAACAGGCTTCGAACACTACCTTCGAAGGTCTGGTTCGGAGGTACTTCGACACCTTCGAACACAGGCTTCGGAGGAGCAAAAGTTCGAAGCCAAGAAGACTTCGCTCCACTTACAACCCTCAAAACCTACTCTGCTAAGTCAGTGCAGGCTCCGCACACAGGGTGCTTTGAGCAGGCTTCGCACTTCACCCTTCGCAAGAGTGGACAGCCCTCTGAGGACTTCGACCTAGTACTTGACGGCAGCAACTAGTGCTGGGCTTCGTACACGAAGGTCTACACGCACACAACTGGACTAAACTAAGGGCTTCGACACAAGAAGCAAAACGGGCCTCGGTCAGGGCTACGCTAGTAAGCAGCGAGGTTACACCTCCTGTTACACAGAGCGAATGCACACTGACAAAACACACCTCGCACGAAAAACAACCTTCGCCTCAACAGGCTTCGGTGCACTAAACTAGCGAAGTATGCAAAGCGAGCTCAAGCAAAAAGCACAGGAAAAACAGGGCTTCGCCGCTTGAACAAGGAACACTGAAAATGAACTCTGGATGTATTCAATCGAAGTGTGTGGCTACAGGAGCTCAACAGTAAATGCTCAAAGTGTTAAATGTTACCTACCGAGCCCCCATATTTATAGCCCACGGCTTCATCCTAAGGAAGTGACTACTTTACCCCTAGGGTTTACATCCATTTTGTCTCTACAGAACTAAGGGGTACAAAAGGTAGTCCACCTTTATTTTGGAGGCTTCTCTGTCAGCTGCAGAGGGAACAGTGTCAGCCTTTTTCAGAACAGACAGTGTCAGCCTTTACAGTGTTGACTTCTGGAACCTCCCTTCGCACGCGATGGGTGCGGAAGCTTCGGCGAGAAGCCTGCAGCCTGTTGGCCTTCGCTCCGCCGAAGAAGTCCTTCGATACAGTGACGGTTTTAAGCCGAAGCCGTCAAAGCCCTTGGGCCTTCGCACCACCACCTCCGGAGTGGATCACCACGGCTTCGCAGCTACTCCGAGCTCGAACACCGTCCGTCCGTGTACCGAAGCCATGCATGGCCGAAGCACCACAAGTCATCCTCACTCCGAAGCCCACCTTCGGAGTACCACCCTTCGAAGTCCCTCCTTCGTCCAAGGCCTCCGTATGAAGCATTCCATGAGCACTTCGTCGCAGTGTCTCACTCCGAGCACACACCTCAACGAGCCTCACCCGGACCATGCCTACGATGCGCCTCGACTTCTGAGACCTTCATCGGGTACCTTCGAGTGTCTCCCTCCGGAGCACACTTCGAACCCTTGCCTCCGCAGAGGACTTGGTCCACCAGCTCCGAAGTCACTCCATCCGGAGTACCTTCGAAGTGCCTCACCTCCGAGGACTTTGTCTCGGAGTACCTTCAGCCGGAGCCACGCTCCGCACTCTCTGCCTTCACCTGGCACGCCTCGACCTGAGGACCGACCCGGACCACCTTCGCAGCCACCGTGACGGAGCTCCCCGCTCCCCTGGCATCAAGCCACCCGCTTGACCCAGGTTCACCTGGCTCGAACCCTGTCCGTCGCCTCCGAAGTCCCTGCGCACCACCGACAAGCAAACAAGTGTATCCAGTACTCCGTAGACCTCTCCGGGTTAGCAACCTCCGGCACACATTCCGGTGTACCGCCCAAAGTACCGAAGCCATCGGTATGAACCCTGTCATCGCGTACTGTCGGACCCCTCCGACGAGCACACTCCGCTGCACAGCTGCAGCAAGCAAACACCGAACACACTCCGGTGACACACCTCCGAACACCCTTCGGAGGTACCACCTCCGAAGCCCCTTCGGAGGTACCCTTCGAACAGAGGGTAAAATCCAGTCAATCACTCATCACAAAACACCGAAACCAACCCTTGGTTTCTCAATCTCCCCCTTGATGAGTGCATTGACAACCAAATCCAAGTTCAAGAAAATTTAAAAAATTTCAGCACACAAGTGACCATAAAAACTCAGAAAAGAGCCAAAGCATGTCACTTGATAAAAGAAATTTTCTCCCCCTTTGTAAAAGAGTAAAAGCCCCTTCGGCAAAACTCCCTTTGGATAAAAACTCCCCCTGAGTTGAGCAAATTTTTCTCCCCCTTTATGTCAAAAATCTCTCCCCCTTTAGAAATAATGCCTTCTTGCAGCAGAGAACATAGCAAAATCTCTCCCCCTTTGGCAATGCAAGCATCAAGGAGCATTCAAAAGATGCAAAGCGGCGAAATGAATAGAATTGCAAAGACATATAATGCAAAAATATGCCAAAATTAACACAAATGATCATGTGCTCAGCTCAATTTAACAATCTGTGAAACAAGATGATGGCATGTGATTTTGTCATTTTGAAGTAAAAGCATCACCACTTAATCACAGTAGTTAGACATGAGAAGGCAAGGACTGCGCAAAGCTAACAAATTCTACCCTAGACAGACAAGTCTTGTTCAAAAGGAGCTGTGAAAGCAAACTTGATGATCAATTAATTTTGTTGTTCTTTTTCTTAATGCCAGGGGTTATTTGTTTGTCCACCTTATACTTTCCAATCAGGCCAAGCCTAGGCATGAAAGCCATCTGAAGCTTAAGGCGGTGATTTTGGCATACACTACACTATTCCAGTTCAGACCAAAGTGCAATGGTAAGCAGTCTAGAATAGAGTAGTGCGACAAAGAAACCCTCCTGGATCTTTTCTTTTCATTTAAACCAGGCAAATCATGGATTTTTGACTTTGATTCAGATGAATAAGTTATTTTGATGAATATCCATGAATAAAGAACACAATTTTTCAAGTTGCAAATTTTAGCATCCAAGGAACAGTGTCTTGCTGTCAAGTAGATAAAAGATAGCTAAAAGCAGTCCTGCCTAAACAAGCTAGATACACGATTTAGCAGTGAGCAAGTTTTGATTTTAGAAAATAAAACATCATGCACAATCAATGTTCCAGACATATTTCATAGAGCTGAGCTGTCATGACTTCTTTGAATTAAAAGCAGGCATATAATAGCAAAAGATGTAAGTGCAATTCCACACATAACGAGCATATGCAAGACAATTAAAATCAGCTCCCCCTCACAAAATGCCGTAGGGATGACAGATACCAAGTTCCCCACGCAAGTAAGCAAATCGAGAAGCATCGAGGGGTTTTGTAAAAATGTCGGCAAGCTGGTGTTGGGTATCAACATATTGAAGTTCAATATCACCCTTCTCATTGTGATCTCTGAGAAAATGATATCGTACATCAATGTGTTTGGTTCTGGAGTGCTGAACCGGGTTGTTTGCAATACAAATAGCACTAGTGTTATCACAGAAAAGTGGAACACTCTTATAATCTAACCCGAAATCCCGCAAAGTGGAAACCATCCACAAAATCTGAGAGCAACAGCTAGCTGCAGCAACATATTCGGCCTCAGCCGTCGATTGTGCAACACTAGACTGTTTGCGGGAGGACCAGCAAACCAGAGAAGTACCCAGAAAATGACAAGTACCAGAGGTACTCTTCCTATCAATTCTACACCCAGCAAAATCCGCATCTGAATAACCTCTAAGACATAAAGATGAAGACGATGAATACCATATGCCAAATTCAAGGGTGTGTTTGAGATACCTTAAGATGCGCTTAACCGCTTGGCGGTGCGAAGCTCGTGGTGAAGCCTGAAAACGAGCGCACAGACACACTGCGAAGTGTATGTCCGGCCTCGTGGCAGTCAAGTAGAGGAGGGAGCCGATCATGCTCCGGAACTCCTTCTGATCTACGGCTTCTCCATCTTCGTCAGGGTCCAACGCTACAGATGTAGCCATTGGAGTGGCGAGGGGCTTTGCATCGGACATGTCGAACTTCTTGAGCAGGTCCTTGGTGTACTTTGTCTGGTGGACAAAAGTACCTTGTTTGCTTTGCTTGATTTGCAAACCAAGGAAAAAGGTGAGTTCACCCATCATTGACATTTCAAACTCCCTGCTCATGGTATCTGCAAACTCGGCAACCAAAGCATGAGAAGAGCCACCAAAGATGATATCATCCACATAAATCTGCACTAGAAGGAAATCTTTGCCATGCTTGAGAGTAAACAAAGTTTTATCAATAGAGCCCATCAAATACCCTCGCTCAAGCAGAAAAGACTTAAGTCTATCATACCAAGCCCGAGGGGCCTGCTTGAGTCCATAAAGAGCCTTATGAAGTTTAAGGACTTTATGTGGGTACTTGGGGTTTTCAAAACCAGGGGGTTGTTTTACATAAACATCTTCACCTATGAAGCCATTAAGAAAAGCACTTTTGACATCCATTTGATAGAGTTTGAATCCCCGGGATGTCGCAAAGGCAAGCAAAATCCTAATGGCCTCAAGGCGAGCAACAGGTGCAAAAGTTTCAGTAAAATCAATCCCTTCTAGTTGAGAAAAGCCCTGAGCTACAAGTCTAGCCTTATTTCTAACAATTGTTCCATCCTCCCCTTGTTTATTTTTGAAAATCCATTTTGTTCCAATGAAATGAACATTTGGTGGAGGATCAACTAAAGTCCAGACTTGGTTTCTCTCAAAATTTTCAAGCTCTTCATGCATGGCATTGATCCAACTAGAATCAGAAAGTGCATGACTAACATCTAAAGGCTCGAAAGAAGCAACAAAAGCAGCATTAGTGAAATGAGCGTGAGAACGTGTTACCCTTTGATCAAGCTCACCAATGATCTGCTCGGGAGGGTGCATCCTTTGGACATGATGTGGAGCCTCGCGGCGGGATGCAGTCTCCCCCTCAACTTGTGTGTTGGAGTGGTCCAAGATGACCGATGTTGAGGTAGTCGCTTCGGGACCTCGTGCCGAAGTAGTTGAAGCGGGGTCAGCTTCGGGGGTTGATGTCGAGGGTAGTAGGGGATCATCCTCGAATTCTCCGGGATCTTCGTCTTCGAATAAAGTCTGTTCCATGTCGTGTTCATTTGCCTGTTCAAAAGCAGAACTAACAGAGGGGGTTGATTCATCAAAAGTCACATCACATGACTCGATGACAGTGTTAGTTTCCAAGTTATAAACACGATAGGAATGACCATGAGTAGCATAACCCAAAAAGATCCCGTCAGAAGATCGCGACTCAAATTTATCCAAGTTACCACGTTTTAGGATAAAGCAGCGACAGCCAAAAACTCGAAGATGAGTAACTTTGGGCTGTCTCCCAAAACGCAGCTCATAAGATGTCAAATTTAAAATTGAGCGCAAGAAAATTCGGTTTGAGATGTAACATGCAGTGTTCATGGCCTCAGCCCAGAATTTTCTAGGAGTCCTATGCTCATCAAGCATCGTCCTAGCCATCTCAACCAAAGTGCGGTTTTTCCTCTCAACAACACCGTTCTGTTGAGGAACCCGCGGAGCAGAGAATTGATGTTCTATGCCATGCTCCATGCAAAAGTCAACAAAGAGACTATTTTTGAACTCGGTGCCATTATCGCTTCGAATGAATTTTAATGCACCAGGGAGTTCAGTGAAAAGTCTCAAAGCCAAGCTCCGAATGTGTGAAAACACTTCATCCTTGCTGGCAAGAAAGAAGACCCAAGAGTAGCGAGAGAAATCGTCGACAATAACAAGTACATACCACTTGCCGCCTAAAGAACTAACCCGAGAAGGACCTACAGTGTCCATATGGAGAAGTTCTCCGGGCTGTTCAGTCATCACTGTGGTGACTGGCGAATGCGAAGCGGCAATCATTTTTCCATGTCGACAAGGAGCACAAACTAAATTCTTCTCAAACTTGAGCTTGGGCAATCCTCGGATCAGGCCTAGGGCGCTCAGACGAGCGAGCAATTCAAAGCTCATATGCCCTAGTCTCCTATGCCACTTCCAAAGCTCAGAAGTCGAATGTGCAACAAGGCAATGAGAAGAACCAGACGACTCTGAAAAATCAGCTCCAAAAACTCTCCCAACCCTAAAGATCTTACACACCACAACGCCATCAGAATTGAGCACTTGCGAAGTATCGCGATGAAATCGCACTTCGAAGCCCTCATCAAGCAACTGAGATACAGACAGCAAATTGTATCCCAGGTTTTCAACCAAAGCAACATCTTTGAGAGTGAAGTTCGAATTAATTCTTACCACACCTTTACCTTTCACTCTACTCCTTCGATTGTTTCCGAAGGTGATATGTTCCCTTTGCTTGGTTGTGGTGAGGCTGGAGAACCAAGCTGCATCTCCGGTCATGTGGCGCGAACAACCGGAGTCCATGATCCACGTGCCCTCCAAGCCTCGACCTGTCGCCTACACATGATAAGAACGCCTCGATCGCTCAGTGCTGGGGTGAGTAAAATAATGACGAGGCATCCAGCACTGAGTGACACGAGTAGTAGGCACAGTAAAAGTAGACGGTCTACGCACATAAAAATCAGAATGATGCAAAGTGCGAGGTCTACCTACATGCAAAGAACGCAAAGCATGTCGAGGTCTCCTACTCTGACGAGGTACAAAGCTACTCGCCCGAGGTCTACCACCATATGGAACATGGTGAACACCTCGAGGAGCAAAACCTCTCCGAGAAGCATGAGGAGCCTCGAAAACAGGACGAGAGTAAAACTCAGACTCATGCATACCTAAAGATGGGTAATGCATGTCCTGATAGCTCATCGCCTGTGCACGTCGCTCATCCTTGATGCGACGGAAACAGAAACCGATCAAATGACCCGCCCGCTGACAATAAGAACAATGAAACACTCTCCTGGGGGCACTCTCATGGGTCACAGGAGCAACTCTCACGGGCTCCTTGGGTTTCTTTTGAGTGGTTTTCTTGGGAGGATTTTTCTTGATAGGAGGTGTGGTTTTCTTTGGTGGATGGGTAGGCCTTTTGGCTGGAGGGGTGTCCAACAGAGCTCTCTCTTTCTCTAGGGTGGTGGGAGAGGTGAAAACAGTTTTGGTCTTACTGTCTGAAGCTATCCTCTCAAAACCCAAACCTAGAGCTACCCCTGCTCTGTCAGCACACAACTTGGTCTTGGCCAAGAGCAAATCCATCCTACCCTTCCCTTCAGTGCATTTATTCACCACAGAAAGAAGGTATTCATTTTCAGACATGAGGTTCTCAGCTCGCTCTCTAACAGTGCCTAGCTGGTCCTTAAGGGTGATGCAAGTGTCACACACAGGCTGCACATCCTTAGAACTACCGGCCCTCTCCAATCTAGCCTCTAGATCAAGAACATGCTTATCACGTAAATTAATGCTATCGCGCAATAAAGAGCAGTTCATGCAATCAATAATTTCATGAGGTCTAGAATCCACCTCCAAAAGCTGCTTCTGTGCAGTCTCAAGCTCAGAGAGAGTTTGAGCATGTACAGAGCGCAACTGAGCAAGCTCACTCATGACAACAGAACATGATTCACAATCAGCATCATCATATTTAGACTTAAGCATGGCATATTCAGTAGAAACATTTTCTAGCCTAAGTCTAAGGTCTTTTCTTTCTCTAGCGGCTTGCACAAGTAATCTATCCTGACCTAGCACAACTTCATTCAGCTCATCTAATTTAATTAGAAGCTGGTCAGGAGATAGGTTTACCTCAGATGAGTCTAGCTCATCGCCGCTGTGATCGCTGTCGGCCATGAAGCAAAGGCCGGTGAAGTCACGTCCCTTCTTGTCCTTCTTGTCCTCCTTCCTTGGGGACTCCTCCTCCTCAGAGCTCGACTCCTCAGTTGAGGAAGTGTCGATGTCGCTGAGAGCAGCAACAAAAGCTCTGGAAGCGGCCTTGGCTACTTTCTTAGCCATCTTGCCGCGCTTGCCCTTCACAAAGGGCTTTCTCTCCTTTTTGTGGAATTTGGGGCGGTCACTCTCATCTCTCTTCTTGACCTTGGGGCAATTGGCCTTAATGTGAGAGGTGTCGCCACATTCATAGCAGCCACTAAAACCACTTCTCCTCTGATCCCGTCTCTCATGATGAAAGCGGGTGAACCTCCGGGCAATGAGAGCAAGCTCATCATCAGCTAGAGTGTCCACCTGCTCCTTTGTGACGGAGACCAGGGAGGACAAAGCAAAACCATCTGCAAGAACACAAGTGCCTGATGTGCTTGGTTCTGCAGTGGTGCCACGGCTAGTGCTAGAAACCAATGCCAATGGCTGTGGCAAAGAGCTTCTGTGCACTGCAAGAGATGCCTTGGCAATCTCTGTGGACTTCAGCTTGCTAAAGAGTTCATCACAGGTTAGAGTGTCATAGCCTGTGGACTCCTCAATGCTGGATATCTTCACCTCCCATATGCTACGGTCAAGAGCATAGAGAAGCTTGATAGCCCTATCGTGATCACTGTAAGCAAGCGTCCCGTTGGATCGCAGGTTACTCACTATCGCGTCAAAACGAGAAAACATGGCATCTATAGATTCACCAGGTGCCTGCACAAACAGCTGATACTGTTGATTGTAGGTGCTTTGGCGCATGGCCTTGATCTGAGCAGAGCCCTCATGAAAGACAGTGAGTGTTGTCCAAATCTCCCTAGCAGTCCTAAGGTGCTGCACCCTATCGAACTCACTCCGACTCAAACCAATGAACAGTATGTTCCTTGCCTTCGAGTTGGCAATATACTGATCTTTTTCGGTTTGAGTGGTGCGGGTATCAGGGATGGAGTATTGTGAGTCCACAATCTCCCAAATTGCATTTCCTTGGCTTAACAAGTAAGCCTCCATGCGCACCTTCCAGTATGCAAAGTCAGTCCCATCGAACAGAGGAATTTTACTGCCTCTATCCATGTCGCCTAAAGATCACAAAACCGGTTAAGGTCAACTGGTGATCTTAACCTGCTCTGATACCAATTGTTGGACCGGAAACGGCGACCAGAGGGGGGGGGGGGGGGGTGAATGGGAGCTTTTAAAATTTCGGACTAAAAACTAGCCTTCAGTTTCAGTTCTGTCTTCTGCGGAACAGGCTTCGAACACTACCTTCGAAGGTCTGGTTCGGAGGTACTTCGACACCTTCGAACACAGGCTTCGGAGGAGCAAAAGTTCGAAGCCAAGAAGACTTCGCTCCACTTACAACCCTCAAAACCTACTCTGCTAAGTCAGTGCAGGCTCCGCACACAGGGTGCTTTGAGCAGGCTTCGCACTTCACCCTTCGCAAGAGTGGACAGCCCTCTGAGGACTTCGACCTAGTACTTGACGGCAGCAACTAGTGCTGGGCTTCGTACACGAAGGTCTACACGCACACAACTGGACTAAACTAAGGGCTTCGACACAAGAAGCAAAACGGGCCTCGGTCAGGGCTACGCTAGTAAGCAGCGAGGTTACACCTCCTGTTACACAGAGCGAATGCACACTGACAAAACACACCTCGCACGAAAAACAACCTTCGCCTCAACAGGCTTCGGTGCACTAAACTAGCGAAGTATGCAAAGCGAGCTCAAGCAAAAAGCACAGGAAAAACAGGGCTTCGCCGCTTGAACAAGGAACACTGAAAATGAACTCTGGATGTATTCAATCGAAGTGTGTGGCTACAGGAGCTCAACAGTAAATGCTCAAAGTGTTAAATGTTACCTACCGAGCCCCCATATTTATAGCCCACGGCTTCATCCTAAGGAAGTGACTACTTTACCCCTAGGGTTTACATCCATTTTGTCTCTACAGAACTAAGGGGTACAAAAGGTAGTCCACCTTTATTTTGGAGGCTTCTCTGTCAGCTGCAGAGGGAACAGTGTCAGCCTTTTTCAGAACAGACAGTGTCAGCCTTTACAGTGTTGACTTCTGGAACCTCCCTTCGCACGCGATGGGTGCGGAAGCTTCGGCGAGAAGCCTGCAGCCTGTTGGCCTTCGCTCCGCCGAAGAAGTCCTTCGATACAGTGACGGTTTTAAGCCGAAGCCGTCAAAGCCCTTGGGCCTTCGCACCACCACCTCCGGAGTGGATCACCACGGCTTCGCAGCTACTCCGAGCTCGAACACCGTCCGTCCGTGTACCGAAGCCATGCATGGCCGAAGCACCACAAGTCATCCTCACTCCGAAGCCCACCTTCGGAGTACCACCCTTCGAAGTCCCTCCTTCGTCCAAGGCCTCCGTATGAAGCATTCCATGAGCACTTCGTCGCAGTGTCTCACTCCGAGCACACACCTCAACGAGCCTCACCCGGACCATGCCTACGATGCGCCTCGACTTCTGAGACCTTCGTCGGGTACCTTCGAGTGTCTCCCTCCGGAGCACACTTCGAACCCTTGCCTCCGCAGAGGACTTGGTCCACCAGCTCCGAAGTCACTCCATCCGGAGTACCTTCGAAGTGCCTCACCTCCGAGGACTTTGTCTCGGAGTACCTTCAGCCGGAGCCACGCTCCGCACTCTCTGCCTTCACCTGGCACGCCTCGACCTGAGGACCGACCCGGACCACCTTCGCAGCCACCGTGACGGAGCTCCCCGCTCCCCTGGCATCAAGCCACCCGCTTGACCCAGGTTCACCTGGCTCGAACCCTGTCCGTCGCCTCCGAAGTCCCTGCGCACCACCGACAAGCAAACAAGTGTATCCAGTACTCCGTAGACCTCTCCGGGTTAGCAACCTCCGGCACACATTCCGGTGTACCGCCCAAAGTACCGAAGCCATCGGTATGAACCCTGTCATCGCGTACTGTCGGACCCCTCCGACGAGCACACTCCGCTGCACAGCTGCAGCAAGCAAACACCGAACACACTCCGGTGACACACCTCCGAACACCCTTCGGAGGTACCACCTCCGAAGCCCCTTCGGAGGTACCCTTCGAACAGAGGGTAAAATCCAGTCAATCACTCATCACAAAACACCGAAACCAACCCTTGGTTTCTCACACGCGCTTGAGCGGTTCATGTTTTTAACCACCGGGCAGCGTGACGTGTTGTTGTTGGACAATGTCAAGCCCAAGACCTACGCGGAAGCAGTGATGGGACTAGACTCTGAGAAATGTCTTGGAGCCATCAGATCCGAATTAGAGTCCATGCGAGAAAACCAAATTTGGAACTTGATCGATCCACCCGATAGTGTAAAAACTATTGAGTGTAAATGGATCTTTAAGAAAAATATAGACGTTGATGGAAATGTTCACATCTATAAGGCATGATTGGTAACAAAATGTTTCAAACAGATTCAATGTGTTGATTATGATGAAACGTTTTCACCTGTCGCAATGCTTAAGTCTATCCGGATCATCCTACCAATTGCCACATTTTATGATTATGAGATTTGGCAAATGAATATCAGGACGACTTTCATGAATGGAAACCTAAGTGAGGATGTGTACATGACACAGCCTGAAGGTCTTGACGATCTAGAAAATGCTAGGAAGGTTTGTAAGTTGCGGAAGTCCATTTATGGGCTGAAGCAAGCATCTCAGAGTTAGAATCTTTGTTTTGATGAGGTAGTCAAAGGGTTTGGTTTCATCAAGAACGAAGAAGAGCTTTGTGTTTACAAGAAGTCTAGTGGGAGCTCACTTGTATTTCTGGTCTTATATGTGGATGCCATTGTTGATCGGAAATGACGTTCCTTTGTTGAATGATGTCAAGACTTCATTGAAAATAGTTTCTCGATGAAAGATCTTGGAGAGGTAGCATACATATTGGGCATAAAGATCTATATATATAGATCAAAACGGCTAATTTAATTAAGCCAGAGTATGTACATTGACAAGGTTTTAAAACAATTCATAATGGAGAATTCTAAGAAAGGTTTTCTGCCAATATCACATGGTATTTCTCTTAATAAAACTCAGTGTGCCTCGATACCCGATGAGCTACAGAAAATGAATGCGATCCTGTATGCCTCCACGATTGGTTCCATCATGTATGCCATGTTGTATACATGCCCAGATGTCTCCTATGCTCTAAGTATTATGAGAAGATACCAGTCAAACCCAGGTGTAAGTCACTAGGCGGTTGTAAAAAGTATCCTCAAGTACTTGAGAAGAACTAAGGATATGCTCCTAGTTTATGGTGGTGATGAGGAGCTCATTGTAAGCAGTTACACCGATGCAAGCTTTCAGACCGATAAAGATGATTCTCAATCGCAATCTAGTTTCGTGTTCTGCCTCAATAGAGGCGCAATGAGTTGAAAGAGTTTCAAGCAAGAGACAGTGGCAGATTCTACAATAGAAGCTGAGTATATTACAGCGTTAGAAGCCACAAAAGATGTCATTTTGATTAGAAAGTTTGTTTCTGAACTGGGTATTTTCCCTAGTGCGTCTAGTCCAATGGACCACTATTGTGATAATAGTGGTGCTATTGTGCAAGCCAAGGAGCCTAGGTCACACTAGAAGATCAAACATATACTTCGGCGATATCACCTAATCCACGAGATCATAGAGAGAGGTGATGTGAAGATTTGCAAGGTGCACACAGATTTGAATATAACATATCCGTTGACAAAACCTCTTCCACACCCCAAGCATAAGGCACATTTGAGCACCATGGGTATTAGATACTTGCGTGAGTGAGTCATGTGTATGTGGAAGATTTTAGTAGTGTCTATGCTTATGTATGAGGATAATTATTATCTTGTTCCTTAAATAAATATCGTTTACTTTGATTGATGAGTTGATGACTTATCTGTGAGATTCTTCGTTTTTATAATGATGTTGTTCAAAAGGTATCCCTGATCTTATCATCATGTGGGACAGTTATGATACATAGATTAGCACATCTGGCTGATTGATGATCATGTTTCACAGATCATAGAAACAGAGAGCTCAAATCAGAAGATCTGATATAGTACCATAAGTTCTCATAATTTATGGTTTGCGAAACCGAGAGCTCAAATTGAAAGTTCCGATTTAGAATCGGAAGTTCCGATTATTTCTGATTCAGAGACAGAGATTTCAAATCGGAAGTTCCAATTTGGAATTTTTTGATCGGAAGTTCCGATGTGTTCTAGTTTATAGATCGAAAGAACATATTGGAAGTTCTGATAGGGGTATCGGAAGTTCCGATGCGGGCTGATTTACAGATTGAAAGTATTGATTCGAAGTTCCAAAAGGATTATCAGAAGTTTCGATCAAGAAGTAACAGATTGAATCTGTTAGGGATTTGATTGTGGTTAAACGCCCACACCTTGACATTATAAATAGGGACGATAAGGTCATGGATATAGGTTTTCAGAAGACCCAAGTGCTCCACCCTAGCCACAACACCTTTCCTCTCGTCTCCTCTCCCTTCATTCCTGATCTCAAGCATTGAGATTGAAATTTCTCCCCGGTTCTCACGAGCGGTGCTAACACGTCGGTGTGGGAACAATACTTCCCTGTACGTGTGGACTCCGTAGAGGCGTTGCTTGAATAGTGACACTCATCATCTTCTTCATGTGGACATTGCCAGTCTTTGCCGATTGGATCGCCGGAGAACGGACGGAGCAAGACGAGGATAAGTGAGGACACACTTCCCCAACATATTCTTTAGCTGTACTAGCATCTCTCGCATTAGAGGGTAACAATTCATTATCCCTCATGCTCATGGTTCCAAGGTTTGGGGTTGAAAATTTTGAATTTGCCAGCTAGCGTAGCTTCCCCTTGTCCCAACAATACATAACAAAATCTAGATGCATCATCAATAAATGTAATGAAATATCTCTTTTCACCCTTTGTCAACACACCATTTATCTCATAGAGATCTGAATGTATGAGTTCTAGAGGTGCTAAGTTTGTCTCCTCAGTAGCCTTGTGAGGCTTCTGAGGTTGCTTTGATTGCACACAACTGTGACACTTAGAACCTTTGGCAGTGGTGAAATTCAGAATTAAACACATGTTGGACAATTGAGACTATTGACACTAAAATCTACCGATAAAGCGCCAATCAACACTAACGACGATTTGACGATCCAAAAGCGCTTAGACACTTGGCCTAACTAGCCAAATGCCAAACGACACCGACGTCACGTTCTAGCGATTCTCGACCTTGATGAGGAACATAGGGTGGAGTTGCCAGGAAATAAAACCACACCAAGAAAGGACGATCCAATTGGCCAAAAGAAGATGGTTAGGTCAGCCGGTGTAGGGTTGTCAGGTCGGTCATATAATAGCGGTTAGACTGGCCTTGCACCGCCGGTCAGATCGACCATTGTCGGCATAGCCCGGCCAGACCAACTATGGCCGGCTGGTCATACCGATGGCTAGGGCAGCGGATGCCCCGGCTGGCTGGCGCGCACAATGTAGCCGGGGTTGGTGCAAAGGGTCTCCATTGATGAAGCTTGATGCCTTGGACCTTGCAAGAACCCTAGTAATAGTAGCAACTCAGTCTAGGGACCGAATTACCGGAGTAGATTGATAAAAACCCATTATAGGGGCTAGACAAATGATTCAGGAACAAATCGACAAGGATTACCATGATTACGACGCTATGGAAGGCAGTTTTATAGTGCAAACTAATAAACATGGACGAGCGATGGCTAATCCTAGGGCAAAAAGGTAGTAGATTGAAAAAAGAATGATTCTATGTGGGTAGATTAGATTAGATTAGAATAGAGTCTCCCACTTTGAATCGGCCTTAGCCTTTTATATAGGGGTTGGTCTTGTTGTTCATGGACGTTATTTCTACCCTAGATTGATTATTATATGAGTCCAAGTCGTTAAAAATTAATTAGTGATAAATACCCCGAAAATACCCATCTTGGGGTCGGACTCGGACCCTATCGGTCTGACCGGGCCCATGTAGCCGGTCTGACCGGGGTAGCCAGGCCGGTGTGACTAGCCATCTATGGCCGGTTGGACCGGCCTGTGTGAGGGATTACACATTTTTGACCTTTTTGTCAATGTTAACAAGTTTGACCATTAGTGCCAAATTTTGCTATCAACACATGCTCCTTGCCTTTTGGCAAACTAGTGAGCCAAAAGCACTATGGGCTAAGGTCGATATGAAGGACACCACAAGCATCTTGCCACACATTCGGGAAGTACTTTTTCAAATACCTTCCATTAAGAGCTCTACGAAATCGCTCTCCTTGCAAAGACTCTAACAATTATGCATTACCTAGAGCAATTTCAACAATGTTAAAAGAACCTTCCCAACTAAGTGACCACTTGCCAAACTTCACGCTTTTAGTGCCTAAAGGCAAAATCGTCTTCCAAACTAAGTCACCAACCTGAAATGACTTTTCTCTTACTTTCTTATTGTAAGCTCTAGCTACTCTTCGCTTGTCTCTTTCCATTGCCTCTAGAGCCCTCAATCTCTTATCGGTCACTTCCTCCAAACTATCTTTCAATAGAATTTCATAATCACCGACTGATAAGCCATCTTGCTTAAACAATCTCAAATAGCCAAGATTCACCTTTATTGGAAAAACAACTTCTTGCCCATACACCAACTCATATGGACTCACCTTCGTAGCACCATGCTTTGCTATCCTACATTCCCATAACACTTTAGAAAGCACCTCATGCCACCTTCTAGGAACCTCATCGATCTTCTTCTTAATAAGCTTAATCACAACCTTATTACTAGACTCGGCCTGACTATTGGCCTGAGCATGGTATGGCGAGGAGTTTATCAACTTTATACCATAAGATTCGGCAAAATCTCTTACTTTTTTAGAAACAAATGAAGCACCCTGATCTGCAGTAAGAGTCTGAGGAATATCAAATCTTTGTATGATGTGCCTCAAAATGAAATCGATTACCTAGTTGTGAGTCATATTCTTGAGCAGTACGACCTCGGTCCACTTAGTGAAATAATCCGTAGCCATCAACATGAACCAATGCCCTTTTGAAGAAGGAGGATGTATTTGGCCGATGAAGTCCAAGCCCCAACCTCAAAATGGCCATGGTTTGATAATAGGATTCATTAATGATGTAGGAGTAAGTTGAATATTACCAAACCTTTGACATGCTTCACATCCCTTGTAATATCTAAAATAATCTTCAATGATCGCCAACTAATAAAAACCTGCTCTCGTGAGCATCCAATTCATCTTCTGAGCCGACTGATGAGTTCCACAGAGTCCTTCATAGACTTCTCCCATAGAAACTTTAGATTGATCAACATCTAAACTTTTCAAAAGTATTACATCAATTGTTCGGTGATACAAAACACCATCAAGCAAAACAAATTTAAACGCTTGCCACCGAACCTTCCGATCAACTCTTTGACTAGGATCCTTCAAATATTGGATAATTGGAGTTCTCCAATCATACACGTGATATCTAGAAGTATCTACCAAATTATCATATGAATTGGCGTTCGAAACCAAAAAATTATCCTGCCCCCCGCTCCTAGACCCATCTGGCACGGATAGGTCAGACCGGCCTACCATGTCCGGTTAGACTGGCTAGGTTTGGGCGGTCGAACCGGCCAACCAGAGCCGGTAAGACCGTTGTGGTCCGACAATTCGCGTAGCACAACTTTTTCAAACATCGACTTTTCTTGTGCAAAAAATTTACCTCTTTTGACTTGATAGCCAGATGCTTGCTAAGACAAATCATTTGCTAATGAGTTGGCTTCCCTAGACACATGAGAAATCTTGAAATCATCAAGAGTACCTATTATGTCCAGGTACTTATCCAAGTAGATATTCAAAAGACCATTAAAACATTAAGCATCCTTAGCTACTTGTTGTACAACTAATAATGAATCACCATATGCATGAACATACTTAACACCCATGGAATCCAATAATTCGAGCCCTAGCAAAAAAGCTTTATATTCGGCTTGATTATTTGTGCAAGGGAATTCTAAATGGGCCGATGTCTCGAAACTCATACCATTAGGTTATATGAGTACAACTCCAACACCTTGGTCATTCTTGCAAGCCGAACCATCAAAGTAAAGCTTTCATGGCACTACCTCAACTAGAGAAATGTCGTCACTCCAATTGATGTCTACATGGTGATCAACTATAAAATTTGCAATGATCTGGTATTTCATAGCTTTCAAGGGTTCATAAGACAAATCATACTCTATCAAAGAGTAAGCCCACTTCCTGATTCTCCCACTTAGAATCGGCTTTTGTAGCATGTATTTTATAACATCGGTCTGACAAGTAACAAAACATGTGCTAGATAGAAGATAGTGTCACAGTTTGGTACATGCATAGAAAAGTGATAAACACAAACGCTCTAAAAACACATACCTTGTCTCAGCATCCAATAGGTGGACTCAAGAATGTGATGATGTACTCCTTCCCTTCCACCTCTTAAGTCAACACAGCTCCTATCATGGTATCTTCTGTAGCAACATACAATCGAAATGAGATTTCGGCTTTTGGTGCCCTCACCACTGGTGGTGAAAATAAGCACTTTTTGATATGATCAAAAGCATATTGCTAACATTCCCCCCAAGTGAATTTGGCTTCATTCTTTAGCTGAAGTATAGGGACAAAAGCATCAATCTTGTCAGACAAGTTTGATATGAAACGACGCAAATAATTCACCTTACCTAGCAACTTCTGAACATCTTTATTACATGTCAGTGATTTAAACTCCTTAATCTTCTAAAGTCTCTTAGGATAAATTTCAATACCTCTCTCATTGATCATTAATCCTAATAACTTACCCGCCAACACGCCAAAAGCACACTTGAGCGGGTTCATTTTCATACCATATTAGCGCATCCTTTCAAAAGAAACTTTCAAATCTGCTAAATGGTTACCCATAGCATCTGATTTAACTATAACATCATCTATGTATACATCTAACATAACTCCTAGCAAGTCATAAAAGATCAAGTTCATAGCACGTTGATATGTAGCACCAACATTCTTCAAACAAAAAATCATCACTACTGACTCAAACAAGCCCACAAAACCAGGACATCTAAAGGCCGTTTTGTAAACATCCTCTTAGGCCATGAAAATTTGATTATAACCAGCATTGCCATCAAGAAAACTTAGTATCTTGTGTCCTGAAGCATAATTGATCAACATGTAGGCCATCGACATGGGATATTCATCCTTCAGAGTGGCCTTGTTCAAGTCCCTGAAATCAATACACACACAAATCTTGCCACTCCCTTTCTTCTCCACAGGCACAATGTTAGATACCCATTCGACATACCTGCATTGCCTAATAAACCCTGCCTTCAGCAATTGGTCTATCTCTTCTTTAACTCGATCATACACATCAAAATTAAAGCGACATGGGGGTTGTTTATACGACATTATTGACACTCAAATTTGGCATTAATGGTCGAAATTGTCGAAATATCAATTTTGGTAATTTGGGCCGAAAATATGTCATCTCCGGCACAGACCGAAGCCCTGAAGTGCCAAAGGCCCGTCCTGCATTGGGCTTCGGCAGCACCTTCGAAGGCATGCTTCGCAGGCAGGCTTCAGCCCAGTGGGCCCCTTCGGTAGCATGTAGGCTTTGGCCTAGTAGGTTGGCTTCGGCGAGGCCCGTGGAGGCCAACTCCGGCCGGTAGAGTTCTATTCAGATAAGTATGGTTCGGCTGTTTTTGATCTCTTATCCAAATCTTAACCACTTGGCTGAATCCTACTCAAATTAGGTGAGATCTCTTATCCAAATCTTAACCACCTGGCCGAATCCTACTCAGATTAGGTGAGACCAGCCCCTATAAATATAAGGGTGAGGCCAATTCAAGAGGACCCCCGCTTTCATATCAACACAATGCCCTCGCTTTGAATCATTCTTTTACCTTTCAATCTACTTCCTTGCCCTAGGATTAGCACAGTAACGTCCCTCTTCGTGGGTTTTCACCGTAAGCCGTCCGTCTGTCGTGTCGAAATCACGGTAACCCTTGTTGATTCACTCATGAATCTCCCATTTAATCCACAAAACAGATTTTTATCGTTTTATCGGTTTTCTTCTGCTACTCTTGGGAGTTCGGCCTCTAGGCCGGATTGCACTTGATCTTTTATTGTTTTACATGGGAAACATCTTCAAAAATCATTGCCAAGAAGTTTGGGGGTGATTGCTATTCATCTACAAAGTCGCCGTAGCACTCTTCACCGTCACACCTAAGACCTCTTCGGTGAGAACCTCTCCGCAGTGGACCACTCCGTGCCGGAGCACCCTTCGCCGTCACACCGAAGCCATCTTCGGCGAGAACCCTTCGCAGTAAATTACTCCACACCGAACTCCGTGGTGCCGAAGCCCCGGTCTGACCGAAGCTTCACTGTTCGTCTGACCGGATACCCTCCGTCGGTCCGACCGCCCGTAGACCGCGTCGCACCAAAACGCTGAAGCCACCTTCGGTGACCCCTTCGCAACAGGCCGAAGCCTCCCCCCTTTAGGGTACTTCAGATCTATCCCGCGCCGAGTGCCGAAGGGTACCCCTTTGGCGATGCCTCGCATCACCGGTCCGACCACCGTTTTATTACAGATCAAAATCGACCCTATTCTGGCCAGTTTGATTAGGTTTTATTATTTTTAGTTATTTTCTCACACATCAACTAATCAAACTTTATTTCTTAATATTTGTTTGATTACCTAGCGACTCCGTTACCCCTACAACTATTAAGGATCCATCAGAACACGACTTCAGCGCCACGTCACGCTTAGGTTTATCCTTAAGTATCCGCGTGCTTTTGGATCATCGAACTGACCCAAGTGTGAGGGTGTGTTTTCGTGTCAACAGTCATAAACCTAGGATTAATAGGCAGCCTATGCTCAACGAGCTCGCACCTAAGTCCGTGCATCTCACTAGACTCCCATGAGAAACAATCAAAATACGACCGAAGCAACTTTATTACTTTAGCCTTATCGCTGGCTTGTAAGTTCTGATTTACAAAAGTTGGCCTTGGAACACTACTGTTGGGGGAAAATACTTCATCTTCAGAGCCATTGGTGCAACAAGACAAAGGCAGGTGATTTAATCAAAGGTTTTTCAGCGTCTAACTCCGGGAGTACATTGGATCAAGTCCGAAGAATGAAGGCGAACGCTAGTTTGAAGTATATATTCGAACACGGACTCTTCAGGGAGCTTCTTTGCCAGCTAGGATGGAAGACTTATATTCTTTCTCATTAGATTAGTCTTTTACCGTTTTAGCCCTATTAAGGGTACCGAATAGTTTCCACTATGTCGGTTGTAATAGAGGGGTAAAAGGGTCTTTTCCTCAATGTTTGGGCCTATAAATACCCCCCGTTTTACCCTGTAATGAGGACCAAATATTGAGTTATTCAATACACATCTTCGAACTGTTCTGAGCTATTATCCAATTCGGAGGCTTGAAACAGTTTACTCACAAACACTTCGTTTGTTAGTTTCTAACCTCTCAAAACCTGTTAGCGTAATCTTTTACGCCAACAGTTGGCGCCATCCGTGGGGAACCTAGTCCAAAAAAACTTCGTTCTCTACCAAGTTTTCAAACCATGCCTCCTAAGCGGAGTTTAGGTGGTAGCCCTACTCGGAGGTCCCCTCGGACCTCCGGAGCAAGATCTTCAAACACAGTTGAGGTCAGAGGACCTTCGTCTTTTCCTCCACCTCAGACTCCGGAAGGGATTCCCCTTCCTTGAGCATACAGAGTTCCTCCCCCAACTCCATCCATACTTTGGCCAACCAGAGTCCCTCTTCCACCTCAAGTTCCACTTCGAACTGATACGTACAGGTCTCAAGACCTGGAAGGTCCTTCCGGAGGAGATGAAGACGGTCTTGGTGATATGGATGCTCAAATGGCCAGTCTCCAAGCTGAAATAGCAAGGTGGCGGCAAGAAGCCGCAGACAGGCTTCGCCCTCAGGCAACCCCAGTCATTCCCGAAGTGCCCGAAGATGAAGAAGTTCATTATCCCGAAGCCCCGGAGAACGCGTCCTTCGACACTGAATCTCCGCTACATCCAGAGCTACAGAAAGTGCGCTTTGATCCTAAGTTTAAAACTTCAAAGCTTTGCAAGTATGCTGGAGACGAAGACCCTGGGGAGTTCTCCCGTTCTTATGCGTTAGCAATTGAGGCCAGTGGAGGAGTGCGAGACACCATGGCCAAATGTTTCCCTCTAGCTCTTGAAGGAGTGGCGCTGCGGTGGTTCTAGTCTTTAAAGCCAGGGTCGATCAGAACTTGGGAGCAATTAAGGAAGAAGTTCATAAGCAATTTTCAGGGTACCTTCGTACCCCCAATGTTAACAGGAAGTCTTTTCCAGGTGAAGCAGCTCCCTGGAGCGACTTTAAGGCAATTTTTCAAGCGCTTTGCCCATACGAAGTCACAAATTCGAGGGTTAACTACATCTTCTGTAGTTGACGCAACTCGAGAGGGAGTTACCCACGTAGGCCTCTTTGATAAACTTCATCAGAAGCAGATATCTTCTGTTGCTCAGTTGATGTCTTACTTCGAAGAGTATGCAAGGTCAGAAGAGGGCTGGCTTCGGAGAACCGCTGCAACTCCGTCAATACTGCAAGAAGTTAAGTTGGAAGTGAAGACTTCAACACAGCCGCAGGGGCCTAGCTTCGAAGCTCAGCATGACAGGCGTCGGGGGCAAAAGCATCCTCGTTCAGAAGTCTTGAACATTGCACCCCCGCAGAAATTTGCCCCAAGGGCTTCGCAGCCTTCAGAAGCAAGACTAGCGGCTGGAGTCCGCTAAGGAAACCGGCTGGCAAAGCCCAGGCCTTTTTCTGCTATGTCCATGGTGAGAATAGAAGTCACGCGACTGATGCGTGTAAATCTATACTCGCTTTAAGAGGCGAGTACCTGGAAAGAACTTCGGGTCGAGGCACTACTGACCGAGTTCCGACCGAAGTGCGTCCGGAGCCTGTTCAGGCTGTGGCGCGGATAGAGAACTTCGACCCTGCAAGGCGGCCTCCGGTGGTCAATGTTATGCCACCTCCGAAGCAGGAAGATGGTCAAGATGGAGGGAAAAGAGTAGTCCTCCCTATCTCCAGAGGAGGGACCCTCGGAAGTATGTCGAAGAGGCAGAGAAGAGAATATGTCAGAGAAGTGGGCCATATTGGAACTTCTTCGTCTGCAGCTGCTATGCCTGAATGGTCCCATGTGCCGATATCTTTTTCTGCAGATGATGCAACTGGTATAAAGTTTCCACAGACAGACCCACTTGTCATCACTACCGACATAGCAGGGACTGAGGTTCGAAGAGTGCTAATCGACGGAGGGAGTTCGGCAGATATTATCTTTGTCCAAGCTTTTGATCAACTCTGCATCTCCAGGAAGCATCTTCTCCCAGCAGCCCATCCTTTGCAAGGCTTCACATGACCCCCTCTCGATGCCCTCGGCCAAATTGGCCTAGAAGTTACTTTCGGAGAGGGGCTACTGGCCAGGACGGAGGAAGTGATTTTTGATGTTGTCGATGCCCCATATGCATACAATGTTATCTTCGGAAGGGGCATGTTGAATCAATTCGGAGCTGTGGCACATCATAATTACTTGTGTATGAAGATGCCCACACAGGCGGGAGTTCTCACTGTTTTCGGAGATCAGGCCACTGCGCGAAGAGCGGAGTATGGTCATGGCCCTCCTCTTGACCCGAGACAGGTGAACAACGTGCAAGATAACCCAGAGGTTTTTTTTGCTCTTGGTGAATCTTCGAAGAAGTCCTTCCCAAGGCCAAGCCCTGAATGATAGATTGCAACGAAGGTTATTGTCAAAGATGGCAAGGAATATTCATTTCAGTTTGGCAAGGACTTGCCTTCAGAAGTCGCTACTTCATTAGAGAAAGTAGTTGAGGAGAATTTAGATGTCTTTGCTTGGTCTGATGAAGACATTACCAGAGTCAGTCAGGATATTATTGAGCATAGTTTGCTTGTGAACCTGAAGGCTCGGCCTGTTCGGCAAGGGCTCCGGAAGCTATCTACGGAAAGGGCTATTCTTGCTAAATATGAGGTTGAAAAGTTGCTGAAGGCTAGGATTATCAGAGAAGTAGCTCATACAGAATGGCTAGCCAACCCAGTCTTCGTTAGGAAGAAATCTTCCGGGAAGTGGCGCATGTGTATTGACTTTACATCCTTGAATAAAGCATGCCCCCGTGACCCCTATCACATGCCCCGAATTGATCAATTGGTAGACTCCACTACTGGATCGGAGTTATTAAGCTTCATTGATGCGTACTCCGGCTATCATCAAATTTGGTTAAAGCGCGAAGATGAAATCAAGACAAGCTTGTACCTCCTTCGGGAGTATCCTGTTATGTAAGAATGCCCTTTGGCTTAAGAAATGCCGGAGCTACTTTTTCGAGGTTAATTGCTAAGGCTCTAGGTCATCAACTAGGCCGCAATATAGAGGCCTATTTGGATGATATTGTAATAAAGAGTGCTTTAAAGCACCAACATAGCCTAGACTTAGCAGAAACATTCAATAGCCTTCGGGCATGTGTGATCCGTCTTAACCTCGAAAAATGTATCTTCGGGGCGCAGGCTGGAAAATTGTTAGGGTATCTAGTTTCAAGCAGAGGGATCGAAGCTAGCCCCACCCAAATAACTGCGTTTCAAAGGATGGCCCCTCCGGAGAATTTAAAGCAAGTACGAAAGCTAACTGGTCTCCTTGCAGCACTTAGCAGATTTTTGGCAAGGTCTGCGGAGAGAAGTTTGCCCATTTTCAAAGCATTGAAGGGGTCCGAAGATTTTGCATGGACACCGGAGTGTCAAAAAAGCTTCGAAGATATTAAGAATTATCTCAGTAACCTTGCTACACTCATGGTGCCTATTGCGGACGAAATCCTACTCCTCTACCTTGCAGCTACTGGCTCTGCTGTCAGTGCAGTCGTTGTTAGAGATGTTGATTTCAACGGAAAGTTGGTACATAATCTAGTCTATTTTGTATATGAAGCATTGTCTGGAGCAAAAACGAGATATTCCGAGCTTGAGAAGTTCACTTATGCTCTGATAATTGCTTCAAGGAAGTTAAGGCATTATTTCTTGGTGCATAATGTAATTGTACCAACTTCATATCCCTTGGGAGATATGCTCCGAAGTAAAGATTCCACGGGAAGAATTGGGAAGTGGGCCGTTGAATTAGCACCCTTCGACATATCCTTCGTGGCAAGGACAGCAATTAAGTCACAAGTGTTGGCAGACTTTGTGGCAGAATGGACTCCCCCGACAGCATGGGCTCTGGAGAAGCCAAGTGAAGGAATTTGGACCATTTACTCCGATGGGGCTTTCCAAGCATCTGGAGCTGTTGTCGGAGCAGTGATAATTTCACCTTCAGGGCAAAAGGCAATGTACTCCGCAAGACTCAACTTTAAATCTACCAATAATACAGCGGAGTATGAAGGAATTTTACTAGGACTCCGAAAGGCACGTGCTCTAGGGGCTACAAGAGTTGTTATTAAGACAGATTCTCAAATTGTAGCAGGGAACATAGATAAGAGTTTTCAAGTTCGGCATCCGTAGCTTGCAAAATATTTGGAAGAGATCCGTAAGATTGAAGTAGCATTTAAAGGGATTTCCATTTGGAGTATACCTAGAGCAGAAAATGCGCAAGCTGATATCTTGGCAAAAGCTGTAGCCGGAGCTATGAACATTCCAGAAGAGGCTTTTTACAAAGAACTCAGTACACCTTCGGTGCCACAAATTCCTTCTGCGGAAATCCTTTGCATTCCAAGTACAGATTGGCGAAGTTCAATTATGGAATTGTTGCAAGTAGAAGCAAGTTTGTCTGAAGGGTCACAACTTTCGAGGTTGAAACTTAGAATTCGGAATTATCATATAATCAATGGTATTTTGTACAAGGCCAGAGTATGTTCCCCTCTGCTCCGATGTATATCTCAAGCCGAAGGTCAAGAAATTCTTTGAGAAATTCATGAAAGACTCTGCGGTAGCCATCTGGCCCCTCGAGCTTTGGCAGGAAAGACACTTCGCCATGGGCTTTATTGGCCTACAATAGTAGCTGATGCAGAGAACTTAGTCTGCACCTGCCAAGGATGTCAGTGGATGGGACGAAGAAGTCATCGCCCACCAACAACTCTTCAAGTCATTGCTCCAGTATGGCCCATGGCCAGATGGGGCATGGATCTTATTGGTCCCTTCCCGGTAGCAAAAGGAAATTTGAAATTCGCAGTGGTAGCAATTGAGTATTTTTCCAAGTGGGTCGAAGGAGAGCCCCTAACAGCTATCACTTCGAATAATGTACAAAAAATTTTCTGGAAAAATATCATATGCCGGTTCAGAGTTCCTCGACAGCTGATAGTTGACAATGGAACACAATTCGATGCAGAACCCTTCAAGAAATTTTGTGAAGATCTAGGCATCCAATTATGCTTTGCTGCAGTGCGACATCCTCAGTTTAACGGAGCTGTGGAAAGAGCCAATGGTAATATCTTGTCAGGGCTGAATCGAAGAATAGTGGGATTGGCAAAAGGATTGTGGACCGAAGAGCTCCCGAAGATTCTATGGTCCATTCGGACCACTCAAACGAGGTCCACGGGTTTCACTCCCTTCAGACTATTATTCGGAGACAAAGCTATGACGCCAACAAAGCTCAAAGGAGGATCCCTTCGCAGCACCGAACCGGCAATAGAAGCAGAAAGGCAAACTTCGCTGAATTTAACAGAAGAGACAAGACTTCGAGCTGTCGCCAATTTGTCAAAATATCAGCAGAAGACGAAGACTTGGTTTGACCCGAAAGTCAAGATTAACGAACTTAGGCCGGGTCATCTTGTTTTGCGAAGTATTATAGCACCAGGGAAATTAGGAAATAAGTGGGAAGGTCCATACATAATTGTCCGCTCAGGGCGCCCCGGTTCTTTTAAGTTAGCTACTTTAGAAGGTGAAGAGCTAACGCATACATGGCATGCAGAGCACTTAAAGCGATATTTCGCATAGGGGCTCCTTGTAATCATTTGTAAACACCTTCCGAATTAATAAAGTTCATGGTTCAGATAATGCCTACCTCTCAAACATTTCTTACTTCTAGTGGACGCACTGGAAGGACGAAGTTGGCTGGGAGGGAAGTGTCATTAATTTGAACCAATTTTTCGGACTTCGAACCACTGGTTCGAAGCTTCCGACGAGGTGGGAAAGTCACTGAAAAACGGATTCCGAGCCACCGGCTTGAAAGCATCCGTAAAAAGAGTCGAAGGAGACCAAATAATGCGGATTCCAAGCTCCGGCTTGAAAGCATCCGTAAAAAGAGTCCAGGGAGACCACTGCGAATTCTTAACCACCGGTTTGATAGCATTCGCAAAAAGAGCCGAAGGAGGCCAAAACAAAACAGAGTTTGAGCTGATAAGCTTCGAATATCTGTAAAAAGAGTCCAAAGTGACCAATCGTTTGGGACACTAAAGTGTCCGAAAAGTTGTCCGAGGAAACTTCTTACAAAACAAAAGGTACTAAGTTACCAGTTTTCAGACTCCAAGTAGTCGAAAATGTTTTGTAAGATTTTAATTAATTTTTAAGTTGTTGAGGGGCTCCGAACCCCCAAAATTGTACTCCTAAGTTTTTCTTTGCGCCTAACCATCTTCGAGTATAACGCGAAGTTTCTTACGCCCAAAGAGGGGCTGGGAAGTAGGGAGACAATTTTAAAAATCGATATTTATCATTCGAGCAAATTACAATTACATCACGAAAAATCGGTGTCTATGCCGAGAAGGAATCGAAGACCCCATCGATCTCTAGAGCTACTGCTAAAGTTGGAATGACTAGTTCCAGAGCCAGGAGTTCTAATAACTTTGCGTTTAACTCTTCTACCTCCTTTCGAAGCTCTAAAATCTTTCTGTTCTTGTTGAAGTTCAGCCCAAGTTCGAAGTCGTTCGGGGCTCCTTTCCCAGCTTTGAAGTTCTTCAGGTTTTTTCCCTTGATCTTCAGCAATACCTTCATCCTCAGACCATGCAATGTCTTCAGAAGATGAAGTTTCCAAGTTAACCTCATTTTCTTCCTCTTTAATATAAGATAGTATATCTTTGCATATTTCGGACGCAATTGCACTGGAGCTATCTCGAGGAATTAAAAATCAAGGTCGTTTATGAAGTTTTAAAAGATCGAAGGTAGCCCATAGCAGGCGGAGTTCTTTGGTAATGTTTAACACTTCGACATCATCCATATGAGGTTGAGAAGCCTAAAAACATGATAAGTAAATTTTCATTCATAATGTATGAAAGTATGATTCTTTACATAGTTGGATCCTAGAACAAAGCTAAACCTGCGGGTTCGGCGGAGGCTGGCTGCTCGAGGTTTGTGACCGAGCTTGCTTCTGGCGTTGACCTTCATCGATCCAAGCCTTGATCGCAGTGTGACCTTCGGCTCTCTATGAAGCTTGGAAGGCTTGCCAAGCTGCGGCCACGTCTTTAGAAGGACTAAGAAGCCGGTTTTCGTCGAAGGTAATGGGAGCCGCCCCTGAGTATGGCGTTATCAATAACCCTAGATCTTCGTAGTAGCGAAGTACTCCGAGAGCAGCCACTTGGCCGGAGATCTCTCTATACCGAATGCCTGCTGTCTTCATCGTCTTCACAGCCCCTTGGATCATTTTTAGCCATCGTAGTAGGGAGACGTTGTCATTCGAAGGAAGTGTCCCAGTAGTACCGAAGTACTCTAGAACACCTAGGAGATGGTTCATGACCTCCGCAGCTACCTTCTCCGATTTCAGCTTATCTTCAATTAAAGCGTCCTTCAATGAAGTCAGCTCATCCACCACAGCGGAGAGCCTAGCTGCCTCCATAGCCAGAGAGCTCTTCTGGCTAAGCAAATTGCTAGCTTCCTCCGTAGATTTAGCCTTTTCTTCCTGGAGCCTGACAAGCTCAGCCCCCGCCGTAGCGCGCTCTGCCCGCATCTTTTCTATCTCTGCCAGAAGCACAATTTGTTCTGCTTCAAGCTTTTTATTCGCAGCCTCCAAGTTTTGTCTGGCCCTCCGCTCTGCTGAAACCATTTCATTTAAGTGGGAAACTCGACCTTCGGAGATGTTAAGATTCCTCTGGAGAGCAGTAATTTCCTCCTGAAGGCGAAGGCTTCCGCGCTCATTCGAGACAGCCGCAGCTCGGGCCAAAACTATTTGCTGCAAAGAGGAAAAAGCAAGGTGAGAAATTATTTGTAGGTGAGATTAATTTTGTTCTGTAGATACTTTGTACCTGGTACGCTACATGCTCCAAGGCGGCGTTGAGCTCCGAACCTTCAGCTTCGCTCAGGATGGCTACTAAGTCTGTCTCCCCGACTTCGCGGTTAGCTCAATCCAATGGCTCGAGCAAAGTCTGAAGTCCGGTCCTTCGCTCCAAGAATGGAGCTAGAAGAGGGAGCATAGACAAAGCCCTCTGGTCATCCTCGTTTGGCGAGGGGTCAGAGCGCTGGGCTGCATCCTCAGAGACTTCGGTAGATTGGCCCCCTCCGTAGATTGACCCCTGTCTGTTGATTCAGACGGAGTTAATCCTGAATTCGGAGCAGGGAAGGGTCCATTTTGCCTTTACCTTTTCCAGGTCCCATTTGGGTGACTTCTGGAACTGGCTCCGGAGTTGTTGAGGTCCCAGGAACTGTATCTTCGGGAGGAACCACTTCCATAGGAGCGGACCCTACTGAGACAAAGGTATTATATATTGCATAATTTTGCAGGGAAAAGGAACAAAGGGATTGAGTGAAGTGTACCTCCGAAGTCTTGTCGGCGGGTGAGCATTGGGCTGCTTGGAGGGTCAAAAGCTACCCCGAAGTCTTCGTCGGACTCATAGTTCAGGACCGAAGGTTCAACCATCAGAACCTCTCTGGGAGCTACAGTCATCGTTTCGTCCGGAATCGGGGCTGGCTCAGCTACAACTTCGACTCTGCCTTCAGTCATAAGGGCTTCTTCAAGCGGTAAGTCTAGCTGGATAGCCGAAGTCCTAGCCTGCCCGGAGCTACTCGGAGCATCTGGCGCGTTTACGGCGGCGCTAGTGTTTGCATTTGCCTGGTTTTCATCTTCGTCAATCAGGCTATTGAGGAGTCTTCCTTCGTCCTCAGAGGAATCCGAGACTGAAGCCACCAGACATGAAGGCGCCACATTCTTTGGCTTTCGGGCTACCTTCTTGGACGGAGTTTTAACAGGAGCCGAAGTTCCGGTTTCCGCTTTCCTCTTTTTCGGCCCTTGTTCTGAAGGCACCCAATCCGGAAGAGGAGGGGGAGCAACTCCGAGTACCCCCCATACTCGGTTGAATCGCTCCCAAGTACCCACTAGCTTCACTCTCCATTCCTTCTCGGCAGGAGTCGGAACTCCTAGGATCTTCTCTGAAGCTCGAGCAATTTGCTCCGAAGTCATGGGAGTCAGAGAAGATGAAAGATAAGTTGGTATTAGTCATTTCATCAAACAAATATATATGAAACATGTTGTTTTCAAAGTCACCTGCAAGGCTCGAGTTCGAAGAGATCTTTCGGAGGCCACCCTCCAAATCTTCTTCGAAGGTGATAGGCCAGTTGGCCATCAAAGGAGGAATCTGAAATCCAATGAATTCTTCCGCTAAGTCCCGCATGCTCAGGCGGCGACTAATTCTTTGAAGCAGGTTGAGGCGAGCTTCGAGCTGGCCAGGATCCGGGTGAACTAGGGCTTCCCTTCGGAAGTTGATGTCTTGCATGGGTCCGGCTAGACGGCTGCTTGCCCCAACTTTGGCGTAAAACCACCAGAGGATCCAATCTGTGTACCATCTGGCATTGATGGCCTTCGCTGGAAACCTTAGATCATACTCATCCCGAAGCCGGACGTTGATGCTCCCGAAGGCCACCACCATCTTTTCACCTCCGGGGCCTACGTAGGTCTTGGGTTGGCAAGAAGCTCTGTGCAGTGCTGCGAAGATCTCAGCTCTTCCTTCGCAACCTTCGGCTCGCAACGCCCATTCGAAGATGGCAAGGCGTGCTACTGTGTTCAGAGAAAGCTGCGGAAGGGTGACGTGGAATAGATCCAATACCTCCGACAGGAAGTCGACTGCCGGAAGCCCTAATCCTGCTTCGAAGAAGGCTTCGAAGACTACCACTTCTCTGGGACTTGGCGAAGGAATGGCCTCCTTTCCAGGTTTGCGGATTACGATCTCCGAGCTAATCTTTCCTTCTATCGCTGCTGCGAGCGACTCCCTCTTGCAGGTTGACGACCCCAGGTTGTTGATAAGATTGGTATGGATACTTCGAGGACGCTGGGAGGAGATCATGAGGACCAACATTTTGGGGATTTCTTCCTGGCGCAGCCATTGGTGCTGCTACTGCTGCCGCCGGAGTCACCGTCGCTGATGCCGCTGCCGTTGCTGCTGCCGCCGCCTGCTGCCGGGCAAGGGCTGAAGTCATCCCAGGAACCTTGAAGCTTGTCTTCGCCATGAGATCGCACGGATTGCTCAAGAAGAAATATGGAGGTTAGGGCTTGTTTGCACGAAAGCGGTGAGAAAGGTATTCGAGAAGGGTCTGGGTCCCCTATTTATAGCCCAGGCCACGATTTTTTACCGTTTGCATTCGCCGTTTCGCATTCCTGACCGTTATCCCTTTGCGAAGTTAACGCTTCGTGTAACTTCCGTTGGAGGAAAAAGCCAACGGCTATTTCTTCTAAGTCTAAAAAAAGCTTTCAGACTCTTTAAGTTAATTCTAAAATAGTTCGAATATAATTTTCTTAGAAGTTGATTCGAAGTTTTGAGTCTCCGCATATTTTGGAGGTTGATTAAATCTATTAACCCCTGAGCATGATTATTTTTCTTGCGTATACTGCTCTCCTAACATCACAGGTTTAGCGGAGAAGCGTATTCGAGGGGCTACTGTTGGGGGAAAATACTTCATCCTCAGAGCCATTGGTGCAACAAGACAAAGGCAGGTGATTTAATCAAAGGTTTTTCAGCGTCTAACTCTGGGAGTACATTGGATCAAGTCCGAAGAATGAAGGCGAACGCTAGTTGGAAGTATATCTTCGAACACGGACTCTTCAGGGAGCTTCTTTGCCAGCTAGGATGGAAGACTTATCTTCTTTCTCATTAGATTATACTTTTACCGTTTTAGCCCTATTAAGGGTACCGAATAGTTTCCACTATGTCGGTTGTAATAGAGGGGTAAAAGGGTCTTTTCCTTAATGTTTGGGCCTATAAATACCCCCCGTTTTACCCTGTAATGAGGATCAAATATTGAGTTATTCAATACACATCTTCGAACTGTTCTGAGCTATTATCCAATTCGGAGGCTTGAAACAGTTTACTCACAAACACTTCGTTTGTTAGTTTCTAACCTCTCGAAACCTGTTAGCGTAATCTTTTACGCTATCAACTACCATCTCCTATTTCTACTTGCTCTAATGGATTGGACGATGCAAAACCTTGACCTAATTTCTCTACTTCACTAAAATCTTCAATGGCTTCAGTGATATTGTCTTTAGAAGATTGATATTGCTCTACACGAGACTTTAGACAATCAAGATTGTCTCTTCCTGACATGCTGACTAGTTTAGGGATAGTCAAGCTACACTAGCCGGCTTTATAGAAATGGGAAGGAACTTCCCCTTAGAGACACTAACAAAATCGAAGTCTGAGAGGTCCCTTCCTGACAAACACTCTACTTTATCATGGATGGCGTCTATGGACAAATCAGCCAAGGAAACTTGGGCCGAAGTGTCAGTTGATACAACCTCCACTTCATTGCCATCCCACTGAATTAGACACTGGTGCAAGGTGCAAGGAATGCAGCAATTCGCATGATTCCAATCACGCCCAAGTAATACGCTGTAGTTACCTTGCACATCCACCACAAAGAACGCTATAGTCAATGTCTTGTGGCCCACTGTCAGCTCCATGGACAGAATGCCCTTAGCCTCGGAGCCCTAACCATTGAATCCATTCAGTGTCAGGCTGGTCTTCATCTGGTCCTCTTCATTCTTATCAAGATTCTTCAAGAGCGAGTACGACATCAGGTTGACGGTGGTGCCTCCGTCTACAAGCATCCTCGAGATCGGCTTCCCATCAATGTGTCTACAGATGTAGAGGGGCTTCAAATGGTGAGCCAACTCCTCGGGCTTCTCAAATATGACCTCCCGTGGGCTGGGGTTAAGCTGAGCGACCTCGACCTCATCTTCTGGTAGCCCAAAATCCACGGGGAGGAAAACGACGTTCACATCCATGGCTTGAGGAGGTAGCCTATCTAGGATGGGTGTATAGTCATCATCCAACATATCATCCTTGTCATAATTGGAGTAGGAGCTGGATTGTCCAACACAACTGGCTTGGGCTTCCATACTTTCTTGGGTACTGGTCGGGATGAATTTCCTCGAAGATCGCATCCCGCTCATCTTCAGATTTCTTCTCTTTCATCTCTTGTGCCCGAATACACTATAGACACCTCTTCTGGGAGTTGGTCATGCCTGGAGGCACCCATAAAGGTTGTGGCTTTGTTTCGGGGGCCACAGAATTGCCTCTAGAAATTTTGGCCAAATGGGAAATACCTGAATCGGTCCTGACAATTTTGCGCTTGTTGTGGGGCCTTCCTGCATACTATCGGTCAGGCTGGCCATTCTAGGCTGATCGGACCAGGCGTTGTCGGTCAGACTGGCTGTTGCTGGGTCCAAAACACTGGCGGTCGGACCTGCCATAGTAGGACGGTTAGAACGGTGGGAGTAGGCCAGTCGGACCGGCCCTGAGGTGCCGGTCGGACCGATGGATTTGTCCTTGGCCGCCTTCTCCATATTGCCTCTGGCTTTTTCCAGAGGGGGCCCCTTGTGGATTGGGATGTCCCAGGAGCCAACCCTAACAAGGATAGCCTCAGAAGTCCTCTCCGATGCGTCTACATATTTGCCTTAGGGGTGTTTAAGTAGTGCAATGGATAGTCGACTGAAGACGTCGCCTTCCATCGTGTTTGTCTGTTCCTGCACCACAGGTATCTCATACGGTCTAGGAGGGACATACACGAATAATTAGGGAAATGGATACCCAACAGGAGAGAAATAGCATGGGTTCCACTATGTCACTAGAATCTGATATGGAGGCAAAGGCATGGGCAGCTCTGGTGGTATAGTGAAGCAGCGATAAAACTCACTTCCTCATGGACGGTTTGGCCTTGTTGGAGGCATTGGCCGAGTGTTCATCTTCTTAGCCCTCTTCTGGTGTTTTTGCAGCAGCATCTCATATGTCACCTTCAGCTTTTCGTGAGACTTAGCCGAAGACATTGCATTGGTGTTCACCTTCCACACCCCTACGTCAAGATTCTTTGGGATGAGCATTTGTGGACGAGGCTCTCCTACTACGACCGCTTTCCCTTTGGATGACTCGGCCTGTTCAGGCTGAATCAACACTTTCTTTCCGTCAAGGTCAATTGTGTTCACAGGAAAGGAGTCTTAATCCAATTTCATCTTGGGACTAATTTCCACCTTCAATCATCTTTCATCTATGGCCGATTGAACCTATCGACATAAGACATTGCAATCATTAGTAGAGTGAGAATGCAAATCAGGCCACTTACAATAAGCACGTTTCTTCAAATCATCGGCAATAGGAATGACGTGACACTTCGACAACCTGAGTAACTTATGTTTCAACAAGAAATCAAATATTTTATATCATTTAGTCATGTCATAAGTGTATTTAACCTCACTGGGTCGACTCTTACTAGGAGACGACTGCAATTCCAAGCAAGTGAATGGCTTGGACTTATTGGACCAAGTCCACTTGGCTGTATACATATCAACTGAGTCATTCTCGCTTTCCGATGACTCCTCATTGGAATGCTCTACAACATGCAACTCGGCTTTGGGCTTGCTAAATGTCTTAACAAATTTTTACTTTTGACTCGGCCTTTCTGGGCTAGAGCCTTCTACAAGACTTGGTTCACCTCTAGAAAATCCTGACCGCCTAGCTTCTCCTTAAGTTTGGAATGCAAGCCACTAAAAGGCAAGTCAGCTAGGTATCTCTTAGAAATGTTCAAATTAAAACATTGGTTTCTCGTGTCTCTAAACCTCCTAATGTACTCGGAGACACTCTCATCGAATTTTTTTAGCCGATGTCAAGTGTGATAGTCTAAGCTCAGTCTCTCCAGTATAAAAATGTTCATGGAATTTTTGTTCTAACTGGGCCCAATTCTGCACAGAGTTAGGTGGTAATAACGAAAACCAAGTGAAAGTGGTGCCAGATAAAGACAGAGAGAACAATCTAATTTTAAAGGCACCCAACCCACTCGCTTCACCACATTGTGCTAAAATCTGACCTATATGCTCCCAAGTAGTTTTATTATCCTTGCCATTGAATTTAGTGAACTCGGGAACCCTAAAACCGTGAGGATATGGGATGGCAAATCCTAGTATGATCCCAGGGCGCATAGCCTACACACTCCCTAAATAGTGTGCAAATACATTCATCTATGCAATCTACGCCTCTATCTTGGGGAAGCCTAGCATGTGAGGGCGCGACACGTGACGGTATCCCAGCGTGTCGGCCGTACAACTCTTCTCGGTTGTCCTCCTCTCGGGCTAGCTCATGGTATACAATGTGCCCAGGCCCATGTGGATATGCGGTAGCGGGGGTGCATTAGGAGCGGGTAAAGCTAGCATCAATGCCAATGGAGGCAACACAAAAACCGTGGTGGGGTCAGTCTGACCAGCCATCTGGCTGGTCTGACCGAACATGTAGTAGTCGGTCGTACCAGCCTAATAGTTGGTCAAACCACTATGGTGTTGCGGTATGGGCATGCCGGTCTAGTTGCCGACGGCTATGGGTAGGCACGCGTTGGTCAGATCGAGCCAGAGGCCAGTCAGACCGACCGTTGCTGGGAACGTGGGATTACCAGTGTGGAATGCGTGCGCTACGGGCTGGCACACCCCGATCGGACTTGCCTAGGGGTCAGTCTGACCAATAGGAGTCAGGGGGCCTCGTCTGCGGATGTCAAGGCCGTAGACGCAATGATCTTTCTAGTACTCATGTTTGTCTTATTGTACATGTGGTGAATAGGGGGTATGCTAGCAATTGGGGCAGGAGAGGCGGCCTGAGAAAAGCTAAATCTCCTAAACATCACCTCCATCCTAGATTCGACCTCGAGCCCTAGACAGTTTGCAAATGTAGCGCTAACTGCTTGATCTACAGATGTGGCTATTTTTTATTCGATATCTAGGGCAGAAAGAGGGGGAGGAGATGTTACCTTGCTTATGGAGATATTTGGGAGATTAGGGTTATGCCTGATGAAGCCCGCGCGGGTCTTGGTCTAGCACCTAAGCATGATGGCATGTAGCTCCTTGGTCTTGGCCTCGATCTCGGCCCTGTCCTCCTTGGAGATGTCCTCTAGGGTAGGAAGTATGATGTTGTCATCGTTGGTTTCCGTGCTCCCCACCATGTTCGTTGGCACATGGGGTGTCGACGTAGTCGTCGTAGTTGTCATAGTCGTACCCGTCACCGAAAATATTGGGCTTGGCGTGTGCCTCCCCAGCGGATTCACTAAAAAGTGTGTTGACACTAAAATCTACCGATAAAGCACTAATCAACACTGACGTCGATTCGACGATCCAACAGCACATAGATGCCTGGCCTGACTAGCCAAATGCCAAAGGACACTAACGTCGCGTTCCGATGATCCTCAACCTTGAAGAGAAACATGGGGTGGAGTTGCCAAGTAATCAAACCGCATCGAGAAAGGACGATCCAATTGGCCAAAAGAAGGGGGTTAGGCCGGCTAGTGTATAGTAGTCAGGCCGGCCGTATACTAGCGGTCCGACCGGCCTTGCACCATCGATCAGACCGACCGTTGCCGGCACAACTTGGTCAGACTGGCAATGGCTAGCCAGTCAGACCAATAGCTAGGGCAATGAATGCCCTGGTTGGTTGGCGTGGATGGTGATGACTGGGGTCTGTGTAGTGGGTCTCCATTGATGAAGCTTGATGCCTTGAACCCTGCAAGAACCCTAGAAACAGTAGAAACTCAGTCCGGGGACCAAATTACCAGAGTAGTTTGATAAAAACCCGTTATGGGGGCTAGACAGATGATTCACAAGCGAATCGACAAGGATTACCATGATTACAACATGATGGACAATAGGTTTATGGCGCAAACCAGCAAGGATGGACGAGCTATGGCTAAACCCAAGGCAAAAAAGTAGTAGATTGAAAAAAGAATGATTCTAATGTGGGTAGATTAGATTGGATTATAGTCTCCCACTTTGAATCGGCCTTAGCCCTTTACATAGTAGTTGGTCTTGCATTCCCTGGACATTATTTCTAATGTAGATTGATTAGTATACGAGTCCAAGTCATTAAAAATTAATTAGGGATAAAATACCCTGAAAAGACCGGTTTTGAGGTCGGACTCTGACCCTATCAGTCTGACCGGACCCATGTAGCCAGTTGGACCATCCTATGCCAGGGATTGCACATTTTCAGCCTTTTTTTCAATTTTGACAATTTTGACCATTAGTGCCAAAGTTTGCTATCAACAGAGACATTAAGCCAAAATTAATGTGACATAAACATGGATGCCAAATTCTTACATCACCATTAATACCGCCACAAATATGGTTCAATGACTTATTGCTAAAATCAGAAAGGGAAAAGTAGAACATGCCTTCGCAATCATAGCCTTTACCAATGAATTGCCCATGTTTTGATAAGACTATTTTATTGGACTCTAAGACTACCTTAAATCCATCCTTATACAAAATGAAACCACTAAGAAGATTCTTGTTGGCAGTTGGGACATGCTGCATGTTCCTCAGTTACATGATTTTTCTCGAAGTAAACTTCAGATCTACCATGCCAACACCAAGAATAGAAACATGTGATCCATTCCCCATTAGGATGGAAGAATCTTGGACGAGCTGATAAGAAGAAAACATAGAGATGCCACCACACACATGAACATTGGCACCCGTATCAAACCTCTAGCTGGTAGTTTGAAATACTGAAAGCACAATAAACAAATTACCGTACCCATCCTCAGTATTGCCGATGGTAACCATGTTGACATTCTTAGCCTTTTGCCCTTTGTGGTTTGCACGATCTGGACAATCCTTGGATAAATATCCCAATTCATCGCAAGTGAAGCAACTCAACTCGGCTATGTTTTTATTCTTCTTAAAGGTAGTGGTTCTCATAACCTTGTTAGGCTTATATTGGCCTTTGCTCTTGCTATGTGTGGATTTCTGTACCAAGTTGGCGCTAGACTGACCCTCGCCTCCTTTCTCAGAAGCATCCTTAGCCCGAACTTTCTCTTCAATATCAAGAGACACTATCAGGTTTTCAACTGATATCTCTTGTCTCTGATGTTTTAGAGTAGTGGCGAAGTTCCTCCATGGAGAAGGCAACTTTGCAATTAAGCATCCAGCCACAAACTTGTCGGCTAGAGGACAATTAATGAGGTCAAGTTCCTTAACAATGCACACAACCTCATGATCTTGTTCAACTATAGAACGTTTGTTCCTATCCTATAGTCATGAAAGCTCTCCATTAGGTATAGTTCACTGCTTACATCTGATGCATCATATTTTGCAATCAGAGCATCCCACAACTCCTTCACATTTGTCATAGTGATGTAAACATCACACAGATAGTCTGAGAGCATGTCTAGAATGCATTCCACAAAGAGATTATTGGCCTCAGCGAACTTCTTTTGCCCATTGGCAGAAAGATCACACTTAGGTTTGCCAAGTCTCGCTTCCCATATTTTCATAGCAGTAAGCTAGAGATGGGCCTTTGCTTGCCATCTCTTAAAGTGCACACTAGAAAATTATTCTAGCCTCAGTGCATCCACAAATCTAACCATTGAATTCATCGTAGATTGCCTATAATAAGGTTTTTGGATTGTTGGAGTATTAGGAAATTTTACGATTAATCTATAAATTATATAAATGATGACCTCAACATAAACTAGCATGTAAAGATCTATCATACTAGTAAAACACAATAGAGCAATCATGATTTTGCAAAACATGATTAATAACCATACATAAATGTAATGCACATACTATACAGTTGTTGAAGATGAATCCACGGTCGGTGCAGAGGTTCTCCCGTTGGTGTTGGAACAAAGCACCAGACGGTGACCGATGGTAGACATAGACGGAAGACATGTCATGTTGATGAACTTGAGAAGTCGCATAGAGCGCTTTCTAAAAACCTTATTCGCCCTCTTCCAGTGCAAGATCGTAAGGACAACTAGTTCCAGAGACCTTCTCTCCCGTTCCTATTGCACGTCAGCGAATGGAGTTAAATTAGTCTATTGCGGCAACACAATAGAGAGAAGATACAATAAAAACCCCAGGTCAGTTCTATTATATTTCTCATCGTTGTTCACTTTTTTTGGTATCAGTGTGGTATACGGGTATTTATATGGGAGCAACCAGATCTCGTGCCATGATCACGATCTCAATCAAGTCAGTTTCCATATAATCATATCCCGTAAAATTTGCCAAGATCTCAAATAATTGGAATAGTCAAAGGAAAGAAAATGTGTCCATAAGGCAAGGAGTCGGACTTCGGGAACACGTGGTCAAGCTCGTCAAGCCGATTCTCGACCAGCGAGTCCAGACTAGGATCAAGCACTCGGGAGTGCTGATCCCTGACCTTCGAGTCCCTGGCTCGAGTCCAGACCTCGACAGTGCTAAGTCCCATACCCGACTCATGACCACGCGGTAATACTTTACATGGCTCGATCCTTTTATATTTATTAGGAATTTTCGAAATATTCATATGAGTAGATCTAAAATTCTAGCACATTTAACAGTGGATGAACCCCATATAAAATGCACTCACGGTGTGTGCGTGTGTCCACTTGCACGGACAAGGATCAAGATTACCCTAAATCTCCATTGTAGTGATTTAAAAATAATATAATTTTTCATATGTTATTTAAAGTTCACTCGTTTTCTTATATACTACTTGCTCCCTCACCGACAACTGACACATGAATCCTAGAACTACATGTTAATGAGAGAAAAAGTGATATATAAGAGATCACGTGAATTAGACTTCTAGTGGTATATAAGAAGATTTTCCTTTAAAATCAACCAATTAACTTGTGTTCTTCACTCTTTCAATTATTTTAACATGAGATCGAGAAATTAATCGATCAACTCGATAGGACTAACATGTTAGTTGGTTTATCAATTAGCAGCCTAGTTCCATGTTAAATTCATGTTGACCCACCTGATTAATCAGTCACCTTAGCTCTTTATTATACTTCATATAACATTCATTAATCATTTTTTAGCCATCTAAACTACAATATCAACTCATCAAGTTAGGCCCTGTTTATTTGAGCTTTCAGTTAGCTTCTCGCCCCTAGAAGTCGAAATCCCAAACAAACAACCAGCTTTCTAGCCTAGCTTCTCATCCTCCAAAAGCTCAGGAAAGCCATGGTTCAATGGAAAGCTGAAAAGTAGCAAAAAATGAGCTTCTGGTGTTATTTACTCGCCTACCATCAGTTAATGAGTGGTGAACCAATACATTCTTTTTTCCTCCTCCTATCAAACCCTATCTCCCTCTCCTCCCCATTGGGCCACTGCCACTAGAGAGCTTCGTGCCTTCGCATCCTCCCACTGCCCCTCATTTCTCCCTCTATATCGGACCACCATCTCTGTCCTCTCTCCATGCCGAACCACCGGCCTTCTCCCGGTGCTGGGTCATTTTTGGTCAAGCCCCACCTCAAGCCACCACCTCCCCCGTCTAGATCCCACCGCCCTTATCCCTCCGTGTCATACCACCAGCCTCCTCCTGGCATCGGGTCATCGTCGTCCATCCCCTACCTCGAGCCCTCGCCCTCTTTTGTCTAGATCCCGTTGTCATCGACCTCCTCCCTCCACATCCCGTGTCGAGCCGCCACCATCCTTCTTTCACGTTAGACCATCGGCCTCTTCCTAGCTCTGGGTCATCATCGGCCAGCTCCATCACGAGCCGCCACATTCCTCCGTCTAGATCCCATCGCCATCGACCTCTTCCCTCCACATCCCACATCAAGTCGCCACTGTCCTTCTTCCGCTCTCCATGCCTTGCTCATCGACCATCCGTCCTCCCTCTGCCTTGCTTGGAGTGCCTTCATCTTTGCCTCGATCTTCGCTCAGTCTTCTATGGGAATATCTTCAAGGGTAGGCGTCATGATGTTGAGGTTGTCGATATCCGCGCCTCCCATGGGATCCATCGGCGATGTAGACGTAGTAGTCATCATAGATGTACCGGCGGCCGATGTAGATGTACTTGTCATGTTGGCGTAGCCCTCCCCAGCGGAGTAGCCAAAAAGTGCGTTGACACGAAAACGTGCCCCACACTTGGGTCAGTTCGATGATCCAAAAGTGTGCGGATACTTAGGGACAAGCCTAAGCGTAACACAACACCGACGTCGTGTTCTGACTACCCTTAACCATGGTAGGGGGGTGGAGTCACCAGGTAATCAGATCACACAAAAATAATCCAATTAGCCGAAAGAAATATATTAAGCAGAATAAATCAGCAAGCTGAGTAGAGCCTGACTGATCCGAAGTGTACAATGCGAAGGGTACCTTCAGCATCTGATGCGAGGGGTCCCGCCGAATGGTACCTTCGGCGTTCGGACTAATCTGGCTGAAGATGGGCTCCAAATAGATCTCGACGTGACAATCACCTCCGAACAGCGGGGTTCGGCGCGAAGTCTCTGACACGATAAAATAAGTTAGGCAGAGCGCGCGGGCGTGACTTCGTCTGACGCTAGGTATGAGCGTGGCGAAGCCTTTCGTGATGAAGCATGTTGCGAAGCATGCTGGAGCGCGGGACTTGGTCAAACCGACAACAGCGTGACGGTCCGTCATGGGTAGTTGAAGCAGTACTCTTGCTGAGGGGTATTCTGATAGCCTCCGAAACCAATCTCTTAGCTCCGGACACCTCCGGCGAAGGGGATCTGAGGGTGGAAACCTACAACAGAACAGATATCAAGTACCAATTTGGCCTGGAGACTGAATTCTACTAAGTGTTGCACTAGGGGGCGAGGGTAGCAATCTGTTACGCAGATTAGCAGATACTTCACAGGCGAAGTAACAAGGCGATAGCAATCTATTACGTAGATTAACGGATACTTCACAAGCGAAGTAACAAGGATTACCACTATTCCGAAGTGGCCGTCGGAGGGCTTCCAGGCAAACCCACGAAGATTGCAAAAAAGTAAAGGTAAACGTAAAGTTATGGTTCAAAGCTAGGGCTTTGTGTTGATTTGTGTTGGGGGGGTTAATGAACCGGTCTCACCCCTATATTTATAGGGGCTAGACTTATAATATCTAAGCCTAATCTGGTAGGATTCGTCTTAGTCACGCATAGGGATAAATTTAACCAGAATTAGGCTGAACTTTATCTCTAATCTCCTGCCCGAAGTGGGCCTTCAGCCAGGCCCACTGAAGCCTGCTTCGGCGAGGTGGGCCTCCGAAGGCCTTTAGGCCGAAGGTAGTAGGCCTGCTGGAAGCTTCCGAAGCCCATAGCTCGATTGTCCTTCGGCCCTGTAGGGCTTCGGCCTAGTCCAGGACATGTGTATTTTTGGCCCAAATTACCAAAATTGATATTTTGACAATCTTAACCATTAATGCCATTTTTTGCTATCAAGAGATGGTTTAAATTCTGCATCATTAAATGTGGAACTATCCCAAAACTTGGGAGGTAAGACAAGTTTATAGTTATGTAATTCAACAGAAGATAAAAACTCGGGAGGCACATCAAATTTACACTTATGTAGCTCAATATGAGATAAATACTTATTGATAACTGGGGGCAAAGTATAAACTATATTAGTAAGAGAAAAATAAGCAGTTTCACAAATCACAACATAGCACACATCTTGACTATGAATTTTAGTTTGATCAGTTTTATGTGCAAGGATAAAATAATCTTTTAATTTGATAACATGCTGAATTTAAGATATAATATCAAGTTGTTTTCTCTCATTAGGTGTCGTCTCGATATCATCTTTAAAAATTTCATCAGAAGTTGAAAGTAACAAAGTAGATTTCACATACTCATGCACAACGATATAGTTATTAGTCCTATCATGGTAAAGTGCATCATTATAAAATTGCAAAGGGTGTTCTATTATTTTAGCTGATGAAGCAACCTCAACGGGTACCTGTAAGGACTTTTTACCTGACACCTCAACTCGTGTAGTGATGGAAGGCCATATGCTTGCTGATGTTGGTGCAGGTACATGTGCAGGTGCATGATGAACACTTGAAGAAGAGAAAGGCTTGGTGTTGATGCGGAAATGTGCCCCCACACTTGGGCCGGTTCGACGTCCAAAAGTATCACAACGATACTGACGCCGCATTCCGACTACCCTGGGTAGTGACAAGGGATTTGGAGTCGCCGGGCAATCAGATAAATAATTTATATTTTAATCCAATTGGCCGAAAAGTACTAGTAATAATGTAAACAACAACAAAATGATCAAAGTACATGGAATCGGCCAATTCGGAGGCCGATTCGGAGTTACAATGAAGGTAGTCCGAAGGGTCCTAAAGGCACCTTCAGCCTCAAGTCTGGTCGGACCGGAAGTACGACTTCGGTCGGACCGGAGGTGCGGAGGGGCCTCGGGAGCATATCCCGAAGGTAGCTGCGAGGTAGGCTTCGGTGGTCTGACCGGCGAAGTACTCTCGGTCGGACCGGTGAAGCAGGCTTCAGCGCGCGTGGGCTCTGGCACGGAGAACTTCGGCGACCAGGGCCTCGGCAAAAAGCTTCGGCGTGATGCGGGGGGTCTCGGTCAGACAGGCGGGGCACCTTCGGTCTGACCGGCCATTGCCAAAAATAGCCTGACGAAGGGGGCTCTGGTCAGACCGGCCCTACGCCACCGGTCGGACCGGCAATGACAGATCTGATCTGCTAGGGGTCGGATGGCCTAGCAAACAAGATCCAATTGCCTCCAAATTTTGCAGAGGTGTTCAGGAAGACAATTACTCTTCACAAATAATAAGAGATCAAACACAATTCGGCCAGAGGGCCGAATTGCCAAGTATGGCGATAAAAACCGATGAAAAGGATAGCAATCCGTTACGTGGATTAATGGGAGGTTCACAAGCGAAATAGCAAGGGTTACCGTTATTACGAACACGAAGATGTGGAAAGTAAAGGAAAGTAAATGCGATTCAAAGCTAGGGCTTTGGATTTTTTGAGATTGGAGAGAGGGGGGCCCTTGAATCGGCCTTGCCCCTAATATTTATAGGGGGTGGGCTCGTTATCCCTGGCTAGAGATAGAGTAGGATTCAGCCAAACTCTGTTAGGATAATATTTGGGTAAAAATAGCTCGAATCCTCCTCGGATTCATATTCTGAACCCTGGCCGGTCTAACCAAGCCCATGGGTCCGGTCTGATCGGACCCGGCCAGTTGGACCGGCCTACTATAGCCGGTCAGACCGTCCTTTGCTAGGTTTGACACATTTTTTGTCAAAAATACCGTTTTTCAGCATTTGCCTATTCTGACCATTAATGCCATTTGTTGCTATAAACGCATGCCCCCTGCCTTTTAGCAAACTTAGTGAGCTAAAAGCATGACGGGCCTCGGGCGATACTTTCAATATCGGCCTTTTAACACTTTAAGCATTTTGCCACACACTTGGGAAGTACCTTTTCAAATATCTACCATTCAAAGCCCTTCGAAATAGCTCTCCTTATAAAGACTCTAGGACATATGCATTGCCTGGAGCGATTTCGACTACCTTAAAAGGTCCTTCCCAACTAGGTGACCATTTACCAAATTTTGAGCTCTTAGTGCCTAATGGTAAAATCGTCTTCCACACCAAGTCGTTGATTTGAAACGATTTTGCCTTGACCTTTTTGTTGTAGGCTCTAGCCACTCTTCTTTTATCTTTCTCTATTGCCTCTAGAGCCTTCAACCTCTTATCGGTCACTTCTTCTAAATTATCCTTGAGAAGTGTCTCATATTCGTCGACCAATAAGCCATCTTGCTTAAGAAATCTAAGTGAGCCAAGATTCACCTCTACCGGTAGAACAACTTCTTTTCCATATACTAACTCATATGGACTGACTTTAGTGGCACCGTGCCTTGCAACTCTACTAGCCCATAAAGCTTCGGAAAGCACATCATGCCACCTCTTTGGAAACTCTTCAATCTTCTTCTTGATTAGTTTAATCATAGTTTTGTTACTAGACTCGGCCTGACCATTGGCCTGAGCATAATACAGGGAAGAGTTTACCAATTTGATCCCATAGTATTCGACAAAGTCCCTCACTTCTTTAGCAACAAACGAAGTACCTTGGTCTGTAGTGAGAGTTTGGGGAATGCTGAATTTGTGTATAATGTATTTTAAGATGAAATCAATTACCTCGTTGTGAGTCATGTTCTTGAGCGGCACGGCCTCGGCCCATTTGGTGAAGTAATCTGTTGCCATCAACACGAACTGATGCCCTTTTGAAGATGGAGGATGAATTTGGCCGATGAAGTCTAAGCTCCAGCCTCGGAACGGCCATGGTTTGATAATAGGATTGAGCATCGATGCAGGTGCTAGCTGAATATTACCAAACCTTTGACAAGTCTCCCATCCTCTATTGTATTTAAAACAGTCCTCAGTCATAGTCGGCCAATAAAAACCCACCCTTTTGAGCATAAAACTCATTTTTAGGGCCGACTGATGAGTACCGCAAAGCCTTTTATGGAGTTCACCTGCAACAACTCTAGCTTGATCGGGGTCCAAACAATTCAAAAGTACTCCATCGATAGTCCGACGATACAACACATCGTCAAGCAAAACAAATTTGAACGCTTGTCGCCGAAACTTCTGATCAACCTTTTGGCTTGGATCTCTTAAATATTGAACGATTGGGATCCTCCAATCGTCCTTACTAATCAAAGGAGCAATGGCCAAATTCCCACTAGAATTGGCCTCTAGATTTCCCATTTGGACATGCCCCCCGATTGCTAAACCCTCCTAACAACAGTCGGTCGGATCGACCATGTTGGCCCGGTTCAACTGGCTATTGCCGTTCATCTGGCATGGGTCAGTCTGACCAGCATGATATGGCCGGTTGGACCAGGAATGCAAGGGCAGTCTGACGGTGCTTACAAGGCCGGTCAGACCGACGTTAGTACTCCCGGATGACACATCGTCTCCAAACATCGACTTTTCTCGTGTGCAGAATTTACCTTTCCTAATTTGATAGCCCGATGCTTGTTGAGCCAAGTCATTTGCAATTGAATTGGATTCTCTAGACACATGAGCAATTTCGAAATCATCAAAGGTGGCGATTATGTCTAGACACTTGTCCAAATAGCTATTTAACAGACCATTAAAACATTGAGCAAGTTTAGCTACTTGTTGTACCACTAATAAAGAATCACCATATGCACGAACATATTCACACCCATGGAGTTTAACAACTCAAGACCTAGCAATAGGGCTTCATATTCGGCTTGATTATTAGTTGAATAAAATTCTAAATAGGCCGAGGTTTCAAAGTACATACCACTTGGTGATACGAGCACCACTCCAACACCTCGGCCATTTTTGCAAGCCGAACCATCAAAATAAAGTTTCCATGGTAATACTTCAATCAAAGCGACTTCATCGCCCCAATTGACATCAACATGGTTGTTGGGGGAAAATACTTCATCCCCAGGGTCTTTAAGGTTATAAGACAAAGACAATTTACTTGACCGAAGTCCAAGACTTAACTTCGGCCTCACATATAATCAAGCTCGGAGAATCCGTTCAGACTTCTGTTCGAAGTATAACTTCGAAGGTTCAATCTTCGGAGCGCATAGCTGTCGGCGAGGATAGAAGACTTATCTTCTTTCTAACTAGATTAGTATTTTACCATTTTAACCCAATTAGGGGTACCGAAATAGTTTCCACTATGTCAGTTGTAACTGAGGAGTAAAAAGGTCTTTTCCTTAAGATTTTTACCTACAAATACCCCATTCTCACCCTGTAATAAGCATCGAATACTTAGATATTCAATACACAACTTCGAACTACTTCAAGCTATTATCTATTCGGAGGCTTGAAATAGTCCGCTTCACAAACTCTTTGTTTGTTAGTTCTTAATCTTCGAAAACCTGTTAGCGTAATCTTTTACGCCAACAGTTGGCTCCGTCCGTGGGGAACCTAGTCCAAAAAACTTCGTTCTCTACCAAGTTTTTAGTGCCATGCCTCCTAAACACAATTCAGGTGGTAGTCCCCTTCGGAGGTCCCCTCGGACCTCCGTAGCAAGATATTCAAATACAGTTGAGGTCAGAGGATCTTCTATAGTTCCCCCACCTCAGACCCCTGAAGGAAATATTCTTCCTCGAACATACGAAGCCCCTCTAGGGACTCCATCTATGGTTCGAACCGACGGAGCTCCTCCTCCAGCTCCGACTGTACTTCGAACTGACTTGTTTAGTTCTCAAGACCCGGAAGCTCCTTCCGGAAGAAATGAAGATAGCCTTGGCGACATGGCGACCCAGATGGCCAGTCTCCAAGCCGAAGTGACAAGATGGAGGCAAGAAGCTGCTGATAGTCTATCCCTGTCATCCCAAATGTACCTCAAGATGACAACTCTCTTCTTTATCCTGAATCCTCAGAGAATGCTTCTTTATAAAAGGTGCGCTTCGACCCCAAGTTCAAAACTTCGAAGCTCTGTAAGTACTCCAGGGAAGAAGATCCAAGGGAGTTCTCTCGTTCGTATGCTTTGTCGATTGAAGCCAGCGGAGGGGTTCGAGATACCATGGCCAAGTGTTTCCCCCTCGCGCTTGAAGGAGTTGTTTTGCGTTGGTTCTGGTCTTTGAAGCCAGGATCAATTAGAACCTGGGAGCAGTTAAGAAAATAATTTATAAGTAACTTCCAGGGTATTTTTGTGCCCCCTATGTCTATGAGAAGCCTTTTTCAGGTGAAGCAACAACCTAGAGAATCTTTGAGGCAGTTCTTTAAGCGCTTCGCTCATACGAAGTCGCAGATAAGAGGACTATCTGCATCATCCGTCATCGATGCAGCCCGAGAAGAAGTCACGCATGCAGGCCTCCTTGACAAGCTCCACCGGAAGAAGATATCCTCTATGGCACAATTGATGGATTATTTTGAAGAATATGCTAGGTCAGAGGAAGGATGGCTCCGAAGAATAGCTTCGACTTCACCAATCATCCAGGAAGTCAAGCTCGAGGTGAAGACTTCAACACCTTCGCAAGACCCAACTTCGACATCCAGCATGACAGGCGTCGGGGGCAAAAATATCCTCGCTCCGAAGTCTTGAACATTGCTCCTTCTCCGCAAAAATTTTCCTCCAGAAATCCGCAAGCTTTGGGAAACAAGGTCAGCGGCTGGAGGCCGCCAGGGAAGCCGGTTGGCAAGGGCCAAGCCTTCTTCCGCTGTGTTCACGGTGAAAATCGAAGCCATGCTACCGATGCATGCAAGTCTATACTAGCTTTAAGAGGTGAGTACCTTGAAAGGAGCTCTGGTCGAGGCACTATTGACCGAGTTCCCCCCGAGGCATGTCCAGAGCCTGTGCAGGTTGTCGTACGTGTAGACAACTTCGACCCCACAAGACAACCTCCAGTGGCTAGTGTTATGCCACCCCCGAAGCAAGAAGATGGCCAATACCGGGGCAAAAGAGTGGTCCTTCCTATTTCTAGAGGAGAGACTCTTGGCAGCATGTCAAAGAGGCAACCGAGAGAGTATGTTCGGGAAGTAGGTCATATTGGAACATCTTCGTCGGCAGCCGCAATGCCCGAGTGGTCCCATGTGCCTATATCTTTTTTTGCAGATGATGTAGCAGGTATAAAATTCCCACATGCAGATCCCCTTGTCATCACTGCCGATATTGCAGGAACAGAAGTTCGGAGAGTGCTGGTCAATGGCGGGAGTATGGTAGACATTATCTTTGTTCAAGCCTTTGATTAGCTCTGTATCTTTAGGAAGCATTTCCTCCCCGCAGCTCGTCCCCTTCAAGGCTTCGCAGGACCTCCTCTTGATGCCCTTGGCAAAATAGGTCTTGAGGTTGCCTTCGGAGAGAGGCTCCTAGCAAGAACGGAGGAAGTAATTTTTGATGTTGTGGATGCCCCTTACGCTTATAATGTCATCTTCGGAAGGGGCATGTTAAATCAGTTCGGAGTTGTGGCACACCATAATTAGTTATGCATGAAGATGCCCACGCAAGCGGGAGTACTCACTATTTCCGGTGATCAAGCTACTATGCGAAGAGTAGAATATGGTCATGGCCCCCCTCTCGACCCAAGACAAGTGAATAATGTGCAAGGCAATTCGAAGGATATCCCTACTTCAAGTGAATCTTTGAAGAAATCCTTTACAAGGCCAAGTCCTGATAGAGAAATCGTAACGAAGATTATTGTGAAAGACGACAAAGACTATTCCTTTCAGTTCGGCAAAGATTTGCCTTCGAAAATCGCTACTTCATTGGAAAAAGTAGTCAAAGAGAATTTGGATGTCTTTTCCTGGTCTGATGAAGACATTCCAGGAGTTAGCCGAGATATCATTGAGCACAGCTTGCTTGTAAACCCAAGGGTTCGACCTATTCGATAGGGGCTTCGAAAGTTATCGGTAGATAGAGCAAGTCTTGCTAAGGCAGAAGTAGAGAAATTATTGAAGGCTTGGATTATCAGGGAAGTAGCTCATACGGAGTGGCTAGCTAACTCAGCCTTCGTCAAAAAGAAATCCTCCAGAAAGTGGCGCATGTGTATTGATTTTACATCTTTGAATAAACATGCCCACATGACCCCTACCCCATGCCCCGAATAGATCAATTAGTTGACTCCACTGCTGGTTCGGAGTTATTAAGCTTCCTCGACGCGTATTCTAGTTATCATAAAATCTGGTTAAAACGCGAAGATGAAATCAAAACAAGCTTCGTAACTCCTTCAAGAGTCTTCTGCTATGTAAGAATGCCCTTTAGCTTGATAAATGCTAGGGCAACCATTTTGAGATTAATTGCTAAGGCTCTAGGTCACCAAATAGACTGCAATGTAGAAGCCTATATGGATGATATTGTAATAAAGAGTGCTTTAAAGCACCAGCATAGCCTAGACTTAGCGGAAACATTTAAGAGCCTCCGAGCGTGTGGAGTCCGCCTCAACCCCGAAAAATGTATCTTCGGGGCTCAAGTTGGAAAGTTGCTAGGGTATCTAGTTTCGAGTAGAGGAATCGAAGCTAGCCCTACTCAAATAATTGCATTGCAAAGAATGGCTCCGCCGGAGAATTTAAAACAGGTACAAAAGCTTACTGGGTGCCTTGCAGCACTCAGCACTTTTTTAGCAAGGTCCGTAGGACGAAGCCTGCCCATATTCAAAGCATTAAAAGGGTCCGAAGATTTTGCATGGACACCGAAGTGCCAAAAGAGTTTTGATGATATTAAAAATTATCTCAGCAACCTCGCAACACTCATTGTGCCCGTGGCAGATGAAACACTTCTTCTTTACCTCACAGCTACCGGCTCCGCTGTCAGTGCAAGTCCTTGTTAGAGAAGTTGATTTCAATGGGAAGTTGGTGCAGAATCCAGTATATTTTGTATCCAAAGCTTTATCTGGAGCAAAAACAAGATATTCTGAGCTTGAGAAGTTCACTTATGCTCTAATAATGGCTTCAAGGAAATTGCGACATTATTTTTTAGCGCATAATGTAATTGTACCAACTTCTTATCCTTTAGGAGATATGCTCCGAAGTAAAGATTCTACGGGGAGAATTGGAAAATGGGCCGTCGAGCTAGCACCCTTCGACATCTCCTTTGTAGCAAGGACAACAATCAAGTAACAAGTGGTGGCAGACTTTGTAGCAGAATAGACTCCGTCTACAATATGGGCTCCAAAAAAATCAAGCGAAGGAATTTGGACCATATACTCCGATGGAGCTTTCCAAGCATCCGGAGAAGGCATTGGAGCAGTGATAATTTTGCCTTTAGGGCAAAGAGCGATATACTCCGTAAGGCTCAACTTTAAGTCCACCAATAATATAGCGGAGTTCGAGGGAATTTTGTTAGGACTCCGAAAAGCGCATGCTCTAGGTGCTACAAGAGTTGTTATCAAAATAGATTCTCATATTGTAGCAGGGCACGTTGACAAAAGTTTTCAAGTCTGGCATCCGCACCTTGCAAAATATCTGGAAGAGATCCATAAGATTGAAGCAGCATTCAAAGGGATTTCTATCCGAAGTATACCAAGAGCTGATAATGCAAAAGCTGCAGCCGGAGCCGTGGATATTCTGGAAGGAGCCTTTTATGAAGAGCTTACTTCGCCTTCGGTGCCACAAATTCCTCCTTCGGAGGTTCTTTGCATTCCGAACACTGTCTGGCGAAGTTCGATCATGGAATTATTGCAAGGCGAAACAACCCTACCTGAAGGGCCACAACTTTCAAGATTGCAGCTAAGAGTTTGGAATTATCACATTATCAACGGTATTATTTACAAGGCCAGAGTATGTTCCCCCCTACTCCGATGTATTTCTCAAGCCGAAGGCCAAGAGATACTCTGAGAAATTCATGAAGGCCTTTGTGGTAGCCATCTTGCCCCCCGAGCTTTAGCAGGAAAAACACTTTGCCAGGGGCTTTATTGGCCTACAATAGTAGCTGATGCAGAGATCTTAGTCTGCACTTGCGAGAGTTGTCAATGGATGGGAAGACAAAGTCTTCGTCCACCAACAACTCTTCAAGTTATTGCTCCAGTTTGGCCCATGGCCAGATGGGGCATGGATCTCATTGGCCCTTTCCTAGTAGCAAAAGGAAGTCTGAAATTTATAGTGGTAGCAATTGAATATTTTTCCAAGTGGGTCGAAGCAGAACCCCTCATAGCTATCACTTCAAATAATGTACACAAATTCTTTTGGAAGAATATTATATGCAGGTTCGGCATGCTTCGGCAGCTCACAATCAACAATGGGACCCAATTTGATGCAGAACCCTTCAGGAAGTTCTGTGAAGACCATGGCATAGAAATGTGTTTTGCAGCCGTGCATCATCCTCAGTCTAATGGAGCTGTCGAACGAGCTAATGGTAATATTTTATCAGGCTTGAATCGAAGGATAGTAGGATTGGCAAAAGGGCTGTGGACCAAAGAACTCCCGAAGATTTTATGGCCATTCGGACCACTCAAACGAGGTCCACAGGTTTTACTCCTTTCATATTACTATTCGGAGATGAAACCATGACGCTGATGGAGCTCAAAGGGGGATCTCTTCGCACCACCAAACCTGAAAAATAAGGTGAAAGGCAAGCTTCGTTAGATTTAACGGAAGAAACAAGGTTTCGAGTTGTTGCAAATTTGTCGAAATATCAGCATCAGACGAAGACTTGGTATGACCCAAAGGTTAAACTTAATGAGCTTAAACCAGATCATTTAGTTTTGCAAAGCATCATAGCACCAGGGAAATTAGGAAATAAGTGGGAAGATCCATATATCATTCTACGTTCAGGACGCCCTAGTTCTTTTAAGCTAGCTAATTTAGAAGGTGAAGAGTTAAAGCATGCCTGGCATGCGGAGCACCTGAAGCGATATTTTACATAGGGGCTCCTTGTAGTCATCTGTAAATACCTTCTGAATAAATAAAGCTCATGGTACAGATAATGCCTACATCTCAAACACTCCCTACTTCTGGTGGACACACTAGAGGAACGAAGTCGGTTGTGAGGGAAGGGTCATTCATTTGAACCAATTTTACAGACTTCGAACCACCGGTTCGAAGCTTCCGACGAGGCGGGAAAGTCACAAAAAAACGGATTCCAAGCCACCGGCTTGAAAGCATCCGTAAAAAGAGTCCAAGGAGACCAAATGATACGAATTCCAAGCTCCAGCTTGAAAGCATTAGTAAAAAGAGTCCAAGGAGACCACAAAGCGGATTCCAAACCACCGGTTTGATAGCATCCGTAAAAAGAGCCGAAGGAGGCCAAACAGAATAGACTTCGAGCTAATAGCTTAAAATGTCTGTAAAAAAGAGTCCAAAGCGACCATTTTTATCGGATGCTAAGGTATCCGAAAAAGAGTTCGAAGTGACTACATTCAAACAAAAAGGTACTAAGTTACCCGTTTTCAGACTCCGAATTAGTAGAGTCAAATACATTTTCGAGGTCTTTAGTGACCATTGTTGACCTTAGTCAATCTTTAATATGATAAGGGGCTCTGATCCTCCCAAATTGTGCTCCTAACTAATGTTATCTTCATTGCGCGTAACCACCTTCGACCAAATTTCGAAGTTGATTACACCTAAAGAGGGGCTGGGAAGTAGGGAGACAATTTTAAAACTTTAATCTTTATCATTCAAACAGATTACATTACATCATGAAAAATCTGTGTCTATACCAAGAAGGAAACGAAGACCTCTTCGATCCCTAGAGCTACTGTTAAAACTAGTACGACTTTGAAGGCGACTTGTTCCGGAGCTAGGAGTTTTAATAACCTTATGTTTAACCCTCTTCCCTCCTTTGGAAGCTCGGAAATCCTTCTGCTCTTGCTGAAGTTCGGCCCAGGTCCGAAGTCATTCGGGGCTTCTTTCTATTTGCTCTTCAGCAGTATTTTCTTCTTCAGATCATTCAATGTCCTCAGAAGATAAAGTTTCTAAACTAAGTTCTTTTTCCTCCTTTTTAATATAAGACAATACATCTTTACATATATCGAGCATAACTTCACCAGAGCTTCCCCGAAGAATTGAAAATCGAGTGCGTTTGTGAGGTCTTAGAGCTTCGAAGGTAGCCCATAGCAGGCGAAGCTCTTCGTTAACCTCTAGCACTTCGAGATCATCAGAAAAAGGTTGGAAAGCCTAAAAACATTTCCAAATAAGTCTTTTCATTCATAAAGGATAAAATCATAAGTTTTTATATAATCGGGGTGTAACACCCCAAATTTTCAAAGAAATAAAAATACCATTTATTTATATTTTTCTGAAAAGGATTATTCCTAAATTCCTTTTAAGGCTATATATACCCAAATAAACTAAAACCTAGAGGAGATGTCCAAACCAGGGCCTGAGAAAATTAATATGTGATCCCAAGGCCAAGACCTAATTTCGAGAATTTTATAAACTTTTATCACCCTTGGAAGCAACCCAAATGTTTTAAACCAATTTCAGCAATTATTTTTATTCAGAAATGAATTTAAAATAGTAACGGCCCCTCTCCCCCTTTCTCCCTCAACCAGCCGGCCCAGCTGTAGAAATGAAAGTAGCGACCAGAGGGGGGTGAATGGGCGCCTAAAAATTTCTTGATAAACTATGACATAAATCCAACACCCAACCAACTTTACCAGACAAACAAAATTAGCAAGGCAAATTATTGGTACTATAGTTGTCTAGCCTAAAAATGATCGGTGTCTTAATTTAAATGATATTAAAGATAAACTAACTAAACATATTGCGGTAAAATAAAAAGCGCCTATATAAATCACGAAATATTTATATTGTGGTCTAGAAATGAGATACTAACCAAAGAAATAAAGCATGGATCATTCAAAAATTAATTCAGAAATAAACCTAAAATATTTTATGTAAATAGAGAATAAAAATAATATTGTGTCTAATAATAATGATAATTTTAATAATTTTTTTTATATGAGCAGAACAAAAAAATATCTAAATAATAATATGTGAGTACTAAAAATATTTTGTAAGAATAAATTAACAACGAAATTTCTAAATAAATTTTCAGCTAATTTATTAATGGATGATTATCTATATAATTGATCTTCCTAAAAATAGGAGATTCAAAACTTACCTGCGTCATCTTCGCTGCTACTCGTCGACGTTGTCCCTGGCCGCAGTCCACGCCGCTGAAAATCTTTCCTTTCCGCTTGGCCTCGATCCGCGCTACCGTGAAGAGCAGCTGCTTTTTCTTTTGCGCATAGTGCGTCAAGCATAGCCCGTGACGCCGCACTGTTTCTGCCGTGGGATGCAATATCCTGGCATGCAGTAGAAAAAATCTTTTGCCTTGGATTAGCTTGGCCGTGCGCACTGCTGCTGGGAGTTTCAGCCATGGGGCCCCCCTGACGTGGGGCGTGGGCAGCCATGCGCTGCCGGCGAAACTTTTCCCTGCCACGTGACCTGCTTGAGCTTTGGCGCGTGAAAAGGCTAGCCACAGCTAGGAATAGGCGCTAGCTGCGCTAGGCTCTTGTTCTGCGAGCCAAAAAAACGTGCCCGAGTTGCCAAGAGAGAAATTCAGGAGAAGAGCAATCACGGCGGCGACGAAGAACAAATTGAAAATTCTCGGTGGAAAATGAACAGCAATAAAGTAGAGAAAATGGACTAGAGATTAATCTATTAAAAACCGTCATCTATCCCCAGGGGATAGAGGCCTAATTATAGGCGACTCCTAATACATGAAAAGACTAATTTACCCCTAAGGTAAATTAACACTGACTCTAAAATAAATTCCGAAAATTACTAAAATATTCTTAGAAAAATCACCTGACTCAAATAAAAAATATTCTAAACTTAAAAACTAAACATTAATATCCTAAAAACAAAATAATCATAGGTTGTCAGTTTTGCGCCAAAACTGACAAAGCGTCCACCATCTTCGCACTGGGTACCCGGATTGGGCCGACCCGGTTTATTTTGTGTCCGAAGCATTGTCCGGAGCAAAAACAAGATATTCCGAGCTTGAGAAATTCACTTATGCTCTGATAATGGCTTCGAGGAAACTAAGGCATTATTTCTTGGCACATAATGTAATTGTACCAACTTCATATCCTTTGGGAGATATGCTCTGAAGTAAGGATTCCACTGGAAGAATTGGGAAGTGGGCTATTGAGTTAGCACCCTTCGGCATATCTTTTGTGGCAAGAACAGCAATTAAGTCGCAAGTGCTGGCGGACTTCGTGGCAGTATGGCCCATGGCCAGATGGGGCATGGATCTTATTGGTCCCTTCCCAACAGCAAAAGGAAATTTGAAGTTCGCAGTGGTAGCAATCGAATACTTTTCAAAGTGGGTCGAAGTAGAGCCCCTAGCAGCTATCACTTCGAATAATGTTCAAAAATTTTCTGGAAGAATATTATATGCCGGTTCGGAGTGCCTCGGCAGCTGACAGTGGATAATGGAACACAGTTTGATGCAGAACCCTTCAAGAAATTCTGTGAAGACCTAGGCATTCATCTATGTTTTGCTGCAGTCAGACATCCTCAATCTAATGGAGCTGTTGAAAGAGCCAATGGTAATATCTTTTCAGGGATGAATCGAAGAATAGTGGGATTGGCAAAATGATTGTGGACCGAAGAGCTCCCAAAGATCCTATGGTCCATCCAGACAACTCAGACAAGGTCTACCGGCTTTACTCCTTTCAGACTATTATTCAGAGATGAAGCTATGACACCAACAGAGCTCAAAGGAGGATCACTTCGCAGCAACGAGCCGGAAATAGAAGGAGAAAGACAAGCTTCGCTGGATTTAACAGAGGAGACAAGACTTCGAGCTGTGGCAAATTTGTCAAAGTATCAGCAGCAGACGAAGACTTGGTTCGACCCGAAGGTCAAAATTAATGAACTTAGGCCGGGTCATCTCGTTTTGTGAATTATCATAGCACCAGGAAAATTAGGAAATAAATGGGAAGGTCCATACTTAATTGTTCGTTTAGGGCGTCCTAGTTCCTTTAAGTTAGCTAATTTGGAAGGTGAAGAGTTAGCGCATACATGGCACGTGGAGCACCTAAAGCGATACTTCGCATAGGGGCTCCTTGTAATCATTTGTAAGCACTTTCCGAATCAATAAAGCATATGGTTCAGATAATGCTTACCCCTCATAAACTTCCCACTTCCGAGTGGATGCACTGGAATAACGGAGTTGACCGAGAGGGAAGTGTCATTAATTTGAATCATATTTTCGAACTTCGGACCACTGGTCCGAAGTTTCCGACGTGGTGGGCTGACATAATCCGGAGTCCAAGACATCGGCTTGTAGGCATCCGTAAAAGAGCCCGAGACCACAGGATGCGGAGTCCAAGCCACTAGCTGGTAGACATCCGTAAAAAGAGTCCAAGGAGACCAAATGATGCGGAGTCCAAGCCACCGGCTTGTAGGCATCCGTAAAAAGAGTCCAAGGAGACCACTGCGAACTCCAAACCACTGGTTTGACAGAATTCGCAAAAAGGGCCGAAGGAGGCCAAAACAAAACAGAGTTTGAGCCCATGAGCTTCGAATGTCTGTTAAAAAAGTCTAAAGTGACAAATAATTTAGGACACTAAAGTGCCCAGAAAGTTGTCCAAAGTGATTTCTTTCAAAACATAAGGTACTAAGTTACCAATCTTCAGACTACAAATAGTCGAAGACATTTTATAAGATTTTAATCAATCTTTAAATTGCTGAGGGGCTCCGAACCCCAAAAATTGTACTCCTGTTTTTCTTTGCGCCTAACCATCTTTGAATATAGTTCGAAGTTGCTTACGCACAAAGAGGGGCTAGTAAATAAGGAGACAATTTTAAATCGATATTTATTATTCGAACGAATATGATTACATCATGAAAAGTTGGTATCTATACCAAGAAGGAATCGAAGACCCCTTCGATCTCTAGAGCTAGGGTTGGAACGGCTAGTTCCAGAGCCGGGAGTTCTAACAACTTTGTGTTTAACTCTCCTACCCCCCTTCGAAGCTCTAAAGTCTTTCTATTCTTGTTGAAGCTCGGCCCAAGTTCGAAGTCATTCGAGGCTTCTCTCCCAGCTTCCAAGTTCTTCAGGCTTTTTACCTTGTGTTTCATCTTCGCCTTCGGACCATACAATGTCTTCGGAAGATGAAGTTTCCACGTTAACTTCTTTTTCTTCCTCTTTAATACAAGACAGTATGTCTCTGTTTACTTCGGGCGTAATCGCACCGGAGCTATCCCGAGGAACTAAAAATCGAGGGCGCTTGTGAAGTTTTAAAATATCGAAGGTAGCCCATAGTAGGCGGAGTTCGTCATTAACATCTAACACTTCGACATCTTCCATCTGAGGCAAAGCCTAAAAACATGATAAACAAATTTTCATTCATAAATGTACAAAAGCATAATGCTTTACATAGTCGAAGATCCTAAGATAATTCTAAACCTACGGGTTTGGCGGAGGCTGGCTGCTCGAAGCTTGGGACCAAGACTGCTTCTGGCGTTGCCCTTCATCGATCCAAGCCTTGATCACATAGCGACCTTCGGCTCTCCATGAAGTTTGAAAGGCTTGCCAAGCAGCGGCCACACCTTCGGAAGGAGTAAGAAGCTGATGGTCGTCAAAGGTAATGAGAGCCGCCCCTGCGTTCGAAGTTATTGATTGGCCCAGATCTTTGTAGTAACAAAGTATGCCGATAGCAGCCACTTGTCCGGAGATTTCTCCATACCGAATGCATGCTGTCTTCATTTGCTTCGCTGCTCCTTGGATCCTCTTCAGCCGTCGCAGCAGGGGGATGTTGTCATCTGAAGGAAGCGTTCCAGTAGTACCAAAGTACTCTATAATGCCTAGCAGTTGGTTCATGACCTCCGCAGCTACCTTCTCCGACTTCAGCTTATCTTCAACTAAGGCATCCTTCACCGAAGTTAATTCTCTTACCACTCCAGAGAGCCTAGCTGCCTCCGTAGCTAAAGAATTTTTCTGGTTGAGTAGCTGGCTAGCTTCTTCGGCAGCTTTGGCTTTTTCTTCTTGGAGCCTAACAAGCTCAGCTCCCGCCGTAGCGTGTTCCACCCGCATCTTTTCAATTTCCGCTCGAAGTACAATTTGTTCTGCTTCTAGCTCTTTGTTCGCAGCTTCCAAGCTTTGTCTGGCCCTGCGCTCTGTTGAAACCATGTTGTCTAAGTAGGAAACGCGACCTTCGGAGATAGTAAGATTTTGTTGAAGAGTTGTATTTTCCTCTCGAAGGCGAAGGATTCCACGCTCATTTGAAATGTTCGCAGCTTGGGCCAAGACTGTTTGCTGCGAAGAGAAAAAACCAAGGTGAGAAATTATTTGTATATAAGTTTGATTTTATTTTGCAGATACTTCGTACCTGGTATGCTGCATGTTCCATGGCAGCGTTAAGCTCCGAACTCTCCGCCTCGCTTAAGATGGCCACCAAGTCCGTCTCCCCCACTTCGTGGCTAGCTCGGTCCAAAGGCTCGAGCAAAGTCCGAAGTCCAGTTCTTCACTCCAAGAAAGGAGCTAGAAGAGGGATCATACTCAAGGCCTGCTGGTCATCTTCGTTTGGTGAAGGCCCGGAGTGCTGAGCTGTGTCTTTTGGAGCTCCGACAGACTGACCCCCCTCCGTAGATTGGCTTTCGTCTGTTGACTCAGACGGAGTTGATCCTGAGCTCGGAGTAGGAAGGTGGTCCATCTTGCCTTTGCCTTTTCCAGGTCCCATATGAGTGACTTCTGGAATCGGCTCCGAAGTTGTCGAAGGCCCAGGAATTATATCTTCAGGACGGACCTCTTCCACGGGAGTAGATCCTGTTAAAATGAATGTATTATACATTGTATAATTTCGCAGAAAAAAAGAACAAAAGAATTATGCGAGGTTTACCTTTGATGTTTTGGCGACGGGTGAGCATTGGGCTGCTTGGCGAGTCGAAGGCTACTCCAAAGTCCTCGTCGGAGTCAACAGTCAAATCTTCGACTGTTGGAGCATCTTCGAGAGCGGCCGCTGTTACTTCACCCGGAATCGAAGTTGGTTCTACAACAACTTCGTCTCCGCCTTCGTTCAAAGGGGCTTCGTCTTGCGGTAAATCTTCTTGAGCCGCCGGAGTCCTCACTTGCTCAAGGTTGTCTTGAGACTCCGGTATGCTCGCAACATCATCAATATGTGCATCTCTTTGGGCTGCATCTTCGTCGATCAGGTCGACAAGCATCCTGCCTTCATCCTCCAAGGAATCGGAGATTGAAGCTCTTGGGCTTGAAGGTGCAGGAACTCTTGGCTTTCGAGCTACCTTCTTCAGTGGAGTCTTGGCAGAGCTCGAAGCTCCGATTTTAGCTTTTCTCTTTTTGGGCCCTTTCTCTGAAGGCACCCAATCCACAAGAGGGGGCGGAACAACTTCGAGTAGCCCCCATACTCGGTTGGACCATTCCCAACTACCAACCAATTTAATTCTCCATTCCTTCTCGGTCGGAGTCGGGACGCCCAGAATCTTCTCTGAAGCTCGTACAATCTGCTCCGAAGTTATAGGGGCTGAAGAGGCTGAAAAATAAGTTAAGTTGGTTATTTCTTCGAATGAATATACATGACATATGTTGTTTTCGAAGTTACCTACAGGGCTCGAGTTGGAAGAAATTTTGCGGAGACCGCCCTCCGAATCTTCCTCGAAGGTGATCGGCCAGTTGGCCATCAAAGGAGGGATCTAAAGCCCGATGAATTCTTCGGCTAAGTCCCGCATGCTCAGGCGGTGACTGATTTTTTGGAGCAGGCTGAGGCGAGCTTCGAGCTGACTCGGATCCGGATGCACAAGAGCTTCCTTTCGAAAGTTGATATCTTGCAAGGGTCCAGCTAGACGGCTGCTCGCACCAACTTCGCATAAAACCACTTCAAGATCCAGTCTGTATACCATCTGGCATTGATGGCCTTGGCGGGAAATCGAAGGGCATACTCGTCTCGAAGCCTAAAGTTGATGCTTCCGAAGGCCACCACCATCTTTTCACCTCCGGGCCTATGAAGGTCTTTGGTTGGCACGAAGCTCTGTGCAGTGCTGCGAAGATCTCATCCCTTCCTTCGCAACCTTCGGCTCGTAACGCCCATTCGAAGATGGCGGGACGTGCTACTGCATTCGGAGAGAGCTGGGGGACAGTAACGTGGAATAAGTCCAATACCTCCGCCAAGAAGTCTACTGCTGGAAGCCCCAAGCCAGCTTCGAAGAAGGCTTCGAAGACAACCACTTCTCCGGGCCTTGGCGATGGAATGACCTCTTTCCCGGGTTTGTGAATCATGACTCCAGAACTGATTTTGCCTTCTATTGCGTCCGTGAGTGATTCCCTTTTGTAGGTCAAGGGCCCCAATTGATAGGACTGATCCGTGTACTTCGTCGATGCTGGGAAGAGGTCTTGAGGGCCGACATTTTGGGGATTTCTCCCCCCCCGCCGCCATTGCTGCCATTGATGGTGTTGGAGTTGCCGTCACCGATGTCGCAGCCGCTGCTGCTGCCGCAGCCTGCTGCCGAGCCAAGGTTGAAGCTGCTCCAGGACCCTTGAAACTGGTTTTCTTCATGGGATCGCACGGGTTGCTTCAGAGGAAAAATGGAGGTTAGGGCTTGTCTGATGGTTTGTTGCATGAAAGTGGTGGAAAGGTACTTGAGAAGGGTCTGGGCCCTCTATTTATAGCCCAGACCACGATTTTTTACCATTTGTATCTGCCGTTTCGCATTCTTAACCGTTACCTTGTTGCGGAATTAACGCATTGCTTAACTTCCATTAGAAGAAAGAAGCCAACGACTATTTCTTCTAAGTCTAAAAAGGCTTTCAGGCTTCTCGAGTTAGTTCTAAGATGGTTCGAATGTAATTTTCTTAGAAACTGATTCGAAGTTTTGCATCTCCACGTATTTCGGAGGTGGTTTAAATCTGCTAACCCCTACACATGATTATTTTTCTTGCGTATACTGCTCTCCTAACATTACAGATTTAGCGGAGAAGCGTATTCGAGGGGCTACTGTTGGGGGAAAATATTCCATCTTCAGGGTTATTGCAGCAACAGGACAAAGGCTAGTGATTAAGTCCAACATTTCCAGCATATAACTCTGCGGATGCTTTGAATCAAGTTCGAAGTATGATGACGGACTCTAGTTCGAAGTATATCTTCGAACTTGGACTCTTCTGAGAGCTTCTTTGCCAGCTAAGATGGAAGACTTATCCTCTTTCTCGTTAGATTAGTCTCTTACCATTTTAGCCCTATTAAGGGTACCGAATAGTTTCCACTATGTCGGTTGTAATAGAGGGGTAAAAGGGTCTTTTCCTTAATGTTTGGGCTTATAAATACCCCCCGTTTTACCCTGTAATGAGGACCGAATACAAGTTATTCAATACACACTTTCAGACTATTTTAAGCTATTATCCTTTCGGAGGCTTGGAATAGTTTACCTCACAAACACTTCGTTTGTTAGTTTCTAGCCTTCAGAAACCTGTTAGCGTAATCTTTTACGCCAACAGAGAATAAAAATAATACTGCGTCTAATAATAATAATGATAATTTTAATAATTTTTTTATATGAGCAGAACAAAAAAATATCTAAATAATAATATGCGAGTACTAAAAATATTTTGTCAAAATAAATTAACAACGAAATTTCTGAATAAATTTTCAGCTAATTTATTAATAGATGATTATCTATATAATTGATCTGCCTAAAAATAGGAGATTAAAAACTTACCTGCGTCATCTTCGCCGCTGCTCATCGACGTTGTCCCTGGCCACAGTCCACGCCGCTGAAAATCTTTCCTTTCCGCTTGGCCTCGATCCACGCTACCATGAAGAGCAGCTGCTTTTGCTTTTGCGCACAGTGCGTCACGCACAGCCCGTGATGCCGCACTTTTCTACCGTGGGATGCAATAGCCTGGCATGCAGTAGAAAAAAAATCTTTTTCCTTGGATTAGCTTGGCCGTGCGCACTGCTGCTGGGAGTTTCAGCCGTGGGGCCCGCCTGACGCGGGGCGTGGGCAGCCGTGCGCTGCCGACGAAACTTTTCCCTGCCACGTGACCTGCTTGAGCTCTGGCGCATGAAAAGGCTAGCCACAGCTAGGAACAGGCGCTAGCTGCGCTAGGATGTTGTTCTGCGAGCCAAAAAAACGTGCTCGAGTTGCCAAGAGAGAAATTCCGGAGAAGAGCAATCACGGCGGCGACGAAGAACAGATTGAAAATTCTCGGTGGAAAATGAACAACGATAAAGTCGAGAAAATGGACTAGAGATTAATCTATTAAAAACTGTCATCTATCCCCAATGGGATAGAGGCCTATTTATAGGCGACTCCTAATACATGAAAAGACCTATTTACCCCTAAGATAAATTAACACTGACTCTAAAATAAATTCCAAAAATTACTAAAATATTCTTAGAAAAATCACCTGACTCAAATAAAAAATATTCTAAACTTAAAAACTAAACATTAATATCCTAAAAACAAAATAATCATAGGTTGTCAGTTTTGCGCCGAAACTGACAAAGCGTCCACCATCTTCGCACCGGGTACCCGGATTGGGCCGACCCGACCCCGTAGCTTCCTCAGCCCGGCAATCGCTCGCCGCCCTTGTACCTGAGTCAAACCCAGTCAACAGACCGGTGGATCATCTGCCGCTCCTAGCCATGTACCTGGATTGGGCCAGCCTGACTCCGCGGCTCCTTTGCCCGGCCATCGCTCGCTGCCCGTGTACCTGAGTCACACGCGCCTTAGACTCGACAGTTCTTCATTTCTCTTCTTCTTTGACTTCCGTTGACAATCACTCATCTCATCTGGAGTATCAAACCCATGTTCTTCAACATGGTTTCTCACCAGCCCACTCCCTCCCCGTGCCCCTCACTGACAAACGGGCCCCGCTCGTCAGCGACCCCCTCCCTCCTCACGCGCGCCCGACGGCTCGGCCCCACCTGTCGGCGCCAACCTTCCCTCTCGACCGAATCCGACCCCACCGGTCAGTCCCGCCCGTTGCCGCACACGTGCCCCCGTGCCCCATTGACAATGGCCCCCGCTGTTGACACGGAAATGTGCCCCCGCACTTGGGTCGGTCCGGCGATCCAAAAGTGCACTGATACTTAGGGACGGGTCTAAGAGTGACGTAGCACCGACGCCGCGTTACGACTACCAATAATAGTGATAAGGGGGTGGAGTCGCCAGGCAACCAGATTACAAGAAATAATCCAATTAGCCGAAAGAAATAGATTAAATGGGTTAAAATCAGCAAACCAGTCGGAGCCCTCCTGGTTCGAAGTCTGATGCGAAGGGTGCGCCGAAGGGTACCTTCAGCGTCTGGTGCGAAGTACTCTGCCGAAGGGTACTTCGGCGTTCAAACTGATCCGGCCGAAGGTAGACTCCGAATGGACCTGAGCACGGCAATCACCTCCGAACAGCGGGGTTCGGTGTGAGATCTCCGATGCAGCGAGTTATAGAGTGGTGACGCGAAGGTCAAGCGTGGGTGCAACTTCGTCTTGGTGCAGGGTGCAGTCATGGCGAAGCCTGTCATGACGAAGTGTACCGTTGAAGCCTGTTGTCGAAGCCTGCGATCCGGTCGAAGGGCGTCCTGGGGACCTCTAGAACTGATTTCTCAGCTCCGAACACCTCCGGCGAAGGGGCTCCAAACGTGCGAACCTGCAATAGGGATGATGCAAAGTACCAATTCGGTCTTAGGACCAAATTTGCGGGGTGTTGCACGGGTGGCGAAGGTAGCAATCTATTACGCAGATTAGCGGATACTTCACAGGCGAAGTAACAAGGTGGTAGCAATCTGTTACATAGATTAACGGGGACTTCACGGGCAAAGTACCAAGGCTTACCATTGTTCCGTAGTGGCAGACGGAGGGCTTCCAGGCAAACCCACGAAGAGGTACAGGAAAGTAAAGGTAAAAGTAAAGGTACGATCAAAGCGTGGCTTTGGTTTGGTTTGTGTTGGGGGGCTCCCCACGCCTGCTAGGCCTTTCTATTTATAGAGGGTTAACTCTAATCTAATCTACTATTAATCCGCCCGGATAGAGATAAAGATTGAGCTGGAAACGCGTCCAACTCTATCTCTGCCGAGGTGGGCTTCGGCCAGGCCCACCGAGGCCTGCTCCTTGGGCCGAAGCTTCAGTAGCGTGGGCTTCGGCCAAGCCTATTGAGGCTTGCTCCTCGGGCCGAAGCTTCGACAGCGTGGGCTTCGGCCAGGCCCATCGAGGCTTGCTCTTGGGCCGAAGCTTCGGAAGCGTGGGCTTCGGTCAAGCCTATTGAGGCTTGCTCCTCGGGCCAAAGCTTCGACAGTGTGGGCTTCCGAAGCTTCGGCGGTGTGGGCCTCTGAAGGCTTCCTGGCCGAAGCCCATGGGCTGGCTGGAGGCTTCCAGAGCCCATAGCTTGATGGGCTTCAGCCCTGTAGGGCTTCGGACAGACCCTGTACATGTGTATTTTCGGCCTAAATTACCAAAAATTGATATTTGATAATCTAGCCATTAATGCCATTTTTTGCTATCAACACCCACCCATCAGACCCATTGTCCCCCTCGTGCCATCGCCCCCAAACCTCGCCAGCCGAATCCCGCGCTCCGCGATTCGCTCGTTGCTGGCCCAGTCCCATTAAATTGGCACCACATAATTGTTCCCCGAGGCCCGCCGGTCGTTTCCCCTCTTTAATCCACACGTTTAAGCCACGAGATCACCGCACGCGTGCATGGCAGACCTCACCGGCGCCATTGAAGACCCCCCTCAGCTTTCTATGTATACGCCGCCCGTTTTCCCCCGCCGGCGTCACTATTTAAGCCCCTGGTACCCCACGTTCACCCCTCGCTAGCAATCGAACGTATACCGAATAGAACGCCCGCGCTCCAGTTTTTAACACCAGTCCAATGCCCGCACTCCAGCCATCGCTCGCCATCGCCAGAGTCCTCCCCCGTCCTCAACGACCACACCATTGTGACCACCGATGCCACCCCAACCTCGGCCACCCCTCCTTCGTCGACGAGACCCACCGGAACCACAACACCGACGAGGACCCAAATACCTTCGCTACCCCCACTCGACGCCGGCCATGCTCCGACGACCCCAAGCCTTGCCAATGGTACCATCCTGACCGCCATGTTACCCTGGTTCTATTTTAGCCCTTAGCTCCGGTCGCCATTGCCAGAGAAGATGACCGGCACGGGTAAAGTTCCCGTGCCGTGTCGGATTCAACCGCGACCGCGCGATCTTGATCCGACAGTGAAGATTAAAACGTTCGCTCGGTTTAATCAGATCCGTCAGATCTCGGTGAAACGTTACGTTCTAATCTAGACCGTCCATTTATATTTAAAACCCGCAGTAAATTTAGGCCAACCATCGCGTACCGATTCGATCTTTTAATCCCAGCCGTCCGTTTTCATTTAAACCACCCGCCTCGCCCTCACTCATTCGATCGCGATCCGCTTGCTGATCTAGATCCGGTCCACGTGAACAGTGCGTGGGTTCACGGTGGATTCGGTTCACTGTGGACCAACGACTGTTGAGTACCTTTGTACTCATACCCGTTGGACAAACACTTTAGAGGCTGCCTACTACGAGGAAGATGGTCTGGAGTAGCGACCCAGTCAAGAAGCAGATCCTGAAGAAGACGTTCGTCATGCCGTATTGTTTTTATAGTTTCTTTTAATTTTACACTTCTGTAATAATGTGGTCTGCGAACCACGGATGTTTGACCGTATGTACGTTGTCACATGATGAACCTCTTGTTATTATTGTTTTTCTATGGAAATTCAATAATGTCCGATTTGGTAAAATCAGGGCGTCACAAGATGGTATCAGAGCCGACTTGACTGTAGGAAGCCAAACGGACCAGCCTAGCGCTTAGTTTTGCTAAAACCTATTTCTTGAAAATCTACTTCATCACTTTGTTCCTCCCCTTACTCTTTTTTAACTTGTTGTATTTGTAGATGCCTGTCCACCACGTCCACAACTTCTGCCACCACTTTGAGGGATTTATCCAGGAGCTCTGGATGATGCTGACCTTCCTCGGGTTCACCTTCGAGCCCAAGTTCCACGGCGTCTACATGGAGGAGTTCACAGGACCGTGTGATGTTTCCGTCACTATTCACGGGTCCGGCGACCACCTGCCGTTCTTCACAACAGCACTTGGAAGCCCGACCTTCGACGTCGCATGCCAGCGCGCCGCCCTCCACGCCCTCATGGAGCTGAGGATGATCTACGACGATTGTCTTCGGGACTCGTCCTTCCAGCTTGTACCGATGCGTACTCCCGGCACCCACCACAGTATCTACGTCAGGGCCCACTCCAACCACGATTCGGTCATGGCCCAGCAGACGCGTCTTCTCCAGGCCATGGACGATCCCCACACTGAGGCCGTTTCGACGCCGAGGAGCACCATGAGGCAGTCGAGTTCCTTCGTCAGGAGACGAAGGGCTTGATCCAACAGAATGGCGAGCTGTAGCGCAAGATCATACAACTGCAAAAGGACACTGCGGAGATGCTTCCCCTCGTCCCGAGGAGGAAGAAGCCCATCCGTGAGCCCGCCCCTCACCCCAAGAGGATCACGCCGCCACTCGCACCCGCCAGACTGTCTAGCTCCAGCGCCACTGCACCGTGCCCTGACATCAACACCGACCCCATCATCGAGAACTTCGTCGAGCCCACCGTCCCTCAGGATGCTCGTGGTTCCGAGAGCACAGAGACTGTCTCGGGCAACGAGTAGACTCCCTTAGACGATCGATCTCACTGATTGTTTTACATTTTATGATTGTGGTACCGTCCGCAACAACTTTGTGTTGTGGGTGGCATAAAAATAAGAGCTTGGATGTAATAAACACTTTGGTACCACTTCTATAAAATTCCCCTTTTACTAATTTTCCTTCTTTGGGTTATAAAATCCCTTTTAAGTCTTTCTCTTATAATTGAAAATATTGTTGTACTCAGAAGATGGATGATAACCAGAACACCGGTTCCAACAGCGGAGAAGGGGTAACCAACGGCCTGCCCGAGAGTGTTGTACCCAACTAGGGTGCAACGGGACAACGCCAAACTGGGAAGCCATCCGCCAACCATCCCACCTTGGCGGAAATGATGGCGAACCAAAACTAGTTGATCACCGCCCTCCTAACACAAATGCAGCACCAACAGGCTCAGTTGGACCGGCTGCAACAGTAGAACATGGATCCGATCCCTCGTCCACCGGCCCCTGCTCCCATGCCTCAACTCTCAGAGTTCTTGCACGTGAGGCCCCTAATCTTCTCGATCACGATGAACCCCATGGGCGGAGTTCACCATCACCTTCCACACTGCTCATGACCCCACCAGAGTTGTCGCCGTCAAATAGTAGGAGTTCCGAGACCTGAAACAGGGAAGCCGGACCATCATGGAGTATCTCCATGAGTTCAACCGTCTGGCCCGCTATGCGCCGGAGGAAGTGTGGACCGATGCTCTCCGCTAGGCTAAGTTCCTCTGGGGACTAAAGGATGAGCTCTCCATATAGCTCGTCACCACTGACTACGTTGACTTCCAGCTGTTGGTGAACAAGGCTCTCATCCAAGGGACCGAGCAAAACAAGCTAGACCTCAAGAAGAGGAAGATGATTGCGTTCAAGCATCATCAAGGGAACACCCAGAGGCCCCGCTTCATCCCTCCACCGCCGGCACCCGCCTACCATCCTCGGCCCGCCTATAGGCCACCACATACCGCTAGTGGCTCCAATGCCGGGAATCCCCGCCCCGCTCCACCAGCTCCGGCCACTCAACTAGCACCCGCCGCCAAAGCCCCGATGCTGAGGGACCACAACGGCAAACCGTTCATCTACTTCAACTGCCGGAAGGAAGGGCACTACTCCCACTAGTGTCCTCACCCCAAGCAGCCCCAAGGCGCAATGCCCAATCAAACGGTTCTTGCCCGTGTCAATCACATCAGCGCCGAGGAAGCTCAGGAGGCCCCCGAAGTCGTACTCGGTATGTTCACAGCGAATTCCATACCCGCAATAGTGTTGTTTGATTCTGGGGCAACACATTCTTTCATATCAGAAGGTTTTGTGAGAACAAATAACTTGGAAGTACTACCTCTACCCATCCCCATGATGATCGCCACCCCCAGCAAGAGGACCCTAGCTAATCTGTTTAGCCCAAGGGTAAGGATAGAAATCTAAGGGATGTTATTTTGGGCCAAGCCAGTTCTTATCGAGTGCACCAGACTCGACCTCATCCTATGGATGGACTGGTTGATGAAGCACAAGGGAGTAATAGACTGCGCTAGTAAGTCCGTCACCGTGACCAGTTCCGAAGACGAAGCCGTCACCTTTAAGATGACCACCCGTGGTCCTAGTAGGGTATCTCTTCACTCACTGGCCCTAGAGGAAGTGCCCGTGGTCAGAGAATACATGGACGTCTTCCCAGAAGACCTGCCAGGAATGCCTCCCAAGAGGGACATCGAATTCAGAATCGAGCTTGTCCCTGGGACCACCACCCAATCTCCAAGCGCCCATACCGGATGGCCGCCAATGAACTAGCCGAAGTGAAGAGAAATATTGAGGATTTGGACCAGAAAGGGTACATCCGACAGAGTACCTCACCCTGGGGTGCACCGGTCATCTTCGCCATGAAGAAAGACAAGTCCAAAAGGATGTGCGTAAACTATAGAGCCTTGAATAATGTGACCATCAAGAATAAGTACCCGCTACCTCAAATCGACGACCTATTCGACCAGCTAAAGGGATCCTCAGTGTTCTCCAAGATTGACCTCAGGTTAGGCTACCACCAGCTGAGAATTAGGGAATAAGACATCCCTAAGACCGCCTTCACATCCCGTTACGGATTATACGAGTATACTGTGATGTCGTTCGGACTCACAAATGCCCTGGCCTTCTTCATGAACATGATGAACAATGTATTCATGGAGTTCTTGGATAAGTTCATTGTGGTATTAATCGACAGTATCCTCGTCTACTCCAAGACCAAGGAAGAGCATGAAACCCACCTCCGTCTGACCCTAGGAAAGTTAAGGGAGCAGCAATTGTACGCCAAATACAGCAAGTGCGAGTTTTGGTCATCCGAGGTGAAGTTTGTCGACCATGTCATATCTACCGGAGGAATAGCAGTGGACCCTACCACCATAGAAGAAGTGACCAATTGGTTACAACCGACGAACGTGACCGAGATCCGAAGTTTTCTAGGATTGGCTGGATATTACCACCGGTTCATCGAGAACTTCTCAAAGATAGCCAAGCCCATGACCAGATTGCTGCAGAAGGAAGTAAAGTTTGAATGAACTCCAGATTATGAAGAATGCTTTAAGACCCTCAAGAACAAGCTCGTGTCAGCCCTGATTCTGACCCTGCCAGACATCCGGAAGGACTTCCACGTCTACTGTGATGTCTCTCCCCAAGGGTTGGGGTGTGTCTTGATGCAAGACGGGAAGGTGATATCTTATGGCTCTCGTCAGCTGAGGCCACATGAGTTAAATTACCCGACCCACGAACTGGAATTGGCAGTCGTGGTTCACGCCTTGAAGATATGGAGACATTATCTTGTGGGTAATCGGTGTGAGGTCTTCACCGACCACAAAAGCCTCAACTACATATTCACCCAACCGGACCTGAACCTCAGACAAAGAAGGTGGTTGGAGCTGATCAAAGATTACGACTTAGGCATCCACTATCATCCAGGCAAGGCAAACGTAGTGGCAGATGCCCTAAGCCAGAAAGGGTACTGTAATGCCATCATGGTGCAAGACCAGGCCCTGTTGTTATACAAGGAGATGGAAAGGCTAAATCTAATATCACCACCAAAGTGTATCTCGCTGCCCTAGAGGCCAGACCTATCTTAATGGACCAGATTAGTGAGACACAGAAGGAAGACTCTGATATCTTGGAGATCTAGAAGAATATGAGGAAGGGTAAAGCCCAGGGTTCTCCGAGGACGAGAACAGTACCGTCTGGTTTGGAAACCGGATATGCGTGCCCAACAAGCCAGAGTTGAAGGCCCTCATCCTTCAAGAAGCCCATGAGACTCTATACTCCATACATCCCGGGAGTACGAAGATGTACCAAGACCTAAAGGAGAAATATTGGTGGGTCAGCATGAAGAGGGAAATAGCTGAGTATGTGGCCAAGTGCGACACATGCCGGCGAGTCAAGGCAGAGCACCAGAGACCTACCGGACTATTGCATCCCCTCAAGGTCCCCGAATAGAAGTGGGAAGAAGTAGGGATGGACTTCATCACAGGATTGCCAAGGACCCAAGCCGGTCATGACTCTATCTGGGTGATCATTGATCGACTCACCAAGGTGGCTCATTTCATCTTCGTCAAGACGACATACAACATCGCTAGACTGGCTGAGTTATACATGACCCGGATCGTGTGCCTACATGGAGTTCCAAACAAGATCGTATCCAACTGAGGGAGTCAGTTCACCTCCAAGTTCTAGAAGAATCTTCAAGAAGAACTCGGCACCCAGCTGAATTTCAGTACCGCCTATCATCCACAGACTGATGGTCAAACCGAAAGGGTGAACCAGGTGTTGGAAGATTTGCTTAGAGCATGCGCTCTAGACTTTGGCGGAATATGGGACAAGAACTTGCCTTATGCGGAGTTCTCCTACAACAACAACTATCAAGTCAGCCTGCAGATGTCCCCGTTTGAGGCACTTTATGGGCGTAAGTGCAGAACACCGTTACTCTGGGATCAGACCGAAGAGTCACAGCTATTCGGGACAGATATTTTGTGAGAAGTAGAAGAGAAGGTTAAGGTCATCAGGGACAAATTAAAGATAGCCCAGTCCCGACAAAAGAGCTATGCCGATAACCGACGAAGAGATCTGACCTTTGAGGAGGGCGATTACGTCTACCTCTGAGTCACTCCCCTCCGAGGCACCCAAAGGTTCAACATGAGAGGGAAGTTAGCCTCCCATTATGTCGGACTCTTTTAGATCCTATGACGGCAAGGAGAGGTGGCATATCAGTTGGAGCTACCACCATCGTTGGTAGGAGTCCATGATGTGTTCCACGTCTCTCAGCTAAAGAAATGTCTCCGTGTACCCACCGAGCAAGCCGACCTCCAATAGCTCAACGTCCAAGAAGACTTGACCTACATCGAGAAACCTGTCCGGATTCTAGAAGTCAAGGAAAGAGTAACCAGAAGCCGTGTGGTCCGCTTCTGTAAGGTTCAGTGGGACAACCACCCCGTCGAAGAAGCCACATGGGAAAAAGAGGACGAGCTAAAGACCCAATACCCTGAGCTATTCGAGAAACTTTCAGAATCTAGAGGACGAGATTCTTTGTAAGGGGGATAGGTTTGTAACACCCCAAATTTTCAAAGAAATAAAAATATCATTTATTTATATTTTTCTGAAAAGGATTATTCCTAAATTCCTTTTAAGGCTATATACACCCAAATAAACTAAAACCTAGAGGAGATGTCCAAACCAGGGCCTGAGAAAATTAATATGTGATCCCAAGGCCAAGACCTATTTTTGAGAATTTTTATAAATTTTTATCACCCTTGGAAGCAACCCAAATGTTTTAAACCAATTTCAGCAATTATTTTTATTTAGAAATGAATTTAAAACAGTAACGACCCTCTTTCCCCCTTTTTCCCTCAACCAGCCGGCCCAGCCCACTCCCCCCACGCCCCTCACTAACAAACGGGCCCTGCTCGTCAGTGACCCCCTCCCTCCGCACGCGCGCCCGACACCTCGGCCCCACCTATTGGTGCCAACCTTCCCTCTCGGCTGAGCCCGACCCCACCGGTCAGTCCCGCCCGTTGCCGCACTCGTGCCCCCATGCCCACTGATAGTGGCCCCGCCCGTCAGACCTGTTGTCCACCTCGTGCGACCGCCCCCAAACCTCGTCGGCCGAATCCCGCGCTCCGCGATCCGCTCGTCGCCTCCCCCCTCCCATTAAATTGGCGCCACATAATTTTTCCCCGAGGCCCGCCGGCCGTTTCCCCTCTTTAATCCACGCGTTTAAGCCACGGGATCACCGCACACATGCATGGCAGACCTCATCGGCGCCATTGAAGACCCCCCTCGGCTTTCCATGTATACGCCGCCCGTTTTCCCCCGCCGGCGTCAATATTTAAGCCCCTAGTACCCCGAGTTCAACCCCTTGATAGCAATTGAACGTAGACCGAACAGAATGCCCGCGCTCCGGTTTTTAACACCACTCCGCCGCCCGCACTCCAGCCGTCGCTCGCCGTCACCGGAGTCCTCCCCCGTCCTCGATGACCGCACCATTGTGACCGCCGACGCCACCCCGACCTCGGCCACCCCTCCTTCATCGACGAGACCCGCCGGAACCCTGAAGCCGACGAGGACCCAAACACCTTCGTCGCCCCCGCTCGACGCCGGCCATGCTCCGATGACCCCAAACCTCACGAATGGTACCATCCTCACCGCCACGTTACCCTGGTTCTATTTTAGCCCTTAGCTCCGGTCGCCGTCACTCACCGTGGCCGCTAGGCCATCGCCGTCGCCGGATAAGATGACCGGCACGGGTAAAGTGCTTGTGCCATGTCGGATTCAATCGCGACCGCACAATCTTGATCTGACGGTGACGATTAAAATGTTCGCTCAGTTTAATCAGATCCGTCAGATCTCGGTGAAATGTTACGTTCTAATCTAGACCATCCATTTATATTTAAAACCCGCAGTAAATCTAGGCCATCCATCACGTATCGATTCGATCTTTTAATCCCAGCCGTCCATTTTCATTTAAACCGCCTGCCTCGCCCTCGCGCGTCTGATCGCTATCCGACGGCTGATCTGGATCTAGTCCACGCACACAGTGCGTGGGTTCACGGTGGATTCGGTTCACTGTGGACCGACGACTGCTTTTAATTTAAATTAAATTCCAGAAATGGTTTTAAAATTCAAAAATTCATATCTTGCTCATTTTAACTCCAAATTTAACCATTTCAATTCCAGAAAAAAAATTATATTTTTATTCTCTACATGTTTATGCAATAAAAATAGTAGGTTTACTTTGAGCATTTTACTTTTATTTAATAAAGTATTTAAAAACACTTTAGAGTAAATTCATAATTCTTGTAGAAAAATCCAGAACTTCATAAAATTGTCTTGACCATTTTAAATAATGATTTTAGAATGTTTAACAACTTTATTTCACTTATTTTAATCCAACCAAAGTCTATATGTTTAAAATGTGGTTTTGGATTGTTTAATTGAATGTAATGTTTATTATGCGTAACGAGAAGACTACGCTATCGCCGAGGAGCCAAAAGTTCCCCCGTCACCTTTAGCTGAACAAGGCAAGTCACCAAACCAATCTTTTGAGCATATTGAACCTAGTTTTCTTAAAGTATCACTAAAACACATAGGATATACATGCATTAGTCAAATTAAAGCCTTACATTATATTTATTTAGATCCCCAACCTTGAACTGCAAACCCAAGCCATGCTATTGAGCCTAAACTCCTTGTCACCATATTATTAGTACTATTAAATAGTGTCCAATGTATTGGCACAATTGCTATAGGTTAAAAATGAGTCGTAGAGATTTGGGTTCCATTATATGATCCCCGTTATTCTCATCCTTGTAATTCTGTTGGTGATAGTGTTTTGGTTAAGTGTGTAAGCATGGTGGGTTCCGGGTGAAAGCTAGGGCATTGGTCGGTAGCACTCGGGGCACTATAAAGACCGGTCTACGGGATCCATTGCAATACATTTCCGTACTAACCACAAGTCTAGTGGGTAAGTCCTAACTAAGGTATGGAGTGTTCCAACTTGAGGCACCACTTGGAGATGGGTCAAGCAGCACCTGCGGGTGGCTTGTACCGACGTGGCGCAAAAGGGGGTGCGACGTTAGCCCGGAGTGGCCGGGCGCGCCGGCGAAACCTAGAGCAGGTGATTATCGGCTTGGAGCATTTCATGCTGAGGTTTTGGAACGTGTTCCCGTGGTATGGGTCATCTCGTTGCACTTTGGTGTATGGGATGAGTGTGTGCCTTGTGGGTACAGTGGTACACCTCTGATCAGAGTTTAAATATTTTCGAAAAGCTGAGCCCATGGTCAAGGGCAGGTTGCTCGACTACTCGTAGTTAGTTTAAATTCATGAATGTTGCATGATGACTTGGCATGTAAGGACTGTTGAGCGAGGAGGGAAAACGTACTCCTCGAGTTAGAAGATATTACATGGTTCATGTTTATTATTCCGCATGATTAAATTTGACTACACTAAATGCTGCAACTGAGAAATGTACTTTTTCGCACTTTTAGCCATTATCATTCCCTTGTTATTATCCCGCATTATTATTGCATTCTCGGTGGCTTGTTGAGTACCTTTGTACTCATACCCGTTGGACAAACACTTCAGAGGCTGCCTACTACGAGGAAGATGGTATGGAGTAGCAACCCAGTCAAGGAGAAGATCCTGAAGAAGACGTTCATCATGTCGTATTGTTTTTATAGTTTCTTTTAATTTTACACTTATGTAATAACGTGGTCTGCGAACCACGGATGTTTGACCGTATGTACGTTGTCGCATGATGAACCTCTTGTTATTATTGTTTTTCTATGGAAATTCAATAATGTTCCGATTTGGTAAAATCGGGGCGTCACACGGGGCCCTAAGGAGAACTAGACCTTCGGGTCCGAAGAGGCTGGCTGATCGAAGGTTGCGACCACGCTTGCTTTTGGTGAAGTCCTTCGTCAATCCTATCTTGATCGCCGATCGGCCTTCAGCTCTCCAATACAGTTGGAAGGCTTCCCAAGCTGCAGCCACGTCGATGGAAGGAGTTAAGAGCCGGTCATCACCGAAGTTGATAGGAGTTGCCTCTGGTTCTGGTGCTACAGATAGCCCTAAATCCTCGTAGTAGTGAAGCAGTCCGAGAGCAGCTACTTGGCCGGAGATCTCTCCATACCTAATACCCATTGTCTTCATGGTCTTCGCTGCTGCTTGGATCATCTTCAGTCTTCAAAGTAGAGGGATATCGCCAGTCGAAGGTAAAGTCCAAGAAGTGCCAAAGTACTCCAGGACGCCTCGAAGGTTGTCCATGGTTTCTAAGGCTACCTTCTCACACTTCGCCTTATCTTCGGACAAAGCATTCTTCGATGTAGATAGCTCTTCTGTCAAGGATGAGAGCCTAGCTGCCTCCATAATCAAAGAATTCTTTTGTCCGAGTAAGTTGTTGGCCTCCTCCGTCAACTTTAGTTGCTCCCCTCGGAGCTTGACCAGCTCAGCCCCTATAGTAGCCTGCTCCCTCCGCAGCTTTTCCACTTCGGCCCGAAGCACGATCTGTTCATCTTCGAGCTTGTGGTTGGCAGCTTCCAAGCCAAGTCTGTCTTTCCTTTCTGCGACCACCATTTTGTCCAAGCTAGAGGTCTGAACCTCGGAGCTAACAAGACTACCCTGAAGAGCCGTTATCTTCTCCTTATGTCTGTTACACTTCCGCTCATTTGATACGGCCGCATCTCGAGCCAAGACTATTTGCTGCGACGGAAGAAAAGAACAATGTAAGCAAACTATTTACATGTTTAAACTAACTTTGTTGTTGCAGATACTTCGTGCTTGATAGGCTGCCCGCTCCAAGGCCACGTCCAACTCCGACCCCTCAGCTTCCTCGAGAATGGCTACCAAGTCAGTCTCCCCAACCTCGTGACTAGCCCAAGCCTGAGGCTCTAGCAAAGTCCGAAGTCCAGTCCTTCGCACCAGAAAAGGAGCTAGGAGGGGTAGCCTTGACAAGGCACTATGATCATCTTCGCTCAAAGAAGGGCCGGAGCACAATGTCGCATCTTAGGAGACTTCCGTAGATTGGCCCCCTTCCATAGATTAGCCTATGTCGGTAGACTCCGATGGGGTCCATCCTGGAGTCGGAGCAGGCAAAGGTTCCCCTTGCCTTTACCTTTCCTAGGCCCCATTTTCATGGCTACCTCCGGGATTGGCTTCGGAGATTTGGAAGCCTCTAGCACAGTCTTCATGGCAGGGGTCATCTCCATGGGAGTTGATCCTGTAAAGGCCAAAGGTATTATATATTTCATAAATTTCGCACGACACAAAAATAAAGAAAAAGTACTCTACTGAAGTTTACCTTCGACGTTCTGCCACCGGATGAGCACGGGACTACTCAGAGGCTCGAACACCTCTTTGAACTCCTCTTCAGACTCCGAGCTATTACTTCGTCCAGAGCTGAGACTTGATCATTCATCGTCCTGACTCCTCCTTCTCCCGCAGCAGGGGCTTCTTGGCCAGACAAGACATTTTAAGTCTCTACCTACTCGAGGTTGTCCTTAGCAATGGGCACGGCCACCGCATCACCCTTGGCGGGGACTTCAACCTCTGTTTGTATCCCTTCATCCCTGGTAATGAGGGCTTCGAACTCCCTCCGTATTTCTACTTGTCCTTCATCTTCAGATGACTCTGAAGACGAAGTAGGGGATATGGAAGGAGCGATGAAATTCGGCTTTTGAGCCACCTTCTTCACGGGTGTCTTGGTCGACGCTGAGGTCCCCGCTTCAGCTTTCCTCTTCTTGGGACCTGGCTCAGACGTGCTCCAGTCCAGAAGAGAAGGAGCCTCAACTTCGAGTATGCTCCATACTCGGTTGAACTGCTCCCAGCTGCCCACCAGCTTCACCCTCCATTCCTTATCAGCGAGTGTAGGAGCTCCGAGGATCTTATCCGAAGCCCGTACAATTTGCTCCAAAGTCAAGGTGGCACGCGGAGCTGAAAGATAAGATTTTATTTCAGTTAAATCATTTTTATGAAATTATTGCATATAAAACATTTTGCAGAGTTTCCAAGGTTACATGCAGCACTTGAAGAGATCTCTCGGAGTCCACCCTCCAGATTCTCTTCGAAGTTAATAGGCCAGTTGGCCATCAGGGGCGGAATTCGGAGTCCGATGAACTCCTCCGCTAAGTCCTGCATGCTCATGCGGTGACTTATTGTTTGTAGCAGGTTGAGGCGAGCTTCGAGCTAGCCTGGGTCTGGATGAACCTCTGCTTCTCTCCGGTAAAAGATGTCTTCAAGAGGCCCGACCAAGGTGTTGTCCGCTCCTACTTCGGCATAAAACCAGTGAAGGACCCAGTCCGTATACCACCTCGTGTTGATGGCCTTTGCTGGGAACCAAGTTTGATACTCGTCTCGTAGCCGGAAGTTGATACTACCGAAGGCAATTACTATCTTCTCTCCTCCAGAGCCTTGGTAAGTTTTTGGTTGGCAGGAAGCTTTATGGAGTGCTGCGAAGATCTCTGCCCTCCCTTCGCAACCTTCGTCTCGCATCGCCCATTCGAAGATTGCAAGGCGTGCTATGGCATTCGGAGATAACTGAGGAAGAGTAACATGAAAAAGCTCCAATACCTCAGAAAGGAAGTCTACCGGGGGAAATCCCAACCCAGCCTCGAAGAACGCTTCGAACATAACCACTTATCTGGCCCGAGGCGAAGGGATTGCTTCCTGGCCGGGTTGGTGAATCTTGATCCCCGGACTAATCTTCCCCGCAATCACCGCCGCAATGGATTTCTTCGTGCATGTTGAAGGTCCTAGGTTGTACGATTGGTCAGAATACTTTGAAGACGCTGGGAGAAGGTCATGGGGACCGACCGGATGAGGGTTTCCCGCAGGTGCCGCCGCTACTGCGGCCGCCATAGCTTGTTGCCTGGCCAAGGTCGAAGCAGGGACGGGAGCCTTGTGACTGGTCTTCGCCATTGAAGAAGGTGAGAGTTTGAAACTGGAGCTCAAAAAGTAGGAAGAGGAACAATGCGGGAGCAGTGAGTAAAGTATCTCAAATGCACCCTTGTCCTTCTATTTATAGTCTGTATTCACAAGCATTTTACCGTTCATACATGTCGTTCCGTCTTCTGTACCGTTACATTTCCAAAAACGAAGCGACGTCATAACTCCTTCTGAGCAAAAAGGATAACGGCTATTTTTGTGAGTCTAACGGTCTTTTCAGCTTCGCAAAGATTATTTTTGAAGCTGCTCTGATGATACCTTCGCATTGAAGTAAATTCGAAGATTGTAAATTTCTGAATACTTCCAAGGTTGGTATATTTTACTAAGCCCCTGAGCATGAATATATTTCTTGCGTATACTTCTTCCCTAACTTTGCAGATCACTCGGAGAAGTGTATTCGATAGGCTACTATTGGGGAAAATACTTCATCCCCAGGGTCTTTTAGGTTATAAGACAAAGACAATTTACTAGACCGAAGTCCAAGACTTAACTCCGGCCTCGCGTATAATCAAGCTCGGAGAATCCGTTCAGACTTCTGTTCGAAGTATAACTTCAAAGGTTCAATCTTCGGAGCGCATAGCTTCCAGCGAGGATAGAAGACTTATCTTCTTTCTAATTAGATTAGTCTTTTACCATTTTAACCCTATTAGGGGTACCGAAATAGTTTCCACTATGTCGGTTGTAACTGAGGGGTAAAAAGGTCTTTTCCTTAAGATTTTTACCTATAAATACCCCCATTATCACCCTGTAATAAGCATCGAATACTCAGATATTCAATACACAACTTCGAACTACTTCAAGCTATTATCCTATTCGGAGGCTTGAAATAGTCCGCTTCACAAACTCTTCGTTTGTTAGTTCTTAATCTTTGAGAACCTGTTAGCGTAATCTTTTACGCCAACAATGGTGATCTACTATAAAATTAGCAATGACTTGGCCTTTCATAGCTTTCAACGGTTCATAAGCCAAACCGTATTCAATCAACGCATACGCCCACTTGCCGATTCTACCACTTAGAATCGGCTTCTGCAACATGTATTTATGACATCCGTTTGGCAAGTGACAACACATGTGCTAGGGAGAAGATAGTGACGCAATTTGGTACATGCATAATAAAGCGATAAACACAAATACTCCATAAACATGTACCTTGTCTCAGCATCCAGAAGTCGGCGACTCAAGAAGGTGATGATGTACTCCTTCCCTTCAATGTCCTGGGTCAACATGGCTCCAATCACATTCTCCTCCGCGGTGATATAAAGCCGAAATGAAATCTCGGCCTTCGGCGCCCTAGCCATCAAGAAAACTTAGTACCATGTGTCCTAAAGCATCGTTGATTAGCATGTCGGCTATCAGAATTGGATACTCGTCTTTCGGAGTGGCCTTGTTCAAATCCCTGAAATCAATACAAACTCGTATTTTGCCGCTCCCCTTCTTTTCTACAGGCACAATGTTAGCGACCCATTCAGCATACCTGCATGGCCTAATAAACTCAGCTTTGAGTAGTCGCTCCACTTCTTCTTTAACATGGTCATAGACAGCCGAATTAACAATACTACAAAGCGACACTGTAGCGGCGGGCAAAATCGACCTATAGTGGCGGGCATCCAGTCCGCCACTGCTCTAACGCCACTGGTATCGCTGGTTAGCAGTGGCGGTCAGAGCACCCGCCACCGCTGTGTCAACAGCAGTGGCGGGCGCGCTGACCTCATCTGCCCGCCACTGCTATTATCAATATCAGTGGCGGGCAGATGATGTCAGCGCGCCCGCCACCACTATGTCAACAGCACTAACGGGCGCGCTGACCTCATCTGCCCGCCACTGCCGTTATCAATAGCAGTGGCGGGCAGATGATGTTAGCACGCCCGCCACCACTGTGTCAACAGCAGTAACGGGCAAGCTACCTCATCTGCCCGCCACTGCTGTGTATAAGCCATAACACAGAATGCTGTGATCCCACAAACCAAAACACAGAAATTATATGCTTCACACAGCCATCCACATACACAGCAGCAAAACATCCACATATCCACATACATAGCAGCAAAACATCCACATATCCACATACACATCCACAACAACAACACATCAACACAACAACCATCCATCTCATCAATTTTCAAAAATTTACAAAGTTTACATTCTTCCGGTTTATGTTTCACAATAACCATCCATCAACACAATTCATTGTTTCACAAATACATGCTCATGCGGTTTATGTTTTCTTGGAAGGCTAACTCATATGTTAATTGGTTCGCCTTTTCATTCTTTCGGCCCAATCATACAGAGTTGGATGCTTGGCCACTTCACTCTCAGGATCGAAAAATACTCCAAGCTCATGAAGAATCTCATGCATCGTGAAGCGGCACATCCTTGATACGATTTCGTACATTTGTGGTTCAGAGAGTTGGCTCTTCTGGGCAACGGTTGATGGACCTGACGCCTGCATACGTAAAATATAAGTACATACGCTGCAAGTTATATTAGATTAACACACAAGAAATCAACTTACTTCTTTAGTATCCTCAGATACTGTCCGCCCAAACTTTCCTAAGTTATTGCTCATGAAATCACAAGTATAGTAGCCACAATGCACGGAACCAAGAGATTGTTTGTGACACTTCAAAATAGACAAAGTTAGAACGATATATAGTTTGGCTTTATCAATTGAATTAACAAATTTAAAAATATAATATTACCGGATAGTTGGTTCTGATAAGCATTTCTTTCGGCCTCTGTGGATCATGTGGGCCACCTAACTTTTCCACGTAGTATCTATATGCACTATGAATAACATTTAATATATCTTGATATTCTTTTTTCCACGTGTCACATGGTTTGATGACATACATGAGATAACTCAATAACAATTTGCATCATAGGCCCCTAAAAGGAATTGTGGAATCTAATGTTGGCCTTCAGCCGGATGAACTTGACGATTAGTATATAGTAGCCTTAGAAATAATAGCAGTAGTAAACTGATCACAGTGTTGTTTAGGCCTCAGCATATTTTGTGTAGCTTTTTAAAATGTTCATGGCTGCCGTGGAACCATGAGCACATCCATTCCCTGTCAGCAACATGAGAAAGAAGAAATTGTTGACAGGAATGGATGTGTCCCATGGCTTGATGACATACATGAGATAACTAAATAACAATTTGCATCATAGGCCTCTAAAAGGAATTGCAGAATCTAATGTTGGCCTTCAGCCAGATGCATGAACTTGAGGATTAGTATATAGTAGCCTTAGAAATAATAGCGGTAGTAAACTGATCACAGTGTTGTTTAGGCCTCAGCATATTTTGTGTTGCTTTTCAAAATGTTCATGGCTGCCATGGAACCGTGAGCACGTCCATTCCCTGTCAGCAACACGAGAAAGAAGTTGTTGACAGGAATGGACGTTTCACACGGCTTGATGACATACATGAGATAACTCAATAACAATTTGCATCATAGGCCTCTAAAAGGAATTGCAGAATCTAATGTTGGCCTTCAGCCGGATGAACTTGAGGATTAGTATAGTAGCCTTAGAAATAATAGCAGTAGTAAACTGATCACAGTGTTGTTTAGGCCTCAGCATATTTTGTGTAGCTTTTCAAAATGTTCATGGCTGCCATGGAACCGTGAGCACATCCATTCCCTGTCAGCAACACGAGAAAGAAGAAGTTGTTGACAGGAATGGATGTGTCCCACGGCTTGATGACATACAAGAGATAACTCAATTACTATTTGCATCATAGGCCTCTAAAAGGAATTGCAGAATCTAATGTTGGTCTTCACCGGATGCATGAACTTGAGGATTAGTATATAGTAGCCTTAGAAATAATAGCAGTAGTAAACTGATCACAATGTTGTTGAGGCCTCAGCATATTTTGTTGCCATGGAACATTAGAGGGAAAAACAACACAAAATATGCTGAGGTATCAACAAAACTAAAGAGAGAGAACAACACAATCTCCTAACTTGAGAATTAATATAGTGGCTTCGGAAGTAATAGCTGACTACTGTAGCCAAGAAGAGTTTTCATACATTTCCCACCTTTGACACTGTGATCAGTTTACTACTGTAGCCTCAGAAGTAATAGCAGTAGTAAACTGATCACAGTGTCAAAGGTGGAAAATGTATGAACACTCTTCTTGGCTACAGTAGTGAGCTATTACTTCTGAAGCTACTATATTAATCCTCAAGTTAGGAGATTGTGTTGTTCTCTCTCTCTTGTGTTGTTGAGGCCTCAGCATATTTTGTGTTGTTTTTCAAATATGTTCATGGCTACCATGGAACCGTGAGCACATCCATTCCCTGTCAGCAACACGAGAAAGAAGAAGTTGTTGACAGGAATGGATGTGTCGCACGGCTTGATGACATACATGAGATAACTCAATTACTATTTGCATCATAGGCCTCTAAAAGTTGTTCTAAAAAAGTGGTAATGTGGTATGCAATATTTCTCATGGCATAACTTAGATATAGAAGACTTCACTCAAGAACTAGAGGGGGGGGTGAATAGGCGCCTCGACAAAATCATGTATCATCCGATACAAACAACCAAATGCCCTACTTGTACCATCTTATTCAGGACCATCCCATTCAAGTGAACCATCCCATACATATTCAACTTCATAATTGGCGGGAGAAGATTAGGGCTTAGGATTTTCACACGGCAGGAGCGAAATATTTATATAGGCGGATTAGCAGTGGCGGTCATGATGACGTCCCTTCTCCCCTCTTCAAATATACCACAAGTATAACCAGTTTAGTTAGTTTAGTTATCTTTGAAGCCTTTGTCCATACAACACTGCATAATTGAATGCAAACACTGCATCTATAGTTGATTTTGAGGATAAGCTCTAAGCGTGCTCATAATTCATAATAATGTAATTAACACTTTATTAGGAAAATAATGTTATTAACACTATCTTCAAAAATTAACATGTGCTTCATGTTTGATTAACTTTGATTTGATATATCCTTGATTTTCACAACATATAGGAAGATCGATGAGACACTCGATCGATGAAGTCAGCTATCAATAGGGTATATGTGTATGCAGCGAAATAGGACAGGGCGCAACAAGGGCACATGCACAAGTATATATATCCATCCATCCAAAAAAATTGATTATTTGCCACTCTAAAGATGTCTTCTTCAATTACAATGTCATTATTAAGACTAACATGTAGACTCATTTATATCAATAAATATAGATCCATGTGACAAAAATATAAAGCCACTTCTCAGTGGTAAATTATCAAATATCTCGTAAGCATTGATGTTAAAAAGGGCACTAGCTGACCTTTTTTTCAGCACGGTGGCGACGAGTGGAGGGCGGCGACACGGGCTCCGGATGGTGGTGATGTGTGGAGGGCGGCAGTGCGGGATCCGGGATGGCGGTGTGGGCTCGGGGATGAAGGAGACGGGCTCCAGGGACGGTGGCGGCGCGTGCTGCGGGACGACGGCGACGGGCTTCGGGGATGGCGGCGACGGCTCCAGGAGCGACGAGCGGAGTTCGGTGGCGACGGGCCCCGAGGGTGGCGTGGGCTGTGGGAGCGATGTGCGGAGTTTGGTGGCGACGGCCTTCGGGGACGACAACGATGGGCTCCGAGGGCGGCGTGGGCTCCAGGAGCGGCGGCAATGGGCAGAGTTCGGCGCACGGGAGTTAGAAATGAAACTAGATTTTCGGACGGCGGGAGCAAAAACTTTTATATAGGTGGATTAGTAGTGGCGGGCACACGCTGATGTCAGCATGCCCGCCACTGATATTTATCGTAGTAGTGGCGGGCAAAGACATAGTAGTGGCGGGCCGCTGACGTCACCGACCGCCACTACTAGGGTTTAGTCTGGGCGGGTGGAAAAAGTATAGTAGTGGCAGGCATACGCTGACGTCATCATGCCCGCCACTACTAAAAGGGTAGCAGTGGCGGGCTGGTGACGTCATCCTGTCCGCCACTACTAATCCGACGCTGGTGGGGTTATCTAGCATACGTTGCCACTCATGTTGAGAAACACTTACTAGCACAGTGGTGCGGGGGTTGCTTTGGTGCCATGCGGTTCGAGGTTCGAACCTTGCTGCCTTCAGGCGGTTTGAGGTTCGAACCTTGCTGCTAGCATCCAAACATTTTTTTTACATTTCTATTCTAATTTTCATGACTTTTTTATTCATGTTTAAATTCTAGTTTGAACTTGATTTTACTTTTTCTCCCTTAGTTTACTGTTTTTATTTCATTAAGTGTGTTTTTATGATCAAAGTCAAAATAAGTTCAATTTGAACTACAAGACATGAAATAATTCACCAAAATTTATAGAAAAACCATATTCATGTTTTGACTCTATAATTAGTTATTATTATCCAGTAAATTTATGCCTCACTTTACTTTTTTTTATTTCATTAATAAACATGTACAATAAAAATACAACACCAATATTCTAATTGCAAAAATTGATATTTTTCTCCCTTAGTTTACTGTTTTTATTTTCATTAAGTGTGTTTTTATTACATGTTGTTACTATATGATCGAGACTTTGTAGCGCGGTGGTGCGGGGGCTCGCTTGACATATCATGTTTATTTGAAAGCAAGTAAACAAACATAAGTCCAGGCTGGGGAAACCAGCTTACACATCGAAACACACTACTGGTCAAACCCAAAAGAAAGATATGGTTTGGAGCTTCTTCTTCCTCGGCACAAACCCAACCTATTTCTGGTTAAACAGATTAAAAGCCTCAACTTGCCAATCCTCAACCAAATCGGCATCATCAGGCAGTCTGAACTGCTCTCCATGTTCCTGAACAAGAAAATGCACGCGGCGGCGATAGTGAGAACAACTTATTATCAATGATTGAATTGGATGATAAAAATATAAAATTTGCATAAAAAGAGGATCTTGCCTCCTTCCTCCTCTTGCTGCCGCATTGCTCTACATGCTTCCCTTTTCCACCGCTAGCCTCGGCATGTTTCCCTCTACCACCGGTTGTCTCATCATTCTTCCATCTGCCAACACTTACCCTATCTGGTTGCGGCGATCGCGAGTCGTCCTCCGAGTCGGAGTCCATTATGAGAATCACTTTCTTCGCCAAACAACTGCAAACTATACCATCATGTACCTTATGTTTACCGCATTTGCAAACCTCACACACGCCACTTGATGTAGAGTCTAAGGATCCACTGTTTGTTGGTTCAATCTTAGGAGGAGCCATCTGCATTTTTTTTGTCACATTGTTATAGTGGAAATTTTTTTTCTCAGAAATTTTTTATAGTACATTAAAAAACATTATTGTTATAGTGGAAATTTTTTTCTCAGAAATTTTTTACAGTAGATTAAAAAACATTATTGTTATAGTGCATTCTACTAGTAATATTATACTAAATTATATTACCACGCATAAATTAATATAACAATCCTCCATCATTTTAACCCTAAGCTCGAATAAAATAAGACCAAAGATATAGGTTAATAATCATTTACTGATCGACTGGATGGCGGCGACGGGCGGCACCGACGGGCTCCGAGGAAGGCGGCGACGGGCGGAGGGCAGCGGCGACGGGCTCTTAGATTGAAGTGCTCTTTCTTGTGCTCATCCCACACATAGACACCATGTTCCCATAGACGTTTCATATCCTCCATCAAAGGTTCTAGAAAGATATCAATGTCATTGCCAGGTTGTTTTGGACCAGAAATTAGAGTAGTGAGCATAAGTTATTTTCTTTTATGGCACAACCATGATGGAATGTTGAACAAGCAAAGAAAGATTGGCCACGTACTATGTGGGTTCCTCATCTCACCGAAGGGATTCATTCCATGCGTGCTAAGCCCCATCCTGATATTTCTAGGATCGTCCGAGAAATCTGGATGGGCCAGGTCAAATGATTTCCACTGCCTAGCATCCGCAGGGTGCCGAAGTTTTCCGTCCTTCTTTCACCCAGCGAAATGCCAGATTAATAGTTCATCATCTCTAGGATTAGAGAACATACGTTTCAAGCGATCAATCACTGGTAGGTACCACATTACTAAGGCTGGAACTTTCCTCTCCATCTTTTTTTCAGGATGGTCTTCAATAACATTTTTATTCCTCTTCTGCAACCTCTTATTATTCTTCTTCTGGTGGTCATTGTAGTCCTCCACACAGTCATTTGGACGTTTGTATCGACTCGCGTTGCACTGCGGACATCTCTCTAACAATCCATACTCTTTTTGATATAGGATACAGTGGTTCGGGCATGCATGAATCTTCTGAACGCCGAAAGTCAACGGACAAATCATCTTCTTTGCTTGGTACGTGTCAGATGGTAAACCATTGGGTTTTGGCAAAACCTTTTTTAGGAGTTGTAAAAGATCTGAAAAACTAGTGTCAGACCATCCATTGCTGGCCTTCAGTTTCATAAGCTCAAGAATTATGTACAACACAATATACTGCTTATCGCATCCGTGGCGTTCCTCGTAAAGAAGGTTTTTTGATGCTTTGTCAAGTGCTTCAAAGTTATCGTATCCTTTGGTTGTAGTTCTCTGCAACAACACCTCAGGCGCAACATTTCGCATCAGTTCCTCCACATCAAAGGCGTCATCATCATCATGTTGATCAACATCATCATGTGTTATGTCGGATGTATGATCACAACCTCTTCTATGTTGATGAGCATCTTGCGGCACATCAGAATCTTCAGGAGGATTTTAGCCCATCTCACCGTGTTTCGTCCATATATAATAGTTCTTCACGAAACCATTTTTCAACAAGTGAAATCGTATGGTTTCACGATCAGAACACGGATACATCGCTTCGTTTTTACAAACTTTACAAGGACAATATATTGCCTCTTCACTCTGACGGGAAGCATATTGTGCGGCAGCTTCAGTAAATTCAGTTACTCTGTTAAAATATGCCACCACATCTCCGTCGTTGGACGAGTACATCCAGGACCTGTGCTCCATCTAAAACATATATTATTTGGAAAAATATTAATAAAATCATTATTGTTAATTTTAGTAATTTACAATTTGAAAATATATTGATTTATTATCGCTCATAACAACATTAATTAAAAATCCTCCATGCTTTAATTAAAACTACTTATTAAGCAGAAAAAATTATTAAATAAATTAACTATATTGGTTTCTCTCTCTCTCCAAACAACATAACTCTAGATCTATAATCATAAATCAAATTAAAAAAGAGATTAAAATGAAGTAAATCAATATACAAGTGATGAATAATTGTGAGGAGGGTCATATTTGTTCATTTGGGAGAATGTAACACTGTAAATGGAAGATTATTTGAAAATTTCTGTTCACAAACCCTAAATTAGAAAAACGCTAATAACTCATTGTATACATGATTAAATACAAAATAAATGTGAGATTCGGCATGGATTTACCTCCTAGAATGAAATCCTTCAAAAGAAACGAAAACAAAGCCTCCCCCCTCTTTATCTAGATTTTTGTCGCCATTGTACGGACAAAATTAAATGCGAACTCCAGTAGAGCTCGGGGAGGAAGAAGCTGCGCATTTATAGCTAGAATAGTAGTGGCGGTCGCAAGTGATGTCATCAATACTTTAGTGGCGGCCATATTAGCAGCGGCGGGTAGCACCAGCGAGCGCCACTGCTATACCAACAATAGTGGCGGTCCGGGATGACGTCAGCACCGACCGCCACTACTTTACCAACAATAGTGGCGGGCGCTGGTGCTGCCGTCAGCACCAGCAACTGTAGTGGCGGGCATCTAATGGCCCGCCACTACAGTGGTTTTGCCCAACGCCACTACAGTGACGGTTTGTAGTAGTGTAAAGTGACGCGGAGGCTTCTTATAAGGCCTAAATCCGGATTTGATAGGCAGCCAATGCTCCACGAGCTCGCGGCTTAACCCCGGCATCTCGCTGTACTCCCATGCGAAACAATCAACATACGACCGAAGCAACTTTATTACTTCGGCCTTTTCATCAGGCTGCAAATGTTAGTTTACAAAAGTCAGCCTTGGGATGCTACCATCGCCTTTGTCAACTTCTTCTAAAGGGTCGGCCAATGCAAAACCTTGCCCTAATTTCTCTACTTTGCTAAAGTCTTCGATGGCTTCGGCAATACCGTTTTTAGTAGACCGATACTGCTCTACATGAGACTTTAGCCAATCCAAATTACTCTTGCTAGACATGACTACTAGTTTAGAAACAACTGTGCTACACAAACCGGCTTTATAGACACTGGTACAAAACATCCTCCGGACACGCTAACAAAATCGTAATCCGAAAGATCTCTACCTGATAGACATTCTACTTTGTTGTGAACGGTATCAATAGACACATCAGCCAATGCTACGTGGGCCGAAGTTTCTGTGGGTATGACCTCTACTTCATCTCCGTCCCACTGAATTAGGCATTGGTGCAAAGTAGAAGGAATGCAACAGTTTGCGTGAATCCAGTCATGCCCAAGCAGCACACTATAGTTACCTTGCACATCGACGACGAAGAATGTTGTTGGAAATGTCTTGTTGCCTACTGTCAACTCCATAGAGAGCACGCCTTTGGCCTCGGAACTCTCGCTGTTGAGCATCAAGTTGGTTTTCTTCAGGTCATCCTCGTCCCTGCCAAGTTTCTTCAATAGAAAGTAAGGTATTAGGTTAACAATGGAGCCACTGTCAACAAGCATCCGGGAGATCGTCTTTCTGTCAATGTGACCCCTGACGTAGAGAGGCTTTAGATGGCGAGCCGAGTCCTCGGGTTTCTCAAAGACAGCATTACGCGGGCTGAGGTTCAACTGAGCGACCTCGGCCTCGTCCTGTGGTAGGGCGAACTCAGCAGGCAGCATGATGACGTTGATGTCCATTGCTTGGGGTGCGGGTCCCTCAGAGACGGGCGAGTAGTCGTCGTCGAGAATATCGTCTTCGTCATCGCCTGGACTAGGAGCCGGGTTGGTCATCTCAACCGACTTAATCCTCCATACCTGTCTTGTAGTTGGCCGAGGGTGGATTTCTTCAAATATAGCGTCTCGCTCGTCCTCGGCTTTCTTCTCGCGCATCTTCTGTGCCTGTAGGCGTTGTAGGCGCCTCTTTTGTGATTTGGACATACCTAGAGGTGCCCAAGATGGTTGTGGCTTGGTGACAGGTACCACTGCTTGGTCCTGTTAATTTTGGCCGAAGTGGTACTGTCTAGCTCGGCCTCACATGTTCTGCCTTCGAAGGGGCCTTCGCTGTGGACCCCGGCAATCGGAATGGCCTCGTTCGGCCGATCGGACCAGGCTCCGGCACAGGCTTTGGTCGGAATAGGAGACTTACCTCTGTCCGGCTTTGGTGAAGGGGCCTTCGGGATTGGGACTTCCTGAGACCCTACTTTGACCGTGATAGCTTCGGACTCCCTGTCCTTTGCCTCTTCACGTTCATCTTCTTTGACTTCGTTCTACACGAGTCGATTCGGAGGTACAACAGACAGCCTGTGGATGATGCCTCCCTCTGTTGTGTCTACTTGTTCCTGCCAGTCATAATACTCCAAAGGAAAACAAGGAATAGTGTTATGTTACGGAGGGTAGTCCGGTTGTGATACGTACGAAGCCCACGGAGTCCCTGCCTAGTTGTATGGCAGAGGCATCGATGGCTCTAGTGGCTTCGCCCACTATGAGCCGAACACGTTGCTCAGAGGAGGGTTCAGCAAAGTCGACGGTGTCTCGGATCATATCAATGAAGGGTCTTGCCAGGCTGAGGGTACATTCGGCTTGTGTGGGTCGAAGCCTCCTGTCGAAGGTCTCGTCCAGAGTGGTGTAGGGTTCGGCCATTTGGGGCCGAACTCGCTCTACATGGGGCTTAACCACTGGGGTCCGAAGCCACTGTACGGGGGGTTCGGCCACTGAGGTCCAAAGCCACCATAGGGAGTGTTAGGCCACTGTGGCCCAAAGTCCCCATGCGGAGGGCTCGGCCACTGTGGTCCAAAGCCACCATGCGGAGGTCTCGGCCACTGCGGTCCGAAGCCACCATGCGGAGGTCTCGGCCATTGTGGTCCGAAGCCACCCTCCGAATGCCTTGGTTTCTTTGGCTGACTTAGCTTTTTGGCGCGGGGGCCTATTGCCTTGGCTTTTCTTTCGTGCTTGTTTAACAACATCTGATACGTTACTTTTGACTTATTGCGAGCCCTAGCTGAGGGAGATGTGCTAACATTCTGCTTCCACACTCCCACTTCAGGATTTTTAGGTATGAGTGTGCGTGTGCGTGGTTCTCCAACAATCATTGCCTTCCCCTTAGTTGACTCAGCCCGTTCTGGCTGAATCAACACTCTCTTCTCGTCGAGATCGATGATGTTGACGGGAAAGGGGTCCTTATCTAGCTTCATCTTTGGATTGTGGTCTATCTTCAATCGTCCTTCTTCTATGGCCGATTGAACCCACCGTCGAAAAACATTGCAGACATTAGTATAATGCGAATGCGAATCATGCCACTTACAGTATGGATGTTTCTTTAACTCGTCGGCAGATGGAATGACTTGGCCATTAGGCAATCTAAGAAGCTGGTTCTTCAAGAGGAAATCAAATATTTTATCACACTTAGTTATATAAAATTAGTATTTGACCTTGCTAGGCCGATTATTGGCGGGAGACGACCATAACTCGGAGCAACTAACAGGCTTACTCTTAGCGTTCCAAACCCATTCGGCTGCGTACATGTCGGCTGAATCCTCTTCCTCTTCTGATTCCTCCTCGTCGGAGTGCTCCATGACGTGGATTTCAGCTCTAGGCTTGTTAAATGTCTTGATAAACTTTTTATCTTTAGCTCGGCCTTCCTGGACCAGAGCCTGTTGCAAGACTTGGATAACTTCTAAAAAGTGCTAGTTGTCTAGTCTCTCCTTAATCTCAGAACACAACCCGCTAAAAGCTAGATCCGCCAAATCCCTCTCTGAAATATTAAGACTAAAACATCGGTTTCTGGTATCCCTAAAATGCTTGATATACTCAGAGACGCTCTCGTTATATTTTTGTCTAACCGACGTCAAGTGTGAAAGCCTAAGTTCTATTTCACCCGTGTAAAAGTAGTCATGGAATTTTTGTTCTAATTCATCCCACATTTGGATGTAGTCTAAGCTTTAAAGCGTCCGACCGAGTAGCTTCTCCACATTGTGCTAAAAATTGGCTAACATGCTCTAGTGTGGTTTTGTTACCCTCACCGTAGAACTTGGTGAATTCAGGGACTCTATAGCTGCGAGGGTAAGGTATTGTATCAAAATGATCGGGGTATGACTTTCGGTAAACCCTAGCTCGATCCCTTGCTACGAAGCCAGTGCACTCCCTAAACAGTGCGCGGATCTGCTCCTCAATGTCATCCTGACCCGCTGCCTGCGCACGTCTCTCATGCGGGGGCGCGACATGCGGTGGGATGTCGGCGTGTCGGCCATGGGTCTCTTCCTCATGCGCTAGCTACACAACATGTTCGGGTCTACACGCTTGTGCATGTGGTGCGGGCAGCGTGGGCAAAGCTGGCGCCGGTGTAAGTGGAAGCGGCGCATGGTGAGCAGTGTTGGCTTGGTTGAAAGTATAATGACTTGTCTCGACCATGGGTATCAAGGCCGGAGACGTAATGGTTTTGCTAGTGCTACTGTCAGTTCTGCTATAAATGTGACTTATCAGATGTATGCTAGCAATAGGTGCTGATGGCACGACCTTAGTAAAGCTGGACCTTCTAAGCGTCGCCTCTACTTGTGAGATAACTACCGAATCTAAACGGTTGGCTAGCGAAGCGTTAACGGCTTGATCTACTGATGCGGCTATTTTCTGCTCTATCTCTAAAGAATATAAACGAGGTGATACTGGTGTTACCTGGATCCGAGCAAGGCCGGGGACGTTGATGTCACGCTTAATGAAGCCCGCGCATGTCTTGACGTAGATCCCAAGCATCAGGTCCTGGAGTGCCTTCATTTTTGCCTCGATCTCTGCTCGATCTTCTGCAGGAATATCTTAAAGGGTAGGCGCCATGATGTTGCGGTTGTTGATATCTGCGCCTCCCATGGGATCCATCGGTGGTGTAGACATAATAGTCATTGTAGACGTACTGGCGGCTGACGTAGATGTACCCATCATGTTGGTGTAGTCTTCCCTAGTGGAGTCGCCAAAAAGTGTGTTGACACGAAAACGTGCCCACGCACTTGGGTCAGTTCGACGATCCAAAAGTGTGCGGATACTTAGGGACAAGCCTAAGCGTAATACAACACCGACGTCGCGTTCCAACTACCCTTAACCATGGTAAGGGGGGTGGAGTCGCTAGGTAATCAGATCACACAGAAATAATCCAATTAGCCAAAAGAAATGTATTAAACAGAACAAATCAGCAAGCCGAGCTGAGCGTGACTAATTTGAAGTGTTATAGTGTGAAGGGTATCACCGAAGGGTACCTTCGGCGTTCGGACTGATTTGGCCGAAGATGGACTCCAAACCAATCTGGACGCGACAATCACTTCCAAACAACAGGGATCGACGCGAAGTCTCTGGTATAGTAAAATAACTTAGACGCAACGCGTAGGCATGACTTCGTCTGATGTGGGGTATGGGCGTGGTGAAGCCTGTCATGACAAAGCCTGTTGCGAAGCGTGTTGACATACGGGACTCGGTCAAACCGGCAATAGTGTGATGGTCCGACACAGGTAGTCGAAGTAGTAGTTCCGCCGAGGGGTGTTCTGGCAGCCTCTGAAACCAATCCCTTGGCTCCGGACACCTCCGGCGAAGTGGCTCCGAATCTGGAAACCTACAACAGAATAGATATCAAGTACCAATTCGACCTGAGGATCGAATTCTGCTAAGTGTTGCACTAGGGCGAAGGTAGCAATCTGTTACGCAGATTAGCGGATACTTCACAGATGAAGTAACAAGGCGGTAGCAATCTATTACATAGATTAATGGATACTTCACAAGCGAAGTAACAAGGATTGCCACTATTCTGAAGTGGTCGTCGGAGGGCTTCCAAGCAAACCCACGAAGATTGTAGAAAGTAAAGGTAAAATAAAATACGGTTCAAAGCTAGGGCTTTGGGTTGATTGTGTTTGGGGGGTTTTGAACTAGCCTCACCCCAATATTTATAGGGGCTAGACTTATAATCTCTAAGCCTAATCTAATAGGATTCGTCTTAACCAAGCGTGGAGATAAAACTTAGCCAGAATTGGACTCAACTTTATCTCTGCCCGAAGTGGGCCCTCGGCCAGACCCGCCAAGGCCTGCTCCTCGGGCCAAAGCTTTGGTGGGGTGGGCCTCCAAAGGCCTTCGAGCCGAAGGCTGCAGGCTTGCTAGAAGCTTCCGAAGCCCATAGCCTGGTGGGCCTTCGGCCCTATAAGGCTTCGGCCCAACCCAAGACATGTGTATTTTCGGCCCAAATTACCAAAATTGATATTTTAACAATCTTAACCATTAATGCCATTTTTTGCTATCAACAAAAACCGTAGTAAAAGGATTTAAACTATCGGGCCAAGATGTCAGCTGACATCCTCGTTCCAAGACAATAGGCGGCTACCTCACCCAAGGACATGCATCGATGGGTGGTTGGAGAGGCAGACTCACGATGATCGGATGGAAAGAGAATAAGGTCAAAGGAAGGGTCAAAGGAAACTTTGGCTGTATACATGTTAAGCCATAGTTGGACGAACCACTAGGGACCCCTAATGTGACCTATGGCATCACTGTCCAATAAATGGACTGATACCTGATGAAGAAGATAATAGAGGGAGCCAAGGAGGTATCGCCTAAGGGGGGTTGCAGTTTTAGCAGCAAGTTGTTCTGCTAATAATTGGAGATGACAAGTGGGCCTGAGGGTGGACCCACAAAAGAGGAACCTCTTCAGCTAAAGGTTGAGAAAATCAATGTGCTCCCGTTCAATAATAGGGCCAGTTTGCTTATTGTGATTGGCGATATATTTTGCCCAGCCACCAATGGATTTGATGTCAAAACGGTGATAAGGTTTGGATCAGAAAAAGAAGGGGTCGGCCACAGAAGTGACATAGATAGAAGTCAAGACGATGACATCAAGGAGGTTGGGACTCATCAGCCCATGGCCGAAGAGAAATGCATTAAACGCATCTTACCATAAGAGCCGATGGAGATAAGGCACATAATAGAGTGCTTGGACGGTTAGTTTTTGGACTATAAATATGTACCCTTAGTTAGCCTAGAAATATACATCTTTGTCAATTAACTACTCTGCACATTGCTACCCTTGGCTTCCAATGTTTCTCCAACGGGGTTCGGCACTCGGAGTTAGGCTGCATCGTTTAGATCTCCGGTGAAGAGTTGAGTCCCGTCATCCCCTACATTAGTACCGATTAGATCAGTATCCTCACGGCAACATCAGATTGATCTCTTGAGGTGAACGTTGAAATAATACGGTCGCTGGTTGTTCTCGGTGTATTAGCTAGGTCGAAGGCTGCATCAGTTCAGTTTGAGGCTTCATCGGTTGAGTCCGACATCTCTTGCTATTGTATCTCCTTCATGATGTGAGAAACCAAGGGTTGGTTTCGGAGTCTTTGATGAGTGATTGATAGATTTTATCCTTTGGATTCGAAGGGGTTCAACCGAAGGGGTTTGGAGATTGTTTCAATGAAGGATTCGGTTGCTGCAGCTGTTGTAGTGGAGTGTGACTGCCGGAGGGGTACGACAATACACGATGATCTGGGTGTACCGAAGGGTTTGGTACTTTGGGCGGTAAACTGGAGTATGTACCAGAGGTTGTTTTCCCGGAGAGGTCTCCGGGGTACTGGATACACTTGTCTGTCTGTCTGTGGTGCGTAGGTGACTCCGGAGGCGACAGACCGTTCGCAGCAAGTGAACCTGGGTCAAGCGAGAGGCTTGATGTCGAGCGAGCGGGGAGCTCGGTCACGAAGGCTGCGAGGGGTCGAGGTCAGTCCTTGGGTCAAGGTGTGCCAGGCGAAGGCAGAGAGTGCGGAGGGTGGCTCCTACTGAAGGTACCCCGAGACAAAGTCCTTAGAGGTGAGGCACTTCGACGGGTACTCCGAATGGAGTGACTTCAGAGTATGGTGGACAAAGTCCTCAGCAATGAGGCAAGGCATTCGAAGGTTTACTTGACGGAGGTCTCAGAAGTCAAGGTGCATCGAAGGTATGGTCCGGGTGAGGTTCGTTGAGGAGTGTGCTCGGGGAGAGACACTGGGACGAAGTGCTCATGAAATGCTTCATGCGGAGGCCTTGGATGAAGGAGGGACTTCGAAGGGTGGTACTCCGAAGATGGGGCTTCGGAGTGTGGCTGACTTGAAGTACTTTGTCCATGCATGGCTTCGGTACACGGACTGATGGAGTTCTAGTTGGGAGTAGCTGCAAAGCCATGGTGGTCCACTCTGGAGGTGATGGAGTGAAGGCTCAAGGGCTTTGATGGCTTCGGCTCAAAACCGTCACTGTATCAAAGGCTGACTTCAGTGAAGCGAAGGCCGTCAGGCTCAAGGCTTCTCGTCGAAGCTACCGCACCCCTCGCGTGTGAAGGGGGGCTTCAGAAGAATCCAAAACTGCAAAGGCTGACCATGTCTACTCTGCAAAAGCTAATGTTGTCTCCTCTGTGAAGATGACAAAAGAAGCCTCCAAATAAAGTAGACTACCATCTGTACCCCCTGTCTGAGAGAGACAAAAATAGTGTAAACCCTAGGGGTAAAGTAGTCTATTCATAGGGCTGAATAGTGCCTATAAATAGTGGAGGCTAGCTAGGAAACAATAACACTTTGAGAAGCCATTTTTAGAACTCCTGTGCTAGCCGCCACACAAGTGTATTCAGATATGTGAGTTCATTTTGTGTTCCCTGTTCAAGAAATGAAACTTTGATTTTGTTTTCATTTTCTTCTTGAACTTGTATGCATTCTTGCACTGCTTGTTTTGATTTTGTTGTGCTCCACTTCTTCCTAGTTTGAGTTTGTGCACTGGTTCTCTTTTTGGAGAAGTGTGTGAGTGTTCTGTGCTTGTGAAGTGTGTGTTCGCTCTGTGTAAACTGCAGGCTAGTTCTCTCTGTTTACTAGCAAAGCACTGTCCATGGCTTAACTCAAAGCATGTTTCCTTCCCTATCGGAGACCTCAGCGCAGTGTGTTTACTGTGCGTTCAGACCTTCGAAATACGAAGCCTAGTACCAGTTGCTAGTGCTGAGTATATGGTCGAAGTCCTCAGAGGGTAACCCACTCCTGCGAAGGGTGAAGTGCGAAGTTTACTCGAAGGCACCCAGTGTGCGGAGCCTGCACTGACTTAGCAGAGTTGAGTTTTTGGTGTTGTGGGTGGAGCGAAGTCTTCTTGACTTCAAACTTTTGCTCCTTGCGAAGCCTGATTTCGGAGCTGTGATATACCTCCGAACCAGAACTTCGAAGAGGGTGTTTGAAGCCTGTTCTGTAGAAGACAGAACTAAAACAGAAGGTTATTTTTGCCTGAATTTTTAAAAGCTCCCATTCACCCCCCTCTGGTCACCATTTTCGGTCCAACAATTGGTATGAGAGCGGGTTAAGATCACCAGTTGACCTTAACCGGTTTTGTGATCTATTGGAGACATGGACAAAATTAGTAAAATACCTTTGTTCGACGGGACTGATTTTGCATACTGGAAGAGCGCATGGAGGCTTACTTGCTAAGCCAAGGAAATGTAATTTGGAAGATTGTGGATTCACAATACTCCATCCCTGAAACACGCACCTCTCAAACAGAAAAGGATCAGTATAATGCTAACTCCAAGGCTAGAAATATATTGTTCATTGGATTGAATCGGAGTGAGTTTGATAGGGTTCAGCACCTAAGGACAGCTAGGGAGATTTGGACTACACTCACTATTTTTCATGAGGGCTCTACACAGATTAAGGCTAGGCGCCAAAGCACGTACAATCAACAGTATTAGCTATTTGTGTAGGTGCCTGGTGAATCTATAGATGCCATGTTTTCTCACTTTGATGCGATAGGTCTATCAAGCTTCTCTATGCTCTTGATTGTAGCATATGGGAAGTGAAGATATCCAGCATTGAGGAGTCCGCAGGTTATGACAGATTGACCTTTGATGAGCTCTTCAGCAAGCTGAAGTCCACAGAGATTGCCAAGGCATCTCTTGCAGTGCACAGAAACTCTTTGCCACAACCATTGGCACTAGTTTCTAGCACTAGCCATGGCACCCCTGCAGAACCAAGCACATCTAGTACTTGTGTTCTTGCTGGAGGTTTTGCATTGTACTCCGTGGTCTTCATCACTAAGGAGCAGGTGGATACTCTGGATGATGAAGAGCTTGCTCTCATTGCCAGAAGGTTCACCTGTTTTCATCATGAGAGATGGGATCAGAGGAGAAGCTATTTTAGTGGTTGTTTTGAGTGTGGCGACACTTCTCACATCAAGGCCAACTGTCCTAAACTCAATAAGAGAGATGAGAGTGAGCGCCCCAAATACCACAAAAAGGAGAGGAAACCCTTTGTGAAGGGCAAGCGCGACAAGGTGGCTAAGAGGGTAGCCAAAGCCGCTTCCAGAGCTTTTGTTGCTGCTCTCAGCGACATCGACACTTCCTCAACTGAGGAGTTGAGCTGTAATGAGAAGGAGTCCCCAAGGAAGGAGGAGAAGAAGAACAAGAAGGGATGAGATTTCACCGGCCTCTACTTCATGGCCGATAGTGATCACAACGGCGATGAGCTTGACTCATCTGAGGTACCACTATCCTATGACCAGCTTTCAATTAAATTAGATGAACTGAATGAAGTAGTTCTTGGTCAGGATAGGTTGCTTGTGGAAGCCGCTAGAGATAGAAAAGACCTTAGACTTAGGCTAGAATTTGTTTCTACTGATTATGCCATGCTTATGTCTAAAGTTAATGATGCTGAATGTGAATCTTGTACTGTTTTCATGGGTGAGCTTGCTCAGTTGCGTTCTGTGCATGCTCAAACTCTTTCTGAGCTTGAGACTGCACAGAAGCAGCTTTTGATGGTTGATTCTAGTCCTCATGATATAAATGAATGCATGAACTATTCTTTATTACGTGAGAGCATTGATTTACGTGATAAGCATGTCTATGATTTAGAGGCTAGATTGGAGAGGGCCGGTAGTTCTAAGAATGTGCAACCTGTGTGTGACACTTGCATAACCCTTTAGGACCAGCTAGGCACTATTAGAGAGCAAGCTGAAAACCTCATGACTGAAAACGAATACCTTCTTTCTGTGGTTAACAAATGCACTGAGGGAAAGGGTAGGATGGACTTGCTCTTGGCCAAAACCAAGATGTGTGCTGACAGGGCAGGCTTAGCTCTGGGATTGGGTTTTGAGAGGATTCCTTTAGACAGTGAGAACAAAACTGTTTTTACCTCACCCACTACCTTAGAGAAAGAAAGAGCCCAGTTAGACACTCCATCAGCCAAAAAGCCTACCCGAACTCCAAAGAAAACCACTCCTCATGCCAAGAAAATTCCTCCCAAGAAAACCACTCAGTAGAAGCCCAAGGAGCCTGTGAGAATTGCTCCTATGACCCATGAGAGTGCCCCTAGGAGAGTGTTTTATTGTTCCTACTGTCAGCGTGCAGGTCATCTGATCGGGTTTTCTTTTCGTCGCATCAAGGATGAGCGACGCTCTCAGGCGATGAGTTTCCAGGACATGCATTACCCATCTCTAGGTATGCATGAGTCCGAGTTTCACTCACGTCCTGTTTTCGAGGCTCCTCGGAGAGGTTTTGCTCCTCGAGGTGTTCACCATGTTCCATATGGTGGTAGACCCCGTGTGAGTAACTTTGTGCCTCGACAGGTTAGGAGACCTCGTCATACATTCAGGTCATAACATGTAGGTAGACCTCACACTTTGCATCATTTTGATTATCCTGTGCATAGACAGTCTATTTTTACTGTGCCTACTACTCGTATCACTCAGTGCTGGATGCCTCGTCATATTTTCACTCACCCCAGCACTGAGCGATCGAGATTTTCTTATCATGTGTAGGCGCCGGACCGAGGCTTGGAGGGAACGTGGATCATGGACTCTGTTTGTTCACGTCACATGACCGGAGATGCAGCATGGTTCTCCAGCCTTACCACAACCAAGAAAAAGGAACATATCTCCTTCGACAATAATCAAAGGAGTAGAGTGAAAGGTAAAGGTGTGGTAAGAATTAATTCGAACTTCACTCTCAAAGACATTGCTTTGGTTGAAAATTTGGGATACAATTTGCTCTCTGTATCTCAGTTGCTTGATGAGGGCTTCAAAGTGCGATTCCATCGTGATACTTCGCAAGTACTCAATTCTGATGGCGTTGTGGTCTGTAAGATCTTTAGAGTTGGGAGAGTTTTTGGAGCTGATTTTTTTGAGTCATCTGGTTCTTCTCACTGTCTTGTTGCACATTCGACTTCTAAGCTTTAGAAGTGGCATAGGAGACTAGGGATATGAGATTTGAGTTGCTTGCTCATCTGAGTGCCCTAGGTCTAATTCGAGGATTGCCCAAGCTCAAGTTTGAGAAGAATTTAGTTTGCACTCCATGTTGACATGGAAAAATGATTGCCACTTCGCACTCGCCAGTCACCATGGTGAAGACCGAACAACCCAGAGAACTTGTCCACATGGACAATGTAGGTCCTTCTCGAGTTAGTTCTTTAGGCGGCAAGTGGTATGTGCTAGTTATTGTCGATGATTTCTCTCGCTACTCTTGGATCTTCTTTCTTGCCAGCAAGGATGAAGTGTTTTCACATTTTTGGAGCTTGGTTTTGAGACTTTTCACTGAACTCCCTGGGGCATTAAAATTCATTTGAAGTGATAATGGCACTAAGTTTAAGAACAATCTCTTTGTTGACTTTTGCATGGAGCATGGCATAGAACATCAATTCTCTGCTCCGCGGGTTCCTCAACAGAACGGTGTTGTTAAGAGAAAGAACCGCACTTTCGTTGAGATGGCTAGGACGATGCTCGATGAGCACAGGACTCCTAGAAAATTCTGGGCTAAGGCCATGAACACTGCGTGTTACATCTCAAACCGAATCTTCTTGCGCTCAATTTTGAACTTGACTTCTTATGAATTGTGTTTTGGGAGACAGCCCAAAGTTACTCATCTTTGAGTTTTTGGCTGTCGTTGCTTTATCCTAAAATGTGGAAATTTGGATAAATTTGAGTCGTGTTCTTTTGACGGGATCTTTTTGGGTTACAATATACATGGTCATTCTTATCGTGTTTACAATTTAGAAACTAACACTGTCATTGAGTCATGTGATGTGACTTTTGATGAATCAACCCCCTCTGTTAGTTCTACTTTTGAACAGGAAAATGAACACGACATGGAACAGACCATCTTCGAAGATGAAGATTCCGGAGATTTCGAGGATAAACCCCTACTACCCTCGACATCGACACCCGAAGCCGACCCCGCTTCGATCACTTCGGCACAAGGACCTGAAGCAACTACCTCGACATCGGTCATCTTGGACCACTCCAACGCACAAGTTGAGGGGGAGACTGCATCCCGCTGCGAGGCTCCACACCATATTCAAAGGATGCATCCTCCCGAGCAGATCATTGGTGATCTTGATCATAGGGTAACACGTTCTCATGCTCATTTCATTGATTCCGCTTTTGTTGCTTCTTTTGAGCCCTTAGATGTTAGTCATGCACTTTCTGATTCTAGTTGGATCAATGCCATGCATGAAGAACTTGAAAATTTTGAGAGAAAGCAAGTCTGGACTTTAGTTGATCCTCCACCAAATGTTCATTTCATTGGAACAAAATGGATTTTCAAAAACAAACAAGGGGAGGATGGGACTGTAGTTAGAAACAAGGGAAAATTACTCACATGCCATTATAATTTTCAAAAATTGCCTATATGCCACTGTCAGTGACTGTGGCGGCCCCCATCTGTCAGGGACACACCGATGACATATTGGCAAACCGTGAAAATTGTAATGGCATGGAAAAAATTAACCCTAGAAACAAGGTTAGACTTGTAGCTCAGGGTTATTCTCAATTAGAAGGGATTGATTTTACTGAGACTTTTGCACTTGTTGCGCGTCTAGAGGCCATTAGGATTTTACTTGCCTTTGCGACATCCTGCGGATTCAAACTGTATCAAATGGATGTCAAAAGTGCATTTCTTAATGGCTTCATAGGCGAAGATGTCTATGTAAAACAACCCCCTTGCTTTGAAAACCCCAAATACCCACATAAAGTCCTTAAACTTCATAAGGTCTTTATGGACTCAAGCAGAACCCTCGGGCTTGGTATGATAGACTTAAGTCTTTTCTGCTTGAGCGGGGGTATTTGATGGGATCTGTTAATAAAACCCTATTCACTTTCAAGCATAGAAAATATTTCCTCCTAGTATAGATTTATGTGGATGATATCATTTTTGATAGCTCTTCTCATGCTTTAGTTGCCGAGTTTGCAGATGCCATGAGTAGGGAGTTCAAAATGTCCATGATGGGCGAACTCACATTTTTCCTTGGTTTGCAAATCAAGAAAAGCAAACAAGGTACATTTGTTCACCAGATGAAGTACACCAAGGACCTGCTCAAGAAGTTTGACATGGCTGATGCGAAGCCACTCGCCATTCTAATGGCTACATCTGTAGCATTGGATCCAGACAAAGATGGAGAAGTCGTAGATTAGAAGGAGTTCCGAAGCATGATCGGCTCCCTCCTCTACTTGACTGCTACGAGGCCGTACATACACTTCGCAGTGTGTCTGTGCGCTCGTTTTCAGGCTTCGCACCGCCAAGCGGTAAAGCGCATTCTCATGTATCTCAAGCATACCCTCAAGTTTGGCATTTGGTATTCTGCATCTTCCTCTTTGTGTCTTCAAGGTTATTCCAATGCGGATTTTGCTAGGTGTAGGATTGATAGGAAAAGTACTTCTGGTACTTATTATTTTCTGGGTACTTCACTGGTTTGCTGGTCTTCCCGCAAACAGTCTAGTGTTGCACAATCAACGGCTGAGGCCCAATATGTTGCTGCAGCTACCTGTTGCTCTCAGATTCTGTGAATGGTTTCCACTTTGTGGGATTTTGGGTTAGATTATAAGAGTGTTCCACTTTTCTGTGATAACACTAGTGCTATTTGTATTGCAAACAACCCTGTTCAGCATTCCAGAACCAAACACATTGATGTGCGATATCATTTTCTCAGAGATCATAATGAGAAGGGTGATATTGAACTTCAATATGTTGATACCCAACACCAGCTAGCCGATATTTTCACAAAACCCCTCGATGCTTCACATTTCGCCTACTTACGTGGGGAACTTGGTGATTGTCACCCTTACGGCATTCTGTGAGGGGAGCACATTTTTACTGATATGCATATGCTCATTGTGTGTGAAATTGCATTTACATGTTTTGCACTAATATGTCTTGTTTTAATTCATGTAATCATGACAGCTCAGCTCTATTTAATATGTATGATACATTTTGTGCATGATTTTTCTTTCCAAAATCAAATCATGCTCACTGCTTAGTCTTGAATCTAGCATGTTTAGGTAGGACTGCTTTAGCTATCCTTTATCTGCTTGGTAGCAAGAATCTTTTTCTCTGGATGCAACAATTACAACTTGAAAAATCATATTGCGTACTCATGGATATTCTTCAAGTGCTACACAATTAGTTCACTTATCGAAAATCCAAAATCCATGATTTGAATGCTAAAAGTGAAAAGATCTAGGTGGGTTTGTTTGTCGCACTACTTTATTCTAGACTGCTTACCATTGCACCTTGGTATGAACTGGGATAATTTAGTGTATGCCAAAATCACTGCCTTAAGCTTCTGATGGCTTTCTTGTCTAGGCTTGGCTTGATTGGAAAGTATAAGGTAGACGAACAAAAAACCCCTGGCATTATGAAAAGAACTGCAAGTATAAATTCATTGTCAATCAAGTTTGCTTTCAATGCTCCATTTGAACTGGACTTGTCTATCTAGAGTAGAAATTGACTAGCTTTGCGCAGTCCCTGCTTTTCCTTGTCTAGTTACCTCGACTGAGTGGTGATGCTTTTATTTCAAGATGATGAAATCACATGTTGTAATCATGTTTTTAGATCATGTTAAATTGAGCTGAGCACATGATACCTGTCGTTAAGTTTGGCATATTTTTGCTTTATATGTCTTTGCACTTCTCCCCATTTCGAAGCTTTGCATCTTTTAAAAACTCCTTGATGCTTGCATTGCCAAAGGGGGAGAAATTTTTGAGTTCTCTATAGTAAAAGGGAAAAATAACTCAGGGGGAGTTCTTATCTTGCAAAGGGAGAGATTTGCCGAATGGGCTTTTATTCTTTTGAAAAAGGGGGAGAGAAATTCTTTTGTCAAGTGACATGATTTGGCTCTTTTCTGAGTTTTTATGGTCACTTGTGTGCTGAAATGTTTCAAATTTTCTTGAACTTGAATTTGGTTGTCAATGCACACATCAAGGGGGAGATTGAGAAACCAAGGGTTGGTTTCGGAATCTGTGATGAGTGATTGACAGATTTTATCATCTGGATTCAAAGGGGTTCCTCCAAAGGGGTTTAGAGATTGTTTCACCGAAGGATTCAGTTGCTGCAGCTGTTGCAGCGGAGTGTGACTGCCTGAGGGGTCCGACAGTACATGATGATCTGGGTGTACCGAAGGGTTCGGTACTTTGGGTGGTACACTGGAGTGTGTACCGGAGGTTGTTTACCCGGAGAGGTCTCCGGGGTACTGGATACACTTGTCTGTCCGTCTGTGGTGTGTAGGTGACTCTAGAGGCGACGAACGGTTCGCAGCAAGTGAACCTAGGTCAAGTGGGAGGCTTGATGTCGGACGAGCGGGGAGCTCGGTCATGAAGGCTGCGAGGGGTCGACGTCGGTCCTCGGGTCAAGGTGTGCCAGGCGTAGGCAGAGAGTGCGGAGGGTGGCTCCGGCTGAAGGTACCCCGAGACAAAGTCCTCGGAGGTGAGGCACTTCGAAGGGTACTTCGAATGGAGAGACTTCGAAGTATGGTGGACAAAGTCCTCAGCAATGAGGCAAGGCATTCGAAGTGTGCTCCGAATGGAGTAATTCGATGGTTTACCCGACGGAGGTCTCAGAAGTCAAGGTGCATCGAAGGCATGGTCTGGGTGAGGTTCGTCGAGGAGTGTGCTCAAGGAATGCTTCATGCAGGAGGCCTTGGACGAAGGAGGGACTTCGAAGGGTGGTACTTCGAAGATGGGGCTTCGGAGTGTGGCTAACTTGAGGTACTTCGGCCATGCATGGCTTCGGTACATGGACTGACGGAGTTCGAGCTGGGAGTAGCTGCGAAGCCGTGGTGGTCCACTCCGGAGGTGATGGTGTGAAGGCTCAAGGGCTTTGACGTCTTCGGCTCAAAACCGTCACTGTATCGAAGGCTGACTTCAGTGAAGCGAAGGCCATCAGGCTCAAGGCTTCTCGCCGAAGCTACCGCACCCCTCGCGTGCGAAGGGGGGCTTCAGAAGAATCCAAAACTGCAAAAGCTGACCGTGTCTGCTATGCAAAAGCTGATGTTGTCTCCTTTGTGAAGCTAACAAAAGAAGCCTCCAAATAAAGTAGACTACCATCTGTACTCCCCTGTCTGAGAGAGAAACAAAAACAGTGTAAACCCTAGGGGTAAAATAGTCTATTCACAGGGCTGAATAGTGCCTATAAATAGTGGAGGCTAGCTAGGCAATAGTAACACTTTGAGCGGCCATTTTTAGAACTCCTGTGCTAGCCGCCACACACATGTATTCAGATTTGTGAGTTCATTTTGTGTTCCCTGTTCAAGAAATGAAACTTTGATTCTGTTTTCATTTTCTGCTTGAACTTGTATGCCTTCTTGCATTGCTTGTTTTGATTTCGTTGTGCTCTACTTCTTCCTGGTTCGAGTTTGTGCACTGGTTATCTTTTTGGAGAAGTGTGTGAGTGTTCGCTCTGTGTAAACTGGAGGCTAGTCCTCTCTGATTACTAGCAAAGCACTGTCCATGGCTTAACTCGAAGCCTGTTTCCTTCCCTATCGGAGACCTCAGCGCAGTGTGTTTAGTGTGCGTTCAGACGTTCAAAATACGAACCCTAGTACCAGTTGCTAGTGCTGAGTATATGGTCGAAGTCCTCAGAGGGTAACCCACTCCTGCGAAGGGTGAAGTGCGAAGTCTGCTCGAAGGCACCCAGTGTGTGGAGCCTGCATTGACTTAGTAGAGTTGAGTTTTTGATGTTGTGGGTGGAGCGAAGTTTTCTTGACTTCGAACTTTTGCTCCTTGCGAAGTTTGATTTAGGAGCTGTGATATACCTCCGAACCAGAACTTCAAAGGTGGTGTTCGAAGGCTGTTCTGTAGAAGACAGAACTAAAACAGAAGGTTATTTTTTCCTGAATTTTTAAAAGCTCCCATTCACCCTCCTCTGGTCGTTGTTTTTGGTCCAACATGATGTATACTGTTCATCTAAATAAAACATGCTCGATTCTTTGATATATTATTAAGATAATCGTGGCTAGCTATTGTCTTGGTTAGGTCTGATCTAGTTATTGTGATAATTTTCATGATATAGACATGTTATCTAGCACATTTTATTTATTTCTATCGGAGTACAAGCCAACGAATTATCTTCGATTCCACGCTACATCTTATAAATAATCAGAAAAACACTCATCGGCCTATGCGGATAACTGTTCATCTTATCGGTCGATGGCATGCTCGCCCGATTGCTTCATCCAAGATCATCGGCCTTATGTTCGATTGGCATGATGTTCCACGATTATCCTATCCTTGTCGTGGTCAACGGCTCGATAGCTGATAGTCCATTCTACTAATGCCATATTTGCTGTTCCCTTATCAATTGCATGGTGAAACTGATTGGCATGCCTTGAACCCTTTTTCTAAGAATGTAGGACCTGCACTGGAGTGAAGCAGATCTTCTAGGCCACGCGTGTGTCAAATTGTAACCGAAAAATGCACCAACATCTCACTAATGCTCCAGCAATTTTCATGAACATGATGAATAAGGTTTTTACGGAATTTTTGGACAAATTCATCGTAGTGTTCATTGATGATATCCTAATCTATTCCATGACAAGAGAAGAGCATGAAGCACATTTGCATGTAACATTGGGAAAGTTGAGAGAGCATCAACTATATGCAAAGTATGAGAAATGTGAATTTTGGTCATCTCAAGTAAAATTTTGAGGCATTACACTATTATCCTTCAGGAGGCCTGAACTTATATAAATATTGGCTTTGTTTCCTTAGTTGACCATAGGACTCAAGTGTATTGTGCTTCCCTAATATTCTATTCACTGCCTCGGGTGGGTGGACTGATTGGCTATTCACCAATAGTTGGTGTACCAGGTAGGGGATCGTCGTTTCTCCCGCAAGAGTCCCATGGCAACTTCCCAACGTCTCTCTACCATGCTCGGGACCATGTTAATCCTTGGAGATGTCACCTACATCGTTGATTTGATCAGGTGGTTGGTCCCCTTCGACTCATCTCTGACTATGTCGACGATGAGATCTCCGCTTTAGGCTTTGTACCCCTTCACTGCTTGAAAATGTACTGGGTTGTGGAATGCCTAGATGACCATGTGATGGAGATGGTACTGGATCAAATCACTAGGCACATGGCTGACCACATCCTCCAGCACATCACTGAGCATTCAATAGGGGAGCAGAAGAGCATGCGTCGTCTAAGCCCTCCCCTCCTCCCACCTAAGGAGCAATTCCCCGAGCAAGCTAGAGGACACCTGGCTAGATGATTGACTCAACCATGGGTCAAGGTAGTCGATAAGTCCCATGATGCCTAAAGCATCCAAGGCAAGTAGTCAGCCTGACCCCAAGAGGATGGTTACACAATCGTCTTTGGGCATGACAATGTGTCTTAGGACCCCATCACCAACATCAACTCCATCCACAAAACTATTACTGGGATGCATAGGCCCTAGATCTAAAAAAGGCAAGTATGATCCTTCACGTGAATGCCAAACAATCGAAGCAGATGAGAGAAGCAGACCAAGGCACCTCCTTAGGGCTCACTCAGCGCCAGCGCAGAAGGGCTCAGAAGCAAGATTGGCAGGAGAAAACTAGCCAAACCATGGGCTTTCGTGACGTGAGGGAGATCATCGACCGAATTTGTTAAGGCAAAAACTCCAACACCTAGACATAGGTGAGGAAGGGATTCTCGACCGATCCTTCGGTGGGAACACCAGACTACGTCGACAACCCAATTTTTTAACTATTCAGCTATGTACTCTTCTACCTTAGTTCTTGAGTAAAGATGAAACATAATTTATTAACATTCAACTTTGTCGACCATTAAGACTTGACCCTTCAAGGCTTAATGCAAAGTGTCATACACCTAGCCTATTGGTCGTGCCCCTATGATCAGCTCTGGGTATGGCGCTAGCAATCGTGTGGGTGACAAAGATATGACGTTAGTGCCCGTCTTGGTAAATGACCGATTGCTAATATCCTTAGGGGCTCAAGCCCTTAGCTTTAAAATCCAACCTGCTGTTTGAAAATCCTTGACTTCTTGTGATGCTTAATGTCCAGTACGATGTACAAAGCCTTAAATGCCTACATTGAGGACTATATGGCTATACCAGGGGCTTAGGATCCAATCATAGTATGGCAAAATACTTAACTAAAAAACCATCATTCAAAGTGTCCCAGGTACTTATGATAACTGACATCTAGTGCGTATTTGGTATTAAATGCCTATAGTGTAACACCCGTATTTTCAAAACTGTCTAGTTAGATTTTTGAACTGCCAAACCAAATTTCAAACTAAATTCAAATTTGTTTAAAGGAAGAAAGGCTTTACAATTTAAAACCTTTAGCTAAAACTATTGAATTTTGAAATGTAATAATTTTGTAAGGGTCTTTGAGCCTTAAAGTTTTTTACAAAATTATTTTGGGATTTTTTCGAATTCAAATTCATATTTTAAACTTTGAAACTATTTTTCGGAATTAATTTTATTCGAAAAGTTTTTATTTTCTTAGTGGGCCACGCCCTCGCTTTTGGCCCAGCCGGCCCAACAGCCCACTCCCCTCTCCCCTCTCTCTCTGCCATGTGGGGCCCGCCTATCGGTGCCGTCCTCCACGCTGGCCGCCCCCTCTCCCTCTCTGGCTGCCCGGCCCCACCCGCCAGCCGTCGCCAGCCCCCTGCCACCCCGGCCCCGCCTGTCAGCTCCGTTTTCTCCTCAGCCAATGCCCTCCCTTTTCTTCTCTCCCCGCGCCGCCACAACCGATTTCCCCCGCTTTCGCCGGAGCCCGCCCCCACGTCCACCCCCTTCCGGACCCCTTTAAAGCCCCGCGCCCGAAACCGTAACAAATTTTCGCTTTCGCCGCTCTATTTCGCCAGATTTCACCCTCGCGCAAAGACTCGCCGTCGCCCTGCGTTCGCCTCTGCCCGCTGCCCGTCGCCGCTAGTCGCCGCGCTAGTCCTTGACGTCGGCTGCTTCAAGTCCGTCGTCTCCTGCTCATCGTCGGCACCGTCGTCGTTCGAGCTCTCGGCCACCGGAAGCCCGCCGTCGCCGCCGACCCGAGAAGCCTCTCCGCCTCACCCTCGCCACCGGCCACCTCCCGCCCCGGACCTCGCCGCCTTCGGTATAATCTTGCTCCCCTCTCCGTGCTCTCTCCATTTTCGTGGCCGTATAGGGCCTTAGGATGCTGCTAGCCATCGCCGCTGCTCGCTGCCATTCGGCCGGAGCCGGGGAAGAGGGCCCTGGTCGCCCCTTGCCGTGTGTGCATGCCGCCCCCATACCGGACGCCTCGCTGCCTGTTGGATGCCGATCCAACGGCCCACGTGGCCGGTCTGTGGCGCTGGTGCGCGGGTGCATCGTGCGCCCGGTCCGCTGTGGACCCCTGGTGCGCTCAGACTGTGGTCCACCATGAGCCACCGGCGCGGGTGGGTGGTCCTCAGGTCCACCGTAGACCAATACCGAGTGCTCTTAGGGTTTAAATCCTTCAAAATCACTGTAAATGTTGTAAAATGCGTAGTAAATTCAAATTAGCTCTGTTTGATCCCATTCAAATTTCTATATGTTCATAAAATTGGGCTCTACGTACTGGTGTAATTAGTTTGTACTGATTGCAATGCTTATTGTACTTTTTCTTAATTGTTTCCTTGCTTCGGCGTATTGTAGTTGAAGTTGAAGCTAGTGAAGAGCCGCCACTCGCCGCCGAGGATCCGTACCAGTGTTACGAGGATCAAGGCAAGTCATCGGACCTTCTTGTGGACACAGTTGATCATGTCGAACCTACTTTTTGCAATAATCGCTATAACTCATAGGTTGATAACTGCATTAGTACTAACATGTTCACTTGTTTGTATATTTAGCTAATGTATAGTATTGCTCCCTGAAGTGCAAACCCAAGCCATGTTTGTATCACATTCTCCTTGTCGTCGTCGTCGCTTACTAGCTAGCGCCATATAGTTGAGGCGCATTATTTTGCTAGCTTAACTACAGTTACTACTATTAGTTAGGTTAATCTCTTTATACTCCTTTGGATCTATATATGTCTTGTCTCGTCGATGTTCTGAGTTGTGGTAGGTGATGTGGAGTCGATGTGGTATTGTGCATGGTGGGTTCCGGGTGCAAGCTAGGGCATTGGTGGTCGCACCCGGGGCACTATAAGGACCGGTCTGCGGGATCTGTCGCAAAGCATTGTCGTGCTAACCACAAGTCTATGGGTAAGACCTAACCTGTAGTATGGGTCGGTTCAGCTCGATGCACCGAGCGGTGGAGACAAGACCATCTATCAGGAGTGGCCTAGTGATAGCTTGTGCTGACGAGGCACTAATGGGGGTCGCACGTCTACCAATCGGGGTCTACTCAGCCGTTATGAGTGAGATCCTAGTGGAGCGTCGATGAAACCTAGTGGGGTTGTCCTCTTTCTGAGCCGGACATGTGAAGGGTTTTGGCATGCGTTCCTGGGACTTGGGTCCTTGTAACATACTACGGTGTGTAGGGACAAGTGCCTTGTGGGGAAAGTAGTACACCTCTGATCAGAGTATAACCTTTTCGAAAAGCCGTGCCCACGGTTATGGGCGAGCCCAGTGATGTTATCCGCAGTTAGCTTTTAGTGTTGGAAGTGTGAATTGCATATCATGTTTGGGATGGTTTGAAAGAGCAAGTGGGCACAGGTGTGCAACTCGAGGTAGTGGGAAGTCAGTACTAATATTTACTTTAGCATGTTTATTACTGCTTTAATACTGCTCACTAAAGCTTAAACAACACTTAACATGCTTTTTACGCAATGAGCCTAGTCTATGCATCCTTGTTCAACAGCCGTCATTATTTGCATGTCAGTGGCTTGTTGAGTACTTTGTACTCACCCCTCGTGGGTTAATTCTTTTAGATGTTGTGTTCCAAGAAGCGAAGGCCAGGAGTAGCATCCTAGTCAAGGAGTCGGATCCTTGGAGCCAAGACGTTCTGCAGCTGCTTTAGATTTGCTTCCGCTTTGATTTCTGTTGTAATAAGTGTAGCCTATGAGCTGTGTACTTTGCTTTACCTTCGTTTACTTCGTTGTTAGCTTATGAGCGTCTTGTAATAATGACATTTCATTTATATTCAATGAATTGCGGTTCGTGAGAACCCGGGTCGTTACATATAGTGAGGACTATATGGTTATATCGAAAGCTTTGGGATACAGATTACTTTGGTGTCAAAAAATGACCAAGTTTAACAAAAGAAGACTTCATTCATTTCCATGTCAAGACATGTTTTTTGAAAAAAGACTTAGTCATACTTTTGTTGGAGGCGCTGCTCAAATAGCAGTGCTCATCATCTTCTTCATGTGGAGATCATAGGGCATCATCAACTTAATCGCTAACGAACGGGTGGACAAAGGCAAAGTTGAGAGAATACATGCTACCCTAACTTCTACTTTCGCTACACTATCATGTATCGTGCTAGAAGGTAATGATATATGATCCCATCACACGCATGGTTCCTAGGCTAAGGGGTTAATATTTTAAATTACCTGATAGCATAGCCTCTCCATATCCCTAAGTGGTATCAGAGCCTACGTGTATAGTGTTCGATATGGACCTATCACGTATAGCGATACATGGTGGAAATAGATTGGATCTATTGTTTTCGGTGTTGGATTTTTAGAAGTTTTGGTTGTGAATCAAAAGTTCTGGCTGAAATAATTTTTGATACAGAGAGTTGTTTTTGGAAGTTCCGGTTGTGAGCCAGAAGTTCTGGCAAAATAATTTTTGGAAATAGAAGGTTATTTTTTTAGGTTTTGGTTGTGAACCAGAAGTTCCGAGCCAAAATAAATTCGATATAGAAGGGTCATTTGTGAAGTTTTTGTCCTAAACTGAAAGTTCCAGTCCCTTAAATCAGAAGTTTTAGTTCTCTAGAATCAGAAGTTCTAGGTCTAGTTCAGTCACGCATAGATTCTTCGCCTAACTTATTTTTGTAGAGAATGTTGTGACTGGTATGGCCTTGCAGATGTATGAGATGCATAACTGTAATTAACATGGCCTACATGTCATGGTTATTTATAGTCCAAGCTTGTTCAATGGTTGTATGACCCGTGCATTGACATGTGATGCTTTGACTCATGTAATTAGTATAGTGTTATTAGTTGTAATAGACTGATACATGTTCATAGAAATCTAAATCACAATGATGGGAATCATGGAGATGGATATCACCATGAGAAGAGTCATACTATGTCATAGTTAATATGATTACTTGTGTTGCTTACCTATGTTTTTGTCATACTATTCTTTCATGTTGCGTGTGCAGTAGCCATCGTTACCCTAATAGAATAGTTTCCCTCAGAAAATTAAGTATCGATGATCTTTCCAATAGCTTCACCTACCAAGGTTCTCGATCATCGATGGTGGGTTTACCAAAGCAGAGTATTGTCTTTTATCTTGAATAGTTAGGGTGGATGTCGGACAACCATATGTATAGTATTGGTTTGTTTAACAAAGCTATCAAAATGGTTTTGGTTTTGGGGTATGGAGTTGGGAGTTGTACATATGATGCTGCCCCAATAAACAAGAGTCACATATGATGTGATTAGCAAAGTGTTGTTTACCTATGTCGCTAATCTTATAGCAGTGATGTAAAAGCTCACTAAGAGTTAGTTGACTATGGATCTTGTCTCATTATTTGTCGTTAGAGGGAAAGTGACTAATTTTTCATATAGTGTTATATCTTTTATTAGATAGAAGATCAATATAACATAGCGTTGAACCTTGTATTTTATTATTGTAGATCATGACACATATTGCAAAAACACTTCAACTTTTAACCTGCGATCAATTCTTGAAAAAGAGAAATTGTTTAGAACAAATTTTATTAACTGGTACATGAACTTGAGAATCGTTTTCAAGCAAGGTAAGAAGGAATATATTCTAGAGGAACCCATCCTGATGAACCAAAGGATGATGCACTAGTAGCAGAACGATGAGCTTATGAGAAGCACGCTAATGATTTTGTCGATGCTAGTTATCTCATGCTTTCCTATATATCCTATAAACTTCAGAGCCAATATGAGGACATAGATGCTTATCATATGATCATAGCATTTAAAGGCATGTTTCAGAACCAAGCACGGACTGAGAGGTACAATATCTCTAAGTCCTTGTTTGCGTGCAGGTTAATGGAAGGAAACTTAGTTAGCACTCATGTGATCAACATGATTTGTTACATTGAGAGCTTAGAGAAACTAGGTTCTCCACTTGATTCAGACTTAGCCACCTATGTGATTCTCTAGTCGCTCCCTGCGAGCTTCGACCCGTTCATTCTGAATTTTCATATGAATGGTATGGAGAAGATCATGACTGAGTTACATGGGATTCTTAAAACTACTAAGGAGAGCATCAAGAAAAATCCCAGTCATGTGATGATGGTTCAGAAGGAGAGTAAGAAGAAGAAATGCAAGGGTAAGGCTAAAGCTCTAGATGCGACCTCAAGTTCTAAGTCTAAACTAGCTGGAAAGTCCAAGTCGGGACCTACCAACAATGACACTTGCTACCACTGCCACAAACATGGCATTGGAAGATAAATTGTAAACTATATCTAGAATAACAAAAAAGAAGAAAGAAAGTGTGACTTCCACTTCAAGTATAAATATTTTTGAAATTAATCTTGCTACTCGTCTAAGTGATTCATGGGTATTTGATACCAGTTCGATGATTCCTACTTGCAAATCATTGCAGGGACTGAATAAGTCAAGGAAGTGTGTAAGAGGCGAGCTGGATGTTCGTGTCGGTAATGGTGCAAAGATTGCAGCATTGGCCGTCAGTGTTTATTCATTGCCGCTTACTTTACGATTAGTTTTGGATCTAAATAATTGTTATTTTATTCCATACTTGGGCAAAAACATTATCTCTTATTTATGTTTAGAGGAAGACGATTTTGAATTCATAATAAAGAATAAGTGGTGTTTGATATTTTTGAATGGTATGCTCTATGGTGTTTGTCCCTTATTGAATGGCTTGTATATTCTAAATCTTGAGGATATACACATTTATAATATTAATACAAAGAAACATTGACTCAATAATTTGAATCCTATATATGTCTTACATTGTCGTTTAGGTCATATAAATGAGAAACACAACACAAGCTACATAGAAATAGGCTTTTGGAATCATTTTATTTTGAATCATATGACACATGTGAGTCTTGTTTGCTTGTCAAGATGGCAAAGACGCCTTTCACTAGTGAACAATTGGCCATTGTACATACTGATGTATGTGGTCTGATGAGTTCTACTACCAAAGGTGGCTTAAGTATTTTATCATTTTTACCAATGACTTTAGTAGATATGGTTACATCTACTTAATGAGACATAAGTGGGAATCGTTTGAAAAATTCATGGATTTCTAAAATGAAGTACAAAATCATATAGGCAAGACAATCAAATTTTTACAGTCTGATCATAGAAGTGAATGTTTGAGTCACGAGTTTAATGATCATCCAAAGTAGTATAGAATTGTTCCATGGCTATCTCCACTTGGCATGCCTAAGTGGAATAGGATATCCGAGCAGAAGAACCGAACCTTGTTGGACATGGTCCAATCGATGATGAGTCAAAATGATCTTCCATTGTCTTTCTGGGACTCACTTTAGAAACTGTCACTTTCACAATAAATATATTTTGATCTAAGTCAGTAGAGAAGACGACATATGAGATGTAGACTGGGAAGCATCATAGTCTGCTTTTTCTAAAGATTTGGGGTTGTGAGGCATATGTTAAACATTTAATGTCTGATAAGTTCACACCTAAGTCTGACAAATACTTCTTTGTGGGATATCCTAGGGATACCAAAGGATATTATTTTTATAACCGAGAGGAAGATAAAGTGTTTGTCACTTGAAATAGTGTTTTTCTTGAGAAAGAGTTTTTCTCGAAAGGGATTAGTGAGATCACAATGCATCTCGAAGAAGATCGAGAGCCACTGGAAAGTGTTCAAGCTCTTATTGAACCACAACCTACAATGCATGATGTTGTAGAGCCTGTTGTAGAGACACCAACCCCAACGTCGGTCAAAGAGGGTTAGTCATGCGCTCGAGCGGTATACATTTTTAACCACTAGGCAACGTGAGTTATTATTTTGGGACAATGATGAACCTAAGATCTATATAGAAACAGTGATGGGACCAGACTCTAAGGAATGTCTTGGAGCCATAAGATCCGAGTTAGAGTCCATGCGAGAAAACCATGTTTGAAAATTGGTCGATCCACTCGATGGTGTAAAAACTATTGAGTGTAAATGGATTTTAAAGAAAACCATAGACATTGATGGAAATATTCAAATATATATGACACAATTGATAGCGAAAGGTTTCAAACAAATTCAAGGTGTTGATTATGATGAAACATTTTCACCCGTCGCTATGCTTAAGTCTATCTAGATCATCCTAGCAATTGTCGCTTTTTATGATTATGAGATATGGAAAATGGATGTCAAGATAACTTTTCTTAATTGAAACCTAAGTGAGGATGATCCAAAGAATGCTATAAAAATTTGCAAGTTACAAAGGTCTATTTATGGCTAAAGCAGACTTCTCGAAGTTGGAATCATCGTTTTGATGAGGTAGTCAAAGGGTTTGGCTTCATCAAGAATGAAGAAGAACCTTGTATTTATAAAAAGGCTAGTGGGAACCTTGTATTGAAAAAGAGTTTCACCAAGAAAGATCTTGGAGAGGAAGCATACATTTTGGGCATAAAGATCTACAGAGATAGATCGAAAAGGCTAATTGGATTAAGCCAAAGTAAATTGACATGGTTTTGAAATGGTGCAAAATGCAGGATTCCAAGAAAGATTTTCTACAAATGTCACATGGCATTTCTCTCATTAAGACTCGGTGTCCATCGACATCTGATGATTTGGAGAAGATGAGTGTGATCCCGTATGCCTTCACGATCGTGTCCATCATGTATGTCACGATGTGTATATGCCCAAATGTTTATTATGCTCTAAGTGTTACGAGGAGATATCAATCAAACCTAGGTGAGAGTCACGGGGCTGTAGTAAAGAGTATCCTCAAGTAATTAATAAGAACTAAGGATATATTCCTAGTCTATGGTGGTGAGGAGGAGCTCGTTGTAAGTGATTACATTGATGCTAGCTTCCAAACCAACAAGGATGATTCACGATCGCAGTCTAGATTTGTGTTCTGCCTTAATGGAAATGCAATGATTTGGAAGAGTTCCAAGCAAGAAATGGTTGCAGATTCTATGATAGAGGCCGAGTACATTGCATCTTCGGAAGCTACGAAGGAGGGCGTTTGGATCATAAAGTTTGTTTTTAAGTTGGGGTTGTTCCTATTACATCTAGTCTAGTAGACCTCTATTTTTATAATAGTGGTGCCATTGCGTAAGCAAAGGAGCCTAGGTCACACCATAAATCCAAACATATACTTCAGCGATATCACCTGATCCATGAGATTATAGATCGATGTGATGTGAATATTTGCATGGTGCACTTGAGGTGCACTTGAGTTCTACGGGTATTAGATACTTGCGTGAGCGAGTTATGTATATGTGAGAGATGATGTCATGTTTATGCTCATGTAATTTGGATAATTGTTATCTTATTTCTTGAATAAATCTCGTTTACATTGATTAATGAGTTGATGACTTATTTGTGAAACTCTTTGTTATATAATGATGTTGTTCAAAATAATTTCTAATCTCATATTGTCGTGTGGGACAGTGATGATATGTAGATTAGTGCATCCAAATGATAGTTGATCATGATTCATAGATCATAGACATGGAGATGTCAAATCAGTGATGTGGACACACACTACAACAAAACAGAACATTTTCGTCGGCCAAGTTAACTTCCGTCGGCTTTTGGGCAAGCCGACGGAAGTTAAATAACTTCCGTCGGCCTCCACGAGCCGACGGAAGTTAACTTAACTTCCGTCGGCTTCTGACAGTGGCCGACGGAAGTTAGCAGGGGTTTTTCCGCGGCCGCCCGGATCCCCCTAACTTCCGTCGGCCAGCATTAAAGCCGACGGAAGTTAGCTAACTTCCGTCGGCTTTAATGCTGGCCGACAGAAGTTAGGGGGCTTTTCACCCAACCGCGCGCGCGTACAGGGAGCCCTAACTCCCTGTACACGCGCGCACTCCCGCCCGTTCCCCGCCGCCGCCGCTTCGCCGCCCGGCCGCCGCCCGGCCGCCGCCCGGCCGCCCTCGCCCGCCCGGCCGCCGCCTCGGCCGCTAGCCCGCCCGCCCGCCCGGCCGCCGCCCGCCCGCCGCCCGCCCGGCCGGCCGCCGCCCGCCCGGCCGCCGCCTCGGCCGCCCGGCCGCCCGCCCGCCCGCCCGGCTGCCGCCTCGGCCGCCCGTCCGCCCGGCCGGCCGCCGCCCGCCCGGCCGCCGTCCGCGCAATAGTAAGGGTTTCTATATTGTGGTTTGTTAAATTTTGTCTCGATGATTAAACACTCTGGATAGGAATCTCAGTTTGTGATACACTGCTACAGTAAATGCTGAGTTAAATTGTTGATATGCTATAGTGAGTGTTGATCTGAATTAATTGCTATCCTTTCTAATTTTGTGTCATAGAAGTTGTCATTTTTTATTAATTGTGCAAAATTGACAGAATGTGAACTAATTGATGAAATGTGATATGTAAATAGAAGCTTTAGTTCATCTTTTGTTTTGTGAGTTGTCACCTATTTTCTTTAGCATATGAATAAATTGGTGTTGGAAAGCATAATAATAGATTTATAGTCTCGCCTGGTGGAGTTGGGCGCCCGCCTGGCCATTCAATCTGTGTGTCTGAAATTTGAAGTCTGAAAGTATATATGCAGTTAAAATCTTTTTTGTATTGGATGTGGTCGGATAAGGAATAGTGTTGTCATTTAGAATAATTTTTAGGAATTCTGAATTTGCATGATCAGATGTGTGAATTTTCAGGATCCACCGCCGCCCCCAATTCGGCCATCGCCATCCGTCGCGTGGTGCCACTGTGATCACCGCCGGCCTCCGGACACCATCACCCACCACTCGTCGCCGCCCGACGATTAAGTAATTTTTTTCGGCTTTAATTTTTTCGCTTTTAATTTGTGCATGATATGATATTGTTAGTATAGTTGAAAGTTAACTTATTTCTGAATTTTGTCGTTGTACTGGATTGCAATATATTGAAATGTGGAATGATAGTAGTATGCATCTTGCTTTATAAAGGTTTCTTAGATGTTTTTTAGTATGACTTGCTTCTTGGTATTTTTTGCTACATATATGAATTTTGTCATGTATTAATATTGAGATTTTATGTATGTTTCACGCTTTTAAATATGTTTCATATGTGATGTTTTGTTTTAATATGCAATATATGTTGTGATATTATGTATATATGATTCTAATTATATTATTCTATTAATTTATAGTTTTTTCTTTTCGTATGCAATTTTTTATTTGACAACAACGTAGATAGTGTAACGAAACCTATGCGTCACCCGTTTCGGACCAACATGTCTCACACGTGTCATGCGTGTGAGATGTGTAGGTCCGGAATTGTCCCTTTTTGGACAGCCTCGGAGTGGGCGACAGAGCGTGGTTTTATGATGAGTCATGAGTCCGAATGGGATTTCAGTAACATAACCTTGTTGTTCTCCATTGCACCACTATCAGGCGTGCAATTGGAGAACAGCGGGGTTATGCTGCTGAAATTTCGTTCGAACTCATGGCTCGTCATAAATACCACGTTTTGTCGGTCACTCTTGGGTGGGTTTAGGACCTATCTTTTCCTATAGACCATGGTTGCCATGGCGTCGCCTGCGCCGACTAGACGTCCAGGCGGTCACCGCCGGATGTCATGGTGAATCGCGATCGCCATCAGGCGTGTCTGGGCGGGCGCCTAGGGTCCGTGGTAGTGTCTAAGGTGTGGCACAGGCCTTTCGGTTAACCCTGTTCCCTTGCGCCGCGGGCTCTGCTTCCCCTTGCGTCGCCAGCCGCCCGGCCGCCTCTGCTTCCCCTCCGTTGTCCGGAGGCGGAGGCGGGGGGTGGCCAGGGTGTGTGTATGTTGCGAGCCCTTTTATAGCGGCCAGTGCGTGAATCTTCTTGATTGAATGAATGTTTTGCATATAGAATGGCTGAGGACGACCGACGGTGGATGTATAGTGGTTGGATGAAAAGTGGAGCTCACACGAGGGAGTGGGTAATCAACGCTGAGAAATTTGTTGATCATGCATTCGCTTTGACAACAAACACTGGCGCGAGGTGCCCATGCATGAAGTGCAGAAATTCTCGTTGGCAAGACAAGAGGACGTTGTCATTGCATATTTGCAAATATGGTTTCGTGCCAGGTTATGAAGTTTGGTCTTTTCACGGCGAGACAGGCCTTGAAAAAACGGTATTAGCAGTGGAAGAAGAAGATGATAGCATTGCTGACGATAGGATGGATGAGATGGTTGATGCTATACGACCGGAGTTTGAATCAAACCCCGAGGATCCTCTAACACCGGAGGTTCAAAAGTTTTTCGACATCCTTCGAGCTTCAGAAGAGCCATTGCATGAGCACACCACCGTAAGCGTTCTCGCTTTCGTGACTCGTATTATGGCTATTAAGACAAAGTTTGCATTTTCAAACAATTGTTATAAGGAGCTCTTGAATCTGATCAGCGATATCCTTCCTAAGAACCATAAGGTGTCGAAAGACATGTATCAGTCAAAGAAAATGCTTTCTGCTCTCGGTATGGAGTATGAGAAGATTGATGTGTGCCGAGATAATTGTATGCTGTTCTGGAAAGAACATAGTAATGAGGTGAAATGCTTAAAATGTGGTAAACCGAGATTCGTAGAGGTCGTAAATGAAGACGGAGAGAAGGTGACGACAGAGGTTGCTCATAAGCAACTTCGTTACATGCCTCTTACACCTCGGGTGAAACGATTGTTTCTATCAAAGAAAACCGCTAGACATATGCGATGGCATAAAGAAGGTGTACGTGAGAATAATGAAGTAATGGTGCACCCATCTGATGGTGCGGCATGGAAGGCTCTAGATGATTTTGATGCAGACTTTGCTAGTGATGCAAGGAATGTTCGCATCGGGTTGGCAACTGATGGATTCACGCCTTTCAATGTAACGGCATCGTCGTACTCTTGTTGGCCCGTGTTTGCTATTCCATACAACCTTCCACCTTCATTTTGTATGAAATATGAATTTATGTTCCTGTGTCTCATTATACCCGGTCCAGATCATCCTGGAACACGACTAAACGTGATGTTGAAGCCCTTAATTGAAGAGTTGAAACAATTGTGGAAAGGAGTTGAAGTACATGTATGGATTTTACTGACAGGACAAAAGATAATGTAAAGGCGAGAAGAGATTTAGCTGAGATTTGTAATCGACCAACCCTTGAGTTGACGAATAGTGGTGGCAAGCCACGTGCCCCATTTTGTTTAAAACCTAAAGAAAAAAACAAGTAATGAGGTGGTTGAAAAATTTGAAATTCCCAGATGGTTACGCCGCAGGATTTAGAAGAGCTGTGAACTTGAAGACAGGGAAATTAAATGGATTGAAAAGTCACGATTACCACATAATAATGGAAAGACTCCTTCCTGTAATGTTTCGTGGGTACCTGAATGATGATGTGTGGAAGGCGTTAGCTGAGCTGAGCCATTTTTATAGACAACTTTGTGCGAAAGAAATTAAGAAAGATATGATGGAGATGCTAGAGAAAGAGATCCCGGTACTTTTATGTAAACTGGAAAAAATATTCCCTCCAGGGTTCTTCAATCCAATGCAACATTTACTGGTTCATCTGCCATATGAAGCTAAGGTAGGTGGCCCTGTGCAATATAGGTGGATGTATCATATTGAAAGGTCCCTAAAGAAGCTTAGAGCGATGGTTGGTAATAAGGCCAGAGTTGAAGGTTGCATCGCAGAAGAATTTAAATTGAAAGAGATAGCATACTTCACTAGTGTATACTTCGCTGAGCATCACAATGTCAACACACCTGCTACACGGTACCATATGGATGAAGACCATCCTTGTAGTGATCTCCAAATATTTGGGTGGAAGGGCATAACTGTTGGTGTTTCCACGACATATTATGTAACTCAGGAAGAACGAACAAATGCCTTGCTCTACATGTACTCAAATATGGAAGAGATGGAACAATATTTCGCGTAAGTGATTCGTTTTAGTTTTATATTTTACCTCCAAATTTTATACCCGTTTGTTTACCTATTCGTTACATTGACAGTATGTTTGATTCGAAATACTTGCCATCTGGTCGTCAACCAACGGAGAAGCAATTAGATAAATTGCGTCGAGAAGGAGTAAATGGCGGGCCTAGTTTTCTCACTTGGTTCAGAGAACATGTAAATCCTTACCTTTTCTGACACGTATTATTTTACTCTACTGGGTTAATTATCTTATAATCTCTTATGATTTGCAGTGCGTGCTCGCTGACAATGTACATATAGACTTGCGACAGCTCTCTTACGGGAGTATTAGTGCCAAAAGTTACGGTCGCTACGATGTTAATGGTTTCCGCTTCCGTTCAACTATATTTGAAGCATATCGACCTCTAGCGGCAACAACTAATACTGGTGTTGTTACAAGGGTCGTTGATGGACAAGGACACGAAACTATGTATTATGGAATCATCAAAAATATAATCGAGTACAAATTTGCCGGGAATAAAGAGATTAAAGTAGTCTTCTTCGATTGTGATTGGTTCGACCCTAAACATGGTACTCGTGAAAACCAATTTGGGATGGTTGAAGTCAAACACGCGGAACGATTATCTAGTTGCGACAATTTTGTCCTTGCTCATCAAGTCGAGCAGGTGTATTATATGCCCTACCCATGTGAAAAACTAAGTGCTTGGTGGGTAGTCTACAAAGTGAATCCTCGGGAACGTCTACAAACCCCTAGTGATGACGCTTATCAATTGGAGGTTGAAGAGGTCGATGAGGTTTATCAAGATGATGAATTGCCGACTTCGTTTAATGTAGAGTCAGAATCGTCGACAGATTCTTTTCTCGGCGATTCTAATGATGTGGCAGTTCCCGAGAAAAGGAAACACCAACATAAGAAGAAAAAAGTAACATGGCGTGCTTTGGGGAGAAAAGGACAAATTGATCCTGATTTTGATGATAATTGACAAGTAATTGTTTTGATACATGGATATGCAATATACTTCATATTACATGTTTTTTCATATGTACAAACCTTCTTTACTAATAAATGCTTGTTTGTGCTTATTTTGAACAGGATGTCGAAAAATAAGAAGACTGTCACGAGGAAGCTCTTCCGCTTGGGGAGTTCATCGGCGAGTACTTCGGCGAGTACACCGACGAGTCAGGAGGACACCCTATTCCAGGGTAGTTCCTCTTCTTCAAACAGACGTCGTCAAGAGCAGCTCCTGAGATGCATAGATCCGACATTAATTGGTCGGCCTATTGCATTTCAACTAGATGAGGAGGTAACTTTCAGATTGTTTTTTATGCCAGTTATAAACTATTACTAATTGTTTCGATACTGTTTTGTAGGAGGAACAACACTTGGAGAGTGCGGGTCATGAGGATGATCGGCCGGTGGGTGGCGGGCAAGAGGGGGATGTCCCAGAGTGTGCGGCACAGAGGGATGACCCAGAGGGTGTGGGGCAGGGGGATGACCCAGAGGCCGGTGCGGGGCAGGGGGATCTCCCGGAGGGTGCGGGTCAGGAGGAAGGTGCTGAGGCTGCCGGCGGGTCCTCGGTAACTTTCAGGACGAGTCACTTGGTCGCTCCACCAGTAGTCTCTTCCGGTGGAGCCAAGATCGAGATTACGCCTGTTGGTGACGGGTAAGTGTAATACTCTTCTGTTGTTTTGCTTTTGTTTTCAAAAAATTTCTTTCACTAAACTAATTAACTTTATTTATTATGTATTTCTAGATCTTGGATTGACTCTCGGTTCGACGGCACTTCGAGGGTCAGACAGGTTAACCAGATATTGGGTAACCTGTGCCGTCTGCACTACCCAGGGATGCTGACAATGCCGACCGGTGAGCGGGTTCTATGCCAAACATGGGACCAGTACCGGTTCGCTCCTGACGGGCGACACGGAACTGCTCAGGGGGCGGTGTCTCATGACTTCTGGGTATACAAGTGTTTTTTCAATTTTCTTTTAGAATTTTCGAGTTACAACACTATACTAATCATTATTTTTGCAGTTACGCTTTTGCTTGCCAGAAGTCGGCAATCACCATAACCATGCGCTTGTAGTCTTCAACAACAATGCGCATAAGGTGGTGAAGGACGCCATTTCGTATGTCCGCATTCAAGCGAACAATGCTTACTACAAGGAGAAGCTAGGGCAACGAATGAGCAAGGCGACGGGCTCATCGTCAGTCTATTTGACTGAAGAAGAATACCGTTCGGTAAACAATTCTAACTTTTTACCTCTTCGATTGTTGAGATTTGTTGTCATATAATACAAATAGCATCTCTGTTCAGGTGAGGATTCCGTGGTTGGCAAACCGCGAGGACGCCTATTTTGAATTCTGCAAGATTTGGTCTTCAGCCGCATTTAAGAAGACTTCCGAGCAGAAAAGACAATGCCGCGGGACGGATCCGAAGCACAGATATGGTGCCGACGGACATATTCGCCACGCTAAACGCTTGGTAAGACCGATCTGTCACTCTCTAGCTATAGATACATTGTAATGCGACTAACTCATTTCTAATGCACAGGAAGCTAAATCTGGCAACGTGCCAAGTGACATAGAGGTGTATACCTCTGGTCACAAAGGAAGCGATCCGGCACAGCCAGATGTCTTGTGTAGCCAGACAGCCACGGACCATTTGGTGAGATGTTATTAAGAGTTGACGTAATTTCATTTTTCTGCGTCTAGCTAATCGGACATGTTTTTTGCAGGCGCAGTATGGTGAACACATGGTTCGACTCCATGGAGAGAACTATGATTGGCGGAGAGAACCTGTGGACCAAATGGCCGTGTACTCCAGCGGAGGTGGCAAAAGCCATGGACGGTGAGACAATGTTTTTATTAATGTTTTGTGTATGGTATTGTGATGGTAACTAACCCCTGTTAATGTTGCAGGTACTCCATGTTCAATGGAGTTATTGACTCGAGAGCGGTGAGAGCTCAGAAGTCAGCTCAGTCGTCGCAGAGCTCCGTCGGAGTTGGCTCCAGCCGTCGTCGCTCAGAAGAAACCCCGGAGATGGTTCGGATGAGGGAGGACATGAGGCGGCGCGACGAGCACTACAAGAAACAACAAGAGTACTATACCGCCTGCTTAGCACAACAGCAGGCGATGATCCAAGTAAGCTTACTTTAGAGTGTTGCAGTTCAAAAGTATTCAGAAATAGGTTTAGAACTAACTGATTACATTACAACATGTGTAGCAACTAGCCCAGCAAAACAGTGGATTTGACATGTCCATTTTCCAACCACTACCTCCCCCGCCACCACCACTATCTCCTACATCACCTGAGGTACCTCCTAAACACTTAAGTTAGCGTTTAGAAGGGTAGTTGAGTTCGTTTCTAATTTTGTCTATTTCTTCAGTGTTTCCGTACGCCTGGTCAAGATGGAGCCTCCGGGGCAAATGTGGACGAAGCGGGAGGCAGCGGCGGCGCCCACGACCCAAATGTGGGTGATCAGTGAGTATATGGACAAATATGACTTTGTATGTGGCTCTCGCTGTGTTTTGTGAATTTGTATGTGAGTTTGGATGTTATATGTGAATTCAGATGTTTACTGTGACTTTGGATGTGAATTCAGTTATATTATGTGATTTTGGATGTGATGTGTGAAGTGTGGATGTGATTTTGGATGTGAGATGTGGTTTTGGATGTTATATGTGAAGTTTGAATGTGATTTTGGATGTGAAATGTGATTTTGGATGTGTATGATGAATGTATGTGAAATTGTGGTTGGATGTGAGTGTGAGTAGGGGAACCAGGAAAAAATAAAAAAAAAATACCAGGTAACTTCCGTCGGCTTTGACCATAGCCGACGGAAGTTAGCTGGTTTCGGCCACGTGGGCAGAAAGGCTAACTTCCGTCGGCTATGGTCAAAGCCGACGGAAGTTAGCTGCCCCTAACTTCCGTCGGCCAGCCTGGCCGACGGAAGTTAAAGCCCCCCTGGTGACGTGGCAGTGTTCGGCGCTAACTTCCGTCGGCCACGTCAAGCCGACGGAAGTTAGTTAACTTCCGTCGGCCGCCGACGGAAGTTAGCTAACTTCCGTCGCCGCGCTTCCGTCGGCCAAAGGCCGACGGAAGATAGCGTTTTGCCGACGGAAGTTGGCTTCTTCCGTCGGGAAAGGGCTAACTTCCGTCGGCTTTGGCCGACGGAAGTTGCCTGTTTTGTTGTAGTGACATGTTAATGAACATTGTGTTGGATAGACCCTCTTTGAGATACTGCTGGGATTATCATTATAATGTGCCATCAGTTGTTATCTCAAATAGTATACCTGCAAAATTCTTAGACCTGAGATCGTTATTGATTCCAGAATGTGTAGTGGCATACTTTAGGCATCCAAACGCTATTCTGTAACTGGGTAGTTATAAGGGAAAATTTCTCATATGCCATTATAATTTTTAAGAATTTTCTATATGCCACCATTAGTGACTGTGGTGGCCCCAATCTATCAGGGACACACTAATGACATATTAGCAAACCATGAAAATTGTAATGGCACAGAAAAAATTAACCCATAGTTATAAAGGTTGTTTCCAAGTATGTTATGAAACATGTCTTAGGATGTGTGCGGTCAAGATGGATTTTGCTCCTCTTATTGATGGGAGAAGATATCTCTAGGCCCATCGAGAGAGTTGGATTATAAAAGTGCATGGCAATGCCACTATGACTAAATAGTTAGTCATGATTAAATCCACTACTTGATCGAGTGAAATGTCAAGCTAACCAACAAGGCTGGTATGAATATCACCTTGACCTTGACTGATGTTGTATGGTAAAGGAATTGGTACAGGAGTATGTCAAGGTTCAGAGAAAATATGATTTTGTATGCTTTTGGAGTTAATATGTGCTGCTAGGTACCACTATTAATCGGTGATCCGAGAAAGGTTTTTGGTGAGCAACCATAATAGAGGAAAATGCGCTCGATCTTTCAGTGAGACGGAATAAGTCAATTTGGTGGAAGTCGACTTGATGGTCCGACTACAATGTGCAGCGTATATTGCGTCAATGCGATCGCTAGGCCAATCTCTTGGAGGTTACTGATCTTGCGGATGCTCGATCAGCCTGACCACGAGGGTCTTAATCCCTGCCTGAAATTGAGAACAAGCAAAAACTAAAAGTGCAATCAAAATATTGCGAATTTAGAAGGAAGTTTTGATAGATAAGATTCTCAAGTGAGGTCTAAATGACATTCGTGTCTATGGAGAAGATAGAAAAAACAGCAAAATCTTAAACTAAACAAAATCCAAGTTCCTTTGACACTTTAGGGGGGTTTACATAAGGGGAAAAGAGATGTAATTCGGCCAGCCTAAAGGAGTTGTCGAATTGTAGTCTAATTGGACTCTAAATTAGGTTTTACCCTTGAATAAGGACTCTAATAAATCTCTAACGGAATTTTGGACGAATTTATCTCTAATTAGGTTTCCCCCTAACTAAGGACTGTAATAAAAATCTGATTATTTATTTGGACGAAAATTACATGGGCCTGGCCCAACTTAAAGTGATGTGGCACCATATAATTATACGGATGAAATTAAGGATGAGAACTCAAATTCTGGATCCATCAATTGTATCTTCATCTCCAATCCTCTCACTCTTGCTGCCATCTCCATGGTTGATCTTGCTCCAATGCTTGTCCTCCTCGTCCATGCTAAGTCCCTCATTCCTAAATGGGTTAATTTCTTCTATGTCATTATAATTTTCACAGTTTGCCAATAGGTCATCGGTGTGTCAATGACAAATGGAGGCCACTACAGTCATTGACAGTGGCATATAGGTAATTCTTGAAAATTATAATGGCATGTGAGTAATTTTCCCTTCCTAAATAGAACAAACACATCCGATTTAAGCAGCATCATATTCTCATGTATATTTGGAATTGTTCCTAGAAATGGAATAAGTCATGTGACATGATCAAATCAATTTTGTACCAAAGGTGTATTTTGAGTATACCGAATTAGTATAGCTATCCTTCCTATGGCACAACAATCCTGTTTCGCCGGGTCTCGAAACAGAATTGATACTTTATTGGTCATGCACGAGCTCGTGTGATAGGTCCTTGTAATTGTGTGATTGTATCTGTATTAGGGATGTCCTCATCAAACCATCTGCGTATGAACCTTTTGGGTCACACGCTTAAGGGGATGAAATTCCAAATGTGCAAGAATTAGCTCTTGTGCAAGTGGGAGATTGATGGAATTTTTCCCAAGAGAATTCTGGGGTAACTGGAAGTTCCATCTAGGAATCGAAAGTTCTAGGTTTTCTGAAGTTACTAGATGTTTCGGTTGGACCGAAAGTTCTAGACTAGTCCTAGATTTGATTTCCTAGAGGAATCGGAAGTTCTGGTTGTGAACTAGAAGTTCTGGGATTTTGGACGAACAAGAAGTTCTAGGTTGAATTTAATTCAATATAGAAGGGTCAAATCGGAAGTTCCAGTCTAGGCAAAACAGATTAGATCTGTTGGGCTTTAATACAAATTAAAAGCCCAAGTTTGGGCAATATATAAAGAGGAGAGGGACAGGTGTGATAGGCTGCTGATTCAATTGAGTTCTAACCCTAGTTGTCGTTTCTCCTCTCCCCACGATCTCAATTGTTGAGATCTTCTCTCCCGAATCTCATGATCGGAGCTAGCACACCGATGCGAGGTCTTTTCCCTCTCTGTACATGTGGACTTCATGAAGGCACTGCTCGAATAGCGACACTCATCATTTTCTTCCTGTGGAGATCGTCGAGCTTCATCTACTTGATCGTCGACGAATGGAGGAAGCACAGCGGAGTTGAGCAAGGACACACTACCCTAACTTCTACTTCCGCTGCACTAGCGTGTCTCGTGCTAGAAGATAATGATCTATGATCCCATCATGTGTATGGTTCCTAGGCTAAGGGATTAAAATTTAAAATTACCGGCTAGCGTAGCCTCCCCATATCCCTACACTTATGACTATCAAAGTGTCCCACATCACCTTCTCGGTGGCCTAGACAGCTTGCTCCAACCCCTTTACTACCTTCATGGTGGCCTTAGTGGTTTTTACCCAATGTATGGCCTCCTCGGCCATTAGGCTGGCGTTGGAGACAACCACTATCGATACATTCACCATGGCCCTAACCTTCGCACCCTCTCAGGTTAGGGCCATGACCTGCGCATGAAGGTCGGCATGCTCCTTCTTGAACTTCTCGACCTTCACCTCTTAAATGGTCGTAAGTCCCACTTTAGATGTCTCCTCCGTGTGTAATTGGTGGGCTTGGTGAAGTCGACCCTCAGACCTTACCAACGACCATGCCAAAAACCGCTGCATAGAAACCATGAAGACTTAGTGACATAAGTAATAAAAGAAACAAGGGGCCTTAGTGGAGGACTTACCTCTACCCGCTTGACCAACAAAGTGGCCATGGCCCCAAGGCCAGTGCCATTGAAGGCCTTCATAGCCTCTACTTCAGCGAGGTGGGCGAATATACCCTTCACGCTCTCGAGCATGATGGCCCCTACTGAGTCAAGAAGTTGATCCATGACCTGACGAGAGGTTGAGACCACCAACACCTTGGCCCTGATTACCACCGCCACTGCCACCACCACCACCATCATCATCGTTGCAGCTTTATCTTCCACAACATCTCCACCGTCTGACTACCAAGATTCATCTAGATAGTCAGATGCAACTTTTTGGTGGACGACATGGGTTTAAAGCCCTGTTTGGGTGAGATCTCAGACAAGGTTTTAACCATGGTAGGTGGCTTGTCATTGACAAATTCGGTGGTTCCCACGACGTAGACGCCATCCTCGATTGCCACCGAGTCCGAGGATGGGGGTGCCACCATCATGCTCACCAAAGTCGAGGGCATGGTGATCACTAGAGCCAATGTCTTAGCACTCTCGAAGGCTCTACAACACACAAAAATAAAAATTAAAGAGTTTAGAGGACGAATTAACCCAACTCAAAGACAAAGAGGGAAGAATAAAATTACCTACGACCAGGTAGAAGACGGGTGCAAAGACATCGCATGACCTTTACCCCAACCCCCTTTGCTGGCGATGGGTTAGGGGCCAACTTCTCAATTGGCATCGTGTCATATCCCCTATTGTTCGACTCCTCCAAGTCATACACCACAAAGTGATGGGCCCTGGTCATCGAGGCCCCGTCTTTGCTAACCATCATCGGCATCTATCGCTTCATGCTCGGCTCAGACACCTCCTTTCCCTTATGCTTTGGCCTTAGGTACCCTACATCGGAGTCGCTTGGGGCCACGAGCCGCTAGGGTGGGTCAACACTGACTAGGTGCTTGGGCAGGGGAGGCAGCAAGCAAAACGCCACATTCCTCTGTAGCTAAGCCACATTACACTATGTGGACGGTTGGGCATGGGCAAAAACCACAAATCGTAAGGAAATAAATAAAGTGAACAAAGAAGATACAAGATTACCGAGGGCCATACATGGAACACACAAAAACATGCATATCAAAGGCTAGATTTGTCGGGAAGGCTTGCTTCCTGATGAAGAATTGGTGGAGGATCTTTACGATCTCCTCCTTCGACATCCAATCTCCTTATTAGCTGCTCGGCTCCTAAGGCCCCTATGACTCATACGTAGGGTTGGCCTAATCCTTCAATGGGAGCAACTTCCTTGACAAGAAGCTCGTTGTGATGCCCACCCCAGTTACACCTTCGTGGTGTAGCTCTATCACCCATGCCGCTAGGTCCTAGACCTAGTCCTACTCGGACTCCTGGCATAGGTCTGACCTAATGCGAGTAGTGGCCCAATCTTCCGATAGATTTGATTGGATCGATGTGAAGATGCTTATGTTTTAAGGCTTCCTATCATTGATCATCACCTTGCAACCGCTACACCCGCACGTCTCATCATTATAAACAACGTTCTCACATAGTTGACCTCACCATGAAGGTTTTGTTCTTGCTAGCAATCGAAAAACTTCATAAGAACAAGGTAAAAACACAATCTGGATTATAGATGTGTTGGTGTCATTTTTGGTCACACGCGTGGCCTGGGAGATCTGCTTAACTCTAGTGCAGGTCCTAAATTCTCGGGGTTCTGAGCATGCCAATTAGTTTAACCCTACAACTGATAAGGTATGGAAAATCTTTAGTGACAACACCGATCAACTATTGAGCCGATGGACACGGTACACGCTGAAATGCATGTATTCACGAAGGTCCATCAGGAGCGATCAGGCGATCGACCAATATGCAATGCTCACACCATCGGACCGATGGCGAGGAAAGCAATGAGATGCAATGTGGAATTAAAAGTTAATTTATCAGCTTGTAGTCCGATAGAATCTAAATTTAGTATACTAGAAAATGTATCCATACTATTAAATCACCATAATAGAAAGATTAGACCTAACCAAGACAGTTGCTAAATCATGAATGACTAACAATCCTTTAACACAATAGATCAAGATGTCGAACATAACCGATGAAGCGTATAATCTACGTTGATTTAAGAGATCATAACGATGCAGCCTCAAACCTAGCTGATACACAAAGATAAACCAGTGATTATACTAACCGAACCGACGTCACAAGAGATCAAAGTTATGCAGCCTTCAACGACACCAACTCACTCAACACAATCACCGGGGTGGCGGGACTCACCTCTTCGCCGGAGATCAAAATGATGCAGCCCAGCTCTGAGTGCCAATTCCTGCCAGAATAAACCATGAGTAAACAAGGGTGGTGATACACCGAGAGTAGTTTTGTGGTTGTAGTTTTGTGTCCTCTAATCTACGTACTATGTACATATTTATAGTCCGGAGACTTGTCATTCGCTACGATCACAACCGATTATGTTTTCACTCTATATTTATCTCTATCGACTCCTCCATATCCAGTCACATACAATGGATGAACTCCTTTGAACAACTTTGGCCAGGCTTCTTTGACTTATGTTGACCATGTCGGGTCCTTACTAGGCTTAGGCCTCAACCAAGTTTTGCCATCAACGAGATGATAATATGAAGTACTCATAGTTGGGGTTCTACAAACCGATCTACGACAAAACTACAATGATAGATTAATCTAAGCAAAACCCTAGCCCTAACATGATGGTGGCTATCTATTTATAAGGTTAAAAAATGCAAGATGCATCTATAACATGGGCCATACCCTAGTAGTCCGACTCCCGATCGAGCTAGTTGTCACACTTGCCGACTACCTGATCACCCTAGTTGATGGTCCAAACTCACCGACTTCCGATCCACGGCTCGACTCTTCCTTTATCAACTTGGACTATCCGATCTATTGGTCTGAACTTGTCTTTGTTAACTCGGACTATCCAATCTATTGTCTCTTCTCCGTTGTTCCAAAGTATATTATAATCATGACCAAAACTTAGTAGTACCCCACTCATATAACAACTAGCTTAGGCAGCAAATAATAATTTCACCTAATAATTGAGTTGATGAGCTCGACCACAAGTAATTGAAGGATATGCCCAAGAAAATTCCGTGTATCATAAGTTCTGATAGGTAGTATCGGAAGTTCTGACTATTATCTGGTCTCGAGTCAGAGAGCAAATGTTGCTTCAGAAGTTCTTATATGGTATCGGAAGTTCCGATGAGCTAGAAGTTCCAATTTGGAATCAGAGAGAATTGTATTGATTGAAAGTTCTAATATGGTATAGAAAGTTCCGAGGTGGGCGAAAACAGATTGGATCTGTTGCGAGTCGTGCTGAATTGGGAGACTTAAAATACCCTATTGGAAGTTCTGATCTAGGATCATAAGTTCCGATCTGGGTAAACAAATTGGAAATGTTACTAATACGAATTAGTTGTAACTAATTTGTGGATTCCGAGATGTGCACGGCCAGGGGGCTTTCAACCCTATATAAAGAGAGGAGTAGGAGGTCTTGGTACAAGCAATAAGCATAGATTGGACCTAGCCACCATACACTCCTCTCCTCTATTTCTTGATCTCAAACGTTGAGGTCGAGGATCTTCAGTCTCTCACGTGTGGTGCTAGCACGCTGACGTGGGAGGAACTCTATCCCTATACGTGTGGATACCATGGAGGCGTTGCTCGAACAACGATGCTCATGGACTTCTTCACGTGAACAACTATGTCGTCTTCACCAATTGGATTGGTGAGGGACGATAAGGACGAAGCGAGGATAGGCTTGACATGCTACTCTGACATCTTCTTCTGCTACACCTAGCGCATCTCGTGCTAGAAGGTAACGATCAATGATCTCACGCGTGCATGGGTCTTGGGCTTAGGGCGAAAATTTTGAATTTGCCCACTAGCATAGCTCCCCTATTCCCCAACAGTGGTATCAGAGCCTATGTGCATAGTGTTCGATCTGGATCCCTTATATATGGAGATACATAGTGGAAAAGCAGATTAGATTTGTTTCTGTCCGCGGCAAATTGGAAGTTCTGATATTGATCGGAAGTTCTGATGGTGGATCGGAAGTTCCGATGGTGATCGGATGTTACGATATCAAATAGTGATTCGATACAAAAAGCAATTGGTGTTGTCTGAGATTCCGATATTGATCGGAAGTTCCGGCGGACCGGATGTTCCGATGCTAGATCGGAAGTTCCGACCCAATCGATTTTTAAATTCCAAGCCTGTTGAGCCGGGTTTTTTAGATCCAGAATCCACTCACTTGTAGATTGCTCGCCTAACTTTGTTTTGTAGAGAATGATATAGCTAGCATGGCCTTGGATAAATATGATGTATGAGATGCATGCGATGAATGTAAATTAAATATGGCTTGCGTGTAATGGTTATTTACAGCCCAAGGCTGATGTAAAATTTATTATGGATTGCATGTCATTTCTGCGGTGCTTCGGTCCATGTAATTAGTATAGGCTATGCGATATAGACTAGTACTCTTCATGGAGGCCGAGAGCACACAATGATGGGAGCCAAAGAGATGGAGATCGCCATGAGAAGAGGGCCATGCTATGTCACAGTTAATATGATTGCCTGTGATGCTTTCTTATGTTCCTGTTATACTATTCTTGCATGTTTCGTGTGTGCTAGGGACGTTACCGTGCTAGAATAGTTTTCCCTCAGAAAATAAAGTATTGATGCTCTTTCCAATAGCTGCACACACCAAGGTTCTTGCTCATCGATAGTGGGTCTACCAAAGTAGGGTGCTATCTTTTATCTTAACCAGTTGGGGCGGAAGTCGGACTTCTGCACGTATAGTATTGGTTTTCTTAATGGGGCTATCAAAACAGTTTTGGGCCTTGGAGCATAGAATTGTCATAAAGCATAGGATGCTTCTCCAACGACAAGAGTCACATACGATGTGATTAGAAAAGTGTTGCTTACCTATGTCAACTAGCTTCTAGCAGTGATGCCAAAGCTCACTAGGAGTTAGAGTTAATATGGATCTTGCACCACTATTAGTCATTAGAGGGAAAGTGTCTGGTTTTAAAATAGTGGAATATCTTTTATTAGATAGAAGATAAACTTTGCATAGTGGTGAACCTTGCATTTAATCTTTTCTAGATCATGGCACCGACTATTATGAACATTGTACTCTTTATTTTGCGATCGATTCTCTTTGGAACAATTTTTATTGATTGTTTTAGAAACTTGAGTAGTGTTCTTGAGTGAAAGGAAAATGTTCTAGAGGAATCCAATCATGATGAACTAGTTGACCAGAGGGCTTGTAAGAAGCACTCAAATGAGTCACTTAATGTAAGTTGTCTCATACCTGCCTATTTGTCCATTGAGCTTTGGAAGCAAGATGAGAACAAGAATATTCATAATATGATTATGGGACACCGAGGCATTTTTGAGAGCCAAGATCGGGCTAAGAGGTATGGTACCTCAGTGTTCTTGTTTGCCTGCAAAACTGGTCAATGGTTTAGGAATTACAAATTGGACTTGGAAGAATTAAAACAGATTGGATATGTTTCTATTTGAATAACTTCGGAAGTTCCGATACCTGATCAGAAGTTCCAATATTTGTCGGATTGGAAGTTTTGATGGTTGATCGGAAGTTCCGATGTCGGACAAAATTTGTGACAACGAAGTCACGTCGGAAGTTCTGATGCCAGATCGGAAGTTCCAGTCCAGACAAATTGGAAGAAGAAGGGAGGTAGGACTTTCGCTTCTACTTCAAGTATAAATGTCATTGAAATTAATCATGCGACTCGTTCAAGTGATTCATGGGTATTTCATACCGGTTCGATGATTCACACTTGCAAATCGTTGCAAGGACTGAGTAGGTCAAGAAAGTGTGCAGTAGGTGAACTGAATATTCACGTCGGAAATGGTGCAAAGGTTGCAGTGTTGGCCGTTGGCATTTATTCTTTGTCACTACCCTCAGGATTAGATCTGGAATTGAATAATTGTTATTATATTCTAGCATTGGGCAGAAACATTATCTCTTAATTACATTTGGAGGAAGAAGGTTATGAGTTCATGATAAAGAACAAATGTTGGTCGATATTCTCAAATGGTATGCACTATGGTGTTTGTCCATTGGTGAATAGAATATACATTCTAAGTCTTAAGGATGCACATGTTTATAACATTAGTACTAATAAACAATGACTCAATGATTTGAATCCTACCTACATCTGGCATTGTCATTTAGGTCATATAAATGAGAAGCGCGTGCAGAAGCTCCATAGTGATGGACTTTTGGAGTCATTTGATTTTGAATCATATGACACATGCATGTCTTGCTTACTTGGCCAAATGATAAAGATTCCTTTCACTGGACAGAGTGAGAGGGCGAGTGAGCTATCGGCCATAGTACATACTGATGTGTCTGGTCCAATGAATCACACGGGTAGGAATGATTTTCAGTACTTTATCACTTTTACCGACGACTTTAGTAGATATGGCTATGTCTACTTGATGAGGCATAAGTGGGAATCCTTCGAAAAGTTCAAGGAGTTCCAGAATGAAGTACAAAATCATATGGGCAAGACAATTAAATTTCTATGATCTGATCGTGAAGGTGAATATTTGAGCCATGAGTTTAGTAATCATCTGAAGCAGTGTGGAATTGTTCCATAGCTGACTCCATGTTGGGGAATAGGGGAGCTACGCTAGCCGGCAAATTCAAAATTTCCACCCTAAAACCCAAGACCCATGCACCTGTGAGATCATAGATCGGTACCTTCTAGCACTTAACGCGCTAGGTGCAGCGGAAGAAGAGGTTGATGAAGCGCGTCAAGCCTATCCTCGCTTTGTCTCGACCGTTCCTCGCCGATCCAATCAATGAAGAAGCCGCCTTCCTCGTGGTGATGGCCACGAGCGTCGCTTATGGAGCAACGCCTCCATGGAGTCCACACATACAAGGATAGAGTTCCTCCCACAGCATCGTGCTAGCACCGCACGTGAGAGACGGGGAGTCCTCGATCTCAATGTTTGAGATCAAGAAAGGAGGAGAGGACTCTCTGGTGGCTATGTATAACCTAGGCTTATTGCTTTTTCCAAGACGTCCTCCTCCTCTCCTTTTATAGGGATGAGAGCCCCTTGGTCGTCCTCATCCCGAAACCCTAAAAACCATAATAGATCCAATCTGTTTGCCCACGTCGGAACTTCCAATCCTTGGTCAGAACTTCCGACAAGGTATTTCAGGTCTCCCGATACAATACGACATGCAACAGATCCAATCTGTTATCACCCACCTCAGAACTTCCGATACCATATTGGAACTTCCGATCAGTACAAAAATTCTATGATTCCGAATCGAAACATCTGTCTCATCGGAACTTCTGATATCACATTGGAACTTCCAAAGCAACATTTGCTCTCTGTATCGAGACCAAAAAATAACCAGAACATCTGATCCACGGAATTTTCTTAGTCATATCCTTCAATCTCCCACTTGCACAAGAACCAATTATTTGCATGTTTTTAATCCATCCCCTTAAGTGTATGATCCGATAGGTTCATACCCTAACGGCTGTTCACCGGAAACATTTTCTGACTCACTGATCAATAGTGGTACCTAACAGCACATATTGACCCCTGAAAGCGTACAAAATTAAATTTTCATGAACCTTGATATACGCAAGCACTAGTCCCTTTACCACACACCGTCAATCAAGATCAAGGCGAGATACGTGCCACCCTTGTTGGTTAACTTGACATTTCACTCGATCAAGTATCAGATTTGAATCATGACTAACTCCTTAGTCATAGTGGCATGGCCATGCACTTTTCCAATCCAATACTTCGAGGGGCCCAGAGATGACTTCTCCTGTTATTAGGAGGGGTAAATTCCATCTTGACCGCTCATATCCCAAGATTGTTTCACAACACACCTGAAAACAACCCTTATTACTACCTTGTTACGGAATAGCATTAGGAAGCATCTAAGTGTGTCACTACGCATTCTAGAATCAAATGACGATTTCAGGTCTAAGGAATCTGCAGGTACACCAATTGAGATGATAACTGTTTGCACATTACAATAACAATCCCAGCAGTATCTTAAGTGGGTATGTCCAATACCATGTTCACCAACATGTGTCCACATCACTGATTTGACATCTCTATGTCTATGATTTGTGAAACACGAGCATCAATCAGTCAAATGTACTAATCTATGTATCACCATTGTCCCACGTGATGACAAGATTAGGGACCCTTTTGAATAACATCTTTATAAAGAAATTAGTTTCACATAACAAGTCATACTCATTAATTAGATACAAGTGATATTTTATTCAAGGAACAAGATAACAATTATCCCCATACATTAGCATAGACTCTACTAGCATCTTCCACAAACACATGACTCACTCATGCAACTATCTAATACCCATGGTGCTCATATGTGCCTCATGCTTGGGCTGTGGGAGAGGCTTCGTCAACGGATCCGCCGTGTTCAAATCCGTGTGCACCATGCAAATCTTCACATCACCTCTCTTAATGATCTCGCGGATTAGGTGATATCGCCAAAGTATATGTTTGGACTTCTGGTGCGATCTAGGCTCCTTGGCTTGCGCAATGGCACCACTAGTATCACAATAGAGGTCCACTAGACTGGACGCACTAGGAACAACACCCAACTCAGAAACAAACTTCTTGATCCAAACGGCCTCCTTCGCCGCTTCTGAACCAACGATATACTCAGCTTCTGTTATAGAATCGACCACCGTCTCTTGCTTTGAAACTCTTCCAACTCATTGCGCCTCCGTTGAGGAAGAACACAAAACAAGATTGCGATCGAGAATCATCTTTATTGGTCTGAAAGCTAGCATCCGTATAACCACTTACAACGATCTCCTCTTCACCACCGTATACCAGGAACATTTCCTCAGTCCTTCTCAAGTACTTGAGGATACTCTTTACTACAGCCCAGTGACTTTCACCCAGGTTTGATTGGTACCTGCTCGTAACACTTAGAGCATATGACACATCTGGGCGTGTACACAACATGGCATGCATGATGGATCTAATTGCGGAGGCATACATGATTGCACTCATCTGCTCTAGCTTATCAGGTGTCACAGCACACTAAGTCTTACTAAGAGAAATACCATGTGACATTGGCAGAAAACCCTTCTTAGAATTCTGCATTTTGAACTGTTTCAAAACCTTGTCAATGATCATACTTTGGCTTAATCCAATTAACCATTTTGATCTATCTCTATAGATCTTTATGCCCAAAATGTATGCTACCTCTCCAAGATCTTTCATCGAAAAACTATTTTTCATTGAAGTCTTGACAGCATTCAACAAAGGAATGTCGTTCTGATCAACAATATGTCATCCACATATAGGACCAGAAACACAAGTGAGCTCCCACTAGCCTTTTTGTAAACACAAGGCTCTTCTTTGTTCTTGATGAAGCCAAACCCTTTGACTACCTCATCAAAACGAAGATTCCAACTCTGAGAACCTTGCTTCAATCCATAAATGAACTTTAGCAACTTATAAACTTTCCTAGCATTTCTCGGACTGTCAGAACCTTCAGGTTGTGTCATGTACACATCCTCACTTAGGTTTCCATTCAGGAAAGCCATATTGACATCCATTTGCCATATCTCTTAATCATAAAATGCAGCAATAGCTAGGATGATCCGAATATACTTAAGCATAGTGACGGGCGAAAATGTTTCATCATCATCAACACCTTGAATCTATCTGAAACCTTTCCCCACTAATCGTGCTTTATAGATGTGAACTTTTCCATCAATGTCTATCTTTTTATTGAATATTCATTTGCACTCAATTGTTTTTACACAATCGGGTGGATCAACCAAGTTCCAAACTTGGTTGACACGGATGGACTCCAACTCGGATCCAATGGCTCCAAGCCATTTCTCAGAGTCTGGTCCCATCACTGCTTCCGCATAGGTCTTGGGCTCATCGATGTCCAACAACAACACGTCGCGATGCCCAGTGGTCAAGAACATGTACCTCTTTGGCACATGGACTACTCTCTAAGACCTTCGTGGAGCTGGCGCATCTACAACAGGATCTGCAACAGCTTGTGCCTCCTATTCTGGTTCAGTGGGATCTGGAACACTTTCTAGTGGCTCTCGAACCTCTTCGAGATGCACAGTCCTCCCACTAACCTTTTTCGAGAGAAACTCTTTCTCAAGAAATACGCCATTCTAAGCAACAAACACTTTGCCCTCTTCTCTATTATAGAAATAGTATCCTTTGGTTTCCATAGGATACCCCACAAAGAAGCACTTGTCAGACTTAGGACTAAGCTTGTCAGACGTCATACATTTGACATACACCTCACATCCCCAAATCTTTAGAAGAGACAAACTAGGACACCTCCCACACCACATCTCATATGGTGTCTTCTCTACTGACTTAAATGGAACTCTATTAATCGTGAAAGATGCGGTTTCTAGAGCGTCAACCCAAAAGGATAATGGAAGATCAGTGTGACTCATCATGGACCACACCATGTCCAACAAAGTCTGGTTTCTCCACTCGGACACCTCATTCCATTGAGGCGTGCTGGGTGGATTTAGCTGTGGAACAATTCCACACTGCTTCAGATGATCACTAAACTCATGGCTCAAATATTCACCCCCACAATCCGATCGTAGAAATTTAATTGTATTGCTCGTATGATTTTGTACCTCATTATGGAACTCCTTGAACTTTTTGAAGGATTCCCACTTATGCCTCATCAAGTAGACATAGCCATATCTACTAAAGTCATCGATAAAAGTAATAAAGTACTGAAATCCTTTCCTAGCCATGTGACTCATTGGGTCATACATATCATTATGTACTATGGCCAATAGCTCACTCGCCCTCTCACTCTGTCCAGTGAAAGTCATTTTTGTCATTTTTCCAAGTAAGAAAGACTCGCATGTGTCATATGATTCAAAATCAAATGACTCCAAAATTCCATCACTATGGAGCTTCTGCACATGCTTCTCATTTATATGACCCAAATGATAATGCCATACGCAGGTAGGATTCAAATCATTGAGTCGTTGTTTCTTAGTACTAATGTTATAAACATGTGCATCCTCAAGACTTAGAATGTATAATCCATTCATCAATGGACAAACACCATAGAGAATACCATTCGAGAATATCGAACAACATTTGTTCTTTATAACGAACTCAAAACCTTCTTCTTCCAAACATGAGGAAGAGATAATGTTTCTGCCCAATGCTGGAATATAATAACAATTATTCAATTCCAGAACTAATCCTGAGGGTAGTGACAAAGAATAAATGCCAACAGCCAATGATGCAACCTTTGCACCATTGCTGACGTGAATATCCAGTTCACCTACTGCACACTTTCTTGACCCACTCAGTCCTAGCAACGACTTGCAAGTGTGAATCATCGAACTGGTATAAAATACCCATGAATCACTTGGAAGAGTTGAAAGATTAATCTCAATAACATTTATACTTCTGTGTCGCAAATTTTGTCTGGCATCATAACTTTTGATCAACCATCAGAACTTCCATTCCGACAAATATCGGAACTTCCGATCAGGTATGGGAACTTCCGAAGTACTGCAAACAGAAATAGATCCAATTTGTTTTAATTCATCCAAGTGGTGCTTCTCTAGAACATTTTCCTCTCGCTTGAGAACGCTTCTGAAGTGTCTAAACCAATCAATAAAAGTTGTTCCAAAAATAATCAATCACAAAATATAGAGTAAAGTGTTCATAACAGTCGGTGTCATGATCTACAAAATATTAAATGCAAGGTTCAGCACTATGCAATGTTTATCTTTTATCCAATAAAAGATGTCCCACTATCTAAACCAGTCACTTTCCCTCTCATGACTAATAGTGGCGCAAGATCCATGGTCACGCTATCTCCTAGTGAGCTTTGGCATCACTGCTAGAAGCTAGTTGACATAGGTAAGGAACTCCTTTCTAATCACATCGTATGTGACTCTTGTCGTTGGGGAAGCATCCAATGCTCGACCCTAACTCCTATGCTCCAAGGCCCAAAACTATTTTGATAGCCTTGTCAAGTGAACGAACAATATGCATGTAGAAGTACGACTTCCGCCCCAACAGATTGAGATAAAAGATAGCACCCTGCTTTGGCAGACTCACTATCGATGAGCACGAACCTTGGTGGGTGCAGATATTGGGAAGAGAATCGACACTTCATTTTCTGAGGGAAAAATATTCTAGCATCATAATGTCCCTAGCGCACATGAAAACATGCAAAAATAGAATAACATGAACATGAGAAAGCATCACAGGCAATCATATTAACTGTGACATAACATGGCCTTCTTCACATGGCGATCTCCATCTCCATGGCTCCCATAATTGAGTACGTGCTCCTGGCCTCCATGAAGAGTACTAGTCCATCTCGCATAGTCTATACTAATTACATGGGCCGAAGCACTGCGTAAACGACATGCAAGACGTAATAAATTTTACATCAGCCTTGGGATGTAAATAACCATGACACGCGGGCCATATTTAATTTACATTCATTGCATGCATCTCATACATCACATTTATCCAAGGCCATGTGTTGACACGAAAACGTGTCCCTGCACTTGGGTCAGTTCGACGATCCAAAAGCATGTGGATACTTTGGAATAAGCCTAAGTGTAACACAACACTGACATCGCGTTCTGACTACACTTAGCAGTGGCAAGGGGGTGGAGTCGCTAGGTAATCAGATCACAAGTAAATAATCCAATTAGCCGAAATATATAGATAAAATAAACCAATCGGTCAAACAGAGCCAGATTGATGCAAAGTATACCGTGCGAAGTGTCACCGAAGGGGGCCTTCGGCGTCTGGTGTGAAGGGTGCGCCGAAGGTAGCCTTCGGCGTTCGGATCGATCTGGCCAAAGACAGGCTATGAACAGATCACGGCGCAAAATCACTCCCGAACGACAGAGTTCGGTGCGAAGCCTCTTGACACGACAAAATTCAACGCAGAGTGCTGGCGCGATGAAGTCTGGGACGGAGTACTAATGCGACGAGGTCCGATGTGGTGTGGTCTGTTTTGGTGTGACCCCGGTGCAAGGTGACCCCGAATGCGAAGTGGCTCAGGCGCGCAGGACTTAACCGGACCGACAATAGCGTGATGAATCCGACACAGATGGTCAAAGCAGGGATTCGCCGAAGGGTGCTCTGGCAGCCTCTGAAACCAGCTTCCTAGCTCCGGACACCTTCGGTGAAGGGGGCCCCAAACATGAAACCTGCAGCAAAGTTAAGATCAAGTGCTAATTCGGCACGGGGACCGAATTACTAAACATTGCAGTATACAAAACAAAGGTAACAAATTGTTACATAGATTAATGGAGGGTTCACAAGCAAGCCAACAAGGTGATAGCAAACTGTTATGTGGATTAACGTATGATTTACAGGTGAACCACCAAGGCTTACCACTATTACGGCATGGCCGACGGAGGGCTTCCAGCGCAAACCCACGAAGGTGTACAGAAAAGTAAAGGAAATAAAACTACGGTTCAAAGCTAGGGATTTGTGATTGATTTGACATGGGGTCCTATGAATCGGCCTCACCCCTGTATTTATAGGGGCTAGTCTTCTTATCTCTAATTCTAATCTGATAAGATTCAGCCTAATCAAGTTTAGGGATAAAAACAACGAGAACCTGTATCAGACTCTATCTCCGAAGCTTGCCCTAAGTGGGCCTTCGGTAGGCTCGTCGAAGCCTACTCCTCAGGCCAAAGCTTCGACAAAGCAGGCCTCCGACGAGCCTTCGGGCCGAAGTCAGCAGGCCGCTAAAAGGCCTCTGAGGCCTCATGAAGATGGGCCTCCGGCACTATGAGGCTTCGGCCTATGCCAAGACTTGTGTATTTCTGGCCCAAATTACCAAAATTGATATTTTGACAATCATGACTATTAATGCCATTTTTTGCTATCAACACATGCCCCTGCCTTTTAGCGAACTAAGTGAACTAAAAACACAACAGGCTAAGGACGATACTTTCCATATCGGTCTTTTGACAATTTAAGCACTTTGCCACACACTTGGGAACTATTTTTTCAAATACCTACCATTTAAAGCTCTTCGAATTCGCTCTCCTTGTAGGGACTCTAATAAGTATGCATTACCTGGAGTGATTTTAGCCACTTTAAAGGGACCTTCCTAACTAGGTGACCATTTACCAAATTTGGGGCTTTTAGTGCCTAAGGGCAAAATCGTCTTACAAACCAAGTCATCAACTTAAAACGATTTTTGTTTGACTCTTTTGTTGTAGGCTCTAGCTACTGTCTTTTTATCTTTCTCTATAGCTTCTAGGGCCCTTAACCTCTTATTGGTCACTTCTTCCAAATTATACTTCAAAAGAGTTTCATATTCATTGACTGATAAGCCATCTTGTTTAAGAAATCTTAAAGAGCCAAGATCCACCTCTACTGGTAGAACGACTTCTTGTCCATATACTAATTCATATGGACTAACTTTGGTAGCACCATGCTTTGCAACTCTACAATCCCATAATGCCTCAGAAAGCACTTCATGCCACCTTTTAGGGAACTCCTCAATTTTATTCTTAATGAGCTTAATTACAGTTTTATTACTAGGCTCGGCCTGACCATTGGCCTGAGCATAGTATGGTGAAGAGTTTATCAACTTAATACCATAAAATTCGGCAAAGTCTCTCACTTCTTTAGCAATAAATGAAGTACCTTGATCGGTAGTGAGAGTTTGTGGAATACAGAATCTATGTATAATGTGCTTCAAGATAAAATCAGTTACCTCATTATGAGTCATGTTCTTGAGAGGCATGGCCTCTGTCCATTTGGTTATGTAATCGGTTGCCATAAACACGAACCGATGCCCTTTTGAATAGGGAGGGTGGATTTGGCCGATGAAGTCTAAACCCCAACCTCAAAATGGCCATGGTTTGATAATAGGGTTAAGTAGTGACGCGGGAGCCAACTGAATATTACCAAAATTTTGACATGCTTCACACCCCCTATAATATTTAAAACAATCCGCAGTCATAGTCGGCTAGTAAAAACCCGCTCTTTTGAGCATCCAACTCATTTTCTGGGCCAACTGATGAGTGCCACAAAGTCCCTCATGGACCTGTCCTATAGCCACTTTGGACGGATCGACATCTAAGCACTTTAGAAGTACTCCATCAATAGTTCAGCGGTATAATAAATCATCAAGCAACACAAATTTAAACGCTTGTCGCCGAACTTTCTGATCAATCCTTTGATTAGGCTCCTTTAAATACCGGACGATTGGAATTCTTCAATCATCCTCATGGGTATCCGGAGGGTTTGCTAATTTTTGGAGTGCCCCCGGACCTTTCCAGTTTCTGCCGAAGGCTGGCTGGATTGGCTGTGCAGAGCCGATAGGACCAAAGTCCTTTGCCAGAGGGGTCCAGCGTGCGAAGGCCTTCGTTGCCTGGAAGGCTTCGGCGTGTGGGGCCTGGTGTGTAGGGTCCTTCAGCGGATGTAGGACCAAAAGTAGCGACTAGAGGGGGGTGAATGGGCGCCTAAAAATTTCTTGCTAAACTATATCGAAATCCCAACACCCAACCAATTTAACCGGACAAACAATATTAGTAAAGTAAATTACTAGAACTATAGTTGTCTAGCTTAAAAATAACCGATGTTCTAATTAAAATGATATTAAAGCTAAACTAAAAAGAATCACTGTAGTAAATAAAAATGGGTACTAGAAATATTTAATAACGTAATAAAAAACTAAATATCTTAATAAAAAGTTCAGATTGCAGTCTAAAAATAAAATACTAATTAACTGAATAAAATATAGATCATCCAAAAATTAATTCTGAAATAACCTAAAAATATTTCAGATAAAGACTAGAATTAAAATACTACTGCGACTAATAAACTTTTCTTTACTTTTTATATAAGCAGATTAAACAGATAAAAATATGCAATTACTAAAAATAGTTTAGCAGATTAAATTAACACGAATTTTCTAAACGAATTTTTCGCAAATTAATTAATAGATGATTATCTCTAAAAATGATCTACTAAAAAATAGCAAACTAACTTGCATTGAAGAAGTCGTCACCACCTGTTCGCGTGAGCCGCGTGCTGCGCAAAAAAAACCATACGCCTAGATAGCTGTGGCCGAAGTACTGCTGCCGTGGAGAAAAGTTTTGCCGTGGGGCCCACGCGCTGCCGTGCACAATGAAAATGGCTGGCCAAAACTGCTGCCCGCCGTTTGCAGAAGAAACAGCTGCCGCTGCTTTTGCCTTGCGCACGCAGAAAATCAGCAGGCTACAGCCGTAGCTGTAGTTGCACGCCGGCCGGTGCAGGGCACGTCTACCAGAGCTGACGCCATGCTGCAGGATGTCGTGGGGCCCGCACCCGTGATAATGTAGCAAGACTTTTCAGCGCCGTGTACGCCATCGAAAAGATTTCGAAACTGAAGAATCACGGTGGCGAACAGAATCTGCAGATAGAAAATCTTCGGTGGGAGACGAACAGTGGCCGAACCGAAAAAGTGGACTATAGATTGATCTAATAAAATAGTCATCTATCCCCAGGGGGGATAGGGGCCTATTTATAGGCAACTCCTAATACATGAATAGACTAATTTACTCCTAGGGTAAATTAATACTGACTCTAAAATAAATTCTGAAAATTACTAAAATATTCTTAGAAAAATCACCTGACTCAAATAAAAATATTCTAAACTTAAAAACTAAATATTAATATCCTAAAAACAAAATAATCATAGGTTGTCAGTTTTGCGCCGAAACTGACAAAGCGTCCACCGTCTTCGCACCGGGTACCCAGATTGGGCCGATCCGACCCCGCAGCTTCCTTAGCTCAGCAATCGCTCGCCGCCTGTGTACCTGAGTCAAACCCAGTCAATAGACTGGTGGATCCTCTGTCGCTCCTAGCCATGTACCCGGATTGGGCCAGCCCGACACCGCGGCTCCTCTGCTCGGCTATCACTCACTGCCCGTGTACCTGAGTCACACGCGCCTCAGACTCGGCAGGTCTTCACATCTCCCGTTGACAATCACTCATCACATCTGGAATATCAAAACCATATTATTCAACATGGTTTCTCAGCGGATGAAGGGCTCCGGCATGAGAGCTCTAGCACGCAACACCCTCCAGTGGATGAAGGGGTTCATTTTTAAGACATATTGACGCATCCTATCAAAAGCAACTCTCAAATCAGTAGGTGGTTTTCCATAGCGTTGATTTGACTACAACATCATCTATGTAGACCTCTAGAATAACTCCTAGCAAGTCATGAAAGATCAAATTCATAACACATTCATATGTAGCACCGACATTCTTTAAACAAAAAGTCATAACGACCCATTCAAATAAACCAACAAAACCAGGGCATCGAAAGGCTGTTTTGTAGACGTCCTCTTCGACCATAAAAATTTCATTATAACCAGTGTTGCCATCAAGAAACGTTAGTACCTTGTGTCATGAAGCATCGTTAATCAACATGCCGGCTATCGGCATGGGATATTCGTCCTTCGGAGTGGCCTTGTTCAGATACCTGAAATCAATACAAACTCGTATTTTACCACTCCCCTTCTTCTCTACAGGCACAATGTTAGCGACCCATTCAGCATACCTGCATGGCCTAATAAATTCAGCCTTGAGTAATCGTTCTACCTCCTCTTTAACTTGATCATATATGGCTGAATTAAAGCGACGAGGGGGCTGTTTATAAGGCCTAAACCCAGGTTAATAGGTAGCCGATGCTCCACGAGCTCGCATCTTAGTCCGGGCATCTCGCTATACTCCCATGCAAAACAATCAACGTACGACCGAAGAAATTTTATTACTTTGGTCTTTTCATCAGCCTGTAAATTTTGGTTTACAAAATTCGGCCTTGGAATGTGACCATCGCCTATATCAACCTCTTCTAAAGGATCGGCCGACGCAAAACCTTGTCCTAACTTTTCTACTTCACTAAAGTCTTCAATGGCTTCGGCAATATCGTCTTTAGAAGACCGATATTGCTCTACGCAAGACTTCAGCCAATCAAGATTACTTTTTCTAGACATGATTACTAATTTAGAAATAGCCATGCTACACAAGCCAGCTTTACAGACACGAGTACAAAACGTCCCCCGGATACGCTAACGAAGTCGTAATCCGAGAGGTATCTACCTGATAAACACTCTACTTTATCATGGACGATGTCGATTGACACATCGGCCAATGCTACTTGGGCAGAAGTATCCGCTGGTACGACCTCCACATCATCATCGTCCCATAGCATTAGGCATTGGTGCAAAGTAGAAGGAATACAATAATTTGCGTGAATCCAATCACGCCCAAGTAGCACACTATAGTTACCTTGCACGTCAACGACGAAGAATGCTTTTGGCAACATCTTGTTACCCACTATCAACTCCAGGGAGAGTACGCCTTTTGATTCGGAGCTTTCGTCGTTGAAGCCGTTGAGCATTAGGTTGGTTTTCTTCAAGTCTTCCTCGCCCCTGCCAAGCTTTTTCAAAAGAGAGTACAACATTAAATTGATAGTGGTGCCACCATCAACAAGCATCCTAGAGATCGGCTTCCTGTCAATGTGCCCCTTGACGTAGAGGGGTTTCAGGTGACGAGTCATATCCTCAGGCTTTTCGAAAATGGCATCTCACGGGCTGATGATTAAATGAGCGACCTCGGTCTCATCTCGTGGTAGTGCAAACTCGGCAGGAAGCATGACGACGTTGATCTCCATTGCCTGAGGCGTGGGCCCTTCAAAGACAGGCGTGTAGTCGTCGTTGAGCATGTTGGCGTCGTCGTCGCTCGGAGTGAGAGTCGGGTTGCTCATCTCAACTGGCTTGGGCTTCCATACTTGCTTCATGACTGGGCGAGGGCGGATTTCCTTGAATATGGCATATCGCTCATCCTTGGCCTTGTTCTCACGCATATCTTGTGACCGCAGGCGTTTAAGGCTCCTCTTTTGTGATTTGGACATACCAAGAGGCGCCCAAGATGGTTGTGGCTTGGTACCAGGTGCCACCAATTTGTTTATGTGATTTCTGGCCAAATGGGCATCAACCGGGTTGGCCTCGTATTTTTTATGCTCGGTAGGGACCTCTCTGCGGACCCTGTCGGTCAGACCAGCCCTGTCAGGCCGATCGGACCGGGCTCCGATAATGGCCTCAGCTGGAATAGGGGACTTACCTTCGTCGGGCTTCGGCGAGGGGGCTTTTGGGATTGGGACTTCCTAAGACCCTACCCTGACTATGATGGCTTCGGACTCCATCTCCTTTGCCTCTTCGTGCCCATCTTCCTTGGCTTCATCCTGTGTGAGTCTATTCGGAGGTACCACGGATAGCCTGTGGAAGGCGTCCCCCTTCACCGTGTCTGTTTTTCCCTGCCAATCATAATACTCCAAATGGTACTCCGGTGGCGAGGTGTAGTTCGGGGCCCACGGTGATCCCGCCCAATAGTATGATGGAGGCATCGGTGGCTCCAGTGGCTTCGCCCACTACGAGCCAAATCCATTGCCCGGAGAGGGGTTCGGCCACGTAGAATGTATCTCGGACCATATCAAGGAAGGGTCTTGCCAGGCCAGAGGTATGTTCGGCCATTGCGTGCCAAAGCCTCCCAGTAGGGGGTTCATCCAGAGCAGAGGTGGGTTCGGCCACTAGGGTCCATACTCGCCTCACGGAGGGTTCGGATGTTGGGGTCCAAACTCATTATGCGAAGGGTTTGGCCACTGGGGTCCGAACTCACCCTTCGAGGGGTCCGGCTACTGAGGTCTGAACTCACCCTACGGTTGTCTTGGCCCTTCGGCTGTCTTAGAATTTTTGGCGGGGGGCCTGTTTTCTCGGCTTTCTTCTGGTGTCTCCTCAATAGCATCTGGTATGTTACCTTTGGCTTCTTGTGAGCCCTAGCCAAAAGAGATGTATTGATGTTCTTTTTCCACACCCCTACTTTAGGGTTCTTTGGTATGAATGTGTGTGTGTGTGCATGATTCTCCAATAATAACCGTGTTGACACGAAAACGTGCCCCCGCACTTGGGCCAGTTCGATGATCCAAAAGTGCGCGACACAGCACCGATGTCGTGTTCCGACCACCCTTAGTTGTGATAAGGGGGGTGGAGTCGCCAGGCAATCAGATTACACAAAATAATCCAATTAGCCAAAAAAATATATTAAATAGAATAAAATCAGCAAACTGGTCGGAGCCTGTCTACTTCGAAGTCTGGCGCGAAGGGTTCGCCGAAGTATACCTTTGGCGTCTGGTGCGAAGTATCCCGCCAAAGGGTGCCTTCGGCGTTCGGACTGATCCGGCCGAAGATGAACCTCGAGCGGATCTAGACGCAACGATCACCTCCGAACAGTGAGGTTCGGTGTGAGGTCTCCGATACGGAAAATTACAGAATAATGACGCGAGGGCCGCGCGCGGGCGAAACTTCGTCCAGAGCGAAGTACGATCATGGCGAAACCTGTTGTGATGAAGTGTGCTAGCGAAGCCTATCGTCGAAGCTTGTAGTTTCACCAAAGGGTGTCCTGACAACCTCCGAAACCGATCTCTCAGCTCCAGACACCTCCAATGAAGTAGCTCCAACCGTGGGAACCTGCAACAAAGAGGGTTCGAAGTACCAATTCGGCCTGAGGACCGAATTCTGCTAAGTGTTGCACTAGTAGCGAAGGTAGCAATTCGTTACGCAGGTTAGCGGATACTTCACAGGCGAAGTAACAAGGTGATAGCAATCTATTACGTAGATTAACGGATACTTCACAAGCGAAGTAACAAGGGTTACCACTATTTCGAAGTGGCCGGCGGAGGGCTTCCAGGCAAACCCACGAAGAGGTACAGAAAAGTAAAGGTAAATAAATGCGATCAAAGCTAGGGCTTTGAGTTTGATTTGTGTTGGGGGGGCCTCTAAGCTGGCCTCGCCTCTCTATATATAGGGCCCAAACTTCAGATCTAATCTGCTATAATTCAGCTTGGATGGAGATAAAAACATAGCCAGAATCGCATCCAACTCTATCTCTGCCGAAGTGGGCTTTGGCCAGGCCCGTCGAGGCCTGCTCCTCGAGCCGAAGCTTCGGTGGCATGGGCCTCCGAAGGCTTCTTGGCCGAAATCACCAGAGGCTTTCGGAGCCCACAGCCCAATGGACCTTCAGCCCTGTAGGGCTTTGGCCTGACCCTGGACATGTGTATTTTGGCCCAAATCACCAAAATTGATATTTTGACAATCTCATCCATTAATGCCATTTTTTGCTATCAACACATGCCCCCCTGCCTTTTAGTGAACTGAGTGAATTAAAAGCACAACGAACTGAAGACGATACCATCCATATCGGCTTTTCAACACCTTTTATGTTGTCTGCCACACGCTTGGGAAATACCTTTTCAAATACCTACCATTCAAAGCTCTTTGAAACCGCTCTCTTTGCAGAGATTCCAACACATATGCGTTGCCAGGAGCGATTTCGGCTATCTTAAAAGGACCTTCCCAACTAGGTGACCATTTACCAAATTTGGGACTCTTCGTGCCTAAGGGTAAAATCGTCTTCCAAACCAAATCTCCTACTTGAAATGATTTTGGTTTAACCTTTTTATTGTAGGCTCTAGCTACTCTCTTCTTGTCTACTTCTATGGCTTCTAAATCCCTCAGTCTCTTATCGGTCGCTTCATCTAGATTATCCTTCAGAAGAGTTTCATACTCATTGACCGATAAGCCATATTGCTTTAATACTCTTAAGGAGCCAAGATCTACCTCTACAGGAAGAACGACTTCTTGTCCATATACCAACTCATATGGACTGACTTTGGTAGCACCATGCTTTGCAATTCTACAAGCCCATAGAGCCTCGGAAAGAACATCATGCCACCTTTTAGGAAACTCTTCAATTTTCTTCTTAATGAGCTTAATCACGATTTTATTACCAGACTCGGCCTGACCATTGGCCTGACCGTAGTAAGGTGAAGAGTTTATCAACTTAATACCATAATATTCGGCGAAGTCCCTCACTTCTCCAGAAACAAATGAACTACCTTGATCCGTAGTAAGAGTTTGAGGAATGCCAAATCTATGTATGATGTGCTTCAAGATAAAATCACGTACCTCATTGTGAGTCATGTTCTTGAGAGGTACGGCCTCGGTCCACTTAGTGAAGTAATCCGTCGCCATCAACACGAACCGATGTCCTTTTGAGGAAGGAGGGTGAATCTGGCCGATGTTGTCTAAACCCCAGCCTCAAAACGGCCATGGCTTGATAATAGGATTAAGTAATGAGGTAGGAGCTAACTGAATATTGCCAAATTTCTGACATGCTTCACACCCTCTATAGTACTTAAAACAATCTTCAGTCATAGTCGGCCAATAAAAACCTGCTCGTTTGAGCATCCAACTCATTTTCTAGGCCGACTAGTGAGTGCCACAAAATCCTTCATGGACTTCTCCCGTAGCCACCTGGGACTGTTCATGGTCCAAATACTTTAATAATACTCCATCGATGGTTTGGCGGTACAATGTGTCGTCTATTAACACGAATTTGAACGCTTGTCGCCGAACCTTCCGATCAACCCTTTGGTTAGGGTCTCTCAAATACTGGACGATCGGAATTATCCAATCACCCTTATGGGCTTCAGAGGGTCTCGCTAGCTCACCTTCTGAAGAAATTTTTAAACTACTGACTTCGGGATGCCCCCCGAGCCATTCCTGCTCCTGCCGAAGCCTGGCCAAGCTGGCCATTCGAAGTGTGCTAGGCCGAAGCCCTCCGGAGGGTTCAGACTCTGGGGAGCCTTCTCCATGCGGGAGTCTTCGGCCTATGACCTCCGACGTGCTAGGTATCTCGGCGCTGCAATGTTTCTAATCTTCTCAAGCCTCTTAGGATCAATTTCTATGCCTTTCTCGTGAATCATGAAACCTAAGAACTTACCCGCCGACACACCAAAAGAACCCTTGAGTGGGTTCATTTTCAAACCATACTATCGCATTCTATCAAAAGCAACCTTCAAATCGGCTAAATGGTTTCCCATAGCGTCCAATTTGACTACAACATCATCAATGTAAACTTCTAGCATAACCCCTAGCAAGTCATGAAAGATTAAGTTCATGGCGCACTGATACGTGGCGCCAGCATTCTTCAAACCAAAAGTCATGACGACCCACTCGAATAAACCGATAAAACCAGGGCATCGAAAGGTGAGGAGTCATGCTGAAGAGTATGGGCCTCATGGCTCCAGATGTGATGAGTCATTGTCAACGGAAGTCAAAGAGGACACGAAGAAGAGAGAATACCTGCTGTGTCTGGGCCGCATGTGACTCCGGTACACGGGCAGCGAGCGACTGTCGGGCAGAGGGGTCGTGAAGTCGGGCTGGCCTAATCCGGATACATGGGCTAGGAGCAGCAGAGGATCCACTAGGCTGTTGACCAGGATTGACTCAGGTACACGGGCGGCGAGCGATTGCCGGGCTGAGAGAGCTGCGGAATCGGGCCGGCCCAATCTGGGTACCTGGTGCAAAGTCACTGGACGCTTTGTCAGTTTCGGCGCAAAACTGACGACCGCTGATCTCAGATCGGACCGTTCTGAGGTGAAGCCGTAGTCGCTATGAAAGATCCGCTTCAGGATAAGTCATTTGTAATTAGGAGTTTACTATTTTGTCCTTAGGCCCACAGTCAGTCAGTCGAGTCTGTAAAAATATCCTAAGGGCAATTTGGTCTTTTCCATTTTATTTCAGCGTCTGTAAAAAACCCTAAGGGTCTTTTGGTATTTTCCTAGGCTATTGGGGTGCCTATAAATAGGGCCCCAATCCCTAGGGTTAGGGTCAACTCACTTTAATCTAAACATCTGAGTTCACTTTCCCCATGATTTGCTCATGTTCGTCTCCTGTTCATGTGAGCGCCGCCATGTCTCTCGACCGCCACTGTTCATCGCGCACACGTCAAGAAATCACTTCGTCAGTTTTATTCTTCCATTGTTGAATCTCTGACGTCTCGCTGCGATTTTGGTTACTGTTGCATCGTTTTGCGTGCCTTGCTCTTCTGTGTGCGTAGCTATGGTTTTTGCTACAGTTCTTTCTCTGTATCTGTTTTAGTATTCTTCAGTAGAGCATATTTTATTCTTGAAATATTTTATTTCTGATCGTCCGTTTTGCTGGCGTGGTCCTAGAGTGTTCCTTCTTTCAGGTCATTATTGTTGTTCTGAATCCCTGCAGTCATCTATGATTTCTAGCTAGCACGATTTGTTTCTCCAGCAGCTAGAGGCAGGAACTGTTTTGCGTAATCCATTGGCTAGTATCTAGGTTGCAGTTTTCCTGTAAGCCTCTCACGCGTTTTTCAAGAAGCCTAGTGCTTGCTGGTACCGCTTGTTGCATGTGGAGCAGCCTTCTGCTAGCAGTTCAACCTGTGGCAGTTGCAGGTCTTAATAGCCTATGACTGCAATTGAAGCAGTGCCTAGACCAGTAGCTTGCAGCACCAGCCTACGGCCTGTAGCAGCTAGCTCCTGTTTTTGCGTATTGCTTCAGCCAGTTTGTTGCATGGGAAAACATGTTCAGACTACTTGTCGTAGTCTCTGGTGAACACAGCGAAGTCCAACGCGAAGGTTCGTTTGAGCCGTGCGGAGGTCTGGCTTCGAGCGTCCTTGCGAAGACTTCGGAGAATCCTCGCTGTTGCCTAGCCTCGCACTACGTACTCCGAAGCCCCACACGTGGTTCCTGGTCGTGCGCTGTCCACGCGAAGTACATGTTTTCGGACTTGATTTTTATGTTGGGTTCGAAGTGATTTTTCTGTGTCAACCTCCAAAGATTCGAAGTGTGCGAAGACTTCGTATTTTTTACTGATCAGGCATATAGTTCGGAGTCTAGCAAGCGAAGTATTTTTGGTCTTCCAACTTCTGCAGACTTCGGATAGACTTCGACGTTTAAGATGATAGGCTTCGCATGACTGCTTCAAACAGGCTTCGTCAAGTATCAAACTGGAGACAACGTTGAACAGTAAGATTTCTCGTTTCACGTGCACTTTAATTTAAATGCCTGTGATGATTTATTTTCATTAACCTAGAATACTCTTGTCTTGATTGATTTGTTAATCTGCCTTTAGCACAGTGTTGGTGTCTCTTTGTTTAGGACACCGGTCGTTTTTAGGCTAGATCATTTTAGGCCTTGTTGATCTGTTTATTTTTCCCTGCTAAGTCTGTTGAGGTGCGTTGGGTGTTGGGAGCAGGCCATTGATTCAAAAGAATTTTTTAGGCGCCCATTCACCCCCTCTGGTCGCTACTTTCGGTCCTACAAAAGGCAGTCTTGTAGACGTCCTCTTCGGACATAAAGATTTGATTATAACCAGCATTGCCATCAAGAAAACTCAGTACCTTGTGTCCTGAAGCGTCGTTGATTAGCATGTCAGCTATCGGCATTGGGTACTCATCTTTGGGAGTGGCTCTGTTCAGATCTCTGAAATCAATGCACACTTGTATCCTACCGCTCCCTTTCTTCTCTATAGGCACAATGTTAGCAACCCATTCTGTGTACCTGCATGGCCTAATAAATTTAGCTTTGAGCAGTCGCTCTACTTCTTCTTTAACTCGGTCATAGATGGCCGAGTTAAAGCGGCGAGGAGGCTGCTTATAAGGCCTAAATCCGGACTTGATAGGTAGCTGATGCTCCACGAGCTCGCGACTTAGTCCTGGCATCTCACTATACTCCCATGCAAAACAATCGACATACGACCAAAGTAACTTTATTACTTCAGCCTTTTCATCAGGCTGTAAATGTTGGTTTACAAAAGTCGGCCTCGGGATGCTACCATCACCTATGTCAACTTCCTCCAAGGGATCGGCCGACGCAAGACCTTGTCCTAATTTCTCTACTTCGCTAAAGTCCCCGATGGCCTCAGCAATACCGTCTTTACTAGACCGGTATTGATCCACACGAGACTTTAGCCAATCTAGATTACTCTTGCTAGACATGAATATTAATACAAAAACAGCCATGCTACTCTAGCCGACTTTACAGACACTGGAACAAAATGTCCTCCGGATACGCTAACAAAATCGTAATCCAAAAGATCTCTACCTGACAGACACTCTACTTTGTTATGGACGGCGTCAACCAATACATCGGCCAATGCTACTTGGGCCGAAGTATCCGCAGGGATGACCTCTACCTCATCGCCATCCCACTGTATTAGGCACTGGTGTAGAGTAGAAGGAATGCAGCAATTCGCGTGAATCGAGTCACGCCCGAGCAGCACGCTATAGTTACCTTGTACATCGACGACGAAAAATGTTGTTGGTAATGTCTTGTTGCCTACCGTCAACTCCATGGAGAGTACGCCCTTAGCCTCAAAGCTCTCGCCGTTGAAGCCGTTGAGCATCAAGTTAGTCTTCTTCAGATCATCCTCGCCCCTGCCAAGTTTCTTCAACAACGAGTAAGGCATTAAGTTAACGGTGGCGCCGCCGTCAACGAGTATTCGGGAAATCGGCTTTCCATCAATGTGACCTCTAACGTAGAGGGGTTTCAGATGGCGAGCCGAGTCCTCGGGCTTCTCGAAGATGGCATTACGCGGGCTGAGGTTCAATTGAGCGACCTCGGCCTTGTCCTGCGGTAGGGCGAACTCGGCGGGCAGCGTGACGATGTTGATGTCCATCGCCTGGGGCGCGGACCCCTCGGAGACGGGTGAGTAGTCATCGTCGAGCATGTCATCGTCGTCGTCGCTCGGACTAGGAGCGGGTTGGTTATCTCAACTGGCTTCTCCCTCCATACCTGTTTTGTAGTCGGCCGAGGGCGGATTTCTTCGAAGATAGTGTCGCGCTCGTCCTCAGCTTCCTTCTCGCGCATCTCCTATGCCCGTAGTCATTGTAGGCATCTCTTCTGTGATTTGGACATGCCCGGAGGTGCCCAAGATGCTACGGCTTGGTGTTGAGTGCTACTGTTCGGCTTCTATCAACCCTGGCCGAAGTGGTACTGCACCCTTCGGCCTTGTGCACCCTGTGTTCGGAGGGGCCTTCGCTGCGAACCCCGATAGTCAGACCAGCCTTGCTCGGCCGATCGAACCCGGCTTCGGCGCGGGCTCCTACCGAAGTATGGGGCTCACCTCTGTCAGACTTCAGCAATGAAGCCTTCGGGATTGGGACTTCCTGGGACCCCACTCTAATGGTGATGGCTTGGGACTCCCTTTCCTCGTCCTCCTCTCGCCTGTGCCCTTTGGCTTAACTCTGAATGGTCCGATTCGGTGGCACCACGGATAGTATGTGGACGATGCCTCACTCCGCTGTGTCCGTTTGTCCCTGCCATCCATAATACTCTGAAGGAAAACAAGACATAGTGTTAAATTGCGGAGGGTACTCTGACCCAGATACGTACGGAGCCCACAGGGTTCCTGCCCAGTCGTACGGTGGAGGCATAGGTGGCTCAAGTGGCCTTTCCCACTGAGAGCCGAACCCGTTACCCGGAAGGGGGTTCGGTAGAGTTGATGGTGTCTCGGACCACACCAGCGAAGGGTCCTCCTAGGCCGGAGGTACGTTCGGCCAGTGCGGGCCGAAGCCTCCTATCGGAGAAGTCCAACACGGTGCGGGGTTCGGCCATTGGGGGCCGAAGTTACTGTACGGGTGGTTCGGCCATTGTGGCTCGAAGCCACCGTGCGGAGTGTCAGGCCACCGTGGCCCGAAGCCGCCGTGCGGAGGGTTCAACTACTTCGGTCCGAAGCTACCTTCCGAGAGTCTTGGACCCTTCGGCTACTTTAGCTTCTTAGTGTGGGGACCTACTTCCTTGGCTTTTCTTTGATGCTTGTTTAACAGCATATTGTACGTTACCTTCGGCCTCTTGCGAGCTTTAGCCGAATGGGTATTAATGTTATGTTTCCACACTCCTACCTCAGGGTTCTTCGGTATGAGCGTGCGAGTGCGCAGCTCTCCAACAATTACATCCTTCCCCTTAGCCGACTCGGCCTATTCTGGCCAAATCAACACTTTCTTCTCGCCGAGGTCGACGGCGTTGACAGGAAAAGGATCTTTATCTAGCTTCATCTTCGGATTATGGTCTATCTTCAATCGTCCTTCTTCTATGGCCGATTGGATCTACCGTCAAAAAACATTGCAGTCATTAGTATTATGTGAATGTGAATCATGCCACTTACAGTATAGATGCTTCTTTAACTCATCGGCAGGTGGAATGACTTGACCCTTAGGTAACCTGAGAAGCTGACTTTTTAAGATAAAATCAAATATTTTAGCACACTTAGTTATATCGAATGAGTACTTGACCTCACTAGGTCGATTGTTTGTGGGAGATGGCCGTAACTCGGAGCAAGTGACAGGTTTATTCTTAGCGTTCCAAACCAATTCGGTCGCGTACATGTCGGTTGAATCCTCCTCTTCTGACTCTTCCTCGTCAGAGCATTCCATGATGTGGATTTCAGCCCTAGGCTTGTTAAATGTCTTAATAAACTTTTTATCATTGGTTCGGCCTTCCTGGACCAGAGCCTGCTGTAAAACTTGGCTGACTTCTAAAAAGTTTTGGTTATCTAACCTCTCTTTAATCTCGGAACGTAGCCCGTTAAAAGCTAGTTCCGCCAAGTCCCTTTCCGAAATATTAAGGCTAAAACATCGGTTTCTAGTATCCCTAAAATGCTTGATGTACTCATAGGCGTTCTCGTTAGATTTCTGCTTAATCGATGTCAAATGTGAAAGCCTAAGTTCTGTCTCACCCGTGTAGAAGTAATCATGGAATTTCCGCTCTAAATCATCCCATGTCTGAATGGAGTTCGGCGGGAGCGCCGAAAACCAAGTGAAAGCGGTCCCAGATAGCGAGAGAGAAAATAGTACAACTTTTAGAGCATCTATCCCGCTAACTTCTCCACACTGTGCCAAAAATTGACTAACATGCTCTAGTGTGGTTTTGCTACCCTCGCCGTCGAACTTCGTGAATTCAGGGATTCTGAGAAACCAAGGGTTGGTTTCGGAGTCTGTGATGAGTGATTGACTGTGTTTAACCTCTGTTTCGAAGGGGTACCTCCGAAGGGGTTCGGAGGTTGGATCTCTGAAGGTGTTCGGAGGTTGGTTTGGTTGCTGCAGCTGTTGCAGCGGAGTGTGCCTGTCGGAGGGGTCCGACAGTACACGATGACTGAGTTGTACCGAAGGGTTCGGTACTTTGGGTGGTACACCGGAGTGTGTGCTGAAGGTTGCTAACCCGGAGAGGTCTCCGGGGTACTGGATACACTTGTCTGCTTGTCTGTGGTGCGCAGGGGACTTCGGAGGCGACGGACGGTTCGTAGTAGGTGAACCTGGGTCAAGCGGGAGGCTTGATGCCAGTGGAGCGGGGAGCTCCGTCACGAAGGCTGCGAAGGGGTCGAGGTCGGTCCTCGGGTCGAGGTGTGCCAGGAGAAGGCAGTAAGTGCGGAGCGTGGCTCCAGGTGAAGGTACTGCGAGACGAAGTCCTCGGAGGTGAGGCACTTCGAAGGGTACTCCGGAAGGAGTGACTTCGGAGCTTGGTGGATCAAGTCCTCAGCAGAGGCAAAGTGTTCGAGGTGTGCTCCGGAGGGAGACACTCGAAGGTTACTCGACGAAGGTCTCAGAAGTCGAGGTGCATCGAAGGCATGGTCCGGGTGAGGCTTGTCGAGGAGTGTGCTCGGGGAGAGACACTGCGACGAAGTGCTCATGGAATGCTTCAAGCGGAGGCCTTGGACGAAAGAGGGACTTCAAAGGGTGGTACTCCGAAGGTGGGGCTTCGGAGTGTGGTTGTCTTGTGGTACTTCGGCCATGCATGGCTTCGGTACACGGACTGACGGAGTTCAAGCTGGGAGGAGCTGCGAAGCCGTGGTGGTCCACTCCGAAGGTGTTGGTGCGAAGGCCCAAGGGCTTTGACGGCTTCGGCTCAAAACCGTCACTGTATCGGAGGCTGACTTCGGTGAAGTGAAGGCCGTCAGGCTCAAGGCTTCTCACCGAAGCTACCGCACCCCTCGCGTGCGAAGGGGGGCTTCAGAAAAGTCAAAGACTGTAAAGACTGACATTGTCTGCTCTGCAAAAAGCTGACGTTGTCCCCTCTGCAAAGCTGACAGAGAAGCCTCCAGAATAAAGTTGACTACCTTTTGTACCCCTCTGTTTTGTAGAGACAAAACCAATGTAAACCCTAGGGGTAAAGTAGTCAATTCACTTGGGTGAATAGTGGCTATAAATAGTGAGGCTGGGTAGGTAACATTTAACACTTTGAGCATTCACTGTTGAGCTCCTGTACTAGCCACCACACTTTGTATTCATCCTGTGAGTTCATTTATTGTGTTCCTTGTTCAAGCAGCGAAGCCCTGCTTCTGTGTTGAGTTTCTGCTTGAGCTTGTTTGCATACCTCGCTAGTAGTAGTGCACTGAAGCCTGTCTAGGTGAAGTGTGTTTTGTGCGAAGTGTGCTTTTCAGTGTGCGTTCGCTCTGTGTAACAGGAGGCTAGACCTCGCTGCTTACTAGCGAAGCCCTGATCGAAGCCCGGTTCTTTTCCCGTGTCGAAGTCCCTAGCGAAGTATGTTAGTGTGCATTTTAGACTTTCTGTGTACGAAGCCCAGCACCAGTTGTTGTCGCTAAGTACTTGGTTGAAGTCCTCAGAGGGTAGTCCACTCTTGCGAAGGGTGAAGTGCGAAGCCTGCTCGAAGCACCCTGTGTGCGGAGCCTGCACTGACTTAGCGGAGTTGATTTGTCAGGGTTGTAGGTGGAGCGAAGTCTTCTTGGCTTCGAACTTTTGCACCTTGCGAAGCCTGTATTCGGAGCCGTCATATACCTCCGAACCAGAACTTCGAAGGTTGTGTTCGAAGCCTGTTCCGTAGTAGACTGAATTAAAACAGAAGGCTATTTTTAGCCTGAAATTTTAAAAGCTCCCATTCACCCCCCCTCTGGTCGCCGGTTCCGGTCCAACAATTGGTATCAGAGCAGGTTAAGATCACCAGTTGACCTTAACCGGTTTTGTGATCTATTGGTGACATGGACAGAGTTAGTAAAATTCCTCTGTTCGATGGGACTGACTTTGCATACTGGAAGGTGCGCATGGAGGCTTACTTGCTAAGCCAAGGAAATGCAATTTGGGAGATTGTGGACTCACAATACTCCATCCCTGATACTCGCACCTCTCAAACAGAGAAAGATCAGTATAATGCCAACTCCAAGGCTAGGAATATACTGTTCATTGGTTTGAGCCGGAGTGAGTTTGATAGGGTGCAGCACCTTAGGACTGCTAGGGAAATTTGGACAACACTCACTATTTTTCATGAGGGCTCTACTCAGATCAAGGCCAGGCGCCAAAGCACATACAATCAACAGTATCAGCTGTTTGTGCAGGCACCTGGTGAATCTATAGATGCCATGTTTTCTCGCTTTGATGTGATAGTGAGTAACTTGCGGTCCAACGGGACGCTTGCTTACAATGATCATGATAGGGCTATCAAGCTTCTCTATGCTCTTGACCGTAGCATATGGGAAGTGAAGATATCCAGCATTGAGGAGTCCGCGGGTTATGACACATTGACCTGTGATGAGCTCTTCAGCAAGCTGAAGTCCACAGAGATTGCCAAGGCATCTCTTGCGGTGCACAGAAACTCCTTGCCACAGCCATTGGCATTGGTTTCTAGCACTAGCCATGGCACCGCTGCAGAACCAAGCACATCTGGTACTTGTGTTCTTGCAGATGGTTTTGCTTTGTCCTCCCTGGTCTCCGTCACGAAGGAGCAGGTGGACACTCTGGATGATGATGAGCTTGCTCTCATTGCCAGAAGGTTCACCCGTTTTCATCATGAAAGACGGGATCAGAGGAGAAGTGGTTTTAGTGGTTGCTTTGAATGTGGTGACACTTCTCATATCAAGGCCAACTGCCCTAAGCTCAAAAAGAGAGATGAGAGTGAGCGCCCTAAATACCACAAAAAGGAGAGGAAGCCTTCTGTGAAGGGCAAGCGCGGCAAGGTGGCTAAGAGAGTAGCCAAAGCCGCTTCCAGAGCATTTGTTGCTGCTCTCAGCGACATCGACACTTCCTCAACTGAGGAGTCGAGCTCTGAGGAGGAGGAGTCCCCAAGGAAGGAGGACAAGAAGGACAAGAAGGGACGAGACTTCACCGGCCTTTGCTTCATGGCCGACAGAGATCACAGCGGCGATGAGCTTGACTCATCTAAGGTACCACTATCTTCTGACCAACTTTTGATTAAACTAGATGAACTAAATGAAGTAGTTCTTGGTCAGGATAGATTACTTGTGCAAGCCGCTAGAGAAAGAAAAGACCTTAGACTTAGGTTAGAATCTGTTTCTACCAAATATGCCATGCTTAAGTCTAGGGTTAATGATGCTGAATGTGAATCTTGTACTGTAGTCATGGGTGAGCTTGCTCAGTTGCGTTCTGTACATGCTCAAACTCTATCTGAGCTTGAGACTGCACAGAAGCAGCTTTTGGTGGTTGATTCTAGACCTCATGATATAATTGATTGCATGAACTGTTCTTTATTGCGCGAGAGCATTAATTTACGTGATAAACATGTTCATGATTTAGAGGCTAGATTGGAGAGGGCCGGTAGTTCTAAGGATGTGCAGCCTGTTTGTGACACGTGCATTACCCTTAAGGACCAGCTAGGCACTGTTAGAGAGCGAGCTGAGAACCTCATGACTGAAAATGAATACCTTCTTTTCGTGGTTAACCAATGCACTGAGGGAAAGGGTAGGATGGATTTGCTCTTGGCCAAGACCAAGATGTGTGCTGACAGAGCAGGGTTAGCTCTAGGTTTGGGTTTTGAGAGGATTCCTTCAGATAGTGGAAACAAAACTGTTTTTACCTCTCCCACTACCCTAGAGAAAGAGAGAGCTCTGTTAGACACTCCATCAGCCAAAAAGCCTACCCGAGCTCAAAAGAAAACCACTCCTCCTGACAAGAAAATCCCTCCCAAGAAAACCACTCAGCAGAAGCCCAAGGAGCCTGTGAGAGTTGCTCCTGTGACCCATGAGAGTGCCCCTAGGAGAATTTTTCATTGTTCCTACTATCAGCGGGCGGGTCATTTGGTTGGGTTCTGTTTTCGTCGCATCAAGGATGAGCGACGCTCTCAGGCGATGAGTTACCAGGACATGCATTACCCATCTTTAGGTATGTATGAGTTTGAGTTTTACTATCGTCCTGTTTTTGAGGCTCCTCGTGCTTCTCGGAGAGGTTTTGCTCCTCGAGGTGTTCACCATATTCCATATGGTGGTAGACCCCGGGCGAGTAGCTTTGTACCTCGTCAGAGTAGGAGACCTCGTCATGTTGTTCGTTCACAGCATGTAGGTAGACCTCGCACTTTGCATCATTCTGATTATCCTGTGCGTAGACAGACTACTTTTAATGTGCCTACTACTCGTGTCACTCAATGCTGGATGCCTTGTCATATTTTCACTCACCCCAGCACTGAGCGATCGAGATATTCTTATCATGTGTAGGCGACAGACCGAGGCTTGGAGGGCACGTGGATCATGGACTCCGGTTGTTCGCGCCATATGACCGGAGATGCAGCATGGTTCTCCAGCCTCACCACAACCAAGCAAAGCGAACATATCACCTTCGGCAACAATCGAAGGAGTAGAGTGAAAGGTAAAGGTGTGGTAAGAATTAACTCGAATTTCACTCTCAAAGATGTTGCTTTGGTTGAAAACCTGGGGTACAATTTGCTTTCTGTATCCCAGTTGCTTGATGAGGGCTTCGAAGTGCGATTTCATTGCGATACTTCGCAAGTGCTCAATTCTAACGGCGTTGTGGTTTGTAAGATCTTTAGAGTTGGGAGAGTTTTTGGAGCTGATTTTTCAGAGTCATCTGGTTCTTCTCATTGTCTTGTTGCACATTCTACTTCTGAGCTTTGGAAGTGGCATAGGAGACTAGGGCATATGAGTTTTGAGTTGCTCGCTCGGTTGAGTGCCCTATGTCTGATCCGAGGATTGCCCAAGCTCAAGTTTGAGAGGAATTTAGTTTGTGCTCCTTGTCAACATGGAAAAATGATTGCCGCTTCGCACTCGCCAGTCACCACAGTGATGACTGAACAACCCGGAGAACTTCTTCACATGGACATTGTAGGTCCTTCTCGGGTTAGTTCTTTAGGCAGCAAGTGGTATGTGTTAGTCATTGTCGACGATTTCTCTCGCTACTCTTGGGTCTTCTTTCTTGCCAGCAAGGATGAAGTGTTTTCACACTTTCGAAGCTTGGCTTTGAGACTTTTCACTGAACTCCCTGGTGCATTGAAATACATTCGAAGTGATAATGGCACTGAGTTCAAGAACAGTCTCTTTGTTGACTTTTGCTTGGAGCATGGCATAGAACATCAATTCTCTGCTCCGCGGGTTCCTCAAAAGAACGGTGTTGTTGAGAGAAAGAACCGCACTTTGGTTGAGATGGCTATGACGATGCTCGATGAGCACAGGACTCCTAGAAAATTCTGGGCTGAGGCCATGAACACTGCATGTTAAATCTAAACCGAATATTCTTGCGCTCAATTTTAAACTTGACATCTTATGAGCTACGTTTTGGGAGACAGCCCAAGGTTACTCATCTTCGAGTTTTTGGCTGTCGTTGCTTTATCCTAAAACGGGGTAACTTTGATAAATTTGAGTCGCGTTCTTATGACGGGATCTTTTTGGGTTATACTACACATGGTCATTCGTATCGTGTTTATAATTTGGAAACTAACACTGTCATCGAGTCATGTGATGTGACTTTTGATGAATCAACCCCCTCTGTTAGTTCTGCATTTGAACAAGCAAATGAACACAACATGGAACATACCATCTTTGAAGAAGAAGATCTCGGAGATTTCGAGGATGAACCCCTACTACCCTCGACATCAACCCCCGAAGCTGACCCCGATTCGACCACTTCGGCACAAGGTCCCGAAGCAACCACCTCGACATCGGTCATCTTGGACCACTCCAACGCACAAGTTGAGGGGGAGACTGCATCCCGCCGCGAGGCTCCATATCATGTTCAAAGGATGCACCCTCTCGAGCAGATCATTGGTGAGCTTGATCAAAGGGTAACACGTTCTCATGCTCATTTCATTGATTCCGCTTTTGTTGCTTCTTTCGAGCCCTTAGATGTTAGTCATGCACTTTCTGATTCTAGTTGGATCAATGCCATGCATGAGGAACTTGAAAATTTTGAGAGAAACCAAGTCTGGTCATTAGTTGATCCTCCACCAAATGTTCATTTTATTGGAACAAAATGGATTTTCAAAAATAAACAAGGGGAGGATGGGACTATAGTTAGAAATAAGGCTAGACTCGTAGCTCAGGGTTATTCTCAACTAGAAGGGATTGATTTTTCTGAAACTTTTGCACCTGTTGCTCGTCTTGAGTCCATTAGGATTTTGCTTGCCTTTGCGACATCCGAAGGATTCAAACTCTATCAAATGGATGTCAAAAGTGCTTTTCTTAATGGCTTCATAGGCGAAGACGTTTATGTAAAACAACCCCCTGGTTTTGAAAACCCCAAGTACCCACATAAAGTCCTTAAACTTCATAAGGCTCTTTATGGACTCAAGCAGGCTCCTCGGGCTTGGTATGACAGACTTAAGTCTTTTCTGCTTGAGCGGGGGTATTTGATGGGCTCTGTGGATAAAACCCTGTTTACTCTCAAGCATGGCAAAGATTTCCTTCTAGTTCAGATTTATGTTGATGATATCATCTTTGGTGGCTCTTCTCATGCTTTGGTTGCCGAGTTTGCAGATGCCATGAGCAGGGAATTTGAAATGTCCATGATGGGTGAACTCACCTTTTTCCTTGGTTTGCAAATCAAGCAAAGCAAACAAGGTACTTTCGTCCACCAGACGAAGTACACCAAGGACCTGCTCAAGAAATTCGACATGGCCGATGCGAAGCCTCTCGCCACTCCAATGGCTACATCTGTAGCATTGGATCCTGACGAAGATGGAGAAGTCGTAGATCAGAAGGAGTTCCGAAGCATGATCGGCTCCCTCCTCTACTTGACTGCTACGAGGCCGGACATACACTTCGCAGTGTGTCTGTGCGCTCGTTTTCAGGCTTCACCACGAGCTTCGCACCACCAAGCGGTAAAACACATTCTAAGGTATCTCAAACATACCCTTGAGTTTGGCATATGGTATTCAGCGTCTTCCTCTTTATGTCTTCGAGGTTATTCCGATGCGGATTTTGCTGGGTGTAGGATTGATAGGAAGAGTACCTCTGGTACTTGTCATTTTCTGGGTACATCACTGGTTTGCTGGTCTTCACGCAAATAGTCTAGTGTTGCACAATTGATGGCTGAGGCCAAATATGTTGCTGCAGCTAGCTATTGCTCTCAGATTTTGTGGATGGTTTCCACTTTGCGGGATTTCGGGTTAGATTATAAGAGTGTTCCACTTTTCTGTGATAACACTAGTGCCATTTGTATTGCAAACAACCCGGTTCAGCATTCCAGAACCAAACACATTGATGTGCGATATCATTTTCTCAGAGATCACAATGAGAAGGGTGATATTGAACTTCAATATGTTGATACCCAACACCAGCTAGCCGATATTTTCACAAAACCCCTCGATGCTTCTCGATTTGCCTACTTGCGTGGGGAACTTGGTATTTGTCACCCTTACGGCATTTTGTGAGAGGGAGCTATCTTTAATTGTATTGCATATGCTCATCATGTGTGAAATTGCATTTACATCGGTTGCACTTATATGCCCAATTCTAATTCATGAAATCATGACAGCTCAGCTCTTTTTAATTTATCTGAAACATTAATGTGCATGATGTTTTCTTTCCAAACTCAAATCATGCTCACTGCTCAAATCTTGTATCTAGCATGTATAGGCAGGACTGCTTTAGCTATCTTTTATCTGCTTGATAGCAAGACACCTTTTCTCTGGATGCTAATTTTTGCAACATGCAAAATTGTTCTACATATTCATGGATATTCATAAAATGCTAAACAAATTATTCATTTAATCAAAATTCAAAAATCCATGATTTACATGCTTCAAGTTAAAAGATCCAGGTGGGTTTGTTTGTCGCACTACCATATTCTAGACTGCTTACCATTGCACATCGGTCTGAACTGGAATTGTGTATTGTATGCCAAAATTATTGCCTTAAGCTTCTGATGGCTCCCATGCCTAGGCTTGGCCTGATTGGAAAGTATAAGGTGGACAAACAAATAACCCCTGGCATTATGAAAAGAACAACAAAATTCATCTGATCATCAAGTTTGCTTTTAATGCTCCACTTGAACTGGACTTGTCTATAGTAGAAACTGACTAGCTTTGCGCAGTCCTTGCTATTACTTGTCTAGTTACCTTGATTGAGTGGTGAGGCTTTTATTTCCAAATGATAAAATCACATGCTGTCATCATGTTTTTTAGAGAATGTTAAATTGAGTTGAGCACATGAAAAAAATTGGTATTAATGTTGGCATATTTTTGCTCTATATGTCTTTGCAATTCTGCTCATTTCGAAGCTTTGCATCTTTTGAATGCTCCTTGATGCTTGCATTGCCAAAGGGGGAGAAATTTTTGGGTTCTCTACAGCAAGGGGATGACTTAACTCAGGGGGAGTTTTTATCTTGCAAAGGGGAGATTTTCCGAAGGGGCTTTTACTCTTTTGAAAAGGGGGGGAAATTCTTTTATCAAGTGACATGACTTGGCTCGTTTCTGAGTTTTTATGGTCACTTGTGTGCTGAAATTCTTTAAATTTTCTTGAACTTGAATTTGGTTGTCAATGCACTCATCAAGGGGGAGATTGAGAAACCAAGGGTTGGTTTCGGAGTCTGTGATGAGTGATTGACAGTGTTTAACCTCTGTTTCGAAGGGGTACCTCCGAAGGGGTTCGGAGGTTGGATCTCCGAAGGTGTTCGGAGGTTGGTTTGGTTGCTGCAACTGTTGCAGCGGAGTGTGCCTGTCGGAGGGGTCCGACAGTACACGATGACTGAGTTGTACCGAAGGGTTCGGTACTTTGGGCGGTACACCGGAGTGTGTGCCAAAGGTTGCTAACCCGGAGAGGTCTTCGGGGTACTGGATACACTTGTCTGCTTGTTTGTGGTGCGCAGGGGACTTCGGAGGCGACGGACGGTTCGTAGCAGGTGAACCTGGGTCAAGCGGGAGGCTTGATGCCAGTGGAGCGGGGAGCTCCGTCATGAAGGCTGCGAAGGGGTCGAGGTCGGTCCTAGGGTCGAGGTGCACCAGGAGAAGGCAGTAAGTGCGGAGCGTGGCTCCAGGTGAACGTACTCTGAGACGAAGTCCTCGGAGGCGAGGCACTTCGAAGGGTACTCCGGAAGGAGTGACTTCAGAGCTTGGTGGATCAAGTCCTCAGCAGAGGCAAAGTGTTTGAGGTGTGCTCCGGAGGGAGACACTCGAAGGTTACCCGACAAAGGTCTCAGAAGTCGAGGTGCATCGAAGGCATGGTCTGGGTGAGGCTTGTCGAGGAGTGTGCTCGGGGAGAGACACTGCGACGAAGTGCTCATGGAATGCTTCATGCGGAGGCCTTGGACGAAGGAGGGACTTCGAAGGGTGGTACTTCGAAGGTGGGGCTTCGGAGTGTGGTTGTCTTGTGGTACTTCGGCCATGCATGGCTTCGGTACACGGACTGACGGAGTTCGAGCTGGGAGGAGCTGCAAAGCTGTGGTGGTCCACTCCGAAGGTGTTGGTGCGAAGGCCCAAGGGCTTTGACGGCTTCGGCTCAAAACCGTCACTATATCGGAGGCTGACTTCGGTGAAGCGAAGGCCGTCAGGCTCAAGGCTTCTCACCGAAGCTACCGCACCCCTCGCGTGCGAACGAGGGCTTCAGAAAAGTCAAAGACTGTAAAGGCTGACATTGTCTGCTCTGCAAAAAGCTGACGCTGTCCCCTCTGCAAAGCTGACAGAGAAGCCTCCAGAATAAAGTTGACTACCTTTTGTACCCCTCTGTTCTGTAGAGACAAAACCAATGTAAACCCTAGGGGTAAAGTAGTCAATTCACTTGGGTGAATAGTGGCTATAAATAGTGGGGCTGGGTAGGTAACATTTAACACATTGAGCATTCACTGTTGAGCTCCTATACTAGCCACCACACTTTGTATTCATCATGTGAGTTCATTTATTGTGTTCCTTGTTCAAGCAGCGAAGCCCTGCTTCTGTGTTGAGTTTCTGCTTGAGCTTGTTTGCATACCTCGCTAGTAGTAGTGCACCAAAGCCTGTCTAGGCGAAGTGTGTTTTGTGCGAAGTGTGCTTTTCAGTGTGCGTTCGCTCTGTGTAACAGGAGGCTAGACCTCGCTGCTTACTAGCGAAGCCCTGATCGAAGCCCGGTTCTTTTCCCATGTCGAAGTCCCTAGCGAAGTCTGTTAGTGTGCGTTTTAGACTTTCTGTGTACGAAGCCCAGCACCAGTTGCTGTCGCTAAGTACTTGGTCGAAGTCCTCGGAGGGTAGTCCACTCTTGCGAAGGGTGAAGTGCGAAGCCTGCTCGAAGCACCCTGTGTGCGGAGCCTGCACTGACTTAGCGGAGTTGATTTGTCAAGGTTGTAGGTGGAGCGAAGTCTTCTTGGCTTCGAACTTTTGCACCTTGAGAAGCCTGTATTCGAAGCCGTCATATACCTCCGAACCAGAACTTCGAAGGTTGTGTTCGAAGCCTGTTCCACAGTAGACTAAATTAAACAGAAGGCTATTTTTAGCCTGAAATTTTAAAAGCTCTCATTCACCCCCCCTCTGGTCGCCGGTTCCGGTCCAACAGATTCTATAGCCGCGGGGGTCGGGTATTGTATCGAGATGGTCGGGGTATGGCTTACGGTAAACCCTAACCCGTCCCTTGGGCACAAAGCCGGCACACTCTCTAAATAGTGCACGGACCCGCTCCTCTATGTCATCTTGGCATGTCGCCTGTGCACACCTCTCATGCAGGGGCGCGACACATGGTGGGATATCGGCGTGTCGGCCATGGGCCTCTTCCCTGCGCGCTATCTGCATGACATGCTCGTGTCCGAGCGCTTGCGCATGCGGTGTGGGCAGTGCGGGGATGGGTGCAGGTGGTGGTGCATTGTATGCGGTGCTAGTTTGGCCGCAAGCATAATGATTAGTCTCGGCCATATGCGTGGGGGCCGGAGAAATCACGGTCGTGCCAGTGCTGCCGTCGGTTCTGCCGTACACATGGTACGCCGGAGGTGTACTAGCAATAAGGACCGGGGGTATGACCTCAGTAAAGTCGAACCTTCTAAGAGTTGCCTCTACTTGGGAACTAACTGCCGAATCTAAACGGTTTGCTAGCGAAGCGCTAACGGCTTGATCTACTGATGCGGCTATTTTTTGTTCAATCTCTAAAGAAGATAAACGAGGTGATACGGGTGTTACCTGGACCTGAGCGAGGTCGGGGGTGACGATGTCACGCTTGATGAAGCCCGCGCGTGTCTTAACATAGCCCCCAAGCATCATGTCTTGGAGTGCCTTTAACTTTGCCTCGATCTCTGCTCGGTCTTCTGTGGGGATATCTTCAAGTGTAGGTGTCAAGATGTTGTGGTTGTCGATATCTGCGCTTCCTATTCTGTCCATCGGTGGTGTAGACATAGTAGTTGATGTAGATGTACCGGTGGCCGATGTAGACGTACTCGTCATGTTGGCGTAGCTTTTCCCCAGCGGAGTCGCCAAAAAGTGTGTTGACACGAAAACGTGCCCCCGCACTTGGGTCAGTTTGACGATCCAAAAGTGTGCGGATACTTAGGAACAGGCCTAAGCGTGACGCAGCACCGACGTCACGTTCCGACCACCCTTAGTCATGATAAGGGGGGTGGAGTCGCCAGGCAATCAGATTACACAAAATAATCCAATTAGCCGAAAGAAATATATTAAATAGAATAAAATTAGCAAATCGATCGGAGCCTGTCTGCTTCGAAGTCTAGCGCGAAGGGTTCACCGAAGTATACCTTCGGCGTCTGGTGCGAAGTATCCCGCCAAAGGGTGCCTTCGGTGTTCGGACTGATCTGGCCGAAGATGAACCCCGAGCGGATCTGGACGCGACGATCACCTCCGAACAGCGAGGTTCGGCGTGAGGTCTCCGATACGGCAAATTACAGAATAATGACGAGAGGGCCACGCACGGGCGAAACTTCATCCAGAGCGAAGTACGATCGTGGCGAAGCCTGTTGTGACGAAGTGTGCTAGCGAAGCTTGTCGTTTCGCCCAAGGGTGTCCTGACGACCTCTGAAACCGATCTCTCAGCTCTAGACACCTCCGACGAAGTAGCTCCGAACGTGGGAACCTGCAACAAAGAGGGTTTGAAGTACCAATTTAGCCTGAGGACCGAATTCTGCTAATCTGCGATCAAAGCTAGGGCTTTGAGTTTGATTTGTGTTGGGGGGCCTCTAAGCTGGCCTCGCCTCTCTATATATAGGGGCCAAACTTTAGATCTAATCTGCTATAATTCAGCTTGGATGGAGATAAAAACTTAGCCAGAATCTCATCCAACTCTATCTCTGATGAAGTGGGCTTCGGCCAGGCCCATCGAGGCCTGCTCCTCGGGCCGAAGCTTCGGTGGCATGGGCCTCCAAAGGCTTCTTGGCCGAAGGCCGTGGGCTGACCAGAGGCTTTCGGAGCCCACAGCCCAATGGACCTTCGGCCCTGTAGGGCTTCGGCCTGACCCTGGACATGTGTATTTTTGGCCCAAATCACCAAAATTGATATTTTGACAATCTCAGCCATTAATGCCATTTTTTGCTATCAACAGACCGCTTTCCCCTTAGATGACTCAGCCTGATCTGGACGAATAGCACCTTCTTATCATCGAGGTCGACGGTGTTCATAGGAAAGGGGTCTTTGTACAGCTTCATCTTTGGACTAGAATCTATTTTCAATCGTCCTTCTTCTATGGCCGATTGAACCTACCGACGAAAAACATTGTAGTCATTAGTATAATGAGAATGCGAATCATGCCACTTATAGTAGAGATGCTTCTTTAGTTCGTCGGCGGTCGGGATGACCTGGCCCTTGGGCAACCTGAAAAGCTGGCTCTTCAAGAGGAAATCAAATATTTTATCGCACTTAGTTATATCAAATGAGTATTTAACTTCGCTAGGCCGACTCTTAGTGGGTGACGGACGCAGCTCAGAACATGTGATGGGCTTGCTCTTAGCGTTCTAAACCCATTCGGCCGCATACATGTCAGTCGAATCTTCCTCTTCCTCCAACTCTTCCTTGTCGGACTGTTCCATGATGTGGACTTTAGCCCGAGGCTTGTTGAACGTTTTAATGAATTTTTTATCTTTGGTTCGGCCTTCTTGGACCAGAGCCTGCTGTAGGACTAGGTTGACTTCTAAAAAGTTCTAGTTGTCTAGCCTCTCTTTAATCTCAAAGCGCAACCTGTTAAAAGCTAGATCTGCCAAATCCCTTTCTAAAATATTGAGAATAAAACATCGGTTTCTAGTATCTTTAAAGCGCTTGACGTAACCAGAGACACTCTCGCTAGATTTCTATTTGACCGATGTCAAGTGTGAAAGCCTAACTTCCGTCTCGCCCATATAAAAATAGTCATGGAACTTTTGTTCTAATTGGGCCCATGTTTGGACAGAGTTCGGCGGGAGTGCTGAAAACCAAGTGAAAGCGGTGTCGGATAGTGAAAGAGAAAACAATCTAAGTATTAATGTGTCTGACCCACTAGCTTCTCCACACTGTGCTAAGAACTGGCTGATATGCTCTAGTGTGGTGTTGTTACCCTCACCGTCGAATTTGGTTAATTCGGGGACTCTATAGCCGCGAGGTAGGGTATGGTGTCGAAGTGATTTGGGTACAGCTTTCGGTAGACCCTAGCCCGATCTCTAGGCACGAAGCCGGTGCACTCCCTAAACAGTGTACGGATCCACTCCTCAATGTCGTCTTGGCCTCCTATCTGTGCACGTCTCAAATGCGGGGGCACGACACACGGTGGTATGTCAGTGTGTTGGCCGCGGGGGTCTCCCTCATGTGCTGGCTCGAGATATATGACGTGCTCAGGCCTATATGTTTGCGTAGGAGCATGCGGCGTGGGCAATGCAGGAAGAGCTGGCGCAGGTGTAGGCGGAGGCGGCGTGTAGTTAGCAGGGTTAGCTTGGCCGTAAGCATAGTGACTTGTTTCGGCCGTGGATGTTGAGGCTGGAGAAATGATAGTTTTGCCAGTATTACCGTCGGTTTTTCTATAAATGTGATTTACCAGGGGTACACTAGCGATTGGAGTTGAAGGACCGGGATCGGTAAAGCCGAACCTTCTAAACATTGCCTCTACCTAAGAGCTAACTACTGTAGGACCGAAAGTAGCGACCAGAGGGGGGGTGAATGGGCGCCTAAAATTTCTTGGTAAACTATGATCTAATCCCAACACCCGAACAAACTTAACCAGACAAATAATATTAGCAAAGAAAATTACTGGAATAAAAGTTGTCTAGCCTAAAAAGACCGGTGTCCTAATTGAAAAGATATTAAATATAAACTAGAATAAAATTACTGCAGTAAATAAAAAAATACCTAGATACAACTCGAGATATTAATATTTCAGTCTAGAAATAAACTACTAATTAAATTAATAAAAACATCGATCATTAAAAATTAATTCATGACTAAACCTAAAATATTGCAGGTAAAGAATAGAATAAAAATCTAACTGCAACTAATAAATTTTTCTTTACTTTTTATGTGAGCGGATTAAACTGGTAAAAAATAATACGAGATAACAAATAAAAATTAACAGATTAAATTAACAACGAATTTCTAAATAGATTTTCAGCTAATTTATTAATAGATGATTATCTATAAAATTGATCTGCCTAAAAATAGTAGATTAAAATACCTGCGTCATCTCATCGCCCCTGCTAACTACATGACGCCCGTCTCTCACCTTGCGCACGCCTCGCTGTGTGAAGAAAACAAATTCCCTGTCGTGGGAAAGCAATGCAGCTAGACAAAAAAGAAGCAATGCACTCGTCTCGATCCGCGTGCGCAATTACCTTGTCGTGCCAAAGCAAACGTACTCACTGTGCAATCTTTTTCCTGGGATGCTGCTGCCGTGAAAAGCCAACGTCCGTAGGGCCCTCCGCTGGAAAAGGCTGGCCGGCCAGCCGCAGCCCGTGAGCAAAGGCTCCGTCCGCCGCGCGCACAGTGATCACAGGCCTCAACCGCGCGCAGGAAAAAGTAAACAGTGATAGATCGAAAAGTAGATGATTACGACGAAAAATAAAACTTTCGGGGAAACTCAACGAGAAGATGGACTGTAGATTGATCTACGGGAAAAACAGTCATCTATCCCCAGGGGGATAGGGGCCTATTTATAGGCAAATCCTAATACACGAAAAGACCAATTTACCCTTAGGTAAAATAAACTGACTCTAAAGTAAATTCCGAAAATTACTAAAAATTATTAAAAAAATCACCTAACTCAAATAAAAATATTCTAAACTTAAAAACTAAATATTAATATTCTAAAAATGAATTAAACATAGATTGTCAGTTTTACGCCGAAACTGAAAAGCGTCCACCGTCTTCGCACCGGGTACCCGGATTGGGCCGACCCGACCCCGCAGCTTCCTCAGCCCGGCAATCACTCGTCGCCCGTGTACCTGAGTCAAACCAAGTCAACAGACCAGTGGATCATCTACCGCTCCTAGCCATGTACCCAGATTGGGCCAGCCCGACTCCGCGGCTCCTCTGCCCGACCGTCGCTCACTGCCCGTGTACCTGAGTCACATGCGCCTCAGACTCGACAGGTCTTCATCTCTCCCTTCCATTGACTTCCGTTGACAATCACTCATCACATCTGGAATATCAAAACCATATTCTTCAACATGGTTTCTCAATCTCCCCCTTGATGAGTGCATTGTCAACACCTTTTTCAGCTCATCTCCAGAACCTGCTAAACATGTGGAAACAGAAAAACAAAGACAAAAGAAAATAGAAGAAAGAAAATAAAAGTTTTATACCTAATGACCAAAAGCCAAACAGAAGCAAGAAAATGGGTCATTATGGTTAACCAAAAATAAAGACTCAAAAACAAGTGCAAGTCTCAGAGTTACCAACAAGAATAAAATCCCCCTGAAATAAATCCAAGAGAAAGCCAAAAATATATCCAAAATTTCTCCCCCTTGTTGATAATTGGACTCATCAAGTGAGACTAAATGCACTCTAAAAAGACATAGACACAAACTCCCCCTAAAATGCAGCTCCCCCTCAAAATATGCCATGGATGCAGATGGGTGCAGGTGGAGTGTGAAAAGCATGCTTCTTAGATAGGATTAACTGCAATTACAACATCTAACAGGTATAGCAAACGATATACTGTCTAAGATACATGACATGACCAGTGCAACAGATGATATCTAAAGAGGGTCATTAGCACGCATTTTTCGATTTTTGCAAACAAAAGCATCACCACTTTTTCTAGTAGACAAGCAAAGTAAAGCATGAGATGCAAAAGCTAACTGATATCTACCAAGATAAGCATTGTCCAAATCAAAGTGCTTCAGCAAACTTGTCATCTTTTTAAATTTTTCAGACTGATTCTTTTTCCTTTCATTTCTGCCAGGGGTTATTTGCATGTCAAACCTTATGCTAACCGACCAAGTCAAGCCTAGGCCAGAACTAGACCATTAGAAGCTTAAGACATTGGTCTTGGCATACATTACACCGTCCTAGTTCATACCAAAGTGCTATGGTAAGCAGTCCAGAACAATGCAATGCGACAAAGCAAACCCACCTGGATCTTTTCTAATAATCATAAAAATGCGTAAATTTTTCATTTTTCTGATTTTTTTATCATTTTTATAGCACATTTTGCAAATTGAAAGCATATAAATGTCCAAGTTGCATATCTGCATCTAAGTAAGGATCTAGCTACAAGGCATGTAAAAGATAGCAAAATCATTCAGCCTACACATGCTAGTTACCAGAAGCAATGGTGATCATTTTTTAATTTTAAAGCATAAAAGCTATGCATATGACAAATATCAGATATATCATGTAAACTGAAACAGAACATGATCATCGACAAGTAATCGAAAAAATATACTAGCTAGAGAAAGTAAAGCAGATTAATCATATAACAGAAGCAAGCTCAAAAAGTGATAGATTATTATGCATGATATGAACGCACACACAAAAAGACTCAATAAAAATAAAGAAGAGAGAAAAACTGATACCAATGAAAAAAAATTGACTCAAAATATCCCCAAAAGGATACACAACTCCCAAATCAAGATCAATAACCATGAGTGGGAACAAATGGTCCAACACCAGGTTTGGCAAAGGTGTTAAACCAGTGTCGAGCCAACTGTGCGTATGTGGGAAAGCAAAAGGAATCATATGAGTCTGGAATGAAACGCGGATCAAAGCGCGGTCATCTATTCTTCCTAAAATCACTGTCACGAGGTCCAAAGTCGTATCCATAACGATATGGAACTCTACCGGAACAAAAATCACCCTCCGGAGCACGATCATGAGAACCGTCTCCTCAACCACCACCTACACGACCTGGCCTGGCCTCTAGCCTCTCTCTACATCGAGGGACTCTCTGTCTACCACCCTACTGGTAGAACTGCTCCTGCCCACCTAGAGCTCTCTCTGCTCGCTCAACCCGCTTCCTCCTGAAGCAAAACTCCTCAAGATGCCCGTCTCTCTGACAAAACTCACAGTGATAGGTAGGCTTCTTGGGATGTTGTTGTGGCTTAGGGTTCTTAGGCTTGGTGGTGTTGGGTGAAGCATCTTTGGTGTGAGAGGGTCCAGGTAAAGAATCAAGAGAAGTGTGAAGAGTTTTAGGCTTCGGAACTCAGATCTGCTTCTTAGGTGGAGCTTTAGGTTGTTCTTGGATCACTCCATCCTTGGGCTGACTATCCTTAAAGGACTCAGTGGAGTGAGTCTTGGGATATCTCTGTTCGGGAGTCATCTTACTCCACTCCACTGCTCGGCTAATGGCGCTCTCAAAATCAGCCTTGGTATAGGTGTACCCTACCCCAAACCCATCCTGTCTCTTGAACTGCTGGATCATCATGCTGAGTTGTGGCTCTTTAGCACTGATCCAACTCAGGATTGAACGGAGGTAAAAGTTCTCGTTGTGAACATCAGCTAGCTCCTCTCTCAAAGAAGCTAACACCTCCACCTGAGACAAGCAGATCTCACACTCTCTATCAATATCGACAGACTTATCTGCTTTTAGCTTGATCAACTCCATTCTAATGGACAAGCAGTTCTCACAAATAGTTGGTGGAACTGACAAGGTCTCAAGCTCTAGCTTTATCTGCACCAACTCAGCTCTCACTCCATCTAACTCGCTCAACTGCTCATCACTCTTGGCTCTCAGCTCAGCTATACTAGCTAAATGGGATGGGCAGTCTACACAAGGTGCGACGACAGTGGCATGAGCATTTTTCAGCTCTTGCTGAGCGCTCTCAAGCTCAGTGGCCAATGCGTCTCTCTCATCTACTCTCTCTGTGTACTTGGACTTAAGAGTCGTCAGGTCACACAATAGCACCTCACAGTTAGGGCACTCACCACTATCACCCAAGCAAGGGGAAGAAGATAGACTCTCAATCTTGCCATTTGTCGTGGCAAGCTCACTCTCAAGCTCATCTATCCTCTTCTTAGCCCCTCTAAGCAGTTTCTCCCTATACTTCAACTCCTGACTGTTCTGTTCTAGTAAATTAACAACTTCTTGTTCATAGGAAGATGCCTTCTCATCGTCGTCGTCGTCGGAGTCATCGGAGGAGTCATTCTTTTTCTTATCCCCAAGAGCTATTGAGTAGAAGCTCTTGTGGGGTCTTTGGCTGTGATGTGAGAGACTCTTCGGCTTGTTCCCAAAGGTCATGAAACATAGGCCCGCCGGATTGTCCCTGCCCTTCCCTTTCCTGATCATGACCTCTTCATCACTTGAACTTGAAGACGAGGAGGAAGATGAGGATCTCATGGAGTATCTTTTCTCCATCTCGGCGAAGAAGGTCTTGTCTCGCTTCTTGTTCTCACGCCTGTAATCCTTCAGAGCCTTTCGAAAAAATCTTGTCTTGGGCTTGCCCTTTGTGGAGTTGTCATACTTGCCGGAGTTGTAGGAGTTGCCACCGGTGCCCTTCTTGTAATTCTTCTGCTTGGGGCAGTCGGCAATGAAATGACCTGGGTCACCACACTCAAAGCATCCGGATTTTGTGTCGTGTCTCTTAAACATTCGCTTATCATAGACACGTCGCACCTGGTTGTTAAATAGGCACAAATCATCATCTCCTAGAGTATCAAGTTGTTCCTTGGAGATAGACATCAAGGAAAAAGCAGTACAACTCATGGCATTAGGATCAGCCGACGGTGTCGCAAGCGCCAGAGTCTTTGAGCCAGAATCAGTGAGATTTGATCTCAACTGAATATCGACCTCTGAGGCCTTGAGCTTACTAAAAAGCTCTGCGATGGTCAAGGTATCATATGATGTGCTCTCAACAATAGAAGAGACCTTGATCTCCCAGATCTTAGGGTCCAAGGTATGGAGTACCTTAAGCGCCTGTTCATAATCTGAGACCAGCTGATCACCCTCGGCCTTGTTAACACGAAGCTTGTTAATGATCGATTGAAAATGACCAAACAAATCCTCAACAGTCTCACTCGGCTTCTGTGAGAAATTTTCATACTCACGCCGGTATGTCTGATATAGTCTAGCCTTGACCTGAGCTGTCCCCTCATGGTGTGCCTGGAGGGTAGCCCAGATCTCACGAGCAGTGGTGAGATGGCTAACACGCTCAAATTCACTAGGACCTAGACCAGAAAATAAAATATTCACTGCCTTACTATTATTTTGATGTTTGGTAATTACATCAGCAGCAGTATCCGCAGCAATAGTCGTTATGGTGAAACTAGGATGAACACAAATCTCCCCTATGTCCGAGCTCTAGCTCATAAGGTATGCTTGTATGCGAGTCTTCCAATAAGTGTAGCCAAAAGCTTCTAGGGATGGGATTTTACCAGAAGACGTCATGGTCACTACCTAGGTTTAGAATCGGTTAAGATATTAGAAAAACCTAACTTTGCTCTGATACCACTTGTAGGACCGAAAGTAGCGACCAGAGGGGGGTGAATGGACGCCTAAAATTTCTTGGTAAACTATGATCTAATCCCAACACCCGAACAAACTTAACCAGACAAATAATATTAGCAAAGCAAATTACTGGAATTAAAGTTGTCTAGCCTAAAAAGACCGGTGTCCTAATTGAAAAGATATTAAATATAAACTAGAATAAAATTACTGCAGTAAATAAAAAATACCTAGATACAACTCGAGATATTAATATTTCAGTCTAGAAATAAACTACTAATTAAATTAATAAAAACATCGATCATTAAAAATTAATTCATGACTAAACCTAAAATATTGCAGGTAAAGAATAGAATAAAAATCTAACTGCAACTAATAAAATTTTCTTTACTTTTTATGTGAGCGGATTAAACTGATAAAAAATAATACGAGATAACAAATAAAAATTAACAGATTAAATTAACAACGAATTTCTAAATAGATTTTCAGCTAATTTATTAATAGATGATTATCTATAAAATTGATCTGCCTAAAAATAGTAGATTAAAATACCTGCGTCATCATCGCCGCTGCTAACTACATGCCGCCCGTCTCTCACCTTGCGCACGCCTCGCTGTGTGAAGAAAAAAAATTCCCTGTCGTGGGAAAGCAATGCAGCTAGACAAAAAAGAAGCAATGCACTCGTCTCGATCCGCGATCCGCGTGCGCAATTACCTTGCCGTGCCAAAGCAAACGTACTCACTGTGCAATATTTTTCGTGGGATGCTGGTGCCGTGAAAAGCCAACGTCCATGGGGCCCTCCGCTGGAAAAGGCTGGCCGGCCAGCCGCAGCCCGTGAGCAAAGGCTCCGGCCGCCGCGCGCACAGTGATCCCAGGCCTCATCCGCGCACAGGAAAAAGTAAACAGTGATAGATCGAAAAGTAGACGATTACGACGAAAAATAAAACTTTCGGGGAAACTCAACGAGAAGATGGAATGTAGATTGATATACGGGAAAAACAGACATCTATCCCCAGGGGGATAGGGGCCTATTTATAGGCAAATCCTAATACATGAAAAGATTAATTTACCCTCAGGTAAAATAAACTGACTCTAAAGTAAATTCCGAAAATTACTAAAAAATTATTAGAAAAATCACCTAACTCAAATAAAAATATTCTAAACTTAAAAACTAAATATTAATATCCTAAAAACGAGATAAACATAGATTGTCAGTTTTACGCCGAAACTGACAAAGCGTCCACCGTCTTCGCACCGGGTACCCGGATTGGGCCGACCCGACCCCGCAGCTTCCTCAGCCCGGCAATCGCTCGCCGCCCGTGTACCTGAGTCAAACCCAGTCAATAGACTAGTGGATCATCTGCCGCTCCTAGCCATGTACCCGGATTGGGCCAGCCCGACTCCGCGGCTCCTCTGTCCGGTCATCGCTCACTGCCCGTGTACCTGAGTCACATGCGCCTCAGACTCGGCAGGTCTTCATCTCTGCCTTCCATTGACTTCCGTTGACAATCACTCATCACATCTGGAATATCAAAACCATATTCTTCAACATAGTTTCTCAACTACCAAATTTAAACGGTTGGCTAGCGAAGCGCTAACAGCTTGATCTACCGATGCGGCTATCTTTTGCTCAATTTCTAAGGAAGATAAAGGAGGCGATGCTGGTGTTACATGATTTCGAGCGAGGTCGGTGATGTGGACGTTGCACTTGATGAAGCCCCCGCGTGTCTTGACGTAGCTCCCAAGCATGAGATCTTATTGATCTTTCATTTTTGCCTCGATCTCCGCCCGACCTTCCTCGGGGATATCTTCAAGGGTGGGCGTCATAATATTGTGGTTGTCGATCTCTGTGCCCCCAATGGGATACATCGGTGTTATAGACGTAGTAGTCGTTGTAGAAGTAACTGTAGCCGATGTAGACGTACTTGTCATTGTTGCGTAGCCATCCCCAGCAGAGTCACCAAAAAGTGTGTTGACACGAAAACGTGTCCCCGCACTTGGGTCAGTTCGATGATCCAAAAGCGTGTGGATACTTAGGAACAAGCCTAAGCGTAACACAACACTAACGTCACATTCCGACTACCCTTGATAGTGGCAAGGAGTGGAGTCACTAGGTAATCAGATCACAAGTAAATAATCCAATTAGCCAAAATATATAGATAAAATAAACCAATCGGCCGAACAGAACCAGGTTGATGCAAAGTATACCGTGTGAAGTGTCACCGAAGGGGCCTTCGGCGTCTGGTGCGAAGGGTGCGCCGAAGGTAGCCTTTGGCGTTCGGATCGATCTGGCCAAAGACAGGCTCTAAACAGATTGCGACACAAAATCGCTCCCGAAAGATAGAGTTCGGTGTGAAGCCTCTTGACACGACAAAATTCAACGCGGAGCACTAGCGCGATGAAGTCCAAGACGGAGTACTGATGCGGTGCGGTCCATTCTGGCATGACCCCGGTGCGAGGTGACCCCAAATGTGAAGTGGCTCCGGAGCGTGGGACTTAACCAGACCGACAACAGCGTGACGACCGGCACAGATGGTCGAAGCAGGGATTCGCCGAAGGGTGCTCTAGCAGCCTTCAAAACCAGCTTCCTAGCTCCAGACACCTTTGGCGAAGGGGGCTCCAAATGTGAAACCTACAGCAAAGTTAAGATCAAGTGCCAATTCAGCCTAGGGACCGAATTACTAAACGTTGCAGTATACAAAACGAAGGTAACAATCTATTACGTAGATTTACGGAGGGTTCACAAGCGAGCCAACAAGGTGATAGCAATCTATTACGTAAATTAATGGATGATTCACAGGCGAACCCCCAAGGCTTACCACTGTTATGGCGTGGCCGACGGAGGGCCTCCAGCGTAAACCCACGAAGTTGTACGGAAAAGTAAAGGAAATAAAAGTATGGTTCAAAGAGAGGGCTTTGTGATTGATTTTTTGGGGGGTCCTATAAACCGGCCTCACCCCTGTATTTATAGGGGCTAGTCTTCTTATCTCTAATTATAATTTGATAAGATTTGGCCTAATCAAGTTTAGGGATAAAAACAACCAAAATTTGTATCAAACTCTATCTCCGAAGCTTGCCCGAAGTGGGCCTTCGTTAGGCCCGCCGAAGCCTGCTCCTCGGGCCGAAGCTTCGGCGAAGGAGGCCTTCGGGCCGAAGTCAGCAGGCCGCTAAAAGGCCTCCAAGGCCTCATGAAGATGGGCCTCCGGCACTATGAGGCTTCGTCCTGTGCCAGGACTTGTATATTTCCGGCCCAAATTACCAAAATTGATATTTTGACAATCTTGACCATTAATGCCATTTTTTGCTATCAACATCATGCCAAACACATCATTCTCTACAAAACAAAGTTAAGCGGGCAATCTACAAGTGACTGGATTCTGAATCTAAAAAACCCGAGTCAACAGGATCGGTTTTTCAAATTCGCACGGGTCAAAACTTCCGATCCCTCGGAACTTCCGATCAATATCGGAATCCCGCATCGCAACAATTGCCTTCTATATCGAATCACTATTCGATATCAGAACATCTGATCACTATCGGAACTTCCGATCCACCATCGGAACTTCCGATCTACCACGGATAGAAACAGATCTAATTTGTTTTTCCACCTTGTATCTCCATACATGAGGGATCTAGATCGAACACTATGCATATAGGCTCTGATACCACTGTTGGGGAAAAGGGGAGCTACGCTAGTCGGCAAATTTAAAATTTCCGCCCTAAAACCCAAGGCCCATGCACGTGTAAGATCATAGATCGGCACCTTCTAGCAGTTGACGTGCTAGGTGCAGTGGAAGAAGAGGTTGATGAAGCGCATCAAGCCTATCCTCACTTTGTCCCAGCTGTTCCTCACCGATCCAATGGATGAAGAAGTCGCCTTCCTCATGGTGACGGCCACGAGTGTCGCTTATGGAGCAACACCTCCACGGAGTCCACACATATAGGGATGGAGTTCCTCCCACGGCAGCGTGCTAGCAACGCACGTGAGAGACGGGGAGTCCTTAATCTCAACGTTTGAGATTAAGAAAGGAGGAGAGGAATCTCTGGTGGCTAGGTCTAACCTAGGCTTATTGCTTTTTCCAAGACGTCCTCCTTCTCTCCTTTTATAGGGCTGAGAGCCCCCTGGTCGTTCTCATCCCGAAACCCTAAAAACTGTAATAGATCCAATATGTTTGCCCATGGCAGAACTTCCGATCCTTGATTGGAACTTCTGACAAGGTATTTTAGGTCTCCTGATACAGTACAACACACAACAGATCTAATCTGTTATTGCTCACCTCGGAACTTCCGATATCATATCAGAACTTCCGATCGGTACAAACATTCCCCGATTCCAAATCAGAACTTTTGGATCTTCAGAACTTCTGATACCATATCGGAACTTCAGAAGCAACATTTGCTCTCTCTATCGAGACTAGAAAATAACCAAAACTTTCGATACTTCCTATCGGAACTTCCGATCCACGGAATTTTCTTGGGTATATCCTTCACTCCACCCGGCATGCCCTAATGGAATGAGGTGTCCAAGCGAAGAAACCACACTTTATTAGATATGGTGCGGTCCATGATGAGTCACACTGATCTTCCATTGTCCTTTTGGGGTTACGCTCTAGAAACCGTAACTTTCACGATAAATAGAGTTCCATCTAAATCAGTAGAGAAGACATCATATGAGATGTGATCTGGGAGGCTTCCCAGTTTGTCTTTTCTAAAGATTTGGGGATGTGAGGCGTATGTAAAATGTACGACGTCTGACAAGCTTAGTCTTAAGTCTGACAAATGCTTCTTTGTGGGATATCCTAGGGAAACCAAAGGATACTATTTCTATAATAGAGAGGAGGGAAAAGTGTTTGTCGCTCGGAATGGTGTATTCCCTGAGAAAGAGTTTCTCTCGAAAGGAGTTAGTGGGAGGACGGTGCATCTCGAAGAGGTTCGAGAGCCACTGGAAAGTGTTCTAGATCCCACTGAACAACAACAGGATGAGTAAGGTGTTGCAGAGCCTGTTGTGCATGCGCCAGCCCCACGAAGGTCTAAGAGGGTTAGCCATGCACTGGAGAAGTTCATGTTTTTGACCACCGGGCATCATGACGTGTTGTTGTTGGACAACGATGAGCCCAAGACCTATGCGGAAGCAGTGATGGGACCAGACTCTGAGAAATGGCTTGGAGAAATTGGATCCGAGTTGGAGTCCATGTGAGTAAACCAAGTTTGGAACTTGGTTGATCCACCCGATGGTGTAAAAACTATTGAGTGTAAATGGATCTTCAAGAAAAATATAGACATTGATGGAAATGTTCATATCTATAAGGCACGATTTGTGGCGAAAGGTTTCATACTGATTCAAGGTGTTGATTATGATGAAACGTTTTTACTTGTCACCATGCTTAAGTCTATTCGGATCATCCTAACAATTGCTGCATTTTATGATTATGAGATATGGAAAATGCATGTCAAGATGGTTTTCCTGAATGGAAACCTAAGTGAGGATGTGTACATGACACAGCCAGAAGATCTTGACGATCCAAAAAGTGCTGCGAATTTTGTAACTTGCAAATGTCCATTTAGGGATTGAAGCAAGCTTCTTGGAGTTGGAATATTCGCTTTGATGAGGTAGTCAAAGGGTTTGGCTTCATCAAAAATGAAGAACATCCTTGTGTTTACAAGAAGGTTAGTAAGAGCTCACTCGTGTTTCTTGTCTTGTATGTGGATGGCAGATTGTTGATCAGAAATGACATTCCTTTGTTAAATGTTGTCAGGACTTCACTGAAAAATAGTTTTTCGATGAAAGATCTTGGAGAAGCAGCATACATTTTGGGCATTAAGATCTATAGAGATAGATCAAACCAGCTAATTGGATTAAGCCAGAGTATGTACATTGACAAGGTTTTGAAATAGTTCAAAATGCAGAATTCTAAGAAGGGTTTTTTGCCAATGTCACATGGTATTTCTCTTAGTAAGACTTAGTGTGCTGCGACACCTGATGTGCTGGAGAAGATGAGTGTGATCTCGTATGCTTCCGCAATTAGATCCATCATGTATGCCATGTTGTGTACACACCCAGATGTGTCATATGCTCAAACCTGGGTGAAAGTCACTGGGCTGTAGTAAAGAGTGTTGATAGCAAAAAATGGCATTAATAGTCCAAATTATAAAAATATCACTTTTCGGTAGTTTAACCAAAAATATGTAAAGACCTGGCACAGGCCGGTCCAATCGGCCATGTAGGCCCGATCTAACCGGCCCAAAACCGAGTCCGAGACAGATTGAGTATTTCAGGGTATTTTTTATCTCGAATCAATTTTAATGACGTGGAACTCGTGTCTAACTCAGATTAGACCCAGGCACATCATGCCCAACCTCTATAAGTAGAGGCGAGGCCGATTCAAAGATGCCCCCCAAAAAACCCTAATAGATCCAATCTATTATCTCTTTGGATCGTACCTTTACATTCAATTTACTGCTTGCCCTAGATTCAATTCAAGACGTCCATCTTCATGGGTTTGCGCTGTAAGCCCTCAGTCTGCCGCGTTGTAATCACGTTAAGTCCTTGTCGGTTCATTCGTGAATCGTCTGTTTCATCCATGTAACGGATTTCTATCGTTTTATCGGTTTTTATCGATAATTCAGTCTCTTGGCCGAATTACCCCTGGTTTTCTGGTGTTGTTGCAGTGTTTCATCTCTCTGATCTTCGCCAAGAAGTTTTGGGCAAAGAAACCAATAGCAAGACGGTCACTGTAGTACCGAAGATCACCTTCCATGGATTGTCGATCCGACTGGCGGTGTTATCCTGGTTCGACCGTCCCGTGCCGCACCATATCCTGACGCGCCGGCACGCTACGATCTGACCGGCAGCCTAAGGCCGGTCTAACCAGGCTTCGCAAGAGGCCTCGGGAGCACCTCGCACCACCGCAGGAGTCCCTTTTGAGTCCATCACACCCATCCAGTCCGACCGGAGGCTTCCCCTTGGTCTGACCGACCAATGGCCGAGAACCCAAGACTTGTTCGGCAAACCCCTTCGCACCGCACGCCGATGCCCCCCTTCGGCCGAACCACACCACACCACCAGTCCGACCAGCGGTGTGCCCTCGGTCCGACTGGCTTCCCGTGGCCAGTCTGACCACCAGGACCCTCGGTTAAACCGGCCCTGTTCTGGCCAGTTTGATTAGGTTTAATTATTTTCTCACACATCGGTTAATTGAATAATTTTAGATTAATATTATTTGATTGCCTAGCGACTCTATTATTCCCTTACCATTGTTTAAGTGTCATGAGAACGTGGCATCAGCATTGTGTTACGCTTAGGGGTTTAGTCCTAAATATCCACATGTTTTTGGATCATCGTATCGGCGTCCGTGTGTTTGGCACACTTTAGTGTCAACACACTTTTTGGTGACTCAGCTGGGGATAGACATGCCAATCACTTCTACATCGGCGATGGATACACCTACTACCTCTACATCAATGGGACCCTCAACGCCAATGAATCCGGTGGTGAACTCAAAGATCGACGATAGCAACATCATCGTCCCCACCCTCGATGACCTCTCTGAGGAGGATAGGGCAGAGCTCGAGGCCAGGACAAGGGAGCTACACACTCTTTTTCTTGTCCGCTTTACCAAGACCCGCGGGGATTTGTCAAGCACGACATCGACATCCCCGATCCCTCTGGGGCTAAGGTAACACCATCGTCCCCTCGACTGTCCTCCCAGGACATCGAGCAAAAAATAGCCAAGTCAGTAGACCAGGTCATTAGCGCTACTATTGCAAACCGCGTAGAGGCCATGATCGACTCTAAGATGGAGGCAATGTTTAGGAGATTCAGCTTTTCTGAGGCCACTTCCCCAACTCCAATAGCTATTGTACCTCCTATCCATCACATACACAGTAGGGCTGGCGGGAGTACCGGGAAGACCATAGCGTCTACGACCACACCATCCATGGTCGAGGCAACATATGGCCCTGTCGGTCCGGCCCTATGGCCGGTCAGACCGCCCCTATCACGCACTATGCGTCGTCACCCATGCCTATGCTACCCTATCCCGCGCTACCCGCACATCCTTCTCCCGCACACCCGCATAGTCCCAATTACATCTCGTATCATGAGCCACTACGAGATGAGGATCTGCATGGCCAACATCATGATATACCACCACGTGTCGCACCCCCGCATGAGAAACGTGCGCAGGCAGGAGGCGTAGATGACTTTGACGAGCAGATTCACGCACTATTTAGATAGTGTGCAGGTTGGACACCTAGAGGTCAGGTTAGGGTTTATCACAAGTCGTACCCTGATCACTTCGACACCATCCCATACCCGCGCGGCTTTATGGTGTCTAAATTTACAAAATTTGATGGCGAAGGTAGTAAGACCACCCTAGAGCACATAGGCCAATTCCTAGCACAGTGTGGCGAAGCTAGTGGGTCGTATGCGTTGAAGCTTAGGCTGTGTTTGGTTCTGCTGTTTAAACCTGCTTCTGCTTTCAAAAAGCAGAAGCTGAACCAAAGGGGTTCCCAAAAACTGCTTTCTCCAAGAAAAGCAGCTTTTTTGTAGTGCAAATCTCACAGCAACTCTACCCCTGCTTTTCTGCTTAATCAACTTTGAAAAAATTACCCACCTGCCACTGGTTACACATACCCCTTCGTTCTTTTTTCTGAAACCTTTCCTCTCCCTCACATCCGTACTGCCGCCGCCCAGGAACCATGTCGCCGCCACCCCCAGCCCCTACCACCGCCGCCTCCCTCGCCGGCCACCGTCGCTGGCTTGCGTAGCAGGGCCCCCGCCGAGAGATCAGCCCGCCGCCGCCACTGTTCTCCACCGCCACAAGACGCCTCCTCATCTGCCCTACGCCACACGACGCCGCCGCCTCCTCTTGTGCACTACGCCGCCGCCGCCGACGCTGCATCACCGTCGCCCCTGGCCGAGTCCCCAGGAGGCCGACGCCGTGTCCCCAGGGGGCCGACGCCGCGTCGCCGTCGCCCCTGGCCGAGTCCCCAGGAGGCCGACGCCGCACGCCGTCGCCTCCTCCTGGCCCAAGGATGCCGCCGCCCCTCGCCACGTCCCTAGGCAGCCGACGCCGTAGCCGTCGCCCTTGGCCGAGTCCCCAGGAGGTCGACGCCGCCCCTCACCTCCTGCCAACCCTCACCTCCTGCTAAGGTGATTACTCAATTTTTCACATATTTCTTCACAAGTTGTTTTTGAATTTTTGTTGTGTTGTGAATGATGTGTTATGAATGTTTAAATATAATTATCATGGATTAGAAGCTATTATGGCTGAGAAAGAGAAGGTTGTATGGGATAATGCCAATATGAAGCACTTCATTGACATTTGTAAGGAGGAGATAGAAGCTGGGAATAGACCGAATGGTTCTTGGACTAGAAAAGGTTGGAAGAATCTTGAGGAAAATTTTTGGCCAAGTCCGGGCTAAAGTTAGTGAAGTCACAATTGAAGAATAAATTGGATGGCATGAAAAAGGATTTTACATTGTTTATGGAACTGAAAATTTTTGCCACCAGGCTCGGATGGGATGATGCAAATCAAACTGTTGATTGCTCTAACACATGGTGGGATGAACATCTTGCGGTGAGTTAAGTTGTGTCTATTGTTTCATTTTAATTCATGGTATTTTGATTGGTGTAAGACATGGTTGTACATTCTTTTCTAGAGATGCAACAACCCGGAAAGAGGAGTGAAGTGCGGACATGTCAAGTTCCGAAAGCGTGGTCCGAAGTACCTTGACGATCTACACCGGTTGTTCGATAAAGTGCATGTCACTGGGGCTTCCGCATCCTGTCCGGGAGATGTCTCATCCGGTGAATCAAGTGATGAAAATGTATTGGATATGTCACAAATTAATGATGACGGTGTTGAAATGAAGTTGTCTTCTTTCAAGAAGCCAAAACAAACAAGAAAGAAGCGCAAGATTCAAAGTGTCGCTGAAGAGAAGGAAGAGAAGAGTCCATTTTTTCGCATGTACAAAAACACATGCCTTAAGATCGAAAATGCAGCTGACAAAATCACCTCAAGTGTTGAAGCATCATCAGCTCCTCCACAAGCCAACATTGTCCCTACCATTGCACAAGACATGAAGATGGTGAAGGAATGTGGTGTGCAAGAGAAAACTGCATTAATGCACACAGCCTCATTGATGATTATGAAGCCTGAGTTTAGAGAGCTCCTCAGTGTGCTTGAAACAAATGAAGGAAGATTTGATTTGATTGAGAGAGAGCATGAGAAGGAGACGAGGAAGGCCCCATAGACCATCATTTGATTATCATATATCCATTTTGCTTATGTTGGACCTATCATCGTTTGTGCATGTTGAACCCTTATTTGTTTATCATGTATCCATTTTGCTTATGTTGGACCTATAATCATTTGTGTATGTTGAACCGTTATGTGCTTATCATGTATCCATTTTTCTTATGTTGGACCTATCATCATTTGTGTATGTTGAACCATTATGTGCTTATCATGTATCCATTTTTCTTATGTTGGACCTATAATCATTTGTGTATGTTGAACCATTATTTGACATCAAGCCGTAATGTTACATCAATTGAGTCATTAGCAATGTTTATATGGATTGTTGGAGGGCCCCAGTCATTTTCCCAAGCCGAGGATCGGTTTGTCCGCTCAACATGGACAATACACATGAAGTTCAAGGAAGTTTTGATGTGTTTGCTTAAGTTAGGAAAAGATAACATCAAGCCAAGGGATCCAACTTTTAGCATTGAACATGATAAGGTGAAGGAGGACCGGTTTTGGCCTCATTTCAAAGGCGCAATTGGTGCTATAGATGGATCACATGTGAAGGTCGTAGTGCCTACTGAGGAGGTGATAAATTACACATGTCACCATGGCTATACATCCCAGAATGTACTTGCCATATGTGATTTTGACATATGGCTTATAAGGGGAGTACGTATCATTTACCAGAATTTCGTCATCGTCAAGGTCGCCCACCACAAGGGAAGTACGAGATATTCAACTTCTTGCATTCATCGCTCCGCAATGTCATTGAGCGAGCATTTGGGGTCCTAAAGCAAAAGTGGCGCATATTGAAAGACATGCCAAGTTTCTCAACTCGACGACAGAAGCAAATCATTATGGCTTGTATTGCACTACACAATTTCATTCGTGATAGCAACTTGAGAGACAAAGAGTTTGAAAGGTGTGATGCAAATGAGGAGTACATGCCTAAAGCATCAAGGCAAACAACACAAACGCAAGGGAGCGACGAGGTGGAAGGAGAAAATGAGGTTACCATGAACACCATTCGTGATAGGATAGCTACGGCATTGGCTAGTGCGAGAGCTACATGAGATAGCTATGTGATTGTTGGTTACTTTATGACAAAAACTATGAACTTTTTATTTATCTAATATATTTTCCAGTTATTTAGTGTTATCAATGTTGACAGTTTTCTATTTATATATATAAGTTAAAAAACAGTCAGCTCACAGCAGCTTTTTCACAGCAGTTTGAACCAAACGACTTTCAGCTTTTTCACAGCAGACATCTCACAGCAGCTTTTTCACAGCAGGCAGCTCACAGCAGCTTTTTCACAGCTCACAGCAGAACCAAACGCACCCTTAGATTATTCTCTCTATCACTTTCCAACACCACTTTCACTTGGTTTTCGGCGTTACCGCCGAACTCCGTTCAGACTTGGGCCCAGTTGGAGCAGAAGTTCCATGATTATTTTTACACTGCGGAAACTGAGCTTAGACTTTCACACTTGACATCAGTTAGACAGAAAACTAGTGAGAGTGTTTCCGATTACATTAAGCATTTTAGGGACACTAGAAACCGATGTTTTACTTTAAACTTCTTTGATAGAGACTTGGCCGACCTAGTTTTCAACGGTCTTCACTCCAAACTTAAGGAGAAACTAGATGGCTAGGATTTCTTCGATGTTAGTCAAGTGCTGCAGAAGGCTCTGGTTTAGGAAAGCCGAGCCAAAAGTAGGAAATTCACTAAGAAATTCAACAAGCCTAAGGCCGAGGTGCACGTCATGGAGCACTCCGATGAGGAATCATCGAAGAGCGAGGATGACTCAGCTGATATGTACACCGTGGAGTGGACTTGGTCTAGTAAGGCCAAGCCCGTCACTTGCATTGAGTTACGGCCGTCTCCTACCAAGAGTCGGTCCAACGAGGCGAAGTATTATTTTGACGTAACCAAGTGTGATAAAATATTTGATTTCTTGTTGAATAACAAACTTATCAGGTTGCTGAAGGGTCACGCCAGCCCAACCACCGATGACTTGAAGAAGCAGGCTTATTGTAAGTGGCATGATTCTCATTCCCATTCTACTAACGATTGCAATGTTTTTCATCGATAGGTTCAATCAGCCATAGATATAGCTCGACCAGGACCCTTTCTTGATGGGGGATTGGTCCCGATCTTCCGCTAGGTAAAGGATAACTTGGGTTGGTGGGGAATCTCGACGTTGGCGATCCAAGGCTCCGGTCCGGTGGATCAAAACCTTGCAATCGTTACACCACTGTCTCTGTTGGTTATCAACCACGCAGGACGCGATTGACCTCGCCACGAAGGCTAATTCCTGCAAGCGAACCCAAGAACACAAGCAAGAATAGGAAGGATACAAGTCGAATGCCAAATCACAGACAAACGATGATAAGGTGAGGTTTCACAAACGCCAATGCAGCAGCCAATCGGTCCGGTGCAAGAGGCGGGATCTAAACACACAAGTGTAGATGCAAACAAAGCAAAACCTAACCCTAAAGGGCAGCTGGCGTGAATATATAGGTCGTGGGCAGCCTGTGGAAGGCGAACAGACTCAGACTATGGGCTAGAAGGCGAATAGACTTTGGACTATGGACCAACACGGCCCAGTTCTGTCATGCAGGACTGTTTTAAACACACAGGTCGACTCGAGACTCCAAATGAGACGAAACCAACGGCAAACGATCCGTCTTCTCCTCAGCTTTCCAAAAAGTCCAAGAACGTGCCAATCGGACTTCGTATGAGGAAGGTATGCCCATTTTGGTGCATGGTGGTCGATGTAGTCCGAACCAGCGAAATCTTGACTTCAAAACATCCGTGCGACTCCGTCTTCAACTCCAACTCTTCTATTCCATCTCCCATGTTCCTAAGCAACAAAATATCACTAGCATTCAGTAGCATCCCATCCAAACAAATATTAACATAGTTGCTAAGGAAAGACTTAACCTCATGGTTCAAGCGACGGGCACGGGCGCGTGTGATTGGTCCTAGTACTTGAATTGTAGGTGGAGGCTCCATGTGTGTATCATGTGAAGTGATGTCCTCATCATTTCCCCATAAACACTATCGATCTAGACGGGAAGAAGGTGCCCAACCTATATAAGTAGAGGCAAGGTCGATTCAAGCAGGCCCCCGAAAAAACCTTAATAGATCCAATCTATTATCTCTTTGAATCGTACCTTTACATTCAATTTACATTCTTGCCCTAGATTCAATTCAGCACGTCCATCTTCGTGGGTTTGCGCTGTAAGCCCTTCGTCCGCCGCATCATAATCATGGTAAGTCCTTATCGGTTCACTCGTGAATCGTCCGTTTCATCCACGTAACAAATTTCTATCATTTTATTGGTTTTTATCGGCAATTCGGTCTCTTGGCCAAATTACTCCTAGTTTTCTAGTGTTTTTACAGTGTTTCATCTCTCTGATCTTCGCCAAGAAGTTTCGGGCAAAGAAACCAACAGCAATATGGTCGCCAGAGTCCCGGAGATCACCTTCTAGGGACTATCGGTCCGACTGGCGGTGTTGTCCCAGTCTGACCGGCTAGTGCCGCGCCAGCACGCCATGGTCTGACCGGCATCCTAAGGACGGTCTGACCGGGCTTCGCAGGAGGCCTCGGGAGCACCTCGCGCCAGCGCTAGAGTCCCTTTCAAGTCCATCACACCCATTCGATCCAACCGGAAGCTTCCCCTCGGTCTAACCGATCGAAGGCCGAGGGCCCAAGACTCCTTCGGCAAACCCCTTCGCACCGCACGGCGAAGCCCCCCTTCGGCCGAACCACAACGCACCACCGGTCCGACCGGCTTCCATTGGCCGGTCTGACCGCTAGGACCCTCAGTTGAATCGGCCCTGTTCTGGCCGGTTTGATTAGGTTTAATTATTTTTAGTTATTTTCTCACACATCGGTTAATTGAATAATTTTAGATTAATATTATTTGATTGCCTTGCGACTCCGTTATTCCCTTACCACTATTTAAGGGTCATTGGAATACGACGTCAGCGTTGTGTTATGCTTAGGGGTTTACTCCTAAGTATCCACCCTCTTTTGGATCATCGGATCGACATCCATGTGTTTGGCGCACTTTAGTGTCAACAAAGAGTATCCTCAAGTACTTGAGAAGCACTGAGGAAATGTTCCTAGTGTACGGTGGTGAAGAGGAGCTCGTTGTAAGTGGTTACATGGATGCTAGCTTTCAGACCGATAAAGATGATTCTCGATCGCAATCTGGCTTCGTGTTCTGCCTCAATGGGGGCCCGTGAGTTTGAAGAGTTCCAAGCAAGAGACGGTGGACGATTCTACAACAGAAGTTGAGTATATCACCGCTTCAGAAGCTGTGAAAGAGGTCGTTTGGTTTAGAAAGTTTGTTTCTGAGCTAGGTGTTGTTCCTAGTATGTATTGTCATGTGGACCTCTATTGTGATAATAGTGGTTCCGTTACGCAAGCCAAGGAGCCTAGATCACACCAGAAGTCCAAACATATACTTCGATGATATCACCTGATCCGCGAGATCATTGAGAGAGGTTGTTGACACGAAAACATGCCCCCGCACTAGGGACGGTTCGACAATCCAAAAGCATGCGGATACTCGGGGACAAGCCTAAGCATAACAAAACGCTGACGTCACGTTTCGACTACCCTTAACAGTGGCAAAGGGGGTGGAGTCTCCAGGCAAACAGATTATACAGAAATAATCCAAATAGCCGAAGTGTGTAGATAAAATAACCCAATCGGGCGAACGAAGCCTAATTGGTTCAAAGTATACCGTGCGAAGGGTCACCAAAGGGAGGACTTCGGAGTTTGATGCGAAGTATGCACCGAAGGTAACCCTCTTCATTCATATCGATCTGACTGAAGACGGGCTTCGACTAGATCGCAACGTGAATTCGCCTCTGAACGACAAGGTTCAGTGCGAAGCCTCTAGCATGACGAGGTCTGATGCGAAGTGTTCTAGCGTGGCTCTAGTGCGAAGTGGCTCTAGCACGAGGCGTGAAGACACTCCAGCACACGAAGTAACTCCGATACGCAATGTTGCCCGGACCAAAAACAGCGTGACGAGCCTAGCACAGTTTTTTACCGAACTGAAGGTCTGCCGGAAGTGAACCCGACAGCCTCTGAAACTAATCTCCTGGCTCCGGAGATCGCCTTTTTGAGGTTGAATTGGAGTGAAAATCCTTGGCGAAGGAGCTTCGAATGTAAACTCTACAAAACACCAAGATCAAGTGCCAATTCGGCCTAGAGACCGAATTACCAAGTGTAGTAATAGGAAAATAGATAGAATGAAGGGTAGCAATCTATTACGTAGATTAATGGATATTCATGGGCGAATCAACAAGGGTTACCATGATTATGACACGACGGACGGAGGGCTTACAACACAAACCCACGAAGATTGAAATAAAAGTGCGATTGAAACTAGGGTTTTGAAGTATTGATCTGAGGAGATACCCTTTGAATCGGCCTCACCCCTTAATTTATAGGGGCTGGTATCAAGTTCCTCGACACCTAATCTGAGTAGGATTCGGACAAAAGTGATTAATATTTAATTATAGATCAAAACAACTCGAAACAAACTCTATCTCTAATTTTCATACTTGGGCCGGTCTGACCGGACTACTATGGCAGGTTGGACCGGCATGTGCCAGGTTGGGCATATTTTCGGCCCAAAATTATCAATTTTAATATCTTGAAATTCTCGGCCATTAATGCTATTTTCTACTGTCAACACATGCCCTCCTGCCTTTTAGCAAACTTGGTGAGCTAAAAGCACAATGGGCTAAAGGCAATATATTCCATATCGTTCTTTTGACACTTTAAGCGCTTTGCCACACACTTGGGAAGTACTTTTTCAAATTCCTGCCATTTAAAGCTCTTCGAAATCGCTCTCCTTGTGGAGAGTCTAACAAATATGCATTACCAGGAGCGATTTCAGCTACATTAAAGGGACCTTCCCAACTAGGCGACCATTTACCAAATTTGGGACTTTTAGTACCTAAGGGTAAAATCATCTTCCAAACCAAGTCACCAACTTGAAACGATTTTTCTTTGACTCTTTTGTTGTAGTCTCTAGCTACTCTTCTCTTATCCCTTTCTATAGATTCTAAAGCCCTTAACCTCTTATCGGTTACTTCTTCCAAATTATCCTTCAAAAGAGTTTCATATTCAACAACCGATAAGCCATCTTGCTTAAGAAACCTTAACGAGCCTTGATCTACATCCACTGGTAGAACGGCTTCTTGTCCATACACTAACTCATATGGACTGACTTTGGTAGCACCATGCTTTGCAACTCTACAAGCCCATAATGCCTCAAAAAGCACTTCATGCCACCTTCTAGGAAACTCTTCAATTTTCTTCTTAATGAGCTTAATTATAGTTTTATTACTAGACTCGGCCTGACCATTGGCCTGAGCATAGTATGGTGAAGAGTTTATCAACTTAATACCATAAAATTCGGTAAAGTCTCTCACTTCTTTAGCAATAAATGAAGTACCTTGATCTGTAGTGAGAGATTGGGGAATATCAAATCTATGTATAATATGCTTCAAGATAAAGTCAAATACCTCGTTGTGAGTCATGTTCTTGAGAGGCACGACCTCGGGCCATTTGGTGAAGTAATTTGTCGCCACCAACATGAATCAGTGCCCTTTTGATGAGGGAGGATGAATTTGACCGATGAAGTCTAAACCCCAACCCCAGAATGACTATGGTTTGATAATAGGATTAAGTATTGACGCGGGAGTAAACTGAATATTACCAATCCTTTGACAAGCCTCGCACCCTCTAAAGTACTTGAAACAGTCTTTGATCATAGTCGGTCAATAAAAACCTGCTCTTTTAAGCATCCAACTCATCTTGTGAGCCGGCTGATGAGTATCACAAAGACTTTCATGTACTTCACCTATAGCAACTTTGGATTTATTAACATCTAAGCACTTCAAAAGCACTCCATTAATAGTTCAGTGATACAATGTTTCATCAAGCAATACAAACTTTAACGCTTGACGCCGAACCTTCCAATCAACCCTCATGCTAGGGTCTCTTAAATATTGGACAATTGAGGCCCTCCAATCATCTACTCGGTTTCCCGGACGGTTCGCCAATTCTTTACCTGAAGTGGCGTTCAATTGGCAAATATCAAAATGACCCCGGAGCCCTTCCTGTTCCTACCGAGGGTCGATCAGATCGGTCATGCAGAGCCAATCAGACCGAAGTTCTATGACGGAGGGGTTAGGCGTGCGGAGGCCCCCGATGCTTGGAAGGCTTCGGCATGAGGGGCTCAGTGCATAGAGTTCTTCGGTGGATGAAGGGCGCCAGCACACGGGCTCTGGCACGCAAGACCCTACGGAGGGCGAGGGGTTCCGGCCCGGAGGGTCTAGTGTGCGGCACATCAGTTCGAAGTTCCTGCCATCGGCTGACATAGAGACTTCAAGCATCGGCCTCCCTTGTAAAAAAAATCTGCCTTTTATGACTTGATAGCCAAATGCTTGCTGAGCCAAATCATTTGCAATTGAATTGGCTTCTCTAGACACATGATAAATTTTGAAGTCATCAAAAGTAGCAATTATGTCTAGACATTTATCCAAGTAGCTATTTAACAAACTATTGAAGCATTAGGCCACTTTAGCTACTTGTTGTACAACTAACAGAGAATCCTACCATATGCATGAATGTGTTTAATACCCATGGAATTTAGGAGATCAAGTCCTAACAATAAGGCTTCATATTTGGCTTGATTATTGGTGCAAGGAAATTCTAGACGGGCCAAAGTTTCAAAGTGCATACCACTAGGCGATACGAGAACCACTCCAACACCTTGTCCATTCTTGCAAGTCAAACCATCAAAGTAAAGTTTCCATGGTACTACCTCAATTAAAGCGACATTGCCACTCCAATTGACATCTACATGGTGATCAACTATAAAGTTAGTGCCAATTTGGCCTTTCATAGTTTTTAAGGGTTCATAGGCCAAATTGTACTCAATTAAAGCATGAGCCCACTTTCTGATTCTACCACTTAGAATCGGCTTTTGCAACATGTATTTTATGACATCAGTTTGACAAATGACGATACATGTGCTAGGGAGAAGATAGTGACGTAATTTGGTACATGCATAATAAAGTGATAGACACAAACACTCCATAAACACGTACCTTGTCTCAGCGTCCAACAAGCGGCGGCTCAAGAACGTGATGATGTACTCTTTTCCCTCCACCTCTTAAGTTAGCACGGCTCCTATCACGCTATCTTCTGCAACAACGTATAGCCAAAATGGAATCTCAGCTTTTGGTGCTCTTACCACAGGCGATGACGACACGCACTCTTTAATCTTATCAAAAGTGTGTTGCTGACTTTCCCCCTAAATGAACTCGGCCTCGTTCTTTAGCCAGAGTATGGGGACAAAAGCATCGATTTTTCCAGACAAGTTAGATATAAAGTGACGCAAATAATTCATCTTGCCTAGCAACTTTTGCACATCTCTCCAGCATGTCGGTGCTTCAAAGTTCTTAATCTTCTCAAGCCTCTTAGGATCAATCTCAATACCTCTTTCATGAATCATGAATCCTAAGAATTTGCCCACCGACACGCCAAAAGCACACTTGAGTGGGTTCATCTTTACGCCATACTGACACATTCTATCAAAAGCAACTCTCAAATCAGCTAAATGGTTCCCCATAGCATCTGATTTGACCACAACATCATCTATATAGACCTCTAGCATAACTCCTAGAAAGTCATGAAAGATCAAGTTCATAGCACATTGATATGTAGCGCCAGCATTCTTTAAACCAAAAGTCATAACGACCCATTCAAACAAGCCGACAAAACTAGGGCATCGAAAGGTTGTCTTATAGACATCCTCTTCGGCCATAAAGATTTGATTATAATCAGCGTTGCTATTAAGAAAACTTAGAACCTTGTATCCTAAAGCATCGTTGATCAACATGTCGGATATCGGCATGAGATACTCATCCTTCGGAGTGGCCTTGTTCAGATCCCTGAAATCTATACAAACTCGTATTTTGTCGCTCTCTTTCTTCTCTACAGGCACGATGTTAGCAACCCATTCACCATACCTGCATGGCCTAATAAATTCAGCCTTGAGTAATCATTTTATCTCCTCTTTAACTCAGTCATAGACGGCCGAATTAAAGCGACGAGGGGCTGTTTATAAGGCCTAAACCTAGGATTGATAGGCAGCCGATGCTCCATGAGCTCGCGGCTTAGTCCGAGCATTTCACTGTACTCCCATGCAAAACAATCGACATATGACCAAAGCAAATTATTACTCCGGCCTTTTCATTAGCCAGTAAATTTTTGTTTACAAAAGTCGGCCTCGGAATACTACCATCGCCTATATCGACCTCTTCTGGGGGGTCGACCGACGCAAAACCTTGACCTAACTTTTCTACTTCACTAAATCTTCAATGGCTTCAGCAATACCGTCTTTAGAAGACCGATATTTCTCTACACGAGACTTCAGCCAATCAAGATTACGCATACTAGTCATGACCACTAATTTAACAACATTCGTGCTACAGCATCCGGCTTCACAGACACTAGAACAAAATGTCCCTCAGACATGCTAACAAAGTCATAATCTGAGAGGTCCTTACCTAACAAACACTCTACCTTATCATGGACGGCGTCAATAGATACATCGGCCAACGTAATCTGGGCCGAAGTATCAGCAGGTACAACCTCCACATCATCATTGTCCCACTGTATTAGGCACTAGTGCAAAGTAGATGGAATACAACAATTTGTGTGAATCCAATCATGCCCAAGTAGCACACTATAGTTACCTTGTACATCGACGACGAAGAATGACATCGGCAACGTCTTGTTGTCCACCGTTAGTTCCAGAGAAAGTACGCCCTTGGCCTAAAGCTCTCACCGTTGAAGCCGCTGAGTATTAGGTTGGTCTTCTTCAAATCTTCTTCACCTTTACCGAGCTTCTTCAAGAGAGAGTACGACATCAAGTTGACGGTAGCACCTCCGTCAACCAACATCCTGGAGATCGATTTTCTGTCATTGTGCCCCTTGATGTAGAGAGGCTTCAAGTTACAAGTCGTGTCCTCTGGCTTCTCGAAAATGGCATCTCGTGGGACGAGGCTCAACTAAGCGACCTCGGCCTCGCCCTGCGGTAGCGTGAACTCGGTGAGAAGCATGATGAAGTTTATGTCCATTGCTTGAGGTACGGTCCCTTAGAGACGGGCGTGTAGTCGTCGTCGAGTATGTCGTCATCGTCGTCTTCGCTCAGAACGGGAGCCGGGTTGTTCGCCTCAACCGGCTTGTGCTTCCAGACTTGCTTCACGATTGGCCGAGGGCAGATCTCCTCGAAGATGGTGTCTCACTCATCCTCGGCTTTCTTTTCACGCATCTCCTATGATCGCAGATGTTATAGGCGCATCTTCTGTGATTTGGACATCCCCGGGAGTGCCTAAGATGGTCGTGGCCGAGTGTCGAGCGCTACAACTCTGCCTCTAGAAATTTTGGCCGAGCAGGAACTACCCAGGTCAGCCTCGATATTTGTGTGTTTAGCGGACTTACCCTCCTGGACCCTGTCGGTCGGACCGGCCTTATTGGGCTGGTTGGACCAGGCCGTGTCGTTCGGACCGGGACGTGTTGGATTCCTGAGTCAGGACGGTCGGACCAGCTGTAGTAGGCCGGTTGGACCGGGCCTCGGGGATGGCTTTGGCCGGCCTCGGGAACGTAGCTCTGTCGCGTTCCACCGAGGACCCCTTCGGGATTGGGAACTCCTGGGACCCTACTTGGATGATGATGGCTTCGGGGTCCCTCTTGCGGACGTCTTCTCTGGCTTCACTCCACGTAGACCGACCTTGAGGCACCACTGACAAGCGGTGAAAAATGTTCTCCTTCTGTGCGCATATTTGCCTCGGCCAATCATAGACATCCGAAGACACAACAGTAGTAGCAGTGAGGTGCTGTGTAGAGCCCTCCGGAGGGGGAACCCAACTTGGAGGACATGGGACCATCGTCCAACAGTATGGTGGAGGCATCGAAGGCTCCAGTGGCTTCATCCACTGAGGGCCGAACCCATTGCCCGAAGGGGGGTTCGGCCATGTCGAAGGTACTTCAGACCATATCAACGAAGGGTCCTACCAGGCTAGAGGTATGTTTGGCCATTGTGGTGGTGGGTCCGGCCATTGAGGGTCGAACTTATTCGGAGTCTGTGTCTAGAATAGAGGTGGGTTCGGCCATTGAGGGTCGAACTCACCTTTTGGAGGGTGTGTCCAGGACGGAGGTGGGTTCGGCCATTGAGGGCCGAACTCACCTTTCGGAGGGTGTGTCTAGGACGGAGGTGGGTTTGGCCATTGGGGGGCCAAACTCATCCTGTGGAGGATGTGTCCAGGACAGAGGTGGGTTCAGCCATTAGGGGCCGAACTCACCCTTTGGAGGACTCGATCTTCTCAAAAGGTTCGGTCGCTTCGGATCCTTCGGTCGAGCGCTCATCTTCTCAGCCATCTTTTGGTGTTTTCCAAGAAGCATCTGATATGTTACTTTTGGATTTTTGTGAGACCCAACCGGAGATGATGCCTTGATATTTTCTTTCCACACTCCTACCTCTGGGTTCTTCAGCACGAGTGTGCATGTGCGTGGTTCTCCAATAATGATTGCTTTCCCTTTATAGGACTTGGCCTGCTCTAGCCGAATCAACACCCTCCTCTCATTGAGGTAAATGGTGTTCACGGGAAAGGGGTCTTTGTCCAGCTTCATCTTTGGACTAGAATCTATTTTCAATCATCCTTCCTCTATGGCCGATAGAACCTGCCGACGGAAAACATTGCAATCGTTAGTATAATGAGAATGCAGATCATGCCACTTAAAATAGGGGCGTTTCTTTAGTTCGTCGGCAGCTAGGATGACCTAGCCCTTGGGCAATCTGAGAAGATGGCTCTTCAAGAGGAAATCAAATATTTTATCACATTTAGTCACATCAAAAGAGTGCTTAACCTCGTTGGGCCGACTCTTAGTGGGAGACGGTCGTAGCTCGGAACAAGTGATAGGTTTGGTCTTAGCATTCTAGGCCCGTTCGGCCGTATACATATCGGCTGAATCGTCCTCTTCCTCTGACTCTTCCTCATCGGAGTGTTCCATGATGTGAACTTCAGCTTTAGGTTTGTTAAATGTTTTAATGAATTTTTATCCTTGGCTCGGCCTTCTTCGACCAGAGCCTGCTGTAGGACTTGGATGACCTCTAAAAAGTTTTGGTTGTCTAGCCTCTCTTTAATTTCATAACGCAATCCGTTAAAAGCTAGATCTGCTTAATCTCTTTCTGAAATATTGAGACTAAAACATCGGTTCCTGGTGTCTCTAAAGTGCTTGACGTACTCAGAGACACTCTCACTAGATTTTTGCCTATCCAACGTTAAGTGTGGAAGCCTAAGTTCTGTCTCGTCGGTATAGAAATAGTCATGGAACTTCTGTTCTAATTGGGCCCATGTTTGGACGAAGTTCGGCGGTAGAGCCAAAAACCAAGTGAAAGTGGTGCCGGACAGCGAAAGAGAAAATAGTTTAAGTTTTAATGCGTCCGACCCACTAGCTTCTCCACACTGTGCTAAGAATTGGCTAACATGCTCTAGTGTGGTCTTGTTTCCCTCCCATCGAATTTGGTGAATTTAGGGACTCTATATCCGTGAGGGTAGGGTATGGCATCGAAGTAATCAGGGTACGACTTTTGGTAAATCCTAGCCCGATCCCGAGACGCAAAGCCGGTACACTCTCTAAAAAGCGTGCGGATCCGCTCCTCAATGTCGTCTTGGCCTCTTGCCTATGCGCGTCTCTCATGCGGGGGTGCGACATGCGGTGGTATGTCGGTGTGTCGGCCGCGAGGCTCCTCCTCTCGTGTTGGCTTAGGGTATATGACGTGCTTAGGTCAATGCGGGTGTGTAGGAGCATGTGGCGTAGGCAGCGCGGGAAAAGCGGGCGCAGGCGTAGGTGGTGGCGGTGCATAATAAGCAGGGCTAGCATGGCTGTAAGTGTAGTGGTTGGTCCCGGCCATAGATGTCGAGGCTAGAGACGCGATAGCTTTGCCAGTACTACCATTGGTTCTGCTATAAATGCAATTCACCGGGGGTACGCTAGTGATTGGAGTTGGAGGAACGGCTTCGGTAAAACCGAACCTTCTGAATGTTACCTCTACTTGAGAGCTAACTACCGACTCTAGACGGTTGGCTAGCGAAGCGCTAATGGCTTGGTCTATAGACGCGACTATCTTCTGCTCAATTTCTAAGGAAGATAAAGGAGGCGACACTGTCCGGACGAGGTCGGGGATGTTGACGTCGCGCTTGATGAAGCCCGCGCGTGTCTTGATGTAGCTCTCGAGCATGAGATCTTGGAGTTCTTTCATCTTTGCCTCGATCTCCGCCCAACCTTCCTCAGGGATATCTGCAAAGGGTGGGCACCATGATGTTGCGGTTATCGATCATTGTGCCCCTATGGTATCCATCGACGTTGTAGACGTAGTAATCGTTGTAGAGGTACTCACAACCGATGTAGATGTACTCGTCATGTCAGCGTTTTCCCCAGCACAGTCACCAAAAAGTGTGTTGACACGAAAATGTGCCCTCGCACTTGGGCTGGTTCAACGATCCAAAAGCGTGTGGATACTCAAGGACAAGCCTAAGTGTAACATAACACTGACGTCGTGTTCTGACTACCCTTAACAGTGGCAAGGGGGTGGAGTCACCAGGCAATCAGATTGTACAGAAATAATCCAACTAGCCAAAGTGTGTAGATAAAATAACCCAATCGGCTGAACGAAGCCTGATTGGTTCGAAGTATACCGTGCGAAGGGTCACCGAAGGGAGGCCTTCAGTGTTTGAAGCGAAGTATGCGCCGAAGGTAACCCTCGACATTCAGATCGATCTGACCGAAGATGGGCTTCGACCAGACCGCGACGCGAATTCGCCTCCAAATGACAGGGTTCAGCGCGAAGCCTCTCGCGTGACAAGGTCTGATGCGAATTGTTCTAGCGTGGCTCTGGTGCGAAGTAGCTCCGATGCGAAGTGGCTCCGACACGAGGCATGAAGACACTCCAGCACACGAAGTAACTGTCACAGCGGAGTGTGACTGTCGAAGGGGTCCGATAGTGCACGATGACTTGGTCATACCGAAGGGTTTAGTACTTTGGGCGGTACACCGGAGTGTGTACCGGAGGTTGTTTACTCGGAGAGGTCTCCGGGGTACTAGATATACTTGTCTGGTTTTTTGTGGTGTGCAGGTGACTTCGGAGGCAACGGACGGTTCGTAGCAAGTGAACCAGGGTCAAGCGGGAGGCTTGATGCCAGGCGAGCAGGGAGCTCGGTCATGAAGGCTGTGCGGGGTCGAGGTTAGTCCTCGGGTCAAGGTGCGCCAGGTGAAGGCAGAGAGTGCGGAGCGTGGATCTGGCTGAAGGTACCCCGAGATGAATTCCTCAGAGTAGAAGCACTTCGAAGGGTACTCCGAAAGGAGTGACTTCAGAGTATGGTGAACAAACTCCTTAGCAATGAGGAAAGGCGTTCGAAGTGTGCTCCGGATGAAAGCACTCGAAGGTTTACCCGGCGGAGGTCTTATAAGTCGAGGTGCATCGAAGGCATGGTCCGGATGAGGTTCGTCGATGATTGTGCTCTGGGAGGGACACTGTGATGAAGTGCTCATGGAATGCTTCATGCGGAGGCCTTGGACGAAGGAGGGACTTCGAAGGGTGGTACTCCAAAGGTGGGGCTTCGGAGTGTGGTTGTCTTGAAGTACTTCGGCCATGCATGGCTTCAGTACACGGACTGACGGAGTTCGAGCTGGGAGTAGCTGCGAATCCATGGTGGTCCACTCCGAAGGTGATGGTGCGAAGGCTCCAGGGCTTTGACGGCTTTGGCTCAAAACCGTCATTGTATCGAAGGCTGACTTTAGTGAAGCGAAGGCCGTCTGGCTCAAGGCTTCTCACCGAAGCTACCGCACCGCTCGCGTGCGAAGGGGGGCTTCAAAAGACTCCAAAATCTGTAAAGGCTGATCGTGTCTGCACTGCAAAAGCTGATGATGTCTCCTCTGCGAAGCTGATAGAAGAAGCCTCCAAATAAAGTAGACTACCATCTGTACCCCCTGTCTGAGAGAAAAAAATAGTGTAAACCCTAGGGGTAAAGTAGTCTATTCACAGGGCTGAATAGTGCCTATAAATAGTGGCGCTGGCTAGGCAACAGTAACACTTTGAGCAGCCATTTTAGGACTCCTGTGCTAGCCGCCTTACTCATGTATTCAAAGCTGTGAGTTCATTTTGTGTTCCCTATTCAAGTAATGAAACTTTGATTTTATTTTCATTTAATGCTTGAACTTGTATGTTTGCTCCGCACTGCAAGTTTTGATTTTTTTCTGCTCCACTTCTTCCTAGTTCAAGTTTGTGCACTGGGGTGTTTTTGAAGGAGTGTGTGAGAAGTCTGTGGGTACAAAGTGAGTTTTTCAGTGTGAGTTTGCTCTGTGTAAACTGAAGGCTAGACCTCCTGGATTACTAGCGAAGCACTGTGCGTGGCTAAGATCAAAGCTTGTTCTCTTCTTTTGTTGAAGTCCTCAGCGCAGTGTGTTCTGTGTGAGTTTTAGACCTTCGAAATACAAAGCCTAGTACCAGTTGCTAGTGCTGAGTATTTGGTCAAAGTCCTCAGAGAGAAGTCATCTCTTGCGAAGGGTGAAGTGCAAAGTCCGCTCGAAGGCACCTAGTGTGCGGAGCCTACACTGATTTAGCAGAGTTGAGTTTTTGGTTGTGGGTGGAGGGAAGTCTTCTTGACTCCGAACTTTTGCTCCTCGTGAAGCCTAATTTCGGAGCTATGAAATACATCCAAACCAGACCTCCGAAGGGTGTGTTCGAAGCCTGTTCCACAGGAGACTAGATTAGAACAGAAGGCTATTTTTGGCCTAAAATTTTAAAAGCTCTCATTCACCCCCCCCCCCCCCTTGGTCGTCGTTTCCGGTCCAACAATTGGCATCAGAGCGAGGTTCAGATCACCAGTTGACCTTAACCGGTTTTGTGATTTGTTGGAGACATGATAGCGTAAGTAAAATACCTCTGTTCGATGGGACTGATTTTGCATACTGGAAGGTGCGCATGGGGGCTTACTTGCTAAGCCAAGGAAATGCAATTTGGGAGATTATGGACTCACAATACTCCATCCTTGAAACCCGCACCTCTCAAACAGAAAAAGATCAATATAATTCTAACTCCAAAGCTAGAAACATATTGTTCATTGGTTTGAGTCGGAGCGAGTTTGATAAGGTTCAGCACCTAAGGACGGTAAGGGAGATTTAGACTACACTCACTATTTTTCATGATGGCTCTACACAGATTAAGGCTAGGCGCCAAAGCACGTACAATCAATAGTATCAGATGTTTGTGCAGGCGCCTGGCGAATCAATAGATGACATGTTTTTCTCGCTTTGATGCGATAGTGAGTAACTTGCGGTCTAATGGGACGCTTGCTTACAATGATCATGATAGGGCTATCAAGCTTCTCTATGCTCTTGATCGTAGCATATGGAAAGTGAAGATATCTAGCATTGAGGAGTCCGCAAGTTATGACACATTGACCTGTGATGAGCTCTTCAGCAAGCTGAAGTCTACAGAGATTGCCAAGGCTTCTCTTGTAGTGCACAGAAACTCCTTGCCACAGCCATTGGCACTAGTTTCTAGCACTAGCCGTGGCACCCCTGCATAACCAAGCACATCTAGTACTTGTGTTCTTGCTGGTGGTTTTTCTTTGTCCTCTCTGGTCTCCATCACTAAGGAGCAGGTGGATACTCTAGATGATGAAGAGCTTGCTCTCATTACTAGAAGGTTCACCCGTTTTCACCATGAGAGACAGGATCAGAGGAGAAATGGATTTAGTGGTTGTTTTGAGTGTGGCGACACTTCTCACATCAAGGCCAATTGTCCTAAGCTCAAAAGGAGAGATGAGAGTGAGCGCCCCAAATACCACAAAAAGGAGAGGAAACCCTTTGTGAAGGGCAAGCGCGGCAAGGTGGCTAAGAGCGTAGCCAAAGCCGCTTCCAGAGCGTTTGTTGCTGCTCTCAGCGACATTGACACTTCCTCAATTGAGGAGTCAAGCTCTAATGAGGAGGAGGAGTCCCCAAGGAAGGAGGAGAAGAAGGACAAGAAGGGACGAGATTTCACCGGCCTCTGCTTCATGGCCGACAGCGATCACGGTGGCGATGAACTTGACTCATCTGAGGTACCTCTATCCTATGACCAGCTTTCGATTAAGATAGATGAACTGAATGAAGTAGTTCTTGGTCAGGATAGATTGCTTGTGCAAGCCTCTAGAAATAGAAAAGACCTTAGACTTAGGCTAGAATCTGTTTCTACTGATTATGTAATGCTTAAGTCTAGAATTAATGATGAGAATGCACAAAAGTAGCTTTTGATGATTGATTCTAGTCCACATGATATAAATGAATGCATGAACTATTCTTTATTACGTGAGAGCATTGATTTACGTGATAAACATGTTCAGGATTTAGAGGCTAGATTGGAGAGGGTCGATAGTTATAAGGATGTGCAACCTGTGTGTGACACTTGCATAACCCTTAAGGACCAGCTAGGCAATGTTAGAGAGCAAGCTGAACATCTCATGACTGAAAATGAATACCTTATGTATGTGGTTAACAAATGCACTGAGGGAATGGTAGGATGGACTTGCTCTTGGCCAAGACCAAGATGTGTGCTAACAGGGCAGGGTTAACTCTAGGATTGGGTTTTGAGAGGATTCCTTCAAATAGTGAGAACAAAATTGTTTTTACGTCACCCACTACCTTAGAGAAAGAGAGAGCCCAGTTAGACACTCCTTCAGCCAAAAAGTTTACCCAAAATCTAAAGAAAACCACTCCTCCTGCCAAGAAAATTCCTCCCAAGAAAAACCCTCAGTACAAACCCAAGGAGCATGTGAGGATTGCTCCTATGAACGATGAGAGTGCCCCTAGGAGAGTGTTTCATTGTTCCTACTGTCAGTGGGCGGGTCACTTGGTTGAGTTCTGTGTTCGTCGCATCAAGGATGAGCGACGCTCTCAGGCAATGAGTTTCCAGGACATGCATTACCAATCTCTAGGTATGCATGAGTCTGAGATTTACTCACGTCCTGTTTTTGAGGCTCCCCAGAGAGGTTTTGCCCCTCGTGGTGTTCACCATGTTTCATATGGTGCTAGACCGCGTATCAGTGGATTTGTACCTCAACAAGTTGGGATACCTCGTCATGCATTTGGGTCACAGCATGTAGGTAGATCTCACACTTTGCATCTGTTGGCGTAAAAGATTACGCTAACATGTTTCTGTAGAAAAGAAACTAACAAACGAAGTGTTTGTGAAGCAAACTGTTCTAAGCCTCCGAAAGGATAATAACTTAGAATAGTTCGAAAGTGTGTATTGAATAACTTGTATTCGGTCCCTATTACAGGGTGAAATGGGGGGTATTTATAGGCCCAACATTAAGGAAAAGACCTATTTACCCCTCTATTACAACCGACATAGTGGAAACTATTCGGTTCCCTTAATAGGGCCTAAATGGTAAAAGACTAATCTAATGAGAAAGAAGATAAGTCTTCCATCTTAGCTGGCAGAAAAGATCTTGAAGGGCTTTAGTTCGAAGATGTACTCCGAACCGATGCCTGTCTTCGTGCTTCGAACTGGGTTCTGAGTATCTTCGAAGATGATCTTCGGAGAACCTTCGAATTGGCTGACTGCCTTTATGTTGCTTCGGCAATAACCCCGAAGATGAGATATTTTCCCCCAACAGCATCATTCCGATTTTCCTGTGCGTATACAGTCTATTTTTACTGTGCCTACTACTCGTATCACTCAGTGCTGGATTCCTCGTCATGCTTTCACTCACCCCAGCACTAAGCGACCGAGATTCTCTTATCATGTATATGCGACAGATCGAGGCTTGGAGGGCACGTGGATCATGGACTCCGGTTGTTCGCGTCATATGACCGGAGATGCAGCATGGTTCTCTAGCCTCACCACAACCAAGCAAAAGGAACATATCACCTTCGGCAACAATCGAAGGAGTAGAGTGAAAGGTAAAGGTGTGGTAAGAATCAACTCAAATTTCACTCTCAAAGATGTTGCTCTGGCTAAAAATTTGGGATACAATTTTCTTTCTGTATCTCAGTTGCTTGATGAGGGCTTCGAAGTATGATTCCATCGTGATACCTCGCAAGTACTCAATTCTGATGGCACTGTAGTTTGTAAGATCTTTAGAGTTGGGAGAGTTTTTGGAGCTGATTTTTCTAAGTCATCTGGTTCTTCTCACTGTCTTATGGCTCATTCGACTTCTAAGCTTTGGAAGTGGCATAGCAGACTAGGGCATATGAGCTTTGAGTTGCTCGCTCATCTGAGTGCCCTAAGTCTATCCAAGGATTGCCCAAGCTCAAGTTTGAGAAGAACTTAGTTTGTGCTCCATGTTGACATGGAAAAATGATTGTTGCTTCGCACTCGCCTGTCACCATGGTGATGACTGAACAACCTAGAGAACTTCTCCATATGGACATAGTAGGTCCCTCTCGGGTTAGTTCTTTAGGTGGCAAGTGGTATGTGCTAGTCATTGTCGACGATTCCTCTCGCTACTCTCGGGTCTTCTTTCTTGCCAGTAGAGATGAAGTGTTTTCACACATTCAGAGCTTGGCTGTGAGACTTTTCACTGAACTCACTGGTGCATTGAAATTCATTCAAAGTGATAATGTCACTGAGTTCAAGAATAGTCTCTTTACTGACTTTTGCATGGAGCATGGCTTAGAACATCAATTCTCTGCTCCGCGGGTTCCTCAACAGAACGGTGTTGTTGAGAGAAAGAACCGCACTTTGGTTGAGATGGCTAGGACGATGCTTGATGAGACAGGACTCCTAGAAAATTCTGGGCTGATACCATGAATATTGTTTGCTACATCTCAAACCGAATTTTCTTGCGCTCAATTTTGAACTTGACATCTTATGAACTGCATTTTGGGAGACAGCCCAAAGTGACTCATCTTCGAGTTTTTGGTTGTCGATGCTTTATCCTAAAACGTGGAAATTTAGACAAATTTGAGTCGCGGTCTTCTAACGAGATCTTTTTGGGATACACTACTCATGGTCACTCTTATCGTGTTTTTAATTTGGAGACTAACACTGTCATCGAGTCATGTGATGTGACTTTTGATGAATCAACCCCCTCTGTTAGTTCTACTTTTGAACAGGCAAATGAATACGACATGGAGCAGACCATCTTCGAAAATGAAGATCCCGGAGATTTCAAGGATGAAACCCTACTCCCCTCGACATCGACCCCCGAAGTCGACCCCGCTTCGACCACTTCGGCGCAAGGTCCCGAAGCAACTACCTCGACATCGGTCATCTTGAACCACTCCAACGCACAAGTTGAGGGGGAGACGGCATCCCGCCGTGAGGCTTCACACCATATTCAAAGGATGCATCCTCCCGAGCAGATCATTGGTGAGCTTGATTAGAGGGTAACACGTTCTCATGCTCACTTCATTGATTCTGCTTTTGTTGCTTCTTTCGAGCCCTTAGATGTTAGTGATGCACTTTTTGATTCTAGTTGGATTAATGCCATGCATAAAGAGCTTGAAAATTTTGAGAGAAACCAAGTCTGGACTTTAGTTGATCCTCCACAAAATGTTCATTTCATTGGAACAAAATGGATTTTAAAAAACAAACAAGGGGAGGATGGGACTGTAGTTAGAAATAAGGCTAGACTTGTAGCTCAGGGTTATTCTCAATTAGAAGGGATTGATTTTACTCATACTTTTGCACCTATTGCTCGTCTTGAGGCCATTAGGATTTTACTTGCATTTGCAGCATCACGTGGTTTCAAACTTTATCAAATGGATGTTAAAAGTGCTTTTCTTAATGGCTTCATAGGCGAAGATGTTTATGTAAAACAACCCCTTGCTTTGAAAACCCCAAATACACGCATAAAGTCCTTAAACTTCATAAGGCTCTTTATGGACTCAAGCAGGCCCCTCGGGCTTGGTATGATAGACTTAAGTCTTTTCTACTTGAGCGGGGGTATTTGATGGGATCTGTTGATAAAACTCTGTTCACTCTCAAGCATGGCAAAGATTTCCTGCTAGTTCAGATTTATGTGGATGATATCATCTTTGGTGGCTCTTCTCATGCTTTGGTTGCCGAGTTTGCAGATGCCATGAGCAGGGAGTTCGAAATATCCATGATGGGCGAACTCACATTTTTCCTTTGTTTGCAAATTAAGCAAAGCAAACAAGGTACATTCATCCACCAGACGAAGTACACCAAGGACCTGCTCAAGAAGTTCGATAAGTCCGATGCGAAGCCCCTCGCTACTCCGATGGCTACTTCGGTAGCATTGGATCCTGACCAGAAGGAGTTTCAGAGTATGATCGTCTCCCTCCTCTACTTGACTGCTACGAGGCCGAACATACACTTTGCAGTGTGTCTGTGCGCTCATTTTCAGGCTTCGCCACATGCTTCGCACCGCCAAGCGGTAAAGCGCATTCTCAAGTATCTCAAGCATACCCTCGAGTTTGGCATTTGGTATTCTGCGTCTTCCTCTTTGTATCTTCGAGGTTATTCCGATGTGGATTTTGCTGGGTGTAGGATTGATAGTAAAAGTACCGCTGGTACTTATCATTTTCTAGGTACTTCGCTGGTTTGCTAGTCTTCCCGCAAACAGTCTAGTGTTGCACAATCGACGGCTGAGGCCGAATATGTTGTTGCAGCTAGCTGTTGCTTTCAGATTTTGTGGATGGTTTCCACTTTGCGGGATTTTAGGTTGGATTATAAGAGTGTTCCACTTTTCTCTGACAACACTAGTGCTATTTGTATTGCAAACAACCCGGTTCAGCATTCCAGGACCAAACACATTGATGTACGATATCATTTTCTCAGAGATCATATTGAGAAGGGTGATAATGAACTTCAATATGTTGATACTCAACACCAGCTTGCCGATATTTTTACAAAACCGCTCGATGCTTCGCGTTTCGCCTACCTACACAGGGAACTTGGTATTTGTCACCCTTACAGCATTTTGTGAGGGGGGCATATTTTGATTATCCTGCATATGCTTCTTTTGTGTAGAATTGTATTTACATGTTGTACACTAATATGCCTTATTTTAATTCATGTAATCATGACAGTTCAGCTCTATTTACTATGTCTGATTCATTTTACGCATGATTTTCTTTTCCAAAATCAAATCATGATCACTGCTTAGTCTTGAATCTAGCATGTTTAGGCAGGACTGCTTTAGCTATCTTTTATCTGCTTTGTAGCAAGAATCCTTTTCTCTGGATGCAAAATTACAACTTTAAAATCATACTTCTTACTCATGGATATTCTTCAACAAGTGCTAAATAATCTGTTCACTTATCAAAAATTAAAAATCCATGAGTTAAAGTGCTAAGAGTGAAAAGATCCAGGTGGGTTTGTTTGTCGCACTACTTTATTCTAGACTGCTTACCATTGCACTTTGGTATGAACTGGATAATGTAGTGTATGCCAAAATCACTGCCTTAAGCTTCTAATGGCTTTCTTGCCTAGGCTTGGCTTGATTGGAAAGTATAAGGTAGACAAACAAATAACCCCTTGCATTATGAAAAGAATAGCAAGTATAAATTCTTTGTCAATCAAGTTTGCTTTCAAAACTCCATTTGAACTGGACTTGTCTGTCTGGAGTAGAAATTGACTAGCTTTGCACAACCCTTGCCTTTACTTGTCTAGTTAACTTGATTGAGTGGTGATGCTTTTATTTCAAAATACTGAAATCACATGATGTCATTATGCTTTTCGATCATGTTAAATTGAGCTGAGCACATGAAAACTGGCATTAATTTTGGCATATTTTGTTTTATATGTCTTTGCACTTCTGCTCATTTCGAGGCCTTGCATATTTTAATTGCTCCTTGATGCTTGCATTGCCAAAGGGGGAGAAATCCTTACGTTCTTTGCAGTAAGGGGGAAAAATAACTCAGGGGGAGTTTTATTGTGCAAAGAGAAAGATGTGCCGAAAGGGTGTTTACTCTTTTGAAAAGGGGGAGAGAAATTCTTTTGTCAAGTGACATGATTTGGCTCTTTTCTGAGTTTTTTATGGTCACTTGTGTGCTGAAATTTTTTAAATTTTCTTGAACTTGAATTTGGTTGTCAATGCACTCATCAAGGGGGAGATTGAGAAACCAAGGGTTGGTTTCAGAGTCTGTGATGAGTGATTGACAGGTTTTACCTTTTGGATTCGAAGGGGTCCCTCCGAAGGGGTTCGAAGGTTGTTTCACCGAAGGGTTCGGTTGTTGCGGCTGTCGCAGTGGAGTTTGACTGTCGGAGGGGTCTGACAGTGCACGATGACTTGGTCGTACCGAAGGGTTCGGTACTTTGGGCGGTACACCAGAGTGTGTACCGGAGGTTGTTTACTTAGAGAGGTCTCTGGGGTACTGGATACACTTGTCTGGATGTCTGTGGTGCGCAGGTGACTTCGGAGGCGACGAACGGTTCGCAGCAAGTGAACCAGGGTCAAGCGGGAGGCTTGATGCCAGGTGAGCAGGGAGCTCGGTCATGAAGGCTGCGTGGGATCGAGATCGGTCCTCGGGTCAAGGTGCGCCAAGCAAAGGCAGAGAGAGCGGAGCGTGGATCCGGCTGAAGGTACCCCGAGACGAAGTCCTCAGAGTAGAGGCACTTCGAAGGGTACTCCGAAAGGAGTGACTTCAGAGTATGGTGAACAAATTCCTTAGCAATGAGGCAAGGCGTTCAAAGTGTGCTCCGGATGAAAGCACTCGAAGGTTTACCCGACGGAGGTCTCAGAAGTTGAGGTACATCGAAGGCATGGTCCGGATGAGGTTCGTCGAGGGTTGTGCTCTAGGAGGGACACTGCGACGAAGTGCTCATGGATTGCTTCATGCGGAGGCCTTGTACGAAGGAGGGACTTCGAAGGGTGGTATTCCGAAGGTGGGGCTTCAGAGTGTGGTTGTCTTTAAGTACTTCGGCCATGCATGGCTTCGATACACGGACTGACGGAGTTCGAGCTGGGAGTAGCTGCGAAGCCATGGTGGTCCACTCCGAAGGTGATGGTGTGAAGGCTCGAGGGCTTTGACGGCTTCGGCTCAAAACTGTCACTGTATCGAAGGCTGACTTTGGTGAAGAGAAGGTCATCTGGCTAAAGGCTTCTCGCCGAAGTTATCGCACCCCTCGCGTGCAAAGGGGGGCTTCAGAAGACTCCAAAATCTGCAAAGGCTGATCATGTCTGCTCTGCAAAAACTGATGCTGTCTCCTCTGCGAAGCTGACAGAAGAAGCCTCCAAATAAAGTAAACTACCATCTGTACCCCCTGTCCGAGAGAGACAAAAACAGTGTAAACCCTAGGGGTAAAGTAGTCTATTCACAGGGCTGAATAGTGCCTTTAAATAGTGGAGGCTGGCTAGGAAACAGTAACACTTTGAGCAGCCATTTTAGGACTCCTGTGCTAGCCCCCTTACTCATGTATTCAAAAATGTGAGTTCATTTTGTGTTCCCTATTCAAGTAATGAAACTTTGATTTTGTTTTCATTTAATGCTTGAACTTGTATGTTTGATCTGCACTGCAAGTTTTGATTTCTTTCCGCTCCACTTCTTTCTGGTTCGAGTTTGTGCACTGGGGTGTTTTTGAAGGAGTGTGTGAGAAGTCTATGGGTACGAAGTGAGTTTTTCAATGTGAGTTCGCTCTATGTAAACTGAAGGCTAGACCTCCCGGATTACTAGTGAAGAACTGTGTGTGGCTAAGATCGAAGCCTGCTCTCTTCTTTTGTTGAAGTCCTCAACGCAGTGTGTTCTGTGTGAGTTTTACTCCTTCGAAATACGAAGCCTAGTACTAGTTGCTAGTGCTGAGTATTTGGTCGAAGTCCTCAGAGGGAAGTCATCTCTTGCGAAGGGTTAAGTGCGAAGTCCGCTCGAAGGAACCTAGTGTGCGGAGCCTGCACTGACTTAGCAGAGTTGAGTTTTTGGTTGTGGGTGGAGCGAAGTCTTCTTGACTCCGAACTTTTTCTCCTCGCGAAGCCTGATTTCGGAGCTGTGAAATACCTCCGAACCAGACCTCTGAAGGGTATGTTCGAAGCCTGTTCCGCAGGAGACTAGATTAGAACAGAAGGCTATTTTCTGCCTAAAATTTTAAAAGCTCCCATTCACCCCCTCTGGTCACCGTTTTCGGTCCAACAAAGGATAATTGTTATCTTGTTCCTTGAATAAATTTCATTTACATTTGATTAATGAGTGGATGACTTGTTATGTGAAACGATTTGTATTATAACGATATTGTTCAAAAGGAATCCCTGATCTTGTCATCATGTGGGACAATGATGACACATAGATTAGTGCATCTGACTGATTGATGATCACATTTCACAGATCATAGACATAGAGATGTCAAATCAGTGATGTGGACACATGTTGGTGAACATGGTGTTGGATAGACCCACTTGAGATACTACTGGGATTGTTATTGTAATGTGCCATTAGTTGCCATCTCAAATGGTATATCTGTAGAGTCCTCAAACCTGAGATCGTCATTGGATTCCAGAATGCATAGTGACACACTTAGATGTTTCCTAACACTATTCCGTAACTAGGTAGTAATAAGGGTTGTTTTCAGGTCTGTTGTGAAACATGTCGTGGGATGTGAGTGATTAAGATGGAATTTACACCTCCTAATAACGGGTGAGTCGTCTCTGGCCCCTCGAGGAATTGGATTGGAAAAGTGCATGGCCATGCCACTATGACTAAAGAGTTAGTCATGATTTGAATTAGATACTTAGTCGAGTGAAATGTCGAGCTAGCCAACAAGGGTGACACGTACCTCGTCTTGATCTTGACTGATGGTCTGTGGTAAAAGGACTAGTGCTTGCGTATATCAAGGTTCAGTTAAAATTGATTTTGTACGCTTTCGGGGGTCAATATGTGCTGCTAGGTACCGCTATTGATCAGTGAGCCGGAAACGGTTTCCGGTGAACAACCATTAGTGTATGAACCTATCGGGTCACACACATAAGGGGATGGATTAAGAAACATGCAAAGAATTGGTTCTTGTGCAAGTGGGAGATTGAAGGATATGCCCAACAAAATTCCGTGTATTGGAAGTTCCGATAGGTAGTATCGGAAGTTCTGACTATTATCTGGTCTCGAGTCAAAGAGCAATTATTTGCTTCGAAAGTTCTGATATGGTATTGAAAGTTCCGATGAGCCAGAAGTTCCGATTTGGAATCGAATAGAATTGTATTGATCGAAAGTTCCGATATGGTATCGGAAGTTCTGAGGTGGGCGAAAACAGATTAGATCTGTTACGTGTCGTGCTAAATTGGGAGACCTAAAATACCATATCAGAAGTTCTGATTTATAATCGGATAGAATTGTATTAATCGGAAGTTCCGATATGGTATCGCAAGTTTTGAGGTGGGCGAAAACAGATTAGATCTGTTACGTGTCGTGCTAAATTGGGAGACCTAAAATACCACGTCGCAACATCCGATCCAGGATGGGAAGTTCCGATGTGGGTAAACAGATTGGATCTGTTACGAATAAGAATTAGTTGTAACTGATTTGTGGATTCTGAGATGTGCACCACTAGGGGGCTTTCAGCCCTATATAAAGAGAGGAGGTCTTGGTACAAGCAATAAGCATAGATTGGACATAGCCACCATAGACTCCTCTCCTCTATTTCTTGATCTCAAACCTTGAGGTCAAGGATCTTCCATCTCTCACGTGCGGCGCTAGCACGATGCCGTGGGAGGAACTCCATCCATGTACGTGTGGATACTGTGGAGGCGTTGCTCGAATAACGACACTCGTGGACTTCTTCACGTGAACAACTACATCGTCTTCACTAATCGGATTGGCGAGGGATGGCAAGGACAAAGCGAGGATAGGCTTGACGCGCTACTCCAACATCTTCTTCCACTGCACCTAGCGTGTCTCGTGCTAGAAGGTAACGATCTATGATCTCACATGCGCATGGGTCTGGGCTTAGGGTGGAAATTTTGAATTTGTCTGCTAGTGTAGCTCCCCTATTCCCCAACGGTAATTGAGTTCGGTATGGCCTATGAAGAGGGGTTCAATTATAATATAGAGTATAAGAGCTTTGTTTGGAAGCCAAACACCATAATCTGGTATAAAGAGATATACTTGTACTAGGATCCTTATAATTAGAAAATAGTACCCGAGTTTAATATATAATCCTGAATATTTAGGAATCAATTTGGGATAGAGTTTTAGGATTGTCGATCTCCCTCCTTAACTATATAAAGGTGGCGAGGCACCCTAGAGACATCACTTTATATTTTTATGTTTTCATCGTTTAAGTTTATTGTGTCCGAGCTCATGCTTTGTAAAGCTCAGACAATCATCAAATACCATCAAAACATAGGACGTATGCTATTATTCTTCGGAAAGTCTGAATCTGTATAAATCTTGACTCTATTTTCTTTATAGTTGATCATATGACTTGAAAGTACTGTGCTTTCCTACCAATCTATTTACCACATAGTACTCACCGCCTCGGGTACCCTATAGGTGGATTGATTGACTATTCACTTGACACCCCATGCGCTTGCTGCCGCTAGCTTTCCCCATGCACAAGATGTCACTATCTTTCGTCGCACACTAAACGGTCAACAAGAAGAAATTTGTCCCTGTTGACATCAACGGGTCGATGGTTCAAGTAACGATACGACTCTATTTTTACAAATTTGTGAAACAAGTATTAGAATTGTAAAAAATTCTAAATTGCTAGCTTCACATCTAACCGTCCATTTCACCGATCCAACGTTTCAAGCCTCGCCAGCGGCGTGCCCAACTGCCCACCCCCCGCGGGCCCGCGCCATGCCACCTACCCTACGGACTACGGTTGGCTCCCGCGCGGCGTCACGAGGCCGACAGGTGGGCCACCCCACGTTGGCCAGCTCGGGCGAGCGGCTTTTCCCTTTTTGCCCCCGCGCGCGGGCCCACGTGGCAGCGATACCGCGCAGAAGCTTCGTGGAAGCTTCACGCCGCTGGCGCGAGAGCGAGTCCAATGGGAGAGGGAGCGGAGAAGGGGAAGGGGGGAGGGAGATAGAGGAAAAAAACACGAAACTTCCGAGAGAGAGGGGAGGGGGAGGGGGAGAATAGTGGCGACGCTGCAAGGTAGTGTGACGTGAGGCGCAGCCGCCAGTTGAGCCTTCCAGGAGCTTCGCGCGCGGCGCCGAGGTGAGTTGGACTGATCGATCCCCCCATCCCTTGCCCCGCCTGTAGCGCCGGGCGCCGTTTCAGGAGAAGAGCTCTCGATCGACGGCTTCCTTGATGACTGGTTTGGCGCTCGCGCCGTGCTGTTTGTGCCGCAGGGGCGGCGGAAGGAGGAGGGTGGTGGTGGTGGTTCGTCGGTGTCATCTCTCCCGAAAGCGCCGAAAGTGATCGACAGTTTGATCGGGCATGGCGCAAGGTAGGTCGCCACCGCCGGAGATCCGCTCGCCTGAGAGGGATTGGGCGGAGGAGGCGGAGCTCGAGGAGAAGTTCGACGACGCGTTCGATATACCCCACAAGAACGCATCCCACGATCGCTTGCGCCGGTGGAGGGTACGGAATCCTTTGCCCTCTCCTTACTCCTGCTCTGAGGCTGTTGTCGACGACGCCAGTTCATTCGGATCGGGTAGCTATGCCTTGGATGGGAGTGTTATCAGTGCATTTGGCGAACTGTGCTGGTTTGCAAATGCTCAGAATATGGCAATTCTGGAAGGTCTTCGTTATTAGAGTCTGGACGCACCATATTGCTCTTTACAGTATGGACATTTCATAACATGCCAGATCCAACCTGGGAAATTTGTCCAGTCTGTAATATGGTGAAATGCTTGGATGCACTGCTGATTGCTTTTGTTCAGTTGACCTCATTTTTTGTTCTGATGGTTTGCACATTACATGTGTCAAAGATAGTAGTATATCTTTATATATTTGGCATGTATCTCTCATAGTTGGTACATAGGGTAGATATGGTATGTGCAACTATCTCTTTCCATCCCTTGTAATTGCCTTCCCAATCACGTTAGTCATGGCATATATATATGTGCATACGGGCAGGCACCAGGGTCCTGTGCCGTGCCTGCTTCTTCGAGTTTACATGGTATCAGAGCTCTCCCTCCCTGATCCTTCCTGCTTCTGATGTCTTCTATACATCACAACAAGATAGCATAGGGCGCCCTGGCCAAGGAGGCCACGTGTGCAGCACTGCAGCCCTAGCTACACAAGCTGCTCTGTCCTAGCAGACCACAAGTGCCGATGACACATCTGCCACCACACATGCAGTGCTGGTTGCCATGGCGGCCGACGCCTTGATGGCTCCTCCACTCTCTCCTATCACGTGGACACCTCTTGCTCCCGTTGCTGCTGCTCTCAGTATTGCAATCGTCAAGATGCACGTGCCAGTCATCCTCAAGATGAAGAACCTGAACTACACAGTGGAGGACTTTCTTCGTCACCTTTCTTGGAAATTCAATCTTCTGCCTCATGTGTTGTGCTTTTTCCCCTCCGACACCAGCACATCGACATGGGCATAGGATGACTTCGCTGTCCTCACCACCCTCTACTACTCCATCAGTAGGATGTCCTTGACATTGTCATGGAAACAGATCAGTCGGCGCGCGATCTTTGGTTTGCCATTGAGGCTGTATTTCGTGACAACAAGGAGGCAAGGATCATCTACCTCGAGATGCAATTTTGGAGCATCAACCAAGGTGACATGACAGTGACCGAGTACTGCCGTTGGCTCAAGAACCTTGTCGATGTCCTGCGTGACATCAACAAACCAGTCTATGACCATACACTCGTCCTCAACATGATATGTGGCTTGAGCCCACGCTTTTCCAACCAAGCTAAATTTCTACCCCTACCGGTGTCGTTCCCTAGCTTCGCTCGGGCTTGATCCTCTCTTTTCGTTGCAAAGATGCAACACCTTACTAGTGCCTCTAGAGACACCACCTTGTTGACATCCTCGGTGCCAGAACCTAAGCTCACTCCTTCGACAATCAGGGCTTGGGTTCTGGCCATGGCAGATGAGGCACGCGAGGAGGACGAGGCGGGTGTGGTGGCAGAGGTCGTGGCCATGGCAACTCAGATCACACGAGTCGTGCCTCCGTGTAGGCCGTCGAGCGCGTGACGTCTAGGGCCACGTCACGCTCTGCTACAATCCCTGGGTTGCTACACCCTAGGTCATGACCCAACCGTGGACTATGTCTTGGCGCATGATTGGAGGGCCTGGCGTCCTTCGACCTTGGCCCAACTTCGTGCATGGGCTGCAACATGTATTCATGGGATCTCATCCCAACTCCATACAACACGCCTTCACGGTCGATCCATCTATTGACACATCTAGTCAGGCCTCATGGGATCAGACTGGCTTGATCACCACCATGAACAATTTGTCCATGCAAGCCACCCCCGGCAATGACTACTGGTTTTGGACTCAAGGTCTACCTTGCATATGGCTTCGAATGACGATATCCTTTTCTCCACTCCCCTTTACTCAGCCACCACTTTCACCGTTGGTAACAGTTCTTCTATCACTATCTCTCATGTAGGCCACACCTTTCTAAATTCCTCCTCTACTTCTCCCTTTGCTATTAATCATGTCCTTTTTCCTTCTTTGATAAGAATCTTTTTCCATTCAGAAATTTACACATGACAATAATTGTTCTATTGAGTTTGATCCATGTGGCTTCTCTGTGAAGGATCCACATTCGGAGATCGTGACACTTTGCTATAATAATGATGTTGACCTCTACACTATTCCAGCAGCCACCTGCCACCACTCACTTCTTTCGGTCACTGCTATTAAGGTGTTAAAGGCCCATATACATATATTATCTAGGTCCATAGTGGCCCATACTAGGCTATATATATACATCCACCTTAATGGTGCTATGATTATGGATTGACCTAGGTTAGTCACATGGAATCAGAGCATGGTTTAGGGTTAGAATTAGGTCTAATCTAATTCCTCCACTCGAGATCAATTTTTTTCCATGCTGTCCGCCGCCCTCGCGGCTCGACCTTGCCGTTCGTTGCCCCCGTGGCCTGGCATTGCCGTCTGTTGCCCGTCGTGGCTTGTGCCTTGCCGTCCACCGCCCATCGCGGCTTGGGCCTCGTCGTCCGCCGCCGATCGTAGTTCTGCCTGTCGTGACCTGCCCCCTCTATTAGCCGCAAGTTGCGGCCCACCGTCCGCCGTCTGCCGCAAGTCGCGACTTGTCCTTGTCATTGCCGCCTATCGTGGCCAACCCCACCTCTCCCGTTGCGGGGGTGGTCTTCTTCGTCGGCCTCCCTTCGCTGCCTCATCTCCGTCGTCGCAGGGGTGGTCTGTCTGCATAGTTGGCTGAACTCTGAGATTGGGTTGCCTGTCCAGTGCACCAAGTCCTTGCTGCCGTCTGCCTGTCCAATTATTTCCCAGTTGATGCCACAAAAGATCTAGTAAAAGTGTTCTGCTTGGTCACCATCAGCCGTACTAGTGTTGTTCATCAGTTTTATTTGCTTCCAAAATGTTGCAATCTAGTGCAATTGCTATTCCTATCAAACTATCAGGTCACAATTATCGAGAGTGGGCCTTTTCTGTAAAAACTGTGTTGAGAGGTTATGCTCTAGCATCTCACTTGACTGATGCTCCACCCATTGATAAGTCAATAGATGGTTCTAGTGCCGTTTAAGTCAAGAATTGACAGAATAATGATGGAAGAGTTATGAGTGCTATTGTCACTAGTATGAAGGACTCTTTGATTATGAGTCTTGAGCATCACAAGACCGCCAAGGAGATGTGGGATTATTTGCAGCGTCAGTATGTTTAGAATAGTGGTGCTCTCTTGCATATTCTCATGACAGGACTTCATGGTCTTCAACAAAATGATCTCTCCATAGATGAGTACTACACTGCCTTTGATCGCTTGATGGGACCATTGCTCTCTATGGTTCCTCAGTGCACTGGGGATGTTCAGGCTGTTGCGATCAGAAGAATAGGTTCATTGAGAAGTTTCTCATGTGTCAGTTTTGTCATGGTCTCCGATCAGACTTTGAGTTCCGTGCACGTCATGCTCGTGGGCGCGATACCTCTAAAGGTTCTGTGTCTATTGCTGCCACCTCCCTTGTCAGTGCTCCTCAGTCATCTTGGGTTCTTGACTCAGGGGCTTCTTTTCATGTGACATCTGATCAGTTCCAGTTGATTGCTTGCAATCCGGTCACTGATGGTGCTTCTATTCAAACAGTCGATGGTACATCTTTCCATATTACTCATCAGGGTTCACTTTGCAATTCACAATTTTCTGTAACCAATGTTTCTTTTGTACCATAGTTTTCCATGAACCTTCTTTCAGTAGGTCAAGTTACGAACCATAATTGTTTTGTTGGATTTGTGACTCATCTTGTTTTATTCAGGATCATCGAAGCGAGATTGTGATTGGGACTGGCCATCGTCGTAGAGGTGCTCCTAGCCTCTATGTTTGGACACCTTGAGGCTTCCTTCTTCCACTGCTTTTGCTGCTCAAGTGTCATCCATTGCATCGTCATCCGCCTCTTCTTTCGCCAAGTGGCATCATCGTCTTAGTCATCTATGTGGGTCTCGCTTATCTACATTAATAAGTAAAGGTTGTTTAGGTCATACATCTATTGAGTCTAGCTTTCATTGTAAGAGTTGTAAGCTTGGCAAACAGATACAACTTCCATATCCCTCTAGTGCTTATCATTCTGCTAGATCTTTTGATTTTGTTCATTCAAATGTATGGGGTCCTGGCCCTTTGCTACAAAGAGTGGTCATAAGTTTTATGTCATTTTTATTGATAATCATTCTCGTTATACTTGGATTTATTTCATGAAACATCGTTCCCAGTTGCGTTTCATTTACCAGTCTTTTGCTCGCATGGTTCACACTCAGTTCTCTACTCCCATCAAAGTTTTTCGTTCTGACTCTAGTGGTGAGTATTTATCTAATATTTTTCGCAAGTTCTTGACCACTCAGGGCACTCTTGTTCAACTCTCATGTCCTAGTGCCCATGCTAAGAATGGTGTTGTTGAATGCAAACATCGTCATCTCATAGAGACTACTCGCACTCTTTTAATTGCCTCTTTTGTTCCTTCACATTTCTAGGGCGAAGCTGCTTCCACTGCTGTTTATCTCATTAACCAAAAACCTTCATTCAAACTATCTGACAAGTGCCTCGGTGAAGTACTTTTTGGTACTACTAGCTATGATCATCTCCGGGTGTTTGGGTGTACGTGCTATGTTCTACTTGCACCTCGTGAGCGAACTAAGTTGACAACCCAATCAGTTCAGTGTATTTTTCTAGGATATAGTCATGAGCATAAGGGTTATCGTTGTTATGATCCTTTTTTTCGTCGCATTCGCATCTCATGATGTGACCTTTAATGAGAACCGTCCCTTCTTTTATAACCAGTCTACTCAGTCATCTTATTCTCCCACAGAGTCCACATTGTTTATGTGTCTCCCTCCACCCATTTCAGTTCCACTTATTCCTAATGAGCCTTCTCCACCCACTACTGTTGCGCCCACACATTCTAAACCACCCATCATACATGTTTACACTCGTCGTCCCACTAATCCTACCGAGTCTCCATCGAGTCCTATCTCTTTGACCAGTCCTGATGCACTTGTTTATGATGATTCTAGCATGTTTGATGAGTCATAGGTTGATTCAAGATATAATCTATGAGATCGTGCTACTATTGAGCCTCCTGACAGGTTGGGTTTCCCACGTGTGAGTGCCATTGTTGATGAGCCATCCACTTATCAGGAAGCTTCTAGTAGTCCGGAATGACAACTTGCTATGTCTGAAGAGATTGTTGCCCTTGATCCTACTGGCACTTGGGATATTGTTCTATTACCATCACATGTAATACCAATTACATGTAAATGAGTGTTTAAAATTAAGACCAAGTCAGATGGCACTATTGAGAGATATAAAACTCGTCTTGTTGCCAGAGGTTTTCAGCAGACTCAGGGTCAAGATTATGATGAGACTTTTGCTCTTGTTGCTCCAATGACTACTGTTCGTACCTTGATTGCCATAGCCGCTACTTGTTCTTGGACTATCTCTTAGATAGATGTCAAGAATGCTTCTTCATGGTAATTTGCATGAGGAAGTCTATATGCGGCCACCCCCAAGCATTGATGCACATTTGGACATGTTTGTCGTCTTTATCGTGCTTTATATGGTCTTAAATAGGCTCCGTGTGCTTGGTTTGAGCATTTTGTCTCTGTGATACGAGCTGCTGGTTTTTTGCCTAGTGATCATGATCCTGTTTTGTTCATCTCTCTTCATGTGGGTGTATTTTGCTTCTTCTACATGTTGATATGTTGATCATGGGAGATGATGTGGACCATATTTCTTAGGTGAAGAAGCACCTTAGTGAGCAATTTCTGATGTCTGACTTGGGTCCTATCAGTTATTTCTTAGGGATTGAGGTTTTACATTTTGCCAAGGACTATTATCTTTCTCAGTCCAAATACATTCGAGATTTTATCTCTCGTTCTAGCATTACTGATGATTGGACAACTGTAATACCCATGGACCTTCACGGGTAGCTTCATCCTGATGGTAAACCTCTTGAGGATCCCTCTTGATATAGGCATATTGTGGGTAGCCTTGTTTATCTCACTGTTACTAGACCCGACATTGCTCATTCTATTTATATTTTGAGTCATTTTGTGAGTGCTCCTACTTCGGTTCATTTTGGACATTTACTTCGTGTACTGAGATACTTAAGGGGATATTATCTCAGTGTTTGTTTTATGCCCATGATAGTCCGTTTCAGCTTCATGCTTACTCAGATTCCACTTGGGCGAGTGATCCGACAGATCGTTGCTCTATTATAGGTAATTGCATTCTTCTTGGTTCTTCTCTTACATGGAACTCCAAGAAACCGACAACTGTATCTCGGTTGAGTACAGAGGCAGAACTTCGAGCACTTGCTACTATCACGTCTGAGATTATATGGCTTCGATGGTTGTTAGCTGATTTTGGTATTTTTTGTGATGATCCCATTATCCCACACCTCTTCTTTGTGATAATACCGGAGCCATACAGATTGCTAGTAATCCCGTGAAGCATGAACTTACAAAGCATATTGGTGTTGATGCTTCTTTTACTCGGTCTCATTGTCATCAGAAAATAATTGTTGTTCAGTATGTGCTCTCCGAATAGCAAGTTGCAGACTTCACTAAAGCACAAACTCGAGACTAGTATCGGCTTCATTTGCTCAAACTCAATGCTTCAGATCCACTTTGAGTTTGAGGGGGTGTTAAGGTGTTAAAGGCCCATATACATATATTATCTAGGTCCATAGTGGCACATACCATGCTATATATATACATCAACCTTAATGGTGTTATGATTGTGGATTGACCAAGGTTAGTCACAACTGCTATATCCTCGGACATCTGGCATCGTCGTCTTGACATCTCGACTGAGACGTTCTTCATCATCTCCGCAACACTATATTTGTTTCTTCTTGCTCTTTAGATCTTTATCTTGTCACATTTGTCGTCTAGGCAAACATATTAGACTACCTTTCAGTTGTTCATCTAGTATCACTACTGCACCATTGCACCATTTCAGTTGCTTCATTGTGATTTGTGGACCTCTCCTATTCTTAGTAATTCTGGTTTTCACTATTATCTCATTGTTGTTGATGATTTCTTTCACATTACTGGACATTTCCATTAAGACATAAATATGATGTGTTCGACACTTTTAAAACCTTTGTTCCCTACATTCACACTCAATTCCAACTTCCTCAAGTGTTTTCAAATAGATAATGGCCAAGAGTTTGTCAACACTGCTATTCTATCTCTCCTCCGCGCCCGTAGCATTCTCTTGTGCACCTCCCACCCATACACCTCTCAGCAAAATGGTAAGGCCAAGTGATCCATTTGTACCATTAATAACATCACTAGTTGTCTCCTTGTTCAAGCATCTATGCTCACCTCTTATTGGGCTAAGGCTCTTTCTGCTGCCACATATCTTCTCAATCGTCGGCCATCCCAACCTATTGGCTTTGTATTCCCTCATGAGAATCTCTTAGGTACGCACGTCGATTTCACACATCTTTGTACTTTTGGATGTCTCTCCTACCCTAACCTCTTCTCCACCGCACCACAAAAACTTGCACCATGTTCTGCAGCTTGCATATTCCTAGGATATCTGGTAGGAGCAGGAGCAGGATATCTGTAACGGTCTGACGCACCAACGAGGCAAAGGATACAGGGAGGCAAAGCCTAAACTGAATTCTCGATGACTCCTCTAGTGCATTGGCCTTGTTTATATAAGCACATGGCCAATCTAATCTAACAACTTTATTCTGATTTTAACAACCTTAACCTGGACTTCTTTAATCTAACAACCAAACAGATTGGACTCTTTATCTAATCTGGACTTAACAATACTAATGCGCTACAGTACCGGTGGTACTGTTCACGTGAACAGTTCCTGCGGTACTGTTCATGAGTCTGGCCTGCAGGTCACTTCTTGCGTGGCGCATGACATCTCTCCCCCCTTGAAAACCAGCTCGTTCTCTAGCTGGGCTGTTGGTGCTGCCAAAGCCTTCCATGTCGATTCCCCAAGCGCTGGCCAGGCCGTCGTCTATGCGTGCGAGGATGCCACCAGGACACGTCAGGGTGCACCCCTAGCTTTGTCAGTCCTGCCACCGCCATTGGAGTTCCACAAGACGTCGCTAGCTACGCCCAACCGCTTGCCAATCTGCGCGGTCAAGGGAGTAGCATTGGCCTTCGCAGCTCTATTGATGTCGCCGACCGAGCTGTCGAGAGTACCCTTGTGGATGTTTGACCTGGCCCTGTCGAGGCTACCCGTGCCATCGCCAGGGTGGCCCTAGTCGTTTCCTAGATCCACCGTGCCTTGAGCGCCCTCTTGAATGCTCACGCTCTAGAGGACACCGCCTCCGCCGTGGCGTTCTTGCCGCCCGCGGCTCGACCGCCATGGCCGCATGCACCGCGGTTGCCCATGTCGTATGTGCCTGCGCCCGCTCGGGCCATCGCCAGCCATGGAAGTCGACCGCATCACCGTGTTCACTGAGTCGCCATAGGACGCCCGACCTAGGCCATACGAGCTCCTCCCGCCTGGGATACCTCCATCTAGTAGGGACGTCTCATAGCTGAGGCCGCCCCTATCGAGGTTGTCGTCTGTGGCTAGGTGGTTGCTCCTGCTGCCGTCAACCGAGATCCTAGTGCTAAGGGTTGAGCTCGCCGCCAGACGCTGATCCAATCCAGGCATTGGTGTGGTGCGTTTGTAGGGAGCCGGGATTGGGGGACTTGCCTAGGAGCCTTGGTATGTGACGGATCCATCCTGTGGGGCCGTGTCTCCACGTCGGGTTGGTTTTTGCTGATTTCGAGCGGCTATCTCGGTCCCAGGTGGTGCGACGGACAGATCCCCACCGGTATTTCCTGCTGCTTCGGTTGCTTCCACTAATGCCACCTGCAGCATGTCTGTTGGGGTGCCGTCACTTGCCCCAAAGATCTGTTTCTCCCGGCGTAGGTTAGCAAGGCTAAGGCTGCAGCTGCATCTCGATGTCGCTGATTTTGTCAACGAGAGAGCACACTAGCTCCTCGAGGCGATCCAGATGTTTGCCAATGTCATCGCCGGAGGAATCGGCGTCTTTCCTTGAACCCGTGGTAGCCGGATGCATGGTGGGCGAACCAGTGGGCTCTGATATCAAATTGTCACGGGTACATGGATTTCAGTAGTGTTGGAAGGAAATAATCTTCTTTATTGATAGAAAAGTGGTCGAGGGCCTGAACCTTGTCGGCACAGCGGAGCCGTAATGGCTTGACGCACCAACGAGGCAGAGGGGATATAGGGAGGTAAAGCCTAAACTGAATTCTCGACAACTCCTCTAGTGCATTGGTCTTGTTTATATAATCACAGGGCCAATCTAATCTAACAATTTTATTCTGATTCTAACAACCTTAACCACTTAGGACTCCTTTAATCTAACAACCAAACGGATTGGACTCTTTATCTAATTTGGACTTAACCATACTAATCTGCTACAGTACCCATGGTACTGTTCATGGGCCTGGCCCTGATTGGGCTACGGTCTGGCCTGCAGGCCCCTTCTTGTGTGGCGCATGACATGACCCTTATGGGGTATAAAATCCTAATACAATCTAATATGCTCTTTATTTCTATCTTTAAAACAGAAATAATCCTAACTAATCTTATATTAATCTATGTAATCTTATCTTAATCTAACTAATCAATCTTATCTCTAACTAATCTTCACATAACATTCTCTCCCTCCTTTGAAAAAAACAGTTCGTCCTTGAGCTAGAAATCCCGAGAAGAAAAATCACATCCATGTAGCAGCATTTTTCCTGTACTCTGTTCATCTAGCACTTCTCTTATGCACCTCTTCTTGCACTTGTCATGGAGTTCTTCTGATACCTCGTGTTCATCGCAAGACCTCACGACCCTAAGGAACAACTTACCAGAATTACAAAATCCACTGCCCAGCTCCTCTAACTGGGTTCGGTTGAGATTAGCCACAGTTCCATAGGAAGCATAAACAACAGAGCAAGGGGGCTCCAATTCTTGGAACGAATTGACGAGCATGTCGTCGGCGTCCTCCAGCCCTTCGAACTGACCCACCACTGCCTTACGGAACAATGGGTATGACTCTGGCATGTGTGTGTGCGTGTGTGTGTACGGGCAGGCACCAAGGGTCCTGTGCTGTGCATTATCTCCTCTCTTCTACGTTTCCAACATGCATTTTGTACCTAGTCACGTGAATGATTTGAGCCTTTGTAGCGTAAACCATTTACAACATTACATGCATTACTTGATATTCCCACAGCCAAATAGAGGTTTTCCATGGATTTATGGAACCATTGATAATGTTGGCTTTTGTACCTGCAGTTTTACCCAATTCATGAATTGGGGAAAATACAAATGAAGCAAGCATTACTACTCTTACTTCAGCTAGTGAGATACCCACTATACTTCTAGTTGTATGTTGAGGCCATCATAACCTGTTTGCAATGAGCACTTGACAAATGCATTCTCCTATCTATTCTTTAGTTCTGACAAATATGGTTACTCTCCATTTCAGCAAGCTGCTCTTGTGCTCAATGCTTCTCGTCGCTTTAGATATACTCTAGACCTTAAAAAGGAGGAAGAGAAAGAGATGATAAGAAGAAAGATCCGAGCGCATGCACAAGTGATACGGGTAGTGTGTCATTTTGCAGCTGATCTTTCCTATCTTGTTGCTGTATTTTTCTGTTCATTGTAATTTTGGGTTCTCCAGGCCGCATTTCTTTTCAAGGAAGCTGGGGAAAAAGATCTGAGAGGTACACTATCATATCATTAACTGCTGTTTCAGAGCTCATTGCCATTAAACATACGTGTGGTTCAGTCTTTGATCAACTAATATAACTTCTTCCATGCACTGGGAAATTGTGGTGAGATTCATGATGGTTTCTCCTTATTAACATGGTATCAGTTGTTTTTCTATCCTTAAACACAAAATTTGCAACATTCCATGTTTTGGGTTACTGATAAAAAAGTCAGAACTTCTGTTTTTCCAATTTCCCTGCTAGACTGCATCACAATTCTATAATAGCAATTTACCAAAATTGTACAATTCTATGTAAATGCTATAGAAACAATGCTGTTCCCATGTTGAATCTACAATCATAGTTATTCATTCCTCAGTTTTTCTTTCAAATGGATTCAACTTTGCATGTCCAATACTACATCTTATATGTTTCATAAAATGCAGTCACAAACTTTACTTATCACAAGCTCACTTGTCAAAACTAACCCGACTATTGCACTAGATACACAATATTTTCCTTGTGACATAATTTCTCAGACTCAGACAATAGATATGCCACTTCCACCATCTTAACATTGATGCTACCTTTGCAATTTATGTCTATATTAAAAAATCTATCCTTTCCTTTTATTTTTGATACATATGTAATTTACATTCTTGTGTTTTTAATATCCTTTATCTGAGCAGAAGCTTATACCAGTATAAAACCTGCAACGGCCTCTCGCAGTTTTCCAATTGAACTGGAAAATCTTACAGCATTGAATAGGGATCATGATACTGTTATACTCCAGGAAGTCGGAGGAGTAAGTTGATACTGAGCTAGATTTCTATTCTGATTTTTACAGTTCATTGTTTTTAATGTTACTCTTATGTTCAGGTTAAGGGGCTGTCAAATTTATTGAACAGTAATTTAGACAAGGGAATATCTCCAAACACGGATGAATTGTTAAAAAGGAGGGATGTTTTCGGATCAAATACATATCCTCGCAAGAAAAGGAAAAGCATACTGGTATGCATTTCTACCCCATTTTACCCCATAAAATAAACTGCATGAGGTGTACCTTCCCTATTTGATATTTTACTACCACATTTTTTAGAAAGAAAAGTTTGATATGCGTCGAGGGTTGAGAGCGTAACAGGTATCTATGCTGCACAGGAGGCTTGGGTGTTGGTTGGGATTGCCTTGGTTTTCCCGTGACTGCGATGTACAATCAAAGAACCAAAGAACAGGATGAGATGTATTAGATTGAACTTGCTTGCTTTATTGTATAGAACTGTTGGTGACATATATAGAACTGCTGACGCCCTCTACCCCGGACAGCGCATTGAGTGAAATATGGGGATACTCTTCTGCCTCCTCCTGCTGGCCTTCCCAATCATCTGTATCATCACACTCAATATAGAATAATCGAGTGCACTTGTGTCCACGAACAAATTTCTCATCACAGTTGTAGCATAACCCCTTCTTTTTTGGTTCCATGAATTCTGCTGGTGAAAGTCGGCGAAATTGGTGTTGCTGGGAGTCAGATCCTGCCGATCCTGCCGGAGTAGATGCTGCCCTGCCGTTGAAGCCTGTCGGTGGTACTTCGGAAAAATGGCTTTGTGGCAGGACGGGCTCCAGAAAATTTTGCTGACCTTTTTTCGTATTCACGTGTCACGGGGGCTAGAGGGCAGGCTGGGATAGAGGGCAGGCCGGGATAGAGGGCAGGCTGGGATAGAGGGCAGGCCCTTGCGGCCTAGGCCTTGGTCAGCCCAAGTTAGAGTTTGGATTAGATTAAATCAGATTAGGAGTTTGGATTAGATTAAGTTTCTGTTTTCTGTTAAGGTAGTTAAGATTCTGGTTAGATTAGATCAGCTTTGTGCCTATATAAACAGGGCTGATGCACTAGAGGAAATCGTCGAGTAGTTCAGTTTGGCTATTGCCTTCTTGTATCCCTGCCTCTTCGCCGCGTCGCCACAGCTGCGACGGAGAGATCCAGGCCCTCGACCGTCTACCTCTTTTCCATATAATTTAAGAAGTTTAGTTGCTTCCAATTCCCCCGAAATCCCTACCGGTGACAACTTGGTATCAGAGCAAATTGGTTCAACTTCCATTGCCACGAGTTCACCAGATAACACCGGATCAGGGGGCGGGGTGGAAGAAACCTTGAAGGCACTGATCAACCCTATCATGAAATGATTAGACGCCAAAGAGGAGAGATTGTTGCCAATCCAAAGTCTGGAGGAAATATTAACAGCACTGGAGATTTTTGTTCGGTCTCTTCCTGGATGCCAAGACCTTCTAGCCGCCTGTGTTCCTGCACACACGCCGGAGCAAGGCCAGGGCGGCAGGTGCGGGGACTCCCACCAAGCCGACAGCGGTGAGGAGGCGGATCAGAGGGGTCCCCCGCCTCGCAGCCAGGAAAGCGGGCACCGAGGAGCCGACAACGATGGGGACGGCGACCTAGGACTGGATCCACTGCCGTGCTGCTAGGGAGGAGGGCGGCAGAGCCGCCGTCGAGCCAACAGCGATGGGGACGACGACCTGGGACTAGATCCACCGCCGCACCGCCAGGGAGGAGAACGGTAGAGCCGTCATCGAGCCAGCAACGACGAGGACGATGACCTAGGACCCGATCCGCTGCCGCGCCATCAGGGATGAGGGCGGCAGAGCCACCGTCGAGCCTGCAACGAGGACGGCGACCTAGGACCCGATCCGCCACCGCGCCACCAGGGAGGAGGGTGGCAGAGCCGCCGACGAGCCGGCAACGACGAGGACGACGACCTTGGAGAGCCGCCGCCGCGCCACCAGGGATGAGGGCGGCATCACCTTCGTTGAGCCTCCATCGAGAGGAGGTTCAGCCGCCGCACCACCAGGGAGGAGGGTGGCAACACCTTTGCCGAGCCGCCACCGACGATGACGGCGGCTAGGGTGACCTGTTGCCGCGTCGCTTGGGAGGCCCCGCTAGAACCCTCGCTGGTTCAAAGACAGACGGAGAAGACCAGATCTGTGATGTTGTGCCGACCGCCCACAAACTCGAATTTCCCATGTTTGACGGCAACGGCGACCAGCGCTGCCTTGGCTCAACCGGTGTGATTGGTACTTCCACGTCCGCCGTACATCAAATCACCAGAGGGTGTCCTTCGCAGCGTTCTACCTCCTCGATGACACCCAACTGTGGTTTCATCGGATGGAACTCAACAGTGGGTGTCCGATGTGGTCACAATTCGCTCAGTTGGTCAACGCACGCTTTGGGCGACCCCTCACGGTTAGTCTGATCGGCGAGTTGGCCATGCTCCAGCGAACCGGGACCGTCGACGACTTCTGCAAGCGCTTCATCACCCTCTCCTGCCATGACACATCTCTGACAGAGGCCTAACAAATTCAACTATTCATCACTGGGCTGGGCAATCCTCTTAACAAATTCAACTATTCATCACTGGGCTGGGCAATCCTCTTCGTACCGATGTCGCTCTCCAACAGCCCACATTGTTGGACGACGCCATCGTATTTGCAAGGGCCTATGAGTAACGCAACGCATCACGAGATACCGACCAGTCACCGCGATCCCGTGCTCCAAGTCGTGCCTCCCCCAAGCCACCAACCCTTCTGTCGCCAGAGCCGGCTTCTCTAGGGCTTGTTACATCATCATCGGCTTCGATCAACAAGCCATCATCCAACACAGTGCGTCTCTCGCTGGAGGAAATTGAACAGCGCCGGAAGGAGGGGAAGTGTTTCCATTGCGATGAGCGGTTTACAAGCGGCCACAAGTTGCAGTGCAAGCACATCTTCTCCATCGAAGTGGTGGAGGAAGGCGAAGACGATGACGCAGCAGCTCGAGGACGAGCTGCGTTTTGAGGGACGGAGAAGTGTCATGGGGGATAGAAGGCAGGCCGGGATAGAGGGCAGGCCCTTGCGGCCTGGGCCTTGGTCAGCCCAAGTTAGAGTTTGGATTAGACTAAATCAGTTTAGGAGTTTGGATTAGATTAAATCAGAGATATCTGGCTAAAGATCTCTAAAGATCTGCTAATTATAAAAGTACTAATAGCAAGCTTATACATAAAGACAGGACTCTTGTGCCTTGGGCTGTTTCGGCCTTCTCTGGCTATAAACTAATCCAACTCTAACAAAGTTATACAGGGAATTTGCAATTTTCTTTCTGTACAGCTCTGAACCAGTTCAGTGCTTAACATGTTAGTTACAAAATTTGACCATATTAATATTTGATATGCAGCGTTTTGTATTTGAAGCATGCAAAGATTTGACTCTTATCATTCTAATGGTAGCTGCTGCCATATCACTTACATTGGGCATGACTACAGAGGTATTTCGTTACATTCTTTTAATTGTTTCATACATTGTCTTTTCACTTTCAGTCATGCTCCTTGGTTGTGGTATAATTGAGCTAAAAGAATGATCATGCTGTAACTACAGATATTATCATGATTTTCCTTTCTTTAATTTCTTTTATTTAGGGTGTAGATGAAGGATGGTATGATGGTGGAAGTATCTTCTTAGCTGTTTTTCTTGTGATACTTGTGACAGGTAATGGATTCATATTTGCAAATTACCTGATCTTTTAGTTATCTTTATGTATTTCAGTCTCATAGGTCATGTTCTAATTAGTTTCCTTACAATCTGTTTAGCAACCAGTGATTACAGACAATCTCTTCAGTTTCGACATCTAAATGAGGAGAAACAGAACATACAAGTGGAGGTTAGTATGGTCACCTGTGACCATTTTCTGGTGTCGTAGCTACTAAGTGTCACTCATTGTTTGTATTCTGATTTACCTTTTCTTTTGATTAGGTTGTTAGAGGTGGTAAAAGATGTGGAGCTTCAATATTTGACCTTGTTGTTGGTGATGTGGTTCCTCTTAAAATTGGTGACCAAGTAAGATGGTATATCATTTGTTGACTCTATGTTTGTTTTGTTTTTTCATCGGAATAATCTACTTACATTTATTACTTTACTTTTAGGTTCCTGCTGATGGTGTCATGATATCTGGCCATTCTCTTGCAATAGATGAATCGAGTATGACCGGGGAATCAAAAACTGTGAGTTTCTACAAAAAAATACTCAGTTATTTCTCAAACTTGCATTTGCTGATGTTTTGTGGATGTTATTTACTTATTTTTAGGTTCACAAGGATCAAAAGGCACCCTTCTTGATGTCTGGCTGCAAGGTTGCAGATGGCTATGGTTCTATGTTGGTGAGTACTGATGTCTTGTGTGTTTCAACTACATATGAAGTTGAGCTTGCATGTTTTTGTATGGCATTGTTTTCATTACTTATTCTTACCACCATTTTCTTTTCTCATGTTTAAAATGACTATGACTTGATAAATATGCATTTCTCTTATCAAATACAAAGGTAACAGGTGTAGGCATCAATACTGAATGGGGTCAGTTGATGGCTAACCTTTCTGAAGATAATGGTGAAGAAACCCCATTGCAGGTTAATTTCTGTTCAGGACTATATATATATTCTTGGATGGATGAATACTGACATCTCAAACTTTTTTGGGGGGCGGTGGCCCTTCTTTCAACTATGGAGTAGGTGCGCTTGAATGGCGTTGCAACATTTATTGGCATGGTAGGTTTGTCAGTGGCTGGTGCAGTACTTCTAGTGCTTTGGATAAGGTATGTTACATCATAATTTAGCAATCGTAATCATACTCCTTGTAACCAATTTTCAACTGAACTACAGATATTTTTCTGGACATACCAAGAATCCGGATGGCACTATTCAATTTGTGGCTGGAACTACTCGCGCAAAACAAGGATTCTTGGGGGCAATCAGAATTTTAACAATTGCTGTATGTAATTTTATTATTAATATCATCATCATATTTGTTTTGGTGTCACTGAGTTTGTCTCTTATTTATCCATAGGTAACTATCGTGGTTGTTGCTGTGCCTGAGGGACTTCCATTGGCAGTAACATTGACGTATGAGTCACCTATTTATTATGCAAATTCCTCAAAATGTGTAGTCACGTGACTATTAGTATCCTTTAGAACTTTTGGTCACATTTCTGTTGGCACTCTTTTGGTTTCAGGCTAGCATATTCAATGAGAAAGATGATGCGAGACAAGGCGCTGGTAAAAAATCCTATTCTTATGAAATAAATCTATCATGGGTCAACAGATATTATATTGGTCCTTTTTTATCTAGGTGAGGAGACTCTCATCCTGTGAGACCATGGGATCTGCAACTACAATATGCAGTGATAAAACAGGAACACTTACCTTGAATAAGGTTTGTGAAACTAATTGAAAAATGTCATTCAAAGTTCTATCCTGATAAATTCCCAATATGTTGCTTTGACAGTATAATAGTTCTGGGTTTCCTGTTTAATCAAAATCTGGGAACATGGCCTTCTCTTTTCTGTTAATTACAACTATCATACATTCTTATATTTGCAATTTTATAAATTGCCATCATCGTACATCTTATGCTAACCTGTATGTAATTGATCTTCTAGATGACAGTTGCACAAGCATATTTTGGTGGAACAAAGTTGAATCCTTGTGATGATATTAGGGTTATGTCACACGGGGCAGCTGAACTTCTTATTGAAGGAATTGCACAAAACACAACAGGAACTGTATTTCTGCCAGAGGTATAGAAGGCTTTTAATTTTATCATTTTCATTTGATGTATTGAAACTCATACTGTTAAATTCTGCGCCCACATTATTAATTGTTCAGGGAAAAGCTATAACCTACTGATTACCAAAGTTTAACAGTAAAAACCCAGCAGGTATTGAGTTAATTGAATGAATCAGCGACTTTGTCTAAATTATGACTGAGTAGAGCCAATTTTAATTTAATTTTGGATTGCATTCATGTAAGCATGATGGTCCATAATGAACTTTGATGAAACCTGAAGAATTGGTACTAACTGTTTTTCCCCTGTCTATGCTGAGTTGGTTTCATATTATATAAATATAACTATATAAGCAATTGGTGGGACTAAAAGGAACTTCCTTAGCATTTAGGGTTAGAGGTTCCCTTTTATAGTTTAAAATGGAAAACACTATAGATATTCTTATCTGATAGAAAAGGAGAAGACTTATCAGTCATCCATGGCAGGTGGACTGGACACAGTCTAGGGAGAGTATTGATAGTCATCCATGGCACTCACATATATCAGTTGTTATGTTGTCTATGTTTCAACACAATATAACCATTCTGTTCTTTGTCTAGGATGGGGGAGATGCTGAACTTTCAGGATCGCCAACTGAAAAAGCCATTCTTTCTTGGGGCCTTAAGGTAATAACCTTTTATTTGGCTTCCATACTCCTGTGTCTCCTTCAATAACTTGGCCTTCCACTTTGAACAGATAGGAATGAATTTCAATGAAGCACAATCAAATTCTGAGATTATTCATGTTTTTCCATTTAATTCGGAGAAGAAGCGCGGTGGGGTTGCAGTACAGGTAACAAGCACAATTTATGTATTTAAATCCTTAACGAAATGAGCCTGTGTCCAACTGTCCATTAAGTGTTTGTCTACTCTTGATTTTTCTGTAAATGATTTTTTCCTTGATTCTTTCTATTTTCTAATGGCGTTGATTTATTTTACTTATCCCTCATAATTTACAGGATGTGTAGTCAGGACAAAAATTGATGCTATCATGTACCCTGAACTTGCATGTTAGACATTTTTTTAAAAAAGAAAATATCCGCCCTGTTTTGTATTGAAAGTATTAGAATATATATCAGAAATCATTCTGTTTAATAGGCTTTCCTTTTACTATTGCACTTCCCTAGTTTAGTCCCTCTAACAGAGGAATGTAATCTCCTGTAATCCTGCCTATTTGGCTATTAATAGAGTGCTACCAATGCCTTTGGCTGTGTGGCAATTCCCCCAATTCTACATGGTATCAGATTTCTTCCTTTCCCGAGCTCCTTCTGTCGATCCCCTCCCCTATGTCTTCTCTACCGACCCCATGCCAGCCTTGGACACCGGCGTCGCCGATGCTGCTGCTGGTGCTACTTCCATCCCTCCTGCCGGCACTGCCACCAGTGACAGTGTCTTCGAGGTTGACACCACACCACTGGTCATCCTCAATCTATACTGCACCATTGCTGTCAAGTCGCATGTGCCGACGACACTCGACTCACTACTCCTGCTGGTCCAAATTTTTCCAAACCATGTGCATGAAGTTCAGCCTTCTCTCCCACATCGATGGATCTGCTGCTGTGTGCCTAGATGATATCCCGTCTGGACCCTCATGGATTCTGCTGTCCTCAGCTAGCTGTATGGATCTATTGCTGATGATGTCCTAGACTCTGCCATGACCGATGATGAGACAGCTCGTAATCTATGGGTTGCAATCAAAGCTCTCTTCTGCGACAACAAGGAATCTCATGTCATCTTCCTCAGTAGCTAGTTTCACTCTCTTCTACAAGGTGATCAATCCATTGCTGATTACAGCAAGTGTGTCAAAAGTCAAAACCTTGTCTGCTTCTTTCCGTGACGTTGGTCACCCTGTCTTCGACTCACAACTCGTCCTCAACTTGTTGCACAGCTTCAATCCCCGCTACTCCAACACTACTGATGACATCGCCAACACAACGTCGTTCCCCTCCTTTGGTCGGGCCCGCTCTATGCTCACCATCAAGGAGTTTGCCTCGCTAATGAAATGAAGATTGCCACCAAAACAACTCTGGTCATCAATGACTCCTCCCACAACTAGTCCAGCAATGCCACACATGTGCCCTCTTCTCCGACCACTGGCAATGGTCATCACAACGAGCGCAACCGCCATGGCAAGAACAGTCCTGGTGCCTACCCTGGCAGGTGTCCCACCGAACCCTAGTTCTGTTTCAGTCAATGGTCTACCCTCGGTGTTGGTCCGTGGACTCCTCTTGGTTGCCAATGGCGCCCAATCCCCATTGTCAGCACCTGGTCTGCTCGGTGCTGCACCACATGTGCATACTGCCTTTGCGTCTGCTCTAGTCTCCACTACACCAACTTGGGACTAGTAGGGACTGATCACTACCCTCAATCAGCTCGCTGTCTAGGGATACGGTGGCTGGGTTGTCGATAGCGGCACAACCTCCCATATGGCAACTACTGGCGGTATCCTCCTCTCATTCTCGTACCACAGCAGTCACTGTTGGCAATGGTTCTTGTCTACCCATCACCTCTAGTGGTCACACTCTTCTTCATGCACCCAACACAAATTTCTCCCTTCGCGACGTTCTTATTGTTCCTAATTTAGTTCACAATCTTCTTTTTGTTCACAAATTCACATGTGATAATAATTGCTCACTCGAGGTTGATGTTTTCAGTTTTTCTGTTAAGGATCTCCCGACGCACCAATTGATGCTTCGCTACAATAGTGAGGGTGATCTCTACACCATTCTTGTTGCTGATCATCCTGCCAGCCCTAGCACCTACCTTGCCATTTCGTCGCAGCTATGGCACCAATGCCTTAGTCATCCTGGCGTGGCCGCTCTTGCTGTTTTGAATAAAACTTCTCTAGCATCTCATCAACCGGCTATGAGTGATGTTTGCCATGATAGACCTCGGTGACCTGCGCTTCTTCCTCAACATCTGTGTCACATGCTCTCCTGATGGGTTGTTCTTGTCCCAATGACAGTACGCCATTGATCTTCGCACCACACCGGTGGATACTCATGCTAAGTTTTCTAGACTTCATGGTGCTCCTATTACTGATCCATCTGAGTACTGCAGTCTTGCTGGAGCCTTGCAGTACCTCACTCTCACATGTCTAGACTTGGCATAGGCCGATCAACCGATGTGCCTCTTCATGCATGATCTAAGGGAATTGCACCTTGCACTGATCAAGCATATTCTGTGATACACCAAGGGAACTCTCGACGCTGATCTCTACATTAGCATCACACTAGTGACATCCATCATCGCCTGCTCCGATGTTGATTGGGCGGGTTGCCCGGATTCTTGCCACTCCACCTCAGGTTATTGTGTCTTTCTTGGAGACAACCTTGTGTGTTGGTCCTCCAAATGCCAAAGCACGGTGTCTCGCTCAAGTGTTGAGGCTGAGTACCATGCCGTTGCTCATGCCATTGCTAAGTGTTGTTGGATGTGGCATCTTCTTCAACAACTCCATGTTCCCCTAGCTTCGGCCATTGTGGTGTACTGTGACAATGTAAGTACCATGTACATGACTTCCAATCCAGAGTACAACACCAATGGACAAAGCACACTGAGATCGACATTCACTTTGTTTGTGAGAAGGTCTCCCTCGGTAAAGTTCGTGTCTTGCATGTTGCCCTCCTCTCAACAGTTCGTCAATATCATTACAAAGCGTCTTCCGACTCAACTGTTTCAGGAGTTTCGATCTAGTCTGCGTCTGTTCTCCTCCTGTTGCTACTGTGGGCGAGTATTAGAATATATATCATAAATCACTCTGTTTATTGGGCTTTCCTTTTACTATTGCACTTGCCTAGTTTAGTCTCTCTAACTAATGAGGGATTTGCTATTTTGACACTCCAAAAAGTGGCTTTCGCATTTTTGACATCCGAACCTATTTTCATTGACTCAGGTGGTCCGGTCCTACGTGTTAGCCTTAGGAGTATCATCATAAATAAAGTGTACATCTTTGGAGTATCAAAATAGTAATTTTTTCCTAATAGAGAAATGTAATCTTGCCTATTTGGTTATTAATAGAGTGTTGTTATGAATATGACTTGATTGTATTAATATGAGGGCAAAGACCTAATATATATACACATATGGTGTTACCTGCATGATAGTTTTGGGAACACATGGATGAATTGACCCATAGCCTTGTTGGCGCGGCACTCTCCACGCTGGCGAGGTAGGACTCCAACTCGACCTTCTTTGATCTAATCTTTCTTGACTTTATTCTTCTCTTAACATCCCTAATTACATACTATGAACCTCTTTATTTAGGGCAAGAGCCCCTTATTTCTAGAACAACCTGATTCTAATTGCAATTAGACTCTTAACCCTAAACCTAAAACAACTCCTACTCTGCTACAGTACCCAGTAGGTACTGTTCACATAAACAGTACCACGTGGGTACTGTTCATGGCTGTATGGGCTAAGCCCAAAACCCTAGCCCATGACATATGAAGAGAATACAAAAGGATATGTATGAAAAGGAAAGCAACAAGCTATCCATATATAAACCTAACACATGTAAACCTATCAAACTCAAGATGGTAAATCAACCGGACTGACTTTGGAGAGAGAAAATATAGCGTCTTGTAAGTCAAAAATTGATCACCAATTGATGCCATCTGAATATGAGTAAGATCTGTTGAAAATCCTTGGAAGCCTTTTCTGGAAAGACGGGTATGACAGGAGCAAGGGCAAGACAAATACCCACAAGAAACTCCAAAAGCTGAAAACCATGTACAAGAAAACACAAAGGACAATCTGAACACTGCAAGCAGCAGCAACACCAACAAGAAAAGTGGTGAAAGCGGTGGCAAAAACAGCAGTGCTATTAACAACAGATAAACACATAGATAAAATAGTGACGAACGATAGATGAAATCAGCGATAGGCAACGCAAATAAAATCTTTGTTTGGAGGTGCAGCTATTCTGCTTTTTTTTATCAGAGAGAAGCCAATGGCCAAAGGCAACACTACTTGTCCCCCTCTTTGCCCAAAGCCAGTAGCCACTTCACTGCATCTTTCAGACAGGCGATCAAGGGCAGTAGAAGACAGGGCAACAGAGCAACAGAGGGAGCTGACTGTGTGATCACAGGTGGTAGAAGTGGGCAGAGATCATGCGCAGGCAGGCAGATCAGCAGATATGGTCCCAGGAAAAGGCCTAGAGCTGGCCACATCTGGGAAATGAGGTGAATATCTCCCTCTTGAGTCCTGACTACCTCGTGGTGCCCAGCAACGGTGTGGTGCAGAAGGGCCAGCGGTCGACTAGAGGCGTGAGGAGGCAGCCGACGCGCAGAGGAAGAGGCTAATGGTGCGGCAGCTAGATCTGGCTGACAGTGAGGGAGTGGCACGGAACCAATCTCGAGGACAGAAGGCACAGTGGAGTTCCTAGTGGTGCTAAAGGAAGTCAGTGACCTAGGAGCACTGACGGCGCAGTGGAGATCTAGCGTTGGGCATGCGGTGGAGATCTGGCGATGTTGTGTTGATGCAAGGCGGTGATGATCGACGGCTGTCATAGTTGGCGCAGACCCAAGCTCAAAGAGGCCCGGGTCTAGGGCGCACATAGCCCAAGTCTAGGGCACACAAAAGGGTAGAAGGTATTAGATAAGCTTGTTAGGTAGTTAGGAAAGTAGTTAGGGTGGTTAGGCTGTTTGCCCTATATATAGGGATGTAATCATACCTGAGAGGGCAAGCAAGAAGTAATAAAGATTCTAGTTTCCTCCCCTCTAGTTCCCAGTCCCGTGCTGTCTTCTTCCTCTCCCCGTCGGCGCCCTCCCTAGCGTCGTTTCCCTTCTACCGTGACGAGACACGGCTACAACCTACGGCCAAGGCCAGGCCGTGACAATTTGATATCAGAGCCTTTTCCTGCGCCTGTGGACATGTCCGGCAGCAATGGAGATGCTCTTGCCGTCATTACCGCCCAACTATCAAACCTGCTGCAGAAGATAGAGGCGATCGAGACAAGGCAGGAAGCACAAGAGGGCAAGATGGACCGGCTGGAGACAGAAAAGGATGCCGCCCACAAAGATCAGGATGCTGCCCGCAAAGATCATGGCCGAAAGGGGATTCTTGGATGCCCCATCATCGTACGGGACAATTCACAAGAACAGGGCCGAGTTCCCTGCTATCACAAGTGGGATTTTCCGACCTATGATGGGAAAGAAGACCCTCTTACATGGCTCAGCTGATGCGAACAATTTTTTCGCGGTCAGCGAACCATGGAAGAAGAGAAGGTGTGGCTCGCAGCGTTCCATCTTATAGGGGCAGCACAACAATGGTACACCCACGTTGAGCACGAATACGGTACCCCTTCGTGGAAGCGTTTTTCAGAAATGATAGAACTACAATTCGGACCTCCCCTTCGTCATAACAAACTCGGGGAATTGGCAGCACTACGCAAGACTGGTTCTGTCTCTGATTATCAAGAACACTTCTTGGCCCTTCTCAGCCGAGCGGGAGCACTCATGGAAACACAACAGATTGAGTTATTTACACAAGGTCTGAAAGGCACATTGCAGATCGATGTTGAGCTTCAAGCACCTGCTTCCTTAGAGACTGCGATGAGCCTCCGCCCGCGCGTTTGAACTGCGCGCCAAGATAGATGAGGAGGCAAGAACAGGGCCAAGAACAACCAGAGCCAAGCACAGAATTTTCGGCCAGCTACACAGCAACTTCCGGCCAATTCAACAGCAGCAACAGAGGCGACAACGGGCCATACAGCCCTGGTTTCTAGAGAAGGGTGTTTCCAACGACGGACCCTAACACCAGAGGAAATGCAGGCACGACGAGAGGCTGGATTATGCTACAACTGTGATGAAAAATTTAGCCCAACTCACAAATGCAAGTGGCTGTTCTGGTTATGTGCTCCGTCCACCGGCAATGATGAAGTAGAGGATATAGATGGTTCAGATACCACGATCGGCCTCGAGATTTCTCTATATGCAATTGCCGGAGTACAACCGCATGCTTCCGAGACGATGCAGTTAGCGATATGTATCAATGGTGTTGACTTTGCCGCTCTTATGACACGGGCTCTACGCATAATTTTGTTTCAGAGAGGGCTGCTGCTATCACGGGAATCCATCTCCATCCTTGTGTCGGCACTCGAGTCCGCATGGCCAACGGTGACAACGTCATATGCAGTAGGATCACCAATAATGTCAAAGTGGCTGTTGGGGGTGACATATTTCCCACCGATTGTGTCATCATGCCACTGGACGCCTGCGATATGGTCTTGGGAGTGCAATGGCTACGCACTCTGGGACCAGTTTTGTGGGACTTCACCAACAAGTGCATCTCCTTCCATCGCAACGGTGAGTTGATTGTCTGGAGCTGCATTGATGAAGCGGCCACGGAGAAACCACGCGCACAAGCCTACACCAGAATACAACTTCAAGGGGAACCGCCTACCGCTCCGTCCTCACTGTCGTCATTAATTGAAGGACAGGTGATTCTTTCGCCAACAAAAGAGTTTCGACATCTTTGTTCAGATTTTCAGCTCGAGGATGAGCTGATTCTCAAGGAGGGGAGAGATGTCATAGTTGGCGCAGACCCAAGCCCAAAGAGGCCCGGGTCCAGGGCGCACACTGCCCAGGTCCAGGGCGCACACTGCCCAGGTCCAAGGCGCACACAAGGGTAGAAGGTATTAGATAAGTTTGTTAGGTAGTTAGGAAAGTAGTTAGGGTGGTTAGGCTGTTTGCCCTATATATAGGGATGTAATCATACCTGAGAGGGCAAGCAAGAAGTAATAAAGATTCCAGTTTCCTCCCCTCTAGTTCCCAGTCCCGTGCTGTCTTCTTCCTCTCCCCGTCGGCGCCCTCCCTAGCGCCGTTTCCCTTCTACCGTGACGAGACATGGCTACAACCTGCGGCCAAGGCCAGGTCGTGACAACGGCCAAGACAGGTAGTGCCACAACCAGATCTAGTTGAAGGTCGTGGCGGCATCATAGAATAAGGCATCGCGATAGGATGTTAACAATGGCCACCCATTGAAGATAGCCACCTTTGCCAGGACGATCCAGTGGTGGGCCTAGCAAACGTGGTGGAGTTCTAACGGTGCAGGAAGCTGACATGCATGGAAGAGCCTGGTAGCGCTCAGGAAAGTATGCTAGAAATCCAGCCATATGTAATGGCCACTCCTAGAAGGATGAAGTCACTTTCGGGGGAAGCGGCAGCGGAAGTTTAGCGGAGCTAGATGTAATCCCGCTATGATACAATGTTATGGATATGACTTGATTGTATTGTTACGAGGGTAAAGACCCAATATGTGAAGAGAATACAAAAGGAAATATATGAAAAGGAAAGTAACAAGCTATCCATATCCATATATAAGCCTAACATATGTAAACTTCTCCATATATAGATCTAACGTATATGGGACTACCATATATATACTTAACATACATATATATATATATATTGTCATGGCCTGTTGTGAACAGTACCGCACGATACTGTAGCAGATTAGGATTTTGTTAGTTTAGGTTAATGAGTCCTATTAGATTAACTCTGTTTAGATTATTCTGTTAGGATTTAGTAGATTAGATCAATTAGAGGGGCTGATCTTGTGTCTATATAAACAGGACCCCAATCAGGTATTTAGTCATCGAGAATTCAGTTTAGGCTTTGCCTCCATGTATCCCCTACCTCGTTGGTGCATCAGGTCATTACGGCTCCACCGCGTCGACGCGGTCTAGGCACTCAACCATCTACTTCGTTTTCCTATCAATAAAGAAGACTAGTTCCGTGGAATCCCTGTACCCATGACAATCTAGTATCAGATGTCATGGCCTACCGTGAACAGTACTGTGATACTGTAGCAGATTAGGATTTTGTTAGTTTAGGTTATGGAGTCCTATTAGATTAATTATGTTTATATTATTCTATTAGGATTTAGTAGATTAGATCAATTAGAGGGGGTGATCTTGTGTCTATATAAATAGGACCCAATCAGGTGTTTAGTCGTTGAGAATTTAGATTAGGCTTTGCCTCCCTGTATCCCCTGCCTCGTTGGTGCGTTAGGCCGTTACGGTTGCGCCGAGCCAACGAGGTCTAGGCCCTTGACCATCTACTTCGTTTTCCAATCAATAAAGAAGACTAGTTCCGTGGAATCCCTATACCCATGACAATCTAGTATCAGAGACCACTGGTTCGCCCACCATGCCTCCGGCTGCCACGGGTTCATGGAAAGACGTCAATTCCACTAGCGACGACATCGGTGTCGACGACATTGATAGGCAACAACAAAGTCTTCGCCTTGTTTTGCACCTAGAGAAACAGGTCATCGGGGCAGGCGACGACACCCTAGGAGATGTGTTGTCGGTGGCGTTACGGGCGGTAGCAGGGGCAGTAGGTGCGACCGAGGGAGATCTGTCCACTGCTCCTCCTGGAAACGGCGGTCGCCCCCCACATCACATTGGGGCAAACAAACGCATCCCAGTAGACATGCGGCCGACGGTGTCCATGGTAGCAACCGAAGAAGCAGGTGGGACCAGCGGGGATCTGTTCGCCACACCACTTGGGACTAGTGGCCCCCCTCTGCACCAACTCCGACGGTGGGGTGCAGACGTCGACTCCCGCACCACTCTAGCGCCTGAATTTGATCGGCGTCTGTTGGCAGGCTCAACTCTCAGTACTACAACCCCAGGCGACGATAGCAAAGGCAATAACCTAGCCATGGATGACAACCACGGTAAATCAGGCATCCTACGACAACTCAGTGGAGACGGTGATGTGGTCGGCTTCCGTGGTTGGTGATGGCCCGAGCGAGTGTGGAGGCGGCGTGCTCGACGCGATTGGCGGTGCGAGTGCCAGTGGCGTGGATAGCCATAGCGCATGCGGCAGTGGCGGCCAAGCCACGAGCGACTGGAATGCGACGGCAGAGGCGGTGTCCTCACAGGCATTAGCAGGCAGGAGGTCACCCAAGGCACGATGGATCTAGGAGGCGGCTAGAGCCACCCTGACTACGGTGTTGGCGGCCTCGGCAAGGCTTGGCCAGGCGATCGCCGGTGGTACTCTCGACGACTCGGTCGGTGACACCAACAGAGCTTCAGAGGCCAACGCTACTCCCCTGACCGTGTAGATTGGCGAGAAGTTGGGCGAGGATGAGTTGGTTTTCAAGTGGGGAAGATATGTCATGGCCTGCCGTGAATAGTACCGTGACACTGTAGCATATTAGGATTTTGTTAGTTTAGGTTAAGGAGTCCTATTAGTTTAATTTGTTTAGATTATTCGGTTAGGATTTAGTAGATTAGATCAATTAGAGAGACTGATCTTGTGTCTATATAAACAAGACCTCAATCAGGTGTTTAGTCGTTGAGAATTCAGTTTAGGCTTTGCCTCCCTGTATCCCCTGCCTCATTGGTGCATCTCAGGCCGTTACGGCTCTGCCGCGCTGATGAGGTCTAGGCCCTCAACCATCTACTTCGTTTTCCTATCAATAAAGAAGACCAGTTCCGTGGAATAGTTGTACCAATGACATATATGTATATATGTATATATGTACATATGTATATATATATACATATTATATATATATGTATATATATGTCTAACAAGTGCCACCCCTGCCTTTGGCTGTGTGGCAATTCCCCCAATTCTACAGAAAGCAATAACAGTGGTACCATGGTTTGTGCTGGGGATACCAGCTATTACACGACAAGTTAAGAAAAGAGTTGAGATGAACAAATGCCTAGATGAACTCACATGTTGATTTAGCTTGTGGTTTCCTTTTGCAATATACCATCAACTTTACAGTTTTAGAGTATTGCTAGTTCCTGCCAGTGAGGGCTGATGCTATTTTCTGGTTGGGTAACTGCAAGAACTGGTTACAACATCTATCTAAATTAGTTATTTAAGGTACTCCTGCTTTGTTTTTTCAAAACAAGCTGGTATTTACCACATGGTTGCGAGCAGAAAAAAGTATGGATGGTTTTCCATTTTAATTTTTAAAAACAGTGTAATTTTGAATTGGATGGAACAATGATGGTTCCAGACTAGTTGTCTCCAGGATTTAAAGCATTGGATGCCACTGACCATTTATTCTAATCACTGTTTATTGGCCTCTTCTATGTTAACACACAAAGATCTAATTTGTCCCTGGTTGCTTCATGTTATCTCAATGCTGTTTTGATGCTAATTTGCAGTCAGATGCTGGCGTTCATGTCCACTGGAAAGGTGCAGCTGAGCTAGTGTTATCATCTTGCAAAAGTTGGTTTACTCTGGATGGTTCAGTTCAGACAATGAGTTCTGAGAAAGTACTAGCCATGCCTAACTTGCTGAGTCACTTTGCCTTCTGATACTTCATGGTTTACTAAATTGTGAAAATGTTTGCAGTACGATGAATTCAGGAAATCAATTGAAGACATGGCAATGAGTTCATTACGATGTGTTGCTTTTGCATATTGTCCCTGTGAAATTGAAACAATCCCCAAGGAAGACATTGCTGATTGGAAGTTGCCTGACGATGACCTGACTCTGCTTGGTATCGTGGGTATAAAAGTATGTGGTGGTTATTTGGTACATTCATTTTCAGATTAAATCTAGCTGTATGTTTGAGGGAAATGTGGGAATTTAGGTGGCGCTTGGTTGCCTAGATGGACATGGATGGGATCGTCCCATACAGTTTTTCAGGTGGATGGCAGATGTTTGGTTCACGGGTGAGGTGGATGAGATAATCAATCAAGGGAATATTCTCTCAAGATGCTAGATGAATCCATCCCCAAAAATTGGGTGGATGGACTCATCCACCTTCCTGCCAGCACACCTAGCTGGTCAGTGCCGCCGTTGGCGTCTTGCCGCCAATATTGCCAGTGCCTCACCGCTCGTCGGCTCACCACTGCTGCCATCTCACCACCCATTGGCTTGCTCCACCTCTTCTTCCTCCGCCGCCGTATCGGGAAGCAGTGCTAGCCACCGTTCCGGCCGCCGCCCCGTGCTCCGCTGCCTTGGTGAACATTCAGCTGCCGCCCAATGCTCTGTCCCTCCAGTCGCCACCCAGCACTTCGGCCGTGGCCCAGCACTGCACCGCTCTAGCCACAGTCCCGTGCTCTGCCGCTTCACATCGCGCCGCCTGGCAGTCCGCCATCTGCCCACCACTCCGAAGGGAAAGAGTGCAGGAGGGGAAGGGAGAAAGGAAATGAAGAGAGAAAAAAGATCCCATCCAGATTGCAACCAAACAAAAACTGGATGATCCCGTCCACCCAATCAAACCAAAAACTGGATCATCCCATCCAATCATAAACTGGATCATTCAATCCCATCCATCCTTATCCTTCAACCAAATGCTACCATGTTACGGACTCCCTTTATGGGCTCACGGTTAGGGCTGGTTTGAGGTCCAAGCTGAGTAGATTTAGTTAGAGATAATTCAGTTTAGATTTCAGTTAGAGATAATTCAGTTTAGAGTACTCCTAAAGGATAGTAGATTAGATTAGTAGAGTCCTTAAAGATTAAGGGTCTTGGCCTTATAAAAGGTATGTGTCATAAGCTATAATAATCATGATTAAGGAATAAAGGTCTCCCCGGTTAGAGCGAGATTTGCCTTGATAACCTGGCCGGTATCATACCAGTGTATGGATTTGTCCCAAATAATACTATGTATGATGTCCTGTTCTTTTTTCTCTCTCTTCCTCTCTTTTTTGCTTATAAGAAATATATATCATCACCTTTTAATCAATATAGGTTACCTCTGATGAATTAATTTGCGATGTACATGGTTGCTGGTTGAAATTTGTTTATTTTTCCCAGCCTATTTATGCTGCCTGACTTTGAAAAACATCTGATATCTACTACAGTTGGTTTCCAAATACTGTCTTCCATTTATATGTGGCATCGCAAGCATACTTTCTTCTGTTCAGCCATGCTATGTATTTCTTGATAATAACATGTGCTCTAAATATTCTTCTTCTGTAGGATCCTTGTCGCCCAGGAGTGAAGAATGCTGTACAATTATGCACCAATGCTGGTGTAAAGGTACATCTTACCCATCCTTTGTATGTTATTCTTATTTTCCTTTTGTGGGACAAAGCTGCTCAAAACTGAAGAATAAAGCCTTAGCACTTCTAGCAAATTCAATTTCTTGGGGAAGAACACATAAAAAAGATAGGGTTGCATGTCTGCTAGCTGGGTGCATGTGACAACAAATTAATATTGTCCTCTTGTGTGGAATTTGTAAAATCAATCATTTCTGCTTCTTTTTTTTATAATGGCAACTTTTATTGAACTTAGGCAATTACGTCGAGAAGACACAAATGTTCTAAGAAAATCATTTCTGCTACTACATGATAAAAACAAGATATATTAGATCATTGCAAAAAACAATAATAACATTATCTGCTGCTGTGTTAATTTAGTAAAGTCCCTATTAAATGCCTGCTCTCTCTAAGATCATGCTGTGTGAAATGTCTTTTGAGTAGTGGCGCTTTATATCGATTCAGTATCACCTAAATGTCTTGTTAGATTTGTTAGAATTATCATTAGTCAAAGAAGTCATATGCTTGTATCTGTCTACTAGATGTCATTTGTTCCATTTTACTTGGTGGATATTGTTTTCCTTTTTTCTTGTAAATGATATTATTTCTTATGTTATCCTTGATATTTTTTGTGTGTACATGTAGGTGCGCATGGTCACTGGAGATAACATTGAAACAGCTAAGGCCATAGCTTTGGAGTGTGGAATATTAGATGCAGATGGTGCTATTTCAGAGCCATTTGTAATAGAGGGAAAAGTGTTCCGCGAGATGTCTGAAACTGCAAGAGGGGAGATTGCTGACAAGATAACAGTAATTCTCTCACCCTCTATGCTCCTTTGAAATATTCAACACTGCTCAGTAGCTACACCTATTGTTGTTAAACACAACAATTCCTGTGATTGATGTGAAGTGAATTTAAGTTTCTTTTTGGGTGTATGTGTAGCTTTGCCTACATATTTTGTTTGGCGGTGTTAGGTTCTAACTTTACCATCCTTCTCAACTGAATCCTTTTAGGTGTTAGGTTCTAACTTTACCATCCTTCTCAACTGAATCCTTTTACGTTGTAGACATTCTTTTCTGACTATTCCAAAACTTTAACTTTGGATTGCAGGTGATGGGACGATCGTCTCCAAATGACAAACTTTTGCTTGTCCAAGCTTTGAAAAGAAAGGGTCATGTTGTAGCCGTTACTGGTGATGGCACAAATGATGCTCCTGCCTTGCATGAGGTCTCAGTGCATATCCCATGATTTTGATGAACTATCGCTTTGTTGTCTCTTTTATCATGGAGCTTATCATTTTGTTCTTATTCCTAGTTGTTCGATTTATTTTGTAGGCCGATATAGGTCTCTCAATGGGCATTTCAGGGACAGAAGTTGCCAAAGAAAGTTCGGACATTATAATCTTGGATGACAACTTCACATCAGTTGTCAAGGTTGGTTTCTCCAATAAACAATCATGGAAGGATACCTTTTTAGAGGGAAAGTATACCTTCTATGAGGGATAACTATGCTCATCAAACAGCATGGAATTTTGCTCATACTAGATTGTCCCACATGGCCTCATGAGAGAATACCCATATTGTTTTTCAAATAATATTAATAGAGCTCCAAAGTTTTAAATGTTTTTTTCTGAAATATGGTCTCATGAGAGAATACCCATATTGTTTTTCAAATAATATTAATAGAGCTCAAAAGTTTTAAACGTTTTTTTCTGAAATTCCTGGTAACTGGAAATCTTGGTGGGGAGTAAAAAATAAGATCCCTGTTTTTCAGTAGAGGGATATAAACAGACTAAAATCATAGAGATTGAGATGGGAGATGGCTCATTCTTCTTGCTTGATTGAAACTTAGATACAAAAAATGCTATTATAAAGAGGCTATCTTGGTTCCCATCATATGGATTATATTTCCAATCCTATTTCTAGCTCAAGACTTCCTAATAGATTAACTGGCCAAACACTTGGACCTGGACAAAGACATCAATTAACTGACGCATGATTCTTCATGTACTCTATTTCCTACTATTGTTCCCACTATCCAGCTTCAGCATCAACTTCTTACTGGGCATCATGCCAACCATCTGCTATTGTTGGTCATGTCCTGCCTCCGCATGAATGTGCCACTACTTCTGTGTGACCTATGTCCACAAGAATAAGTCTATCAGTGGCCAGTTCATCAATTGTGATGGACAATACAATTTGTTAGGCTCACCCCACCTAGCCAACCTAACCATAAAACCTAGGCGTTATAGTGGGAGAGGTGGGGGCTTTTATCCATAGTCCAACATTCCCCCTACGGCGTGCGAGCCCGGCGTAGCCCGCAGCAGGTTCTAGAGGCCCGGCGTAGCCCGCAACAGGTCTCAGCACACTAGATAGGCGCAGGGGAAATCACGCAGCGGAAATGCGGAAATGCGTGTTAACACAGAAGCTCGTGCATAAAAATGCTGCCTCATGTTGATTCTTGGATGCTACATATTATGACTTAAATGTAGTTTTTATTGAAAAATCATTAGGGACAGTTCATTTCTCAGGCACTATTTATGGTTGCAAAAGAACCTTTTCTAATTGACATTCAAGGCATGAGTTGACAAGTTCCATTTCTGTTTTAGGTTGTTCGCTGGGGACGGTCTGTTTATGCAAATATTCAGAAATTCATCCAGTTCCAGCTTACTGTTAATGTGGCTGCACTTGTGATTAATGTTGTTGCATCTGTGTCCTCTGGTGACGTACCTCTAAATGCTGTTGAGGTTGGAACAGTTTTTCTTTTCTTTTTGCAATTGTTATGTATTTTTTTTAATATTTTACCGTTGCTAAGTTACCCATTGTCTTTTCCATTGAAGCATTTAATTGTGGTATTGTGTGCACGATATGCTGAAACTCTTAATTCTCAGCTTCAATACTTCTATCCCATGGTTAGCTCTCAGCACTCTTTCTTTTCACTTTGCAGCTTCTCTGGGTAAATCTAATCATGGATACACTGGGAGCTCTTGCTTTAGCAACTGAACCACCAACAGATAACCTTATGAAGAGACAGCCTGTTGGCCGAAGGCACGTAAATTTTCCCTACGATTGCTATGTTGTAGCTTGTAACTTACATGTTTCATTGTGGGGATAATTCATAAATATACCTCTCCAAAGAAAAGGCCTAGTTTAGAGCATCTATGAAGGTTGCACAGATCATGGTGGAGGGTAACCTTTTGAGTTGTGTCCCAAACCGCACCATTCTTTGGAGTGGTATAATTTGAACTGCTCTTGAAATAGCTCACAATATTAACTGGCATGTGCTATTTCAGGGAACCTCTTGTGACTAATATTATGTGGAGAAACTTGTTCGTCCAGGTTATAATTTACGTTCTCACCTGCGGTCTTCAGCATATAATTGAATAATGTTGAATCTTATTTTGTTATTCTGATATATTTTAATTTTATGCAGGCCATTTACCAAATAGTAGTCCTTCTTGTCTTTGATTTTGCTGGAACAAGCATACTGCGGTTGCAGAATGAAAGTCAGGAGAATGCTGAGAAAACACAGAACACCTTTATCTTCAACACATTTGTCTTTTGTCAGGTGGTTTGGCTGCTTTCTCATTCCATATTTTTAATAGAATATTAACACAGTCAAAATACAAATTATTAACAATGAATGTAGTCACAGGATTATTCTAAAAATCATCCGATGTTGTTTAAATAAAAAATAGATATGTAAATATCTGCACTGAGTTACTCTATTCTCGATAATTTGTTGATGCTTTTTTATAATAAAAAATCTTGACATTGATTCAGTCTAGTTGATGCAATTTTCTATTTGAAGTAAACCACTGTCATGTATAGTAAGTATATATTGGGGTAGTTGAGTTTTATGGATTTGGCTGTTCCTGATATGAAACTGACATGATAGAGGATGAACCTGACCTGCCTATATTTGAAGTATCCTATTAAATACCCTTGTATTTACAATGTTTTGGTAGTCCCACTTGGATAAAGTGTTCTGGAACAAAGATCTTTGTTAAATTTAATATCCATTGCATGCCAGATCTTCAACGAGTTCAATGCACGCAAGCCCGAGGAGAGGAATGTCTTTAAAGGAATATCAAAGAACCACCTCTTCATTGGAATAATTGCAATAACTACTGTATTTCAGGTAGAAAGTAATATAAAGTTCTGTTGCCGAATGTCCTATCAACCTAATCCTATGAGTTGCTGATAAAGTCACTGTCCCATTTTGCAGATACTAATTATTGAGTTCCTGGGGAAGTTCTTCAAAACTGTGAGACTTAATTGGAGACTTTGGTTGGTTTCAGTTGCCATTGGCATTATAAGGTATGAACTTTCAATTTTATTCATCATGCAGCATTTATGCTCTAGAGGATAGCCGGACGGCGTCGGCTGTTCGGGATGAGAAATAGACTTTGGTGAGGGAGATGAACGGGATGATAGATTAGACTTCTTTCTTTTCTTCATTGATTACTTGATCAATACAACTCTATTTATAGAGTATACAAGACAATAACCGAATCTATTACAATTCTAGAATTCTATCTATTAATAAACTTGGACTCAAACCAGACTTGGGACTCTAATCCACCGAATCGCTACAGTACCCGTGTTGTTCACACGGTTGAGCCCAGGCTTGACAGCCTTGGCCCACAAACCATGACATGGAGTCTGTATAATGTTTCGTATGCTTCATGTGGTCTATACAATTGGTGAAAATTTTGAACCCAGATCTGCATTCGAGTCATTCTCAGGCTTTAGTAACCTATGATCTTGAATTTCTGATATGCATTTATTGACATACAAACGCACAGACAATGACATTCATTTTCCCTCTAAAAAAATGTCAAATTCATTTTTGGCTCTTTCTTTTCATGATGTTGATGTCGTGGCATGTATGGAATACACTTTTCGGCCACAATCCCCTTCTGACAAATTTGACCTCTTTTTTTATCCAGTTGGCCTCTGGCATATCTGGGGAAATTCATTCCTGTTCCTGTAAGACCTCTGCAGGATTATTTCAAGCCTACTTCTTGCTGGAGAACTTCACGCCGCCCAGGTTAGTCCCCACTCTATAGTAACTACGCACAAATTTTTGTTCACTTTTATCCAAAAAATCTTACCCTGCTTCATCTGGATAATGCAGACGAAGAGGAAGGTGGACACAGATAAGATGTGGCAAGTATCTAGTGTAAACAGTCAAATGCCAACAAAAGGAGAACATTTCTACGGCTTCTCCATGGATATTGAATCTTTCAGACAAGCTGTTTGGAGAAAAAAAGAAAATAATCTTTCGGACAAGTTAATTTTGCAGGAGATGCTGGGTTCAACTCCTGTGTTAGAAGCCTTGCATGCAGCGACGGGTCAAGTGCTATCCTAACTGTTGATTATGGGCTTCACTTGATCTAATCAAGTTAATATAAATCAAATTCTAACTCGGGTGCAATCTCTGACCTTGTTATTGAAAGGATTTTCGAATTGTGTATTTCTGTTTGACTAATTTGCGCATTCTTTTCTTTTTGTGTTGCTAAAAAAGTTGATCAAGCTAGGAGACGTACATACGTTATAGGCATACAGGCTACAGCAATCGTCAGCTTGGAATTTTTTGGTTCTTTTTTCTCTTATCTTGTTTGATGGATTGAATAATAAATTAAGCAATAAAAGGGTATGTAAACTTTAGATCCTGTCTGTTTATTCGCATGAAGGAATAGCTACATTGAACTTGCATATGTGACTGCCAATGCACTACGTAATGGCAACATGAGTTTCTCTCTTTGGTGTAATCTTACATTTGAATTTGTCCACGTAAGATTTGTGGTGATACTTATGCTGACTGATCTTAAAGGCCGGCCAGGCGGCCATGCACTCCGTATGCCAGTGCTCAAAATCTGTTGAGATAGAGGATTTCGTCGGCCGGATCTAGCAACGGTGGCGGCGAGTCCTCCCGCTTCTCCTATGGCGGCGGAGGAGGTCGCTGATGTTGCTGGCGTCGAGGACCCTGTGCACGCCGGCGTATCTGTGGCCTGTGGGGGCGGGAGACGGGGAAGAATGGCACGAGGACGCAGTTGTGGGCGCATCTCCGCCGCAGGTAGCTGCACGCCTCGCACCTCCTGGCCTGGCCGTCGGATATCATCGTCATGCTGCTGCTGCATGGATCCGATACGGCCGAATCTAGCTAGCTGCAGCTTATATACCATGTACGCATGTTGCATTGTAAAGTTTAGTGAGATTCAAATTCTAAAACTAGATTCAACACTTTCTACATGTAAAACCTGATTTATACAACTTTTTTCCCCTCTTTTTTCCGTCCGTTCTAGTCCGTATAACTATGATGCCTCCCCATCTATCCAGTGGTCCTATTTTTTATAAACAATATATATTTTTTATGAAATTTTATTTCTGACATATAATCTCGAAAAATAACAAAAATAATCATTTGTCGACACTTCAAATCCTCTTGGCCACATCGCATCGCTCCTAGCTGGCGCAAGCCAGCCGCCTCGCTCATCCATGCCGCGGTACGCTTGTGCACCCACGTGCCCGTGCAGTAATATCAAAAAATATCACAGAGCAAGCAAAAAGTTAATCACATTAAAAAAATGACTGTTCAATTCACGTATGATAGATTGGAGACCGTGGTTACGAAGATCTCTTCGATATGATTCTCTTTTTCATATTAAATATCTGTTTTGAGCAATCGATGAATTGCAACGGATGAACAATTTTTAGTCTTCGGTTTCTTTATATAAGAAACAGAGGCCATAAGCATTTCCCAAATGTTTACCCATCAATTTGTACTATAAATTTTATTGGTTCTACTCTTTTTTATTATTGTGCACCATGTGTTCGATAAAAATGCCTATGAGAGACATACATGCCATTTTCCCTTTTTATCTAGTAAAAAAATATTTGTCAATTACAAAGTGACATTATTTTTAAAACAATTTTCTTTAAGTATATTTAAGTTTGGTTGCTATGGAGTAGATCAAATAGCATCGTATAAACAACATTATGGAGCATAGAAAGAATGTTTTTGTGCTATTTGTACTTTGATTGCATAGTACTAAATATGTGTTTGTACAAGTGATAGTACTTCCGAGAGCACATAAACACAATTTTCTTTGTCATCACCGTTATAAAGGAAAGTAACATATTATGTTTATATTCATGTCTTATTTATTTTGCAAGTAAATTAAAATTAAAATGCTACTTTTTAATTTAGTCCATTCATATTTATTTGGACTATTTTGTTGATATCATATTAACGTAAAAATTGATGTCAATTCACATATATACATATGTACATTTGCACTTCATATGGTGATAAAGGTTGGTCACTGCCATCGTGCATGACTCATACTGGTACATGAAGTTGCATGAGAGGCTAGTATATCTAGCACAAAACTCTCAAATAGAATTACATCATGTTATTTATATATTCATGTGATGATTGAAAGATATAGAATTTTGAGAAGTTAAAGTCAATGCCATGATAAGTGAAATAATATTGAAGATCGTTGTTGATGCAATCGGTTAATTGTAAAATAACTTGTGAATAAGTGATATATGTTTATATTCATAATTATTACTTGATGAGCTTGTCTTACCTTTTTTAATACTATTTTAGGTGTGTTTACTTGGTTAATCTATCTTTCTGGGTATGGAACTTATAGTGGCACATATCACTTCATCATCCATAACTATAAACCAAACTATAATTAAAATAGTTCTGTTTTATAATATCTAGTTTGTATTATAATAGGTTTATGTTTTAAATGAGTTGGTTTACTAAGTGTACAATTGTTTATGACTTTGTGTTGTGTGAAAGTTGATACCTTTTGATATGTTATAAACTATGTGGATTACATCACAATTACAAAGGAAATTTTGCCAAATTTTTTTATTTTGGTTGTTAATTGTTGAATAGAAAGGTAGGGCAGTGGATTACATCACAATTACAAAGGAAATTTTCCAAATTTTTTTATTTTGGTTGTTAATTGTTGAATAGAAAGGTAGGGCATTAACGTTGGTATTAGAGCCTAGGCTTTAGATCTTTGTATAATAATTTAAAAGTGACACACTTGAACATAGTATGGTAAATGACTTCCATACTTTTTATATATGGAATAATTGGATCCATGCCATTGCAATTTTGTGAGTTTAGAGAAATGCCATTACAATTCACATATTTAGATTCATGTCATTACAATTTTAGCTTAATCTTGTAGTTTTCTAAAATTGTAATGGCATATTCTAGAATTCTTTGAGTTTGCAATGACATATTTGGGAATTCTCTAAAATTGTAATGGCACAAATCAAAATATGTGAATTATAATGGCATTTTTCTAAACTTGCAAAAATTCTAATGGCTTGGATCCAACTAACTCTTTTTATACTGTTGTGTGTGGCTTGTTTTATAAATTGTTTTGTTTGATTGTTTGATATTATATTAATGTGTGTTTTTTTTACTTTGAAGTTGTGCCACCTAAGAATTAAGGTCATTGTGACCAAGGTCGTGGGGTATGTTGTAGTAATACATACGGATATCCTAGATCATGGTGATGGGCAACTATAAGCTGAGGTTGAAAATACCAAAAATTATTAGTCAAGCAGAATTAAGCACTACCATGAGAGAGATGCAAGAAATGTTAAAGATGCTAAGACAATGTATTCCAATAAACTAGGGTGAGAATGCTAACATAGAATATGCACCTCCTGTTGCACAAGCTGTGGTAAATCAAATACCTAAAGAAGTCACTAATAGTAGAGTAACACTTCATGAATGGATTAGTATGAGATTGGACTCTTTTGATGGAGCAGGAACTCCAATCTAGGTTGTAGATTCGCTCTTCTATAGAGAAATGCAATTTGATGATTTTGAAGTGTTGCCTCGAGACAAGATTAGATATGTAATATAATTGATGAAGGGAGAAGCTCAAATATGGTGGAGAGGCATGCATCTAGCTAGAACTGTTGCTTATGGAGAACTTACATGGCTAGAATTTGTCAAGAAGTTTGATAAAATGCAAAATGTGCTAAACAATTATACCTAAGGCCAAAAATTAGTGGCAGAGTATGAAGTAGGATTTAAACAAATTGTACGCTTTATACCTCATGTAGCCCATGATGACGTAGAAAAAGCTTGACGCTTTAGGAAAGGTTTAAGGCCTTTTATCGATCACATGCTTGGTGCTTTTGTCATCATAGACTTTTTAACCATGGTATAAGAAGCTTTCAAAATTGAGTTGCAGCAATCCTATATTGAGAATATTCGTCAAACATCTATAGTAGATCAGTAAAGGACAAGATGAGAAGAAAGATAATAGTGGTACTCCTACTTATAAGAAAAGTAGGGGCACCAATGTCATCACTCATATTCTAGTGGATTCTCTTAGATATGTCCTCTAGACAATACACAGTTTTGTACAATGGTCAAACCTAGTTATGGATTGGTGTGGTTCAAATGTGGTGATACACATATGTAGAGTGAGTGCTCTTGAACTATTTGGTATGCGGTCGTTCAGGACATAAGGACGTGGTATGTCATAAAAAAACAAACAAACATATAAAATGGAAGCCAATACCTATTACCTCTCAGGTTTCTCCTTTTGCTAAAGGATCAGCACATATGTTAACTGTTGCTCCTACTCTTACCGCTATTGCTAGTCTAATAACCTCATCAACACAATATTTTATTCCTCCTACAATTCCTATTGGGCCTTACTGATGGAATTATGCCCAAGAGAATTCTGGGGTAAGTGGAAGTTCTAGCTAAGAGCTAGAAGTTCTGGGTTCTAGAGCATCCAGAAGTTCTGGTTTGACCAGAAGTTCTGTGCTAGTCCCAAATTTAGTTTTCTGGAGGAACCAAAAGTTCCGGGTATGACTCAGAAGTTCTAGGTTTTGGACGAATCAGAAGTTTCGAATGTGTTCTAGAAGTTTTGGGTCAGAATTAATTCAATACAGAAGGTTATTTTCAAAAGTTCCGAATGTGATCTGGAAGTTCCAAGTCTAGAAATTCCAATTGGACTAGAAGTTTCGGATAGAAATAAATTTTGAACAGATTAGTTATTCTAGAAGTTCCAGGCCTAGCGGACAAAAGTTCTTGTCCAAGCAAATGGATTAGATCTATTGGGATTTAATAATAATTAAAGGCCCATGTGTGAGCACTATAGAAAGGGAGGAGGTAGTAGGGCATGGGGTGCTGCTGTTATGGTGCTCTAACCCTAGCCGCCACATCTTCTTCTCTCCTAGATCAAAATGGTTGTGGTTGTCTCTCTCCGAATCTCTCAAGCAGTGCTAGCACGTCAGCGTGAGGTGATCCTATCCCTGGATGTGTGGATACCATGGAGGCACTGCTCTAATAGTGGTGCTTATATTCTTCCTCGTGTGGAGATTGCCGGACTACATCGAATTTATCACTAATGAATGGATGGATCTAAGTGAAACCAAGCGAGGACGTGCTTCCCCAACATCTTCTTCCGCTGCAATAGTGTGTCTCATGTTAGAAGGTAATGATCTATGATCTAATTGCGCGCATGGTTCCTAGGCTAACGAGGTAAATTTTTGAAATTAAGCACTAGCATAGCCTCCCCATATCCTAACAGTAGTATTAGAGCCTACGTGTGTAGTGTTCGATCTAGATCGATCACGTATAGAGATACATGATGGAAATAGATTAGATATATTATTCTTTGCATCAGATTTTTGGAAGTTCTAGGTTGTACGCAAAAGTTCCGGGCCAAAATAGTTTTCCATATAGAGAGTTATTTTGGAAGTTCTGGGTTGGACTTGGAAGTTCTAGGCAAAATAATTTTCGAAATAGAAGGTTATTTTTGGAAATTTTGGGTGTGACCTAGAATTTCTAGGCCTAATTAAATTCAATGCATAAGGGTGATTTTGGAAGTTCTGGCCCTGAGTAGGAAGTTCTAGACCCTTCAACTGGAAGTTTTGGGCCTGTTGAGCCAGAAGTTCTAGTCCAGTTCAGTCACCCATAGATTCTTCGCCCGCCTAACTTATTTTTGCAGAGAATGTTTAGACTACTATGACCTTACAAATGTATGAGATGCATGAATGTAATTTCATGGCCTATGTGTCATGCATGGTTATTGTATCCCAAGGCTGTTCAATGATTGTACGAACTACGAGTCGACATGTGATGCTTCTGCTCATGTAATTAATATAGCGCTATTAGTTGTAATAGGCTGATACAAGTTCATGGAGGCTTGAAGCGTGATTACCCAAAGTACAAGAACCATGAAGATGGAGATCACCATGTGAAAAGGGTTATAATATGTCACAATTAATATGATTGCTTGTGATGTTTACTTACGTTCCTATCATACTATTCTTGTTTGTTTCATATGCAGTAGACATTATTACCATGTTAGAATAGTTTTCCCTCAAAAAATTAAGTATTTATGCTCTTTCCAAAAGCTGCACTTACCAAGGCTCTCGATCATCGATGGTAGGTATGCTAAAACAGAGTACCATCTTTTATCTTGACAAGTTAGGGTGGATGTTGGACAACCACATGCATAGTATTGGTTTGCTTAACAAATCTATCAAAATGGTTTTGGGCTTTGGGGCATGGAGTTGGGCACGACGTTGGATGTTACCCCAACAAACAAGAGTCACATATGATGTGATTAGCAAATGTTGCTTACCTATGTCACTAATCTTCCGGTAGTGATAACAAAGCTCACTAGGAGTTAGTTGAATATGGATCTTGTCCCACTACGTGTCATTAGAGAGAAAGTGATTTTTCATATTGTGGTACATATTTTATTTGATAGAAGATCAATATAGAATAGTGTTGAACCTTGCATTTTTTGTAGATCATGGCACCAACTGCAAAGAACACTTTCATTTTTAACTTATGATCTATCCTTGAGAGGGAGAAATTGTCTAGAACAAACTTTATAGACTGATACATAAACTTAAGAATTGTTCTTAAACAAGAAAAGAAGAATTATGTTCTAGAGGAACCCCACCCAAATGAACTAATACACCACTTGCTGATCGGTGGGCTTATGAGAAGCACGCTAGTGATTCAGTAGATGTCAGCTATCTCAAGCTTGCCTGCATATCCTCTGAGCTTCAAAAGCAATATGAGGACAGGGATACCTATGATATGATCGTGGGTCTCAAAGGAATGATTGAGAACCAAGCATAGACTGAGAGGTACAATGTCTCAAAGTCCTTGTTTGCATGCAGGTTGGTTAAAGGCAATCTAGTGAATCCTCATGTAATCAAGATGATTGGTTACATTGAGAACTTGGAAAAACTTATGTTTGCTCTTGATAACGATTTGGCTATAAATGTGATTCTTCAGTTTCTCCCTACGAGCTTTGAGTTGTTCATTCTGAATTTTCATATGAATGGCATGAAGAAGAGCATGGCTGAATTGCATAGGATGCTCAAGATAGCCGAGGAAAGCCTTACGAAAAGTCCTAGTCATGTTATGATTGTTCAAAAGAATGTAATAAGAGAAAGTGTAAGGGAAAGACTAAAGCTTTATATGTGATCTCAAGCTCTAAGTCTAAACCAACTAGAAAGTCCAAGTCGAGCCCTGCTAACTCTAACACTTGTCACCACTACCATAAGCTTAGCCATTATCAGATGATTTGCAAGTTGTACCTAGAAGAACAAAAGAAAAAGAAGGGAAGTGTGACTTCCACTTCAGGTATTAATGTTATTGAAATTAATATTGCCAGATCAATAATTCATACTTACAAATAGTTGTAGGGACTGAATAGGACTAGGAAGTGCGCAAGAGGTGAATTGGATGTACACATTGGGAATGGTGCAAAATTTGCAACGTTGGGCGTCGATGTTTATTCATTGTTGCTACCCTCATGATTAGTTTTGGAATTGAATAATTGTTATTTTATTCCCACCTTGGGTAGAAACAGTACCTCTTCTTCATGTTTAGAGGAAGATGGTTTTGAATTCATAATAAAGAACAAGTGTTGTTCAATATTTTTGGATGTTATGCTCTATGGTGTTTGTCCATTACTGAATGGCTTGTATATTCCGAATCTCGAGGATACACACGTTTATAACATTAATACAAAGAAACTGTGACTCAATGATTTGAATCCAACCTATGTATAGCATTGTCATTTAGGTCATATAAATGAGAAGCGCATGCATAAGCTCCACAAAGATGGGCTTTTGGAGTCATTTGATTTTGAATCATTTGACACATGTAAGTCTTGTTTACTTGCCAACATGACAAAGACACATTTCACTGGTCAAAGTGTGAGGGAAAATGAATTGTTGGCCATTTTACATACTGATGTATGTAGAGCAATGTGTTCTATAGCCAGAGATGGTTTTCAGTACTTTATAAGTTTTACTGATGACTTGAGTAGATATGATTACATTTACTTAATGAGGCATAAGTCAAAATCCTTTGATAAGGTCAAGGAGTTTCAGAATGAGGTACAAAATCATACAAGCAAGACAATTAAATTTGTACAAATGGATCGTGGAGGTGAATATTTGAGTCATGAGTTTAATGATCATTTGAAGTAGGGTGAAATTGTTCCATGGCTAATTCTACCTGGTACGCCTCAATCGAATGGGGTGTCCGAGCGGAGGAACCAAACCTTGTTGGACATGGTCCGGTCAATGATGAGTCATTATGATCTCCCATTATCATTCTTGGGATTTGCTTTAGAAACCGTCTTTCACTTTAAATAGAGTTTCATTTAAATCTGTAAAGAGTTCACCATATGAGCTATGGACTGGGAAGCATCTTGGGTTGTCTTTTCTAAAGATTTAGAGTTGTGAGGCCTATGTTAAATGTTTGACGTCTGAAAAGCTCACTCCCAAGTCTAATAAATACTTCTTGTGGGATATCATAGGTGATGAGGACATACCTACCAATTATGCAACCATACATGAATACAAAGTACCAATTACTCAAGTTTGAGCACAATGATTAAATCTTCAGGTGAACTTGTTTCTAAGTACCTCGTTATATTATCTTGAGAATAAATTACTACCTAAGGATGATATTATTATTAGGAACCATGCAGATGATGAAGAAGCACATGGAGATAATCAAAGAGTTAGAGAAGCAAAAGTGAGGATGTCCAAGCCGAGTTGGGAGTCTAATCCAACTCCAATTCGAGTCCAACTATGTTTTTGATGTTCCACTTGGGCACTAAAATATAATTTTAGTACCTTTCCAATGCCACTGGTCTCACCTCAAAATTCATACTCGATCGATAGGAATCATCAAAACAATATGGCATCCAGAATCTATCAGCACACTCCAGCTTCAAGTCTTTTCCTCCTTCTCTCCCTGGCTGGCGTGACTGGTACGTTAGGGTATTAGCCATGTTCCATGATTTTTGGGACGAGATCGATATTGGGTACTGCATCGACCTCTCCCTCGTTGAGTCATACCAGAATGAGCCGATGCTAGCCGCCTCCTACTACTTCTGGTCTGACGCTTTGAACGTCTTCATTTTTGGCCATGGGCCGATGAGACCCACTCTACTTGATGTTTTCTTTTTGACCTACCTTGACATCGACTCATTGGCCAATCCTCTATATTTTCATTCCAAACCAATCCCTCACCTTAGCACCAAGTCTACTGATAGCTGGGGTCGATACATTGCGAGACACAACAAGAAAACCAGCCCCGTAGACATTCGCGAGCACATTGCTTTCCTCAACCTTTGGCTGGAGAGGTTTTTCTTTTGTGTATCAGCTAGCTCTGGTTCCAACCTACAAATTTCAGTTCTTAGCTGAACATCTTGCCACCCACATACGGATCCCCCTTGGCCGATACCTCCTTTGAGCCACCTACCACCTTCTTCATCTCGTATCGGCCAAACTTTCAACTGGTGATCCTATCGGCCACACTAGTGGCCTGTGGTGGTTCCTATAGCTCTGGATTAATGTTTATACAACCGATATTGTTGGAGGGCCCCTTTTGCTCAAATGTGTTTTCCTACCGATTTTCTAGAATCGGCTACTACTGTTTATCGTCGCTGATCTTCCTTGGGTGAGGCGGCTGCATTCCGTTCTACTTTTCCTTTGTCTCTTGTGCCCTTTGCCGCCTGCTTCAAGGGTTTTTACCTTGGATTCTCCGATTGGACCATCTAGTATCCCTTCGAGTATTACTTGGAGTATGAATGCACTCATCAGCTAATCCTACCTGATGTGATATGGGATGAAGAGTCACTCCATATCTTCACAACCACAATTTTTCCTTGCTTCCTGCCTATCAAATTCACCGGTGAGAATTCTTGGAAGGGCTCTTATGACTTCTACCACCCATCGGTCTTCGCTAGACAATTAGGCTTCGGTCAACTCCCACCCCACTTATTCTTCATTGATCAAATCCAAACTCGTGGGGAAGGCAAGGATATCGTGGAGTGGGATTGCCTTCTCAATATGAGCGATGAGATCCCCACTGGTGATTTTGCTTCTTGGACGACTTATCGGGTGACTTCTACCGCCTTCCGCCGATGGTGGGGCAAACTGAAGGAGCATGTCTTCAACCACTCTTCACTGCTTTACCGGCAACAGCTTCACCCAAGCGAAGCTGACACAGGACCTGAGCTAGGCACTTCAACTTACTCTTTTGCTTTGTTTCCATCATCTTCCTTTTGTCTGATAATATTTGCTTCTTGCAGCAAGATGACCTCGACGCCCCTTTGGTGAGTTCCAATGGTCAGCCGATACGATATGGCCCTGTATTGGCCACTACAAATTTGGGCATCAGTGCCCCTACTCCCACGGCCTGTGTGAGTGGAAAGCGGTCTAAGGTCCTGGAGCACAAACACCAAGCGTCGACCTCGATCATGCGTCGATCCACCAGGGCTCGGGCTAGTCATACGAGCCCATTATCCTCAACTCGACGACCATTCGTAAATTTTTTGAGTTCTTTTCATGTTGCTGGTTCTTGGAGTGTACCTATACCTTTTGTTTATTTTACAGCCGACGCTGGCCGCCTCTTCGACCGCGCAGGCTCCTATCGCCTGTACCTCACCAATAGCCAAAGTCCCATCATCTATCTAGGTTTGCATTCATCTTTTGTGTCGTTGACATTTCCTCCTTCATGTTCTTGACGCTGGGCACCACCTCTGTTCTCAGCCACCACTATCTCCTATCAATGTCGACTCCCTCTATGTAGCGTTTGACCATATGTCAGATTAACCTACCGATCCTCGACCAACTTAGGCCGCCAAAGTTATTGCCACTAGGGTCACCGCTTAGGCCGATACACCTAAGGTTGTTGCCACCGGTCCTAATGTACCAGCTGCCATCGACGTCTTCGCTGCTCCTGGTGTGTCCACCGCTAGAGTTGTGCCTGCTGGTGCCGATACCCTCAGGTTTGATGAGCCAGGGGGTGCTACCGTTAGTTCCGAGGCATCGGATGCCAATGTTGACACCACTTGCCAAGTATCTTTACTTATCCATTCTTTTGTCTTTTATTGTCTTTCATGTCACCGGCACCGGTCTTGGGTACAGGCGACGCTCGAGGAGGACAAGCTCGACGAGGAGCACTCGCCTACCCTCCCGGTCTCCACAACGAAGAGTGACGTCTCGACCTCCTCTGCCGACGATGCCTCATAGTCGGATGTCCCAACCAAGCCATCTGACGTAAGTGTCCTTGCATTTATCCTAGCATGCTTCTCCTTTTATCTATCTAACCTTTTTCTTTTTTTGTTTTCTCTAGTCCTTCGTCCGATAGTTTCTTTTTGACATCAGCCCATACCTTGATGCTGATGTAACCGTTAGTGCCGTTCCGTCGACTACGGCTCCACTGACTCTTGAAGTGCGGGAGACTTTATCAGACTTGCTGCATTGGTTGGAGAACCAATTCGAGGTCTTGGTCAATGATTTGGGTCCGATAAGGGCCCATTTCAACAATGTCATGAGCACCCTCACTCTGAAGGTGGTCGATGCTCTTACGACTGCTACCTTCCTAGAGTTTATCGGCTGAGGGTGTAGTGTGCTGTGAAGCAGATGTCTGATCGAGCCAGTTGTGCATCGTTGTTGGAGGCAATGAAAACCCATAAGGAGGCAATAATGACCGAGGTTACCCTCCTAGATCGCATCCAGGATGAGTCATTGGCCAGGTCACTGGAACTTGATCAGCTACGTGTGGAGGAGGCTAATCTAGTGTCGAAGCTGGCCGGGGTCCGGATGAAGATCGCTGAGAAGGAAGGTGCTCTATCCTCCTTCCCAGCTTGGATCGAGGCCTAGAAGGACAAGCTGTCCACCTTGCACAGTGCCAACGTCACACCCTTCAAGATGTCCCCGGATCGTATGCTAAAGACTAGGCCATCCTCTAGAGCGTCGATGCAATCCGGCTGCGGGAGATCGAATCCATCCACCGCGCTCTTTCTTAGATTTGTGTAGGGCTTTTGCCTTGTAACCTAAACAATATGATTTGTGTAGGGATTTTGAGCTTTTTGTGTATAAGGGCGATGCTTTAGCATCGGCCATCTAAAGGTGATATCATCGGTATCGACTATCTTGCGTGTAGTCCTTTAGGCATTTATCCAAACGCTCAGGAAATATTTCTTCAAGTACTTCCCATTTACGGCTTTCCCGAACACTTCTCCATCCAATCCTTCGAGCAGATAAGCGTTGCCAGGCACCACTTGATGCACTCAAAATGGCCCTTCCTAATTAGGCGATCACTTACCAAACCGATTATCCTTAGACCCGATTGGTAGGATAAGTTTCCACACGAGTTCTTATTCAAATGACTTGGGCACCACTTTCTTGTTATAAAACATAGCAACCCTTGCTTTGTTTTCTTCAATTTTCTCGAGAGATCTCAATCAGACCTACGCCAGATCGTCTAGGCCATCTGTCATTAGATTATAATAATCATCGGTTGCGAGTTTGTCCTATAATGCACTCCTTCTTGAGCCGATGTTATTTTCCCATGGAAGTACTGCTTCATGGCCATAGACTAACTAGTATGGTGGTACTTGAATGGATCTGTGTCGCGTCATCCGATAAGCCCAAAGTGCTTCTGATAAGGACCGATGCCAACACTTCGGTTGCTCGTTGATCTTGCGTTTTATTAACTTGATCAAACTCTTATTGGACACCTCAAGTTGACCATTAGCCTATGCATAGTATGGTGATGAATTTAAGATCTTGATCCCCATACCAACTACAAATTGCTGGAACTCCTCTAACACGAAGATTGTCCCTTGATCTGTGGTGATGGTCTGTGGAATTCTGAACCGATATATTATATGTTCTCTGATGAACTAAATAGCATCAGCGGATGCAACCCTTTTGAGTGGAACGACCTCTACCCATTTCGTGAAATAGTCAGTGGCTGCCAATATAAACTTGTGTCCTTTACTTGACACTAGGTAGATTTTGCCAATCATATTGATGCCCCACCCTCTCAAGGGCCAATGTTTGATTATTGGGTTCATTGCTGATGCGGGTGCCCTTTGAATAGCTACAAACCTCTGATTGTCTTGGCACCCTTTATAATATTTTATGTAGTCCTCCACCATAGTCGGCCAAAAGTAACCTGCCTCCAAAGCAGCCATTTCATTTTCTAGGCCAAATGGTGTGTTCTGCATATGCCATCATGTACCTCACACATCACCACCTTGGCTCCTTCGACACTTATGCATTTAAGGAGAACCCCATCGGTTGTCCGATGGTACAAGTCTTCCCCAAGCAGAACGTACCTCACTGCTTGATATCTGAGTTTTCTTGGTGCCGATGTCGAAGGATTTTCCAAGTAATGAATGATATCATACCTCTAATCGTCGGCTTCTATCTCTGCGATCTCCACCTTGATCGACTTATCCATCGGCTTATATCCTGATGTCGTCTGGGCCAAGTCATTTGCTTCTGAGTTCTGCTCTCCCGGGATATGAGTAAGGGTTACATTTAAGAAGCTTGACATTATGGCTTGGCACTGATCATGATATTCATTTAGCACACCTTCCTTGCACTCGTACTCGTCTGACAACTGCCTCATCACTAGCAGAGAATCCCCCATGATTTCTATCGTATCGACGCCCACTTCTTCCAACAGTTGTAACCCATCAATATTGCCTCGTATTCGGCCTGGTTATTAGTGGAGAAGGATTTGATGGTGTATGTGAATTCAAATGATGGCCCCCGAGGGGAGACAATTACCAGGCCTATACCACATCCATGCCGACACACCGATCTATCAAAAAATAAGGTCCGTGGTGTCAGCTCAATGTGGGTCACTACCTCATCTCTATGCTGAACTATGAAATTGACTATCGCTTGTTCCTTTATTTCCTTAGCTGATTCATACTATAGGTCAAATTCAGTGAGAGAGAGGACCCACTTACTGATACGCCATTTTAATATCGGGGCTGATAGCATATACTTAATTACATCGGCCTTACATATCATCGTGCATTATGATGATAGCAGGTAATGCCTTAGTTTGGTGCACGAGAAGAATAGGCATAAACAAAGCTTCTCCACTATGGGGTATCGGGTCTCGACGTCCAGTAATCTTCAACTAAGATAGAAAATCACTCTTTCTTTCTTGTCAATCTCCTCTACCAAGACCGACCTGATGGCTTGATCATCGGTTGATAAATATAACCTGAATGGAATCCCTTTCTTTGGCGGCATCAACACTAGAGGTGGGGCTAAGTATTCTTTAATCTCGTCGAACGCCCTTTGCTGCCTTTCTTCCCATATGAATTCCTAGTCAGGGTTCAACTTTAATAGTGGAGTGAACGACTCTATTTTTCTTGAGAGGTTAGCTATGAATCTCCCGAGAAAATTTATCTTCCCGATTAGTGACTGCAACTTGGTTTTATCGGCAGGGGGTTGGGTGTTCTTGATTGCTTCAATACTGCTCTGGCTTTTCTCAATCCCTCTTTCATGCACAATAAAGCCCAAAATTTCCCCACCAATACACCAAAGGCACACTTCTCAAGATTCATTTTTAGTGCATACTTCTTGACCCTTTCAAGGACTTGACGTAGATCAGCCACGTGGTTTTGGGTACTGCTTGATTTTAACATGACGTCATCTATATATATTTCCACCAACATACCGATCAGGTCATGGAAAATATAGTTCATGGTCCTCTTGTAAGTTGCTCTAGCATTTTTCAAGTTGAAGGTCATCACCACCCACTCATAAAGTCCAATAGTGTCTGGGCACCAGAAGGCTGTCTTGTGGATGTCTTTGTCAGCCATGAAAATCTAATTATAACATGCATTCCCATCCATGAAGTTGATAATCTTGTGACCTGATGCAGCATCCACTAGTAAATCCACAATCGACATTGGGTATTCGTCTTTAGGGGTCGCTTTATAAAGATCTCTAAAGTAAACACATATTCTAAGCTTCCCAATCTTCTTCCATACTAGCACAATGTTGGATACCCACTCTGCATATCAGCACGGTGTTATGAATCTTACAACATATAACCTTGTTACCTCGGCCTTGATGTCTGGATATATTTTCGCCTTGAACCGACGAGGTGACTGCTTGAATGGACGATACCCCTATCTTATTGGGAGCCGATGTTCTATGATCGACCGGGTTAGTCCTAGCATTTCATGATATTCCCATAAGAAACAATGCTAATATTCTCATAATAATGCGGTTAATTCATTCTTTATTTCATCAGGGAGTTGAGCACTTACAAAGGTTGGACTGAGTTTGTCACCATGTCAGATGTCTACCTCCTGTATCTCATTGGCTACGACGAAGCCTTGACCGAGTTTACCTTCTACTTCGTCCACACCGCCTTCAAAGGGTAAGCTTGGGCTGTTCATTGCTGACTAGATTAATTCAGTCATTTGATACTTCAAGAAAATCACCGTCCCAATATTTGTCGGATAATCATACGACTTCTTCCATCTCCTATACCGATAAATCGTCTATAGGCACGCTAACCGATTTATTGGCTGAAACTATTTCCAGTTGATCACCGACCCACTGCATGAGGCTCTGATTGATTGTTGATGGGACGCAACAATTCACATGAATCCAATCACGCCCCAGCAATAGACTATAAGATCCTTTCCCTTCTATGATGAAGAAGGTAGTCGGCACAGTCTTGCTCCCAACCATCAACTCTGCATTTAACAGCCCCATCGTCTCTAATAACTTGCCGCCAAAGTCCCTCAGTACCATATTGGTTTTGATGAGGTCCTCCGGCCATTTTCCTATCTTTTGGAAGGTGGCATATGACATCAAGTTGATGCCCGTGCCTCCATCTATCATCATCTTGGACATTGTCTTACCGTTGACCAGGCCCTTGATATAAAGAGGTCTTAGGTGCCGATGCTCGTGATCTTCTGGCTTGTTGAATACTACCGGCTGTGGGGTCAGTACAAGTTGAGCCATTGTATCTACCTATTCGGCGTTAGCCTTAGGGGTGGCCCGATACTCTGTAGGGAGGAAAAAACATGTTTACCCTTGCGTATTTCTTGTCATCGTGATCAGCCTTGTCCTTCACTCACCATACACTTTTAATCCTTCAGGGCCGATCAGTCTCATTCTTGTGGCTCTGTACATTCAGTTATCTTTGCCACAGCTGCTGAACTTTCCTCTTCTGATTATTTGTGAATATCCTACTAGGACACCACTGTGGCTTTCCTACGGTGGTGCTGTCATCAGTCGACTGACCGTTTTCCTTGGCATTGATGGGTCCAAGCCTTCCAAGTATCAACACCCTTGGCGGTGATAGCCTCCGATGGGTGGCCAGCCTTTCCTGACTATGTGGCCTTGTCCTGTCAGTGTTCGGATCATGATCGCCTTGCCACCTGTCTTTGATGCCGCACTCATGGCAATTGTCCATCAATGGTAGGTGGAGCCCTTCATTCCAGTAGAACCTGAATAACTCACACTTCCAATGGGGGTTGAATCGTGAGTGCTTGTGATCATCCTCATCATCCATCCTTTCTCTTGACTTCTTCTCATACTTCCCAATCAGACCCGAGGAGGTGATGCCACTGTTGGTTCGCTTGCTCTTCTTCGAGTGCCGGTTATTAGTGTGGTGTGCATGCACCATGTTGACCGTGAAGGGGTGACCATCGATGTTCATTGGCTTCTTCTTGTCATCGAACTTGATTCGGTCTTGCTCCACGACCAATTGGATCTATTGTCTAAACACTTTGCATTCGTTAGTGTGGTGAGATGGGGAGTTGTGCTACTTACAATATTTCTTCTTCTTTAGTTCATTGATGGGTGGTATCATGTGGTTGGGTGGCAACTGGATTTGCTTTTCTTTGAGAAATAGATCAAATATTCTATCGGCGTTGTCGATGTCGAAATCATACTTCTCTTCTTTGTCAGCTGGCTTCACCCACAGACACACAATTTTCTTCTTATTTCTGGTCCATTCGGCTAGACCGACCTCCGCATCGGAACCACTATCCTCATCGGAGTCTGAATCGGATGCATCATCATATGCCACCTTCTTCTGATACCTGTCCCTTTTTGCCTCCTGGAATCGACTCTCATGGGCTGATACCCATTGTACCAAGTGTGATAGGCTCTCAAACTCCTATGATGAAAACCATTCCTTTATTGGATTCAGGAGCCCCTAGAATGCTAACTCATCCAGTTGTGTGTCACTGAGGTTTAGGCTATAGTACCTACTCCTCACGTCGTGAAACCTTTGCACGTAATATTGGACCGATTCGCCCATCTTCTATTTCGCTTCCATCAAATCGGTGAGCTTCATATCGTGTATGCCGATGAAAAAATATTTATGAAACTTCTTCTCCAGGTCTGCCCATCCTCCGACAGAGTTCACCGGCAGTGACAAGAACTAGGCAATGGCTAATCCTAACAGTAAAGCAGGAAGATCCTGACCTTCAGTGCTTCCTTAGCCGATGCCTCGCCACACTGGGTGAGAAAATTACTAATGTGCTTGATCGTGGAGACCGAGTCCTACCTCGAGAAGTTGGTGAAGTCAGGGACCTTGTACCAGTTTAGCGGCGTCACTTGATCGGACCATTCTGGGTACTATCGCTGATACACGTAGGTCTGGTCCTTAGGCTTGAGTCCAAATTGGTCCCAAATCACGTTGGTAATTCGGTTCACCCAATCGTCTTCTTGCTGGTTCGGGGTGAGATATCGGTCAGTCATTGGGGGCTGCTAATACTGATCTAGCCGAACAACGTTATATCTTTGTTATTCACTAGAGTAGGGTGGTATTTCATAGTATGCAATCTAGTGGTACCCTTGAGGAATGCCATCGGGTGCCCCCCTTGGCGGCACAAGATCTGGCATCATGTTCCTAGCAATTCCGTACACGCGCTGGGGTCCCTCTTGCCTAATCAGCCCTTGTGGCATGGCCGAAGGCTGGGATGGTGGCGTACCCCTATCGAAGGGGTACGTATTCTGGGATGGGTCCTGTCTACCCACCCCTAGAGCGCGAGTGTAGGTAACGGAGCCATCACATCAGTCTCACAGCTAAACGAAGTGTTCGTCGGACCGTGTCTTATCGGTCCTTGCGGTGTTGGCACCGACCGATTGTGCTAAGGGTTTTGTAGCAAGCGAGGGGGATTGGTCGAGAAGTATACTAGGCCTTGCATATGCTCTTGAGCAATTGTCTCATTGATAGTCTTCTTGATCAATCTGTGCAAGGTGTTAACCAACACCTCAGACTAATTGATGAAGGCGTGATGCAGGTTGTTGTCGACGGCTTCCTAAAAAGTAACTCGTGGACTCTCGGCCCGCTGAGGGATGTCACTAGCCGCAGCTGGCCTCGACAATTGACTCCTCTAGACAGGACCAGATCGAGTCATGTCGAAGGCATCGAGGAACAATTTCTTGTAGTTTTCCACGTGATCTAGTACCTCAGCTATCTGCTCATCGGTTAAAGCATCCATGGTGACTGGGATGATGTTACTGTCGTTGATTTCGCCTTCCATGGATGAGTGATCTGAAAAATGTGACACCGGGCATGCCAAAAGTGTGTTGGTGTATTTTGTTGGTCACACGCGTAGCTTGTGAGATCTACTTAACTCCAGTGCAGGTTCTATAATCTTAGAAAAAAGAAGATTTTGAGAGTGCTAATCAGTTTGTCCCTATAAGTGATAAGGAATCATAAATAACAACATTACTAGCGACGCCGATCAGCTATCGAGTCGATGACTGTGGCGAGAATAAAGTAAATAGGAATAAACACGCCTATCGGCCATGGGGCCAATGACCGTGCACACGCTATTGGGCCGAACACTCTATCGGTCGATAGCATAATGTCTTTTTGCATTAGGGCCGATGAGTGCCTCCTAGACGAAAATGGAATATAGCATAGAAACGAAGATAACCTATCGGCTTGTACTCCGATAGAAACTAAACCAACTATACCAAATAACATATTCATGCTATTAAATCACCGTAACTACAAGATTGGACCTAACCGAGACAGTCACTAATCACGATAAATCAATGACACTTCAACGCAATGGGCATAATTTATTTAAATGAATGGCATACAACATGAACATGATACAGTAGATCAAGATGTCAGACTTAACTGATGAAGGCTCAAACTATGACACCTAATTCACGTCAATCTATGAGATCAAAACTGATGCAACCTTATACCTAGCAAAATATACCAAGATAAACCTGACAATCACACCGATCAGGCCGATACCTCAAAAGATCGATACGATGCAGCCTTGAAGAACACAAACCTTAATTAATGTGATCGTCGAGGTGGCAGGACTCACCTCTTCACTGGAGATCGAGACGATGCAGCCTGGCTGCAAGTGCCAAGTCCCGCCTGGATTAACCTTGGAAATCCAAGGGCGGCGATGCGTCGAAAGTAGTAGTTTATTGTGTGTCCTCTAAACCTAGCTAATTAGATACATATTTATAGTCCGGAGACTTGCCGTCCAAGTAATCTACCTTGTAACCGATTTTGGATCATCTTTATCTTCTCTTACCTTCATCGACTCCTGCATATCCGGTCATGCTGTAACAACATGGACGAGCTTCTTTGACCACCTTTGACCGGACCGCTTTTGACTTTTGTTGTCCATGCGACATCCTGGTGGGCCTGGGATATACTAAATCTTGGTGTCAATAACTTCTTTGTTTCTTGTGTTTCTGGTAATCATGGTAGGTCACATCAAAGACAAACACGACGTGAAGAAGTTGGATGTGGTGCTGAAAATTATATTGATTGGGAAGTTGCAACTGATAAAATATATGGTCAACGTCATATATGTGACAAACAAAATATTAAGAATGTCGCTAGTGTCTTAACCTTACATGTTTAAATTGGTGGCATCATTTAACATTATCATCATGTGATAAATTGCCTCAAACTTGGAATGATAGTAAATTACTTATGAGGTAAAACTTACTTATGAGAAAGAATACATACTTATTGCTCCACGTACACATCAAGAAGGGTCACTTGATAATGAGACTATATCATCTAAGGAGGGCAACACAGGTAACATAGGTGCTAAAATTAATCAAGGTGAGTATGCTCCTGATAATACATAGTTGTTCCCTATTTATTCTATTCTAGAGCAACCATTAGTTGAGTCATTTGTTGAAATTCCTTTGTTACAACATGACTTGCTTGATATTTCTTATAATAAAGAAGAGTTGTGTGTGAATGCTTCACTTATATCCATGCCACAACTATTGAATGATCCTAATGAATTTACAAGTGAATTTCTATGTGCTGATTTGAAACATGTTGAGCTACATGACTATAAAATTGATATGCCTACCGAGTTTTTATCTTTTGTTGAGTTACATGACTATAAACTTGAATTCCCCCCAGTTTTAGGATAGTTCCACATTTAATGTTGTAGAATTGAGACCAACCATGGGAACAAAAGATGAGTTTGATTTGAGGATGACTTTATTTCAAGAGGGGGAGGATGACGTGGGTACCAACTGGGATAAGACCATGATTATGAGCAACCAAACTAAGGTACATTATTTCTACGTTAGGTTTATGTTGGACCGAAAAGGGTGACCAGAGGGGGGGGGGTGAATGGGAGCTTTAAAATTTCTAGCTAAAATTAGCCATCCGTTTTAAATCAGTCTCCTGCAGAACATGCTTCGAACACACCCTTCGAAGGTCTGGTTCGAAGGTATTTTGCAACTCCGAAACTAGGCTTCGCAAAGAGCAAAAGTTTGAAGTCAAGAAGACTTCGCTCACACCCTCAAATCCAAAAACACAACTCTGCTAGTATAGTGCAGGCTTCACACTATGCACTTCGCAGAAGAAGGTTTCCCTCTGAGGGCTTCGAATATATACTCTGCACTAGCAACTTGTACTAGGCTTCATATACCGAAAGCATACTGGTAGACGGAACTGACTTCGCTCAGGAAAGAAAATAGGCTTCGAGCACACTCTACTCAGTGCTTCGCTAGTAACAGAGAGGGGTTGCCTCAGTTTAGAAAAAGCGAACTCACACTGAACAACACACACTTCGAACGCATTGAACACTAAAACCCTTCTCTACAAAAGAAACAATGCACAAACTCAGGTCAGAACAAAATGAAGTGTATCATAGAGGAATCAACACATGTTGTGCAAAACAGAGATACAAGTTCAAGCAACAGATGAAGAATAGAATGTAAATTTCATTGCATGAATAGGGAACACAAAAGACTCATAGGACTGAGTACATGGGTGGCGGCTAGCTCTGGAGTTCTAGAAATGGCTGCCCAAAGTGTTGCTCAGACCTAGCCAGCCTTCACTATTTATAGGCACTATTCAGCCCTATGAATAGACTACTCTACCCCTAGGGTTTACACTATTTTTGTCTCAGCAAGACAGGGGGGTATAGATGGTAGTCTACTTTTCTAGAGGCTTCTTTTGTCAGCTTCGCAGAGGAGACAACATCAGCTTTTTGTAGAGCCGACACTATCAGCCTTTGTAGATTTGAAGTCTTCTGAAGCCCCCTTCGCACGCGAGGTGTGTAGTAGCTTCGGTGACATGCTTGAACCCGTAGGCCTTCGCTTCACCGAAGTCAGCCTTCGATACAGTGACGGTTTTGAGCCGAAGCCGTCAAAGCTCTTGAGCCTTTGCACCATCACCTCTGGAGTGGACCACCACGGCTTCGCAACTACTCCCAGCTCAAACTCCATCAGTCTGTGTACCGAAGCCATGCATAGCCGAAGTACCTCAAGTCAGCCATACTCCGAAGCCCCACCTTTGGAGTACCTTCCCCACCTTTCGAAGTCCCTCCATCCAAGGCCTCCGCATGAAGCATATTCATAAGCACCCCTTCGTAGTGTCTCAGCCCCGAGCACACTCTACGAAGACTCTTATCCGTACAAAGCCTTCGATGCACCTTGACTTTTGAGACCTTCATCAGGTGTCCCTTCGAGTGTCTCTATCCAGAGCACACTTCGAATTCCTTGCCTCAATGCTGAGGACTTCATCCACCATACTCCGAAGTTACTCCTTCCAGAGCACCCTTCGAAGTGCCTCGCATCTGAGGACTTCGCCTCAGGGTACCTTCAGCTGGAACCACCCTCAGCACTTTTTGCCTTCGCCTGGCGCACCTTGACCTGAGGACTGTAGGACCGAAAGTAGCGACCAGAGGAGGGTGAATGGGCGCCTAAAAATTCTTGCGAATCAATGGCCTTCTCCCACCACCCAACGCACCTCAACAGACAACTAACAGAAACAAAAAAACAGTTCACAAGACCAAAAATAATCTAGCCTAAAAATAACTGGTGTCCTAATCGAAAAGACACCAACACAATGCTTAAAGGTAGATAAAAGGAGTATTCAATTCACTGTCATTTCAATCATTATTGCAACAGACATCTCAAGCAGTATAAAGTCACTCATGTATCACTAGCAACTTCACAAGGATAAATCACAAGTGATAAAACAGTTTAGCACAAACTGATAATGCAGCAGTATTAAATAACTAGTAAATGATTCAGAACAGATCAATCCTAGTGTCTAGATTCTAGCCGAAATAAGAATAAAACAAGTACTGAATACTGCAATTTAATAACCACAGAAAAACTATACCAGAATTATTTTAATCCGACCAATTACTGAAACAAACGCATGGACATGATTTTCGAGGAGAAACTAATTGATCTAATCCTAATCGCGTTGCTACAGTATTTACCGATTTGCGTGCACAGATTTTGTCCTCATGGAAGATGCAGCTCGATCATGCCTGGCTTCCGCTGCTCATGTGCTTCCGCGCGTTAGATGTTTGCCGTGCTGCTGTGCTTGATGAAGATCACACTGCTTGCTGTTGCTGACCGAACTGCCGCGTGCAACGTGTCGATTTGCGTGCGTGTGAACCTGCGCTGATAGCTGAGCTAGATGCTCTAGCTATGTGCTGCTACGGCATGCTGCTAGTAGCTGCATAGGGCCTCACCGTAGCAGAGAAGCTGGGCTAGAGCGGCAGGCTAGCGGTTGCTAGTTGTGCTCGCTTGGCTAGCCAAAGAAAAGAACCTCCGTTCGGCGGAGAGGAAAAACCGACGGCGGAGGATTTTCTTTCAGAGAGAAGAACACAGGCGGCGGCGGAAGAACACAGTGGAAAAAGTGACCCAAAATTTGGAATTGATAAAGTGTATTCTAAAAATGGGTAACGCTAACCCTAGGGTATTGGGGCCTTTTTATAGGCAGCCCAATAAATGGGAAAATGCAAAAATACCCCAAGGTTTTTTACAGACGCTGAAATAAAAATGGAAAAGACCGAAATGCCCTTAGGGTTTTTACAGACTCGACTGACAGACTGTGGGCCTAAAGGCAAAATAGTAAAAACCTAAATAAAGATAACTTGTCCTGATGTGGAGCTTTTGTAGCAGCTACGGCTTCGCCTCAGAACAGATAGATCCGAGATCAGCGGTTAGTTTTGCACCGAAACTGACAAAGCATCCACCGTCTTCGCACCGGGTACCTGGATTGGGCCGGCCCGATTCCGCAGCTCCCTCAGCCCGGCAATCTCTCGTCACCTGTGTACCTGAGTCAATCCCGGTTAACAGCCCAGTGGATCCTCTGCTGATCCTAGCCCATGTACCCAGATTGGGCCAGCCTGACTTCTCGGGCCCTCTGCCCGACAGTCGCTTGCTGCCCGTGTACCTTAGTCACATGCGGCCCAGACACAGCAGGTCTTCTCTTCTCTTTGTGTCCTCTTTGACTTCCGTTGACAATCACTCATCACTTCTGGAGCCATGAGGCCCATGCTCTTCACATGGCTCCTCAATCTCCCCCTTGATGAGTGCATTGTCAACACTTCTCTTCATCAGCTCTCCAGTACCTGCAAGCACATGTGGAAACACGAAAACAAAAACACAAGAAGACAAAAAGAAGAAAATAAAATAAAAGTTTAACCTAATGACCAAAAGCCAAACAGAAGCAAGAAAAACGGTCATTATGGTTAATCAAAAATAAAGACTCAAAACAAGTGCAATCTCAGAATTATCAACAAGGATATCCAAAGAGTAAAGGCAAAAGAGACTAAAACTCCCCTTAAAACAAATCCTAGAGAAAGCCAAAACTCCCCCTAAACTCTTCTAAAAGACCGAGTAACCTAAAATTTCTCCCCCTTGTTGACAATTGGACTCATCAAGCGAGACTAAATGCACTCTAAAGAGACACATACTCGAACTCCCCCTGAAATGCAGCTCCCCCTCAAAATATGCAATGAATGCAACTGGGGTGCAGGTGGAGTGTAAAAAGCATGCTTCTTAGATATGATTGACTACAATTACAACATCTAGCAGGTATAGAAAAAGACATACTGCCTAAGACACATGGCATGATCAGTGCAATAGATGATATCTAAAGAAAGTCATTGGCACACATTTTCAATTTTTGCAAACAAAAGCATCACCACATTTTCTAGTCGACAAGCAAGGTTAGAACATGAGATGCAAAAGCTAACTGATATCTACCAAGATAAGCATTGTCCAGAACAAAGTGCTTCAGCAACCTTGTTATCTTTTTAATTTTAGGCTTTTTCTTTTCCTTTTTCATTTTTGCCAGGGGTTATTTGCATGTCAAATCTTATGCTAACCGACCAAGTCAAGCCTAGGCCAGAACTGGACCATCAGAAGCTTAAGACATTGGTCTTGACCTACATTACACTGTCCTAGTTCATACCAAAGTGCTATGGTAAGCAGTCCAGAATAATGCAATGCGACAAAGCAAACCCACCTAGATCTTTTCAAATTATGCATAGAAAGGCATGAATTTTTCATTTTTTTTGATTTTTATCATTTTTATAGAACATTTTCCATGTTAAAGCATAAAGATGTCCAAGTTGCATATCTACATCTAAGTGAGGAACTAGCTACCAGGCATGTAAAAGATAGCAAAAGCACTCAGCCTACACATGCTAGTAACCAGAAGCAATGGTGATCATTTTTTAATTTTAAATCATGAAAGCTATGCATATGACAGATATCAGACATATCATGTGAACTGAAGCAAAGCATGATCATCGACAAGTAATCAAAAGCATGTACTAGCTAGAATAAGTAAAGCAGACCAATCATATAACAAAAGCAGACTCAAAGTGTGATATGTGAATATGCATGATATGAACACACACAAAAAGACTCAAGAAAAGAGTAAAGAAGAAAGAAAACTGACTCAAAATATCCTAAAAAGGATACACAACACCCAAATCCCCTCGCAAACGCTCAAAAGAAGACTGATCTAGGGGTTTGGTGAAAATGTCAGCCAACTGATGATGGGTATCAACATGAACAAGGTCAATGACACCTTTCTCATATTGATCCCTCAGAAAGTGAAAGCGCACATCAATGTGTTTGGTTTTTAAATGGAGACATGGGTTTTTCCCTACACTAATCGCGCTAGTGCTATCATAGAACAAAGGAACTCTGGTAGGAAAGAACAACCCAAAATCTCGCAAAGTGGAAATCATCCAAACCAACTGTGAGCAGCAGCTACATACTCAGCCTTAGTGGTAGAAAGTGCAACTCCAGACTGCTTTCGAGAAGACCAAGAGACAAGAGAAGAACCAAGAAACTGGCAAGTACCGGAAGTCAACTTACGATCCAACCGGCACCCACCAAAGTCAGCGTCTGAAAAGCTAGATAAATCAAGAGACGATTGTGCTGAATAATAAAGACCTAGATCGGGCGCATAGGTAAGGTACCTGAAAATGCGCTTGATAGCCTGCTGATGAGACGCGCGTGGTGAAGACTGGAAGCGCACGCACAGTCCCATGACAAACTGTATGTCTGGCCTCATCGCCGTCAAGTACAGCAGCGAACCGATCATCCCTCGATACTCTCTCTCGTTGACCTTGACGCCGCTCTCGTCCTTATCCAGGCCCCCAGATATACCCATTGGGGTCATCTGAGGCTTCAGCTCTCCACCAAAGTCGAATTTCTTCAACATGTCCCGCGTGTACTTACTTTGGTGGATGAAGATACCGTCCTTGGTCTGCTTGATCTGGAGCCCTAGAAAATACTTGAGCTCACCCATGAGGCTCATCTCAAACTCACTGTGCATCTGCTCAGAAAACTTGGACACAAGCGCATCAGTAGAACCACCAAAAATAATAATGTCCACGTAAATCTGAGCAATCAAGAAGTCTGAGCCATCTTTGAGAAAGAAAAGTGTTTTATCCACATAACCCATCACAAAGCCCTTCCGCAACAAAAATTGCTTCAACCGGTCATTCCAAGCTCTGGGGGATTGCTTCAGACCGTATAAAGCTTTCTGGGGGATTGCTTGTGAGATCTACTTAACTCCAGTGCAGGTTCTATAATCTTAGAAAAAAGAAGATTTTGAGAGTGCTAATCAGTTTGTCCCTATAAGTGATAAGGAATCATAAATAACAACATTACTAGCGACGCCGATCAGCTATCGAGTCGATGACTGTGGCGAGAATAAAGTAAATAGGAATAAACACGCCTATCGGCCATGGGGCCAATGACCGTGCACACGCTATTGGGCCGAACACTCTATCGGTCGATAGCATAACGTCTTTTTGCATTAGGGCCGATGAGTGCCTCCTAGACGAAAATGGAATATAGCATAGAAACGAAGATAACCTATCGGCTTGTACTCCGATAGAAACTAAACCAACTATACCAAATAACATATTCATGCTATTAAATAACCGTAACTACAAGATCGGACCTAACCGAGACAGTCACTAATCACGATAAATCAATGACACTTCAACGCAATGGGCATAATTTATTTAATTGAATGGCATACAACATGAACATGATACAGTAGATCAAGATGTCAGACTTAACTGATGAAGGCTCAAACTATGACACCTAATTCACGTCAATCTAAGAGATCAAAACTGATGCAACCTTATACCTAGCAAAATATACCAAGATAAACTTGACAATCACACCGATCAGGCCGATACCTCAAAAGATCGATACGATGCAGCCTTGAAGAACACAAACCTTAATTAATGTGATCGTTGAGGTGGCAGGACTCACCTCTTCACTGGAGATCGAGACGATGCAGCCTGGCTGCAAGTGCCAAGTCCCGCCTGGATTAACCTTGGAAATCCAAGGGCGGCGATGCGTCGAAAGTAGTAGTTTATTGTGGTTTATTGTGTGTCCTCTAAACCTAGCTAATTAGATACATATTTATAGTCCGGAGACTTGCCGTCCAAGTAATCTACCTTGTAACCGATTTTGGATCATCTTTATCTTCTCTTACCTTCATCGACTCCTGCATATCCGGTCATGCTGTAACAACATGGACGAGCTTCTTTGACCACCTTTGACCGGACCACTTTTGACTTTTGTTGTCCATGCGACATCCTGGTGGGCCTGGGATATACTAAATCTTGGTGTCAATAACTTCTTTGTTTCTTGTGTTTCCGATAATCATGGTAGGTCACATCAAAGACAAACACGACGTGAAGAAGTTGGATGTGGTGCTGAAAATTATATTGATTGGGAAGTTGCAACTGATAAAATATATGGTCAACGTCACATATGTGACAAACAAAATATTAAGAATGTCGCTAGTGTCTTAACCTTACATGTTTAAATTGGTGGCATCATTTAACATTATCATCATGTGATAAATTGCCTCAAACTTGGAATGATAGTAAATTACTTATGAGGTAAAACTTACTTATGAGAAAGAATACATACTTATTGCTCCACGTACACATCAAGAAGGGTCACTTGATAATGAGACTATATCATCTAAGGAGGGCAACACAGGTAACATAGGTGCTGAAATTAATCAAGGTGAGTATGCTCCTGATAATACATAGTTGTTCCCTATTTATTCTATTATAGAGCAACCATTAGTTGAGTCATTTGTTGAAATTCCTTTGTTACAACATGACTTGCTTGATATTTCTTATAATAAAGAAGAGTTGTGTGTGAATGCTTCACTTATATCCATGCCACAACTATTGAATGATCCTAATGAATTTACAAGTGAATTTCTATGTGCTGATTTGAAACATGTTGAGCTACATGACTATAAAATTGATATGCCTACCGAGTTTTTATCTTTTGTTGAGTTACATGACTATAAACTTGAATTCCCCCCGAGTTTTAGGATAGTTCCACATTTAATGTTGTAGAATTGAGACCAACCATGGGAACAAAAGATGAGTTTGATTTGAGGATGACTTTATTTCAAGAGGGGGAGGATGACGTGGGTACCAACTGGGATAAGACCATGATTATGAGCAACCAAACTAAGGTACATTATTTCTACGTTAGGTTTATGTTGGACCGAAAAGGGTGACCAGAGGGGGGGGGGTGAATGGGAGCTTTAAAATTTCTAGCTAAAATTAGCCATCCGTTTTAAATCAGTCTCCTGCAGAACATGCTTCGAACACACCCTTCGAAGGTCTGGTTCGAAGGTATTTTGCAGCTCCGAAACTAGGCTTCGCAAAGAGCAAAAGTTTGAAGTCAAGAAGACTTCGCTCACACCCTCAAATCCAAAAACACAACTCTGCTAGGATAGTGCAGGCTTCACACTATGCACTTCGCAGAAGAAGGTTTCCCTCTGAGGGCTTCGAATATATACTCTGCACTAGCAACTTGTACTAGGCTTCATATACCGAAAGCATACTGGCAGACGGAACTGACTTCGCTCAGGAAAGAAAATAGGCTTCGAGCACACTCTACTCAGTGCTTCGCTAGTAACAGAGAGGGGTTGCCTCAGTTTAGAAAAAGCGAACTCACACTGAACAACACACACTTCGAACGCATTGAACACTAAAACCCTTCTCTACAAAAGAAACAATGCACAAACTCAGGTCAGAACAAAATGAAGTGTATCATAGAGGAATCAACACATGTTGTGCAAAACAGAGATACAAGTTCAAGCAACAGATGAAGAATAGAATGTAAATTTCATTGCATGAATAGGGAACACAAAAGACTCATAGGACTGAGTACATGGGTGGCGGCTAGCTCTGGAGTTCTAGAAATGGCTGCCCAAAGTGTTGCTCAGACCTAGCCAGCCTTCACTATTTATAGGCACTATTCAGCCCTATGAATAGACTACTCTACCCCTAGGGTTTACACTATTTTTGTCTCAGCAAGACAGGGGGGTATAGATGGTAGTCTACTTTTCTAGAGGCTTCTTTTGTCAGCTTCGCAGAGGAGACAACATACAATGGCCTTCTCCCAACACCCAACGCACCTCAATAGACAACTAACAGAAACAAAAAACAGTTCACAAGACCAAAAATAATCTAGCCTAAAAACGACTGGTGTCCTAATCGAAAAGACACTAACACAGTGCTTAAAGGCAGATAAAAGGAGTATTCAATTCACTGTCATTTCAATCATTATTTCAACAGGCATCTCAAGCAGTATAAAGTCACTCATGTAACACTAGCAACTTCACAAGGATAAATCACAGGTGATAAAACAGTTTAGCACAAACTGATAATACAGCAATATTAAATAACTAGTAAATGATTCAGAACAAATCAATCCTAGTGTCTAGATTCTAGCCGAAATAAGAATAAAACAAGTACTGAATACTACAATTTAATAACCACAGAAAAACTATACGAGAATTATTTTAATCTGGCCAATTACTGAAACAAACGCATGTACACGATTTTCGAGGAGAAACTAATTGATTTAATCCTAATCGCGTAGCTACAGTATTTACCGATTTGCGTGCGCAGATTTTGTCCTCATGGAAGATGCAGCTCAGTCACGCCTAGCTTCCGCTGCTCATGTGCTTTCACGCGTCAGATGCTTGCCATGCTGCTGTGCTTGATGAAGATCACACTGCTTGCTGCTACTGACCGAACTACCGCGTGCAGCGTGTTGATTTGCGTGCGTGTGAACCTATGCTGCTAGCTAAGCTAGCTGCTCCAGCTATCTGCTACTACGGCCTGTTGCTAGTAGCTGCATAGGGCCTCGCCGTAGCAGAGAAGCCGGGCTAGAGCGCCAGGCTAGCGGTTGGTAGTTGTGCTCGCTTGGCTCGCCGACGAAAAGAACCTCCGTTCGGCGGAGAGGATGAGGAGCCATGCTGAAGAGTGTGGGCCTCATGGCTCTAGATGTGATGAGTCATTGTCAACGGAAGTCAAAGAGGACTAAAGAGAGGAGAAGATATGCTGCGTCTTTGCCGCTTGTGACTCAGGTACATGGGCAGCGAGTGACTGTCGGGCAGAGGGGCCGCGAAGTTGGGCTGGCCCAATCTGGGTACACGGGCTAGGAGCAGTAGAGGATCCACTGGGCTGTTGACTAGGATTGACTCAGGTACACGGGCGGCGAGCGATTGCCGGGCTGAGAGAGCTGCGGAATCGGGCCGACCCAATCCGGGTACCTGGTGCAAAGTCGATGGATGCTTTGTTAGTTTCGGCGCAAAACTGACGACCGCTGATCTTGGATCGGACCGTTCTGGGGTGAAGCCGTAGTCGCTACGAAAGCTCCGCTTCCAGATAAGTCATCTGTAAATAGGAGTTTACTATTTTGTCCTTAGGCCCACAGTCAGTCAGTCGAGTCTGTAAAAATATCCTAAGGGCAGTTTGGTCTTTTCCATTTTATTTCAGCGTCTGTAAAAACCCTAAGGGTCTTTTGGTATTTTCCTAGGCTATTGGGCTACCTATAAATAGGGCCCCAATCCCTAGGGTTAGGGTTACCCCTTCTGAAAACTACTTTACTAATCCAAAAGATTGGGTCATTCCTATTGTCTGCGTGTGCGCGCCGTCACTGTTCTTCGCAAGCCAACCTGAGCCTGCGTTTTCATCTCCAAGGTTTTTGATTTCCTCGATTTGCGTGTTATTCGCTCTTGACGTTCTGAAGTTGGTCATCAGAAGTTTTTCTGCCGCAGAGTCTTTTAATCTTCTGGTTTGACACAGTTCTGAATCTCAGCTGCTAGTTTCGCATCACATCCGGGTAGCTGTTCAGCTCTGTGTTAGCCTAGTTGCTAGGCCTGAGCCCCTAGCCAACAGCTACTTCATCTCACAACATCTAGTTTCTAACCATGATCATGACTGCTGTGTTCTAGACCTGAGGCGTGCTGCATGCAAAATTTGTTTTAAAGGATTTTTCTTCGTTGCATTTGCTGTGTAGTTCTGCTTTGATCTGTCCTATTCTCAATTTTTTAAAGCACAGCTGCAGGAACTAGGTCCTCTAGGGGCAGGTACCTCTGTCAGTAAAGATTATTTTTTATGTCCAAAGTACGTGTGCAGAGCTAGCTTGGTTCTTCTTTTGTGTGGGCTTCAGAGCATAGCCTTTGTGCAATAGGCCCTCTACACTTGAGTATCCTGGCATTGGTACTGTGTAGGCGGAAGTATTTTTACTGAACAAAGTTTTTGTGTGGGCCCCATAGAGTAGCACGTTAGGCTTTAGCAGTGTCTTCTTATTTTTCTGTGCAAGCTTCACTGCAGGTTTTCGAAGCATGCCTCGCTATTGACTATACACAGGGTTCACAGTAGACATATTTTGTTCATCTTGTTCTCTGGCATGGGCCCCACTTTGTGAAAGTGCTTTGCTTTATTTTTCGTCCAGTAAGATTCGAAGCTCTCGTATAGCCCTCCGAAGTAAGCTTCGCTTTTTGATACGCTTCGAAGTTTCTTGGTCAGTGTTCTCCGGTTGATTAGGCTTCGGTTGTTCGAAGTGTACTTCGCATAGTATACTTCATCAGCAAAAGCAGACTTCGACAGCTAGCACTGCACACTGCATCTCCAAAGAGTGCGTTTTGAAGTTAGACCTTTAGCTTCGTCACTGTGCATTTCGAAGCAGGCTTCGTTAGCCTCACACTTCGCTCTACGTACTGCACTGGCTTCAACGACTTCAGGCTTCGCATGCCCACATAGCACAGGCTTCATCAAGTACCGAACAGGAGACAAAACTTGAACAGTAAGATTCCTTGTTTTACGTGCACTCATGTTAAATCTTTGTGATGATCTATCTCTGTGAAGCTTGATCTGCCCATGTGTTAAATGCTTTGTTAATCTGCCTATTAGCACTGTGTTGGTGTCTTTTCGATTAGGACACCGGTTGTTTTTAGGCTAGATCTCTTGAGGCTCTGTTGATCTATTTACCTTTCTTTGCTAAGTCTGTTGAGGTGCGTTGGGCATTGGGAGCAGGCCATTGATTCGAAAGAATTTTTTAGGCGCCCATTCACCCCCCTCTGGTCGCTACTTTCGGTCCTACAGAGGAAAAACCGACGGCGGTGACAGAGGATTTTCTTTCAGAGAGAAGAACACATGTGGCGGCAGAAGAACACGGTGGAAAAAAGTGACCCAAAATTTGGAATTGATAAAGTGTTTTCTGAAAATGGGTAACCCTAACCCTAGGGTATTGGGGCCTTTTTATAGGAAGCCCAATAAATGAGAAAATGCAAAAATACCCCTAGGGTTTTTACAGACACTGAAATAAAAATGGAAAAGACCGAAATGCCCTTAGGGTTTTTACAGACTCGACTAACAAACTGTGGGCCTAAATGCAAAATAGTAAAAACCTAAATAAAGATAACTTGTCCTGATGCGGAACTTTCGTAGCAGCTATGGCTTTGCCTCAGAATGGCCAGATCCGAGATCAGCGGTCAGTTTTGCGCCGAAACTGACAAAGCATCCACCGTCTTCGCACCGAGTACCCGGATTGGGCCCGCCCGATTCCGTAGCTTCCTCAGCCCGGCAATCGCTCGCCTCCCATGTAACTAAGTCAATCCCGGTCAACAGCCCAGTGGATCCTCTGCTGCTCCTAGCCCATGTACCCGGATTGAGCTAGCCCGACTTCGCGGCCCCTCTGCCCGACAGTCGCTCGCTGCCCGTGTACCTGAGTCACATGCGGCCTAGACACAGCAGGTCTTCTCTTCTCTTTATGTCCTCTTTGAATTCCGTTGACAATCACTCATCACTTCTAGAGCCATGAGGCCCATGCTCTTCACATGGCTCCTCAAGGACCAACCTCGACTCCATGCAGCCTTCGTGACCGAGCTCCCCGCTCGCCTGGCATCAAGCCTCCCGCTTGACCCAGGTTCACTTGCTGCAAACCGTCCATCGCCTTCGAAGCCACCTACGCACCACCGACAAATAGACAAATGTTTCTAGAACCCCGGAGACCTCTCCGGTAAACAACCTTCGATACACACTCCAGTGTACTACCCAAAATACCGAACCCTTCGGTACACCAAGTCATCGTGCTCTACCGGACATGTCCGACAGACACACTCTACTGCACAGCTGCAGCCAGCTAAATTCGCACCCTTCAGAAAACACCTCCAAACCCCTTCGGAGGGACCCCTTCGTCCAAAAGAGAACCCTTCAATCACTCATCACAGACTTTAAACCAAGGCACATTTCAACTTGGTTTCTCAGTTTATTTTTTATATTTTTGAACCATGGATGCTACACCATGATATGTGTTCATTTACAATTTCAGAAATACTTTGCTAGATAAAAACAAGATATGCATGTATATGGAAATCATGTATTATCATTAAAGTTGATTGGTGACAAACAGACGTTGAGTCGAGCACGACTCCAAATTAAGAAGGGAAGGATGATGAGGACATACATATGAATGATACAACCATACATGAATACCAAGGAACAATTACTCGAGTTTGAGCATGACAATTAAATCTTCAAGTGAACTCGTTTCTATGTACCTTGTTATATTATCTTGAGAATAAATTACTACCCAGGATGATATTACTGTTAGGAAACATGGAGATGATGAAAAGCATATGGAGATAAGAAAAGAGTTGGAGAAGCAAAAGCGAGGACGTCCAAGACGAGTTGGGAGTCCAATCCAACTCTAATTCGAGTCAAACTCAGATTCTAGGAGTAGTGTGAACTAAAATAATCGCCCATGCTGCATACAAAATATGTTTTTGACCTAGGCACGGAAATATAACTTCAACGCCTTTCCAATGCCACTGGTCTCACCTCAAAATTCCTTCTAGATCAATGGGAATCGTCAAAACAAGATGACATCCATAATCTATCAGCATTCTATTTTTGCGTTGTTGGACCTTTGGGCCATGTATCCAGTTGAGACCTTTAGGGGTGCATCTCAAACTATTATATAAGTTGTTTATACAGCCATTTAGGGATTTTGGGTTTAGTTTACATGTTGCTTTGATAGTCATCGCTTCGCCGGATTTGTAAGTAAACCCTATTTCACAGATTCCACTAGAATTTTAGTTCAATTGTGTTTTCTGTGTGTTTTGCTTGTGTTCTTCGATTATTAGGCAAGGATTAGCCTTCTTGGCAAGGTCAATCAGGATGTTCTTGGTTGATAACTAACAGAGTAGTGGTGTAGCGATTGCAAGGGTCTATCTCGTGGATCGGAAGCTGGATCGTCAACATCGAGTTCTCCATAAATCATTGTTTATCCCATACTTGACGGAAGATCGGGTACCCTACCCTCCATCAGTAGGGAAACTTTTGATATCAAAAAATGACATTAATGGTCAAGATTGTCAAAATATCAATTTTGGTAATTTGGGCCGAAAATACACAAGTCCTGGTACATGCCGAAGCCTTATAGTGCCAAAGGCCCATCTGCATGAGGCCTCGGAGGCCTGTTAGTAGCCTGCTGGCTTCAGCACGAAGGCCCTTCGGAGGCCTGCCTCGCCGAAGCTTCGGTCCGAGGAGTAGGCCTCAGCGGGCCTACCGAAGGCCCACTCCGGGCAGGCTCCGGATAAAGGGTTTGATACTGATTCTGGTTGTTTTTTCTCTAAACTTGATTAGGTCAAATCTTATCAGATTAGTATTAGAGATAAGAAGACTAGCCCCTATAAATATAGGGGTGAGGCCAGTTCATTAGACCCCCCTGACAAAATTCAACCACAAAGCCCTACCTTTTAACCGTACTTTACTTTTATTTACCTTTAGCACAACCTTTGTGGGTTTGCTTGGAAGCCCTCCGCCAGCCACATCGAAACAGTGGTAAGCCTTGTTACTCCACTTGTGAAGTACCCGTTAATCTACGTAAAAATTTCTATCACCTTGTTGGCTCGCCTGCGAACCATCCATTAATCTACATAACATATTGATACCTTAGTTTCTCTACTGCAACACTTAGTAAATTCGGTCTCCAGGCCGAATTGGCACTTGATCTTTGTTCTATTGCAGGTTTCACGCTCGGAGCCCCTTCACCGAAGATGTTCGAAGCCAGGAAACTAGTTTTGGAGGCTACCAGAACACCCTTCGGTGGAACCCTACTTCAATTACCCGTGTTGGGCCCATCACGCTATTGTCAATTTGGTCAAGTTCCCGCACATCGGAGCCATCCCACGTCGGGGCTGCTTCACGCTAGGGCCATGCCAGAGTGCTCCGTATCAAGCTTCATCACGCCTACACTCCGCACTAGACGAAGTCACTCCACCACGTTGCGTTGGATTTTCTATCGGTTCAGAGACTTCGCACCGAACCCTGTTGTTCGGGGGTGATTTTACGTCAAAGATCTGTTTGGAGCCTGCCTTCGGCTAGATTGATCCGAACGCCGAAGGCTATCTTCGGCACACCCTTCGGACCCGAAGGCCCCCTTCGGTGATCCCTTCGCATGATATATCCTCTACCAATTAGGCTCTGTTCGGCCGATTGGATTATTTTATCTATATATTTTGGATAATTGGATTATTTCTGTGTGATCTGATTACCTGGCGACTCCACCCCCTTTGCCACTGTTAAGGGCAGTCAGAATGCAATGTCAGTGTTATGTTACGCTTAGGCTTGTTCCTAAGTATCCACACACTTTTGGATCGTCGAACTGACCCAAGTGCGGGGTCACGTTTCCGTGTCAACACACTTTTTTGCGACTCCACTAGGGAAGGCTACGCCAACATGACGAATACATCTACATTGGCTGCAGGTACATCTACAATGACTATTACGTATACAACACCGGTGGATCTAATGGGGGGCGTAGAGATCGACAACCGCAACATCATGACACCCACCCTTGAAGATATCCCCAAAGAAGACTGGGCAGAGATTGAGGCAAAGATGAAAGCACTACAAGACCTCATGCTTGGGAGCTACGTCAAGACACACGCGGGTTTCATCAAGCATGACGTCAATGTTGGTGTAAAAGATTACGCTAACAGGTTCTTCAAAGTTAAGAACTAACAAACGAAGTGTTTGTGAAAGCGGACTATCTCATGCCTCCGAATAGGATAATAGCTCGAAGTAGTTCGAAGTTGTGTATTGAATATCTGAATATTTGATGCCTATTACAGGGTTGGAAGGGGGTATTTATAGGTAGAAACTCTAGAGAAAAGACCTTTTTACCCTTTATTACAACCGACATGGTGGAAACTATTTCGGTATCCTGAATAGGGCTAATATGGTAAAGTATGTTCGAAGGATGTAGATAGAGTAGACATCCCATCCTTCTAGTTGTTTTCCACTTTGGAGGGGAAGCCTTTTAGAGGGTGTCTTCGGACCGAAGTCTGGACGGACCCTTCGACTTTAAACCCTTCAGTCTAGAGACAAGTCTTGGGCTATGAGATTATGATTTGTCTTTATCTTGGAATCTTGAGGATCATGAGAATGAAGTATTTTCCCCCAACAGTAGCCCCTCGAATACGCCTCTCCGAATAGCCTGTATAGCAAGGAGAGCGGTATACGCAAGAAATATTTTCATGCTCAGGGACTTAGAAAAAATTCAAAGTATTATAACCGTTCGAAGTGTCTTCGACATCATAGGTGTATCAGACTCAAGCTTCGAACTTGAATCTCCGTGTGAAAGCTTCGCAATAAAGTGGACCGTTGTAATTGCAGTACATCGTAGGGAGCCGTTATTTTTTAGCCGTTATCCCTCAAATAGACGTTAGGCTTTTTCGAGAAAGTAACGGACACAAATTTTCACCGTGGGTTCACACTTTTTCACCTTCTGGTCCCACCTATTAGCGACGAGGGTTGGATCTGCAAGTGTGAATGCATATGTGAATCGTGCTAAATGAAGAGAGAGTGGTTATAAAAGGGGAAAGCGAACTGCGACGGAGAACTTTTACAGAGCTCCGGTTCTAAGCCTCTCCACATTTCCATCTTCAACCTCTCCCCAACACTTTCGAGCATCCATTCGATGGGGAGGACCAGCGCAAGAGTGTCGACAATGAAGGGGACTCTGGCGCAGAGGCAAGCTTGGGCTGCATCTGCAGCAGTGGCGATGGCGGGAGCCTCGGGGGGTTCTTGGCCCAAGAATCCGCGAGAACTCCGCCCACCATCCAAGAAGCCATTGAAGCAAACTTTACTTCTCGGGCGATAAACGTGTTCAGCAGAGTCCATTGAGGAAGTTGTGAATGGGAAGCTAGGTCCGAGAAGGAGGATTGGGTTCCTGGAGAAGAAGTGACCCCGGTGCCAAGGAGCGGGGAAGTCGTCGTCTTCAAAGCTTTTTTTGAAGCGGGGCTAGGCCTTCCTGCAATAGACTTCTTGGCTGAAGTGTTAGATATGTTCCACATTACCTCGCCACAACTGTCTCACCATGCTTTCGCAAGGTTAGCTGTCTTCGAATGGGCCCTCCGAGCTGAAGGATGCGAAGGGAGGCCCGAAGTCTTCGCAGCTACTCATAAAGCTTCATGCCATCCAAAGCCGCAAGATGGGCCTGGAAACTCCAAATGGTTAGTGGCCTTCGGGAGTGTTAACTTCTAGCTACGAAAAGAACATGCAAAGAATTTTCCAGCTATGGCGATCAATGATCGATGGTACTCGGACTGGATACTTCAGTGGTTCTATGCCGATGTAGGAGAAGACACTAGGCTCGCCGGTCCCCTGCAAGAAATATGGTACCGGAGGGAAGTAGAGGTGACTGCAGACCCAAGCCTGCTTTCAATGTGGCTCGGGTTATTGTCTTCGGTATTTAATGGAAATTACATCATACTTACTTTGCTTTTTTCAGAAATTCATCCTTGCTAGAGCGGCAACGACTTCTAATGAGCTCGAAACCAATTGACTCAAAAGGAAGGTTACAACGCTTCAAAGGGTCCTCAAGGGTTCCAAAGACAAAACTTTGCAACTGGAGGAAGAGCTCCTTGAGGAGCGGAGGGCCAAGGCCATAATGGAGGAAGCACTCCGGACGAAGCAGCAGACCTGCGCTAGACTCGCTTCTTCGATAGAAGAAATCCATGCAGAGGGCATGGTGTTGAGGGCTGAGATCAAGAAACTTCGGGTAGCGGAGGTGGCTTCCGGAGCTGAACTCGTAGAGCTTCGAACGTCACTTAATCAAGCGTTGGTCCAGAAAAATTACCTAATGTCGAAGACTGTCGAGATCTCCTCCGTTGCTACCAAACTGACAAAGGCCGAGAAGAGGCACATCATGGCAGCTGATCAAACTCTGGGCACCCTTAGGGGAGTTCTATAATATTTTGGCACGGTGTGTCCATATTCTTCAGCTGCGGCAGATGAACCTCTTGATCGAAAGCTCAAGATGATCCAGGCGGCGGCCAAGATGATGAAAGGCTCCAGTACCCGCTATGTGGATATCTCTAGGAAAGTAACCGGGATCAGAGTCCTTCGACATCTCGAAGCCATCGGGGTCTCCGTTGCTCCGGTTAAGAGTTCGACGCCTGCACACTTCTCCGACGAAGGCTTACTATGAACATCTCTGGACGTAGCTTCGGCTTGGGAAGCCTTCCAGGCGACCTGGAAAGCGGATAATGAAGCTGCGACAAAGGCTTGGATCGATGAAGCTCATCGACAGAGCCTATCTCAGACGAAGCCTCTGGCTCTAACTCCACCAACTGCTCCACCTCCCGACCCGAAGGTCTAGCTTCTAGGACGCTTAATTATGTACAAGAGATCTTGTAATGTTCTTATTTTAATGAATGAAAAGTTTATAAATGAAAAGTTTTCGCTTGAATGTTTGTTTCTAGGTTTTGTTATATGCTTCGGATCCTGACCTCGAGATATTATAGCTCAATGAAGGGCTTCACCAACAATGGGCTATCCTCGAAAGCTTGAGGCCTTACAGGCGCTCGCGATTTTCCATTCCTCGAGGGGAGCAAGGGGAAATAGCACCCGATGTTTATAGCGAGGTTCTTTCTTATATTAAAGAAGAGGATAAGGTAGTAAAATCTTCGTCTTCAGAGTATGTAGATTGGTCTAATTTGGAGTATCAAGTTGAAGACCTAGTGGAGGCTAGCTCCGAATGACTTCTAACTTGGGACGAACTTCAAGAAGAGCAGAAAAAACTGCAAGCTTCGAAGAAGAAGGGCACTCGGACTAAAACAAAAGTTTTGAGAACTCCAGGCTCCGAAGATCGAATTGGTCCTGGGGGTAGTTCTAGAGGTTGGAGGACTCTCCGCTTTTATTTAGGTTTAGATCATAATTTTTCTTAATTATGATGTCTGTAATATGATTACCCAATTAATATAATTTGTTTGAGAAGCATCACTTGATTGTGCCTTATTCCTCTTCCCCTCCTTGTGGGTGGTGGGCCATACGCGGTGCGATAGGGTCCACCGGACACAATGCTTGGTATAAGAAATTGGTGCTTCGTAATGTTTATAATTTTTGGAGCTTTGAGTTTATACCTATAAGCTCTGATATTGATCACTTAGGACTTATGAAGTGTTTCATTTGGTCAGAGCATTGAAACCTTATTACTTGGTCGCCTTCGACTCTTTTGCAGATGCTTCGAGCCCAGAGGATCAGAAATCTATTTTATTTAAAGTCCTTAGACTCTTCTATGGATGCTATCAGGCCGAAGCTTGGAATCCGTAGGCTTTGGTCACCTTCGGCTCTTTTACAGATGCTTTGAACTCGGAGGATCAAAAATATGTTTTATTTAAAGTCCTTAGAATCTTCTACGAATGCTATCAGGCCGAAGCCTGGAATCCGTAGGCTTTGGCCACCTTCGGCTCTTTTACAGATGCTTCAAACCCAGGGGATCAGAAATCTATTTTATTTAAAGTCCTTAGACTCTTCTACGGATGCTATCAGGCCGAAGCCTAGAATCCATAGGCTTTGGCCACCTTCGTCTCTTTTATAGATGCTTCGAACATGGAGGATCGAAAATCTATTTTATTTAAAGTCCTTAGACTTTTCTACGGATGCTATCAGGCTAAAGCCTGGAATCCATAGACTTTGGCCACCTTTGACTCTTTTACAGATGCTTCGAACCCGGAGGATCGGAAATCTGTTTTATTTAAAGTCCTTAGACTCTTCTACGGATGCTATCAGGCCGAAGCCTGGAATCCGTAGGCTTTGGCCACCTTCGGCTCTTTTATGGAATCCTTGAACCAATGGTTCAAAGGTTGTTTGCTGGGTTCTATTGAAAGATGCTTACCTCCGCAAGCATCTCTGTTCCTCTGATGCGTCCACCAGGGGTAGGGAATATTTGAAGAGTAAGCATAATTCGAACCTCCATCTTTATTTATTTTAGAAAGGTATTTTACAATTGATTACAAGGAGCCCCTAAGCGTAATAACGCTTAAGGTGCTCCGCTTGCCATGCATGCTTTAATTCTTCCCCTTCTAAATTAGCTAACTTAAAAGATCCGGGACGTCCTACGCGTAGGATAATATATGGTCCTTCCCATTTGTTTCCTAACTTCCCTGGAGCAATTACACTCCGCAGTACCAAATGACCTGGTCTAAGTTCATTAACTTTTACCTTCGGGTCATACCATGCCTTTTTCTAGTCTTGGTACTTCGTCAAATTGGCGACAACTCGAAGCCTTGTCTCTTCCGACAAGTCAAGCGAATATTTCTTTCATTACTATCTCCAGGCTCCGTTACACGAAGGGATCCACCTTTTAGTTCCGTGGGAGTCATGGCCTCGTCTCCGAACAACAATCTGAATGGGGTGAATCCTGTGGACCTAGCTTGAGTGGTCTGAATGGACCATAAAATCTTAGGAAGCTCTTTAGTCCACAACCCCTTTGCCAGCCCAACAATCCTTCGATTTAAACCAGATAAAATATTTCCATTTGCCCGCTCGACGGCTCCATTGGATTGGGGTGACGAATAGCTGCAACGCACAACTTAATGCCCAAACCTTCGCAAAATTCTCTAAAAGGTTCGGCTTCAAATTGGATGCCATTGTCAATTGTCAACTCTCTAGGCACTACGAACCTGCAAATAATATTCCGCCAAAAGAATTTCTATACATTTTTAGATGTGATAGCAGTTAAGGGTTCAGCTTCGACCCATTTAGAAAAGTATTCAATTGCTACCACTGCGAACTTCAAGCTGCCCTTCACCATTGGAAAAGGGCCGATGAGATCCATTCCCCATCGTGCCATTGGCCATATCGGAGCAATAACTTGAAGGGGTGTCGATGGACGATGGCTTCGTCTACCCATCCACTGGCACCCTTGACAGGTTCGAACCAATGTTTCTGCATCTCTTACAATTGTTGGCCAATAAAGCCCCCGGCGAAGTGTTTTTCCTTCTAAAGCATGAGGGGCTAAGTGGCTACCACACAGTCCTTCATGAATTTCCCAAAGTATATCTTGGCCTTCAGGTTGTGAGATGCATCGGAGTAGAGGAGAATAGACTCTGACTCTATAAAGTACTCCATTGACAATCTTATAATTTCGGACCCTTACTTGGAGCCTTTGTAAATCTGGACCTTCTAGCGAAGTTGTATTGTTTTGCAAAATATCCAAAATTGGACTCCGCCAATCAGTGACTGGAATGCAAAGGACCTCTGTGGAGGGCAGTTGATGCACCGAAGGTTTAACAAGTTCCTCATAAAAAGCACCTTCTGGGACATCGACTGCTCCGGCTGCAGCCTTTGCCAAGACATCTGCAAGCTGATTATCTGCTCGAGGGATGCTTCACATCGAAATTCCTTTGAACAATGCCTCCGTCTTGCGGACTTCTTCCAAGTATTTTGCAAGATGTGGATTCCTAGCTTGGAAGCTTTTGTCAACATGCCCTGTAATAATTTGGGAATCTTTTTTTTATTACAATTCTAGTTGCTCCAAGTGCTCTTACTTTTCAGAGACCAAGCAGGATTCCTTCGTATTCTACAATGTTGTTAGTGGACTTAAAGTTGAGCCTTGCAAAATACATTGATTTTTGCCCTAAAGGTGATATTATTACGGCTCTGGCACCAGCACCAGATGCTTGATAGGATCCATCATAGAATATTGTCCATAATCCTTCGCAGGGTTCTTCTAGAGCCCAAACTGTAGATGGAGTCCACTCGGCCACAAAGTCAGCTATAACTTGGGATTTAATAGCTATTCTTGCAGTGAAAGAAATACCAAAGGGGGCTAGCTCAACATCCCATTTTCCAATTCTCCCTGTGGAGTCTTTGCTCCGAAGCATATCACCAAGGGGATACGAAGTAGGGACAATTAAGTTATGCGCTAAAAAATAATGCCTTAGCTTCTGCGAGGCCATTACCAAAGCATAAACAAATTTCTCGAGCTCGGAGTACCATGTCTTTGCTTCGGAAAAAGCTTCTGAAACGAAGTAAACTGAGTTCTACACTAGTTTTCCCTTGAGCTCTATTTCTCTGACAATCACTGCACTTACTGTGGAGCCCGATGCTGCAAGATAAAAAGTAGAGTTTCTTCTAGGAGGGGCACAGTAAGTGTTGACAAATTTCCAAGATAATCCTTAATATCATCAAAACATTTCTAGCACTCCGGCATCTACTTGAAACTTTTGGACCCTTTCAAAGCTTTGAATATTGGGAGGCTTCGTTCGGCTGATGTGGCTAGGAATATGTTGAGGGCTATGAGGCGTCCTGCCAACTTCTGGACTTGCTTCAAATTTTTAGGTGGAGCCATTCTTTATAGTGTACTTATCTGCGTTGGGCTAGCTTTGATTTCTCTGCTCGAAACTAAGTACCCAAGAAATTTCCCTGCTTGAGCTCTGAATATACATTTTTTAGGGTTGAGGTGAACTCCACATGCTCGGAGGCTCTCAAAAGTTTCTACTAGGTCTAGACTATGCTAGTGCTTTGCAGCACTTTTATTACAATGGCATCCATATAGGCTTCGACATTTCGGCCTATTTGGTGACCTAGAGCCTTAGAAATAAGACGCGAAAAAGTTACCCCGGCATTTCTCAAGCCAAAGGGCATTCAGACATAACAGAATACTCTGGAAGGAGTTATAAAACTCGTCTTGGCTTCATCTTCACGCTTTAGCCAAATTCGATGATAACTGGATTATGCATCCAGGATGCTTAAGATCTTGGAGCCAGTCGTAGAATCCACAAGTTGATCGATGCGGGGCATGGGGTAGGGGTCTCAGGGGCATGCTTTATTTAAATAAGTGAAATCAATGCACATGTGCCATTTGTCGGAGCCTTTCTTCTTGACGAAGATCGGGTTAGCCAACCACTCAGTGTGGTCTACCTCCCTGATGATTCTAGCTCTTAGCAACTTTTCTACCTCCGCCTTAGCGAGGTCTGTTCTCTCAGTCGACAATTTGCGGATCCCATGGCCTGGTCTCCTGAAATTGTAAGAACTCCACCTTGCGTGGGCATCTTGAGATAGATAATTGTGATGTGTCACATCTATGAATTGGTTCAACATCCCTCTCCCGAAAATTGCATTGTAGGCATACGGGGCGACGACGACGTCGAAGATGACTTCCTCAACTCTGGCCAGGGGCCCCTCACCGAAGGCAACCTCGAGGCCTATTTGGCCGAGGGCATCGAGAGGAGGGCCTGAGAAGCCTTGGAGTGGACGGGTTGCTGGAAGCAAATGCCTTCGGGAAATACACATTTGATCGAAGGCTTAGATGAAGAGTATATCAGCGGAGCTTCCACCGTCTACTAATATCCTTCAAACTTCGACTCTTGCTATGTCAACTGAAATGACAAGGGGTCAGCATGGGGGAATTTCACCCCTACAAGATCGTGAGCAGAAAATGAAATGGGTACATGGTACCACTCGGGCATTTCTGCAGCCGAGTTCTAAGTCCCTATATGCCCTACTTCTCGAACATAATCCCTTCGCTGATGCTTTGACATATTACCGAGGGTCCCCCCTCCGGAGATAGGTAAGACCACTCGTTTGCCATGATCTTGAGGGTCTTCTTGCTTCGGTAGTGGCATAATGTTGGCCACCAGAAGCTGCAGTGGTGCTTCAGGATTGCCTGCCCGCTGAGAAACCATGTTGAAGAACATGAGTTTGATACTCCAGATGTGATGAGTGATTGTCAACGGAAGGCAAAGGAAGAGAAAGGAAGACCTGCCGTGTCTGAGGCGCGTGTGACTCAGGTACACGGGCAGCGAGCGACAGCCAGACAGAGGAGCCGCGGAGTCGGGCTGGCCCAATCCGGGTACATGGCTAGGAGCGGCAGAGGATCCACTGGTCTGTTGACTGGATTTGACTCAGGTATACGGACGGCGAGCGATTGCCAGGCTAAGGAAGCTGCGGGGTTGGGTCGGTCCAATCCGTGTACCTGGTGCGAAGACGGTGGACGCTTTGTCAGTTTCCGCGCAAAACTGACAATTTATGATTATTTTGTTTTTAGGGTATTAATATTTAGTTTTTAAGTTTAGAATATTTTTAGTTGAGTCAGGTGATTTTTCTAAGAATATTTTAGTAATTTTCGAAATTTATGTTAGAGTCAGTGTTAATTTACCCTAGGGGTAAATTAGTCTTTTCATGTATTAGTAGTCGCCTATAAATAGGCCCCTATCCCCCTGGGGATAGATGACTGTTTTGTTTTCAAGATCAATCTACAATCTACAGTCCAATTCTTTTTACTCAATTTTTGTGTTCCACCGAAAAGTTTGTTTTACCACCGGCGATCTCTTAACACGGCATAGCAGTGCCAGCTTTTGGCTGGAAGAGACGCCTGCTCGGCGGCACGTTTTCTCGTGGCAGCAGGTTTGGCGGAAATCCATGCGGCAGCACCTAATTTTTTCCACGGGATTAAAACAGGAAGCATCACAGTAATTGGGAAGTGCACTCGGCAGGTCCTGGCAAGTAGCACGACAGGCTTTTCCCTAGCGCGGGCCCCACGCCAGCATGGAGACCGAGCCGCACGGCGGTCGGCGGCTAGGCTGCAGGCCTATTTTTATTTGTATCTGTTTAAACTTCTTATATAAAAAGTAAAGAAAAGTTTATTAGTCGTAGTAGTATTTTTAATTCCAGTCTTTACCTGAAATATTTTTTAGGTTATTTCTGAATTAATTTTTGGATGATCTATATTTTATTCAGTTAATTAGTATTTTATTTTTAGACTGCAATCTGAACATTTTATTAAGATATTTAGTGTTTTTTATTACATCATTAAATATTTCTAGTATCCATTTTTTTACTGCAGTGATTATTTTTAGTTTAGCTTCAATATCATTTTAATTAGGACACCAGTCATCTTTAGGCTAGACAACTATAGTTCCAGTAATTTTCTTTGCTAATATAATTTGTCTGGTTAAGTTCATTTGGGTGTTGGGAATAGAACTTAGTTTAGCAAGAAATTTTTAGGCGCCCATTCACCCCCCTCTGATCGCTACTTTCGGTCCTACAAGTGGTATCAGAGAAAGGTTAGGGTTTTCTAATATCTTAACCGATTCTAAACCTAGGTAGTGACCATGACGTATTCTAGCAAAATCCCGTCCCTAGAGACTTTTGGCTACACTTATTGGAAGACTCGCATGCGAGCATACCTTATGAGCCAGAGCTCGGACATATGGGAGATTTGTGTTCATCCTACTTTCACCATAAGGACTATTGCTGTGGATACTGCTGCAGATGTAGTTACACAACATCAAAATAATAGTAAAGCGGTGAACATTTTATTTTCTGGTCTTGGTCCTAGTGAGTTTGAGTGTGTTAGCCATCTCACTACTACACGAGAGATCTGGGCGACCCTCCAGGCACACCATGAGGGAACAGCTCAGGTCAAGGCTAGGCTCTACCAGACCTACCGACGTGAGTATGAAAATTTCTCACAGAAGCCGGGTGAGACTGTTGAGGCTTTGTTTGGTCGTTTTCAATCGGTCATTAACAAGCTTCGTGTCAACAAGGCCGAGCGTGATCAGCTGGTCTCGGATCATGAACAGGCGCTTAAGGTACTCCATACCTTGGACCCTAAGATCTGGGAGATCAAGGTCTCTTCTAATGTTGAGAGCGTGTCTTATGATACCTTGACCATCGCAGAGCTTTTTAGTAAGCTCAAGGCCTCAGAGGTCAATATTCAGTTGAGATCAAATCTCACTGATTCTGGTTCCAAGACTTTGGCACTTGTGACACCGTCTACTGATCCTAATGCCATGAGTTGTACATCTTTTTCCCTGATGTCTATCTCCGAGGAGCAACTTGATTCACTAGGAGATGATGATTTGTGTTTGTTTAACAACTGGGTGCGACGTGTCTATGATAAGCGAATGTTTAAAAGACACGGCACAAAATCCAGATGCTTTGAGTGTGGTGACCTAGGTCATTTCATCGCCGACTGCCCCAAGTAGAAGAATTACAAGAAGGGAACCAGCGGCAACTCCTACAACTCCAGCAAGTATGACAACTCCACTTCCACAAAGGGCAAGCCCAAGACAAGATTCTTTAGAAAGGCTCTAAAGGATTACAGGCGTGAGAACAAGAAGCGAGACAAGACCTTCTTCGCCGAGATGGAGAAAAGATACTCAAAGAGATCCTCGTCTTCAAGTTAAAGTGATGAAGAGATCTTGATCAGGAAGGGGAAGGATAGGGACAATCCGGTGGGCCTCTATTTCATGACCTTCGGGGACAAGCCGAAGAGTCGCTCACGTCACAGTCGAAGACCCCACAAGGGCTTCTGCTCAATGGCTCTTGGGGAGAAGAAAGAGAAGGACTCCTCCGACGACTCCGACGACGACGACGATGAGAAGGCATCTTCCAATGAACAAGAAGTTGTTAATTTACTAGAACAGAACCGTCAGGAGTTGAAGTATCGGGAGAAACTGCTTAGAGGGGCTAAGAAGAGGATAGATGAGCTTGAGAGTGAGCTTGTCACGATGAATGGCACGATTAAGAGTTTGTCTTCTTCCCCTTGCTTGGGTGATAGTGGTGAGTGCCCTAACTGTGAGGTGCTGTTGTGTGACCTGATGACTCTTAAGTCCAAGTTCACAGAGAGAGTAGATGAGAGAGATGCATTGGCCACTGAGCTTGAGAGGGCTCAGAAGGAGCTGAAAAATGCTCATGCCACTATCGTCGCACCTTGTGTAGACTTCCCATCCCGTTTAGCTAGTATAGCTGAGCTGAGAGCCAAGAGTGATGAGCAGTTGAGTGAGTTAGCTGGAGTGAGAGCTGAGTTGGAGCAGACTAAGCTAGAGCTTGAGACCTTGTTAGTTCCACCCACTATTTGTGAGAACTGCTTGTCCATTAGAATGGAGTTGATCAAGCTAAAAGCTGAGAAGTCTATCGAAGTTGATAAAGAGTGTGAGATCTGCTTGTCTCAGGTGGAGGTGTTAGCTTCTTTGAGAGAGGAGCTAGTTGATGTTCAGAACGAGAACTTTTACCTCCGTCAGATCCTGAGTTGGATTAGTGCTAGAGAGCCACAACTCGGCATGATGATCCAGCAGTTCAAGAGACATGATGGGTTTGGGGTAGGTTACACCTATACCAAGGCTGATTTTGAGAGTGCTATTAGCCGAGCAGTGGAGTGGAGTAAGATGACTCCTCAATAGAGATATCTCAAAACTCACTCCACTGAGTCTGTTAAGAATAGTCAGCCCAAGGATGGAGTGTTCCAAGAACAACCTAAAACTACACCCAAGAAGCTAATCTGGGTTCCAAAGCCTAAAACTCTCCACACTTCTCTTGATTCTTTACCTGGACCCTCTCACACCAAAGATGCTACACCCAACACCACCAAGCCTAAGAATCCTAAGCCACAACAACATCTCAAGAAGCCTACCTATCACTGTGAGTTTTGTCAGAGAGACGAGCATCTTGAGGAGTTTTGCTTCAGGAGGAAGCGGGTTGAGCGAGCAGAGAGAGCTCGAGGTGGGCAGGAGCAGTTCTACCAGCAGGGTGGTAGACAAAGAGTTCCTCGACGTAGAGAGAGGCTAGAGGCCAAGCCACATCATGTAGGTGGTGGTAGAGGAGACAGTTTTTATGATCGTGCTCCGGAGGGTGGTTTCCGTTCCGGAAGAGTTCCAGATCGTTATAGATACGGTTTTGGACCTCGTGACCGTGATTTTAGGCAGAATAGAGGACCGCGCTTTGAGCCGCATTTTGGTCCAGACTCATATGATTCCTTCTGCTTTCCTACATATGAGCAGATGACTCGACACTGGTTTAACACTTATGCTAAACCTGGCATTGGACCGTTTGCTCCCACTCAAGATTATTGATCTTGATTTGGGAGTTGTGTATCCTTTTTAGGATACCTTGAGTCAGTTTTTCTTTCTTCTTTATTTTTTATTTTTTATTGAGTCTTTTTGTGTGCGTTCATATCATGCATAATCATCAATCACATTTTGAGCTTGCTTCTGTTATATGATTAATCTGCTTTACTTTCTCTAGCTAGTATATGCTTTTGATTACTTGTCGATGATCATGTTCTATTTTAGTTCACATGATATATCTGATATTTGTCATATGCATGACTTTTATGTTTTAAAATTGAAAAATGATCACCATTGCTTCTGGTAACTAGCATGTGTAGGTTGAATGCTTTCGCTATCTTTTACATGCCTGGTAGCTAGATCCTTACTTAGATGCAGATATGCAACTTGGACATCTATATGCTTTAAATATGAAAAATGTGCTATAAAAATGATAAAAATTCAGAAAAATGAAAAATTTATGAATTTTTTATGATTATCAGAAAAGATCTAGGTGGGTTTGCTTTGTCGCATTGCATTGTTCTGGACTGCTTTCCATAGCACTTTGGTATGAACTAGGACGGTGTAATGTATGCCAAGACCAATGTCTTAAGCTTCTGATGGTCCAGTTCTGGCCTACACTTGACTTGGCCGGTTAGCATAAGGTTTGACATGCAAATAACCCCTAGCAGAAATGAAAAATAAAAAGGAAAAAGAAAAATTCTGAAAAATTTAAAAAGATGACAAGTTTGCTGAAGCACTTTGATTTGGACAATGCTTATCTTGGTAGATATCAATTAGCTTTTGCATCTCATGCTTTACTCTCCTTGTCAACTAGAAAATGTGGTGATGCTTTTGTTTGCAAAAATTGAAAACTGCGTGCTAATGACTCTCATTAGATATCATCTGTTGCACTGATTATGTCATGTATCTTAGACAGTATATCTTTTGCTATACATGTTAGATGTTGTAATAGCAGTTAATCATATATAAGAACCATGCTTTTTACACTCCACCTGCACTCCATCTGCATTCATGGCATATTTTAAGGGGGAGCTACATTTTAGGGGGAGTTTGTGTCTATGTCTCTTTAGAGTGCATTTAGTCTCACTTGATGAGTCCAATTGTCAACAAGGGGGAGAAATTTTGGAGTTTAGGGAACATTTTTTAGCTTTCTCTAGGATTTATTTCAGGGGGAGTTCCTTGTTGGTAATTCTGAGATTTGCACTTGCTTTTGAGTCTTTATTTTTTGGTTAACCATAATGACCATTTTTTCTTGCTTCTGTTTGGCTTTTGGTCATTAGAGTTAAACTTTTATTTTCTTTCTTCTATTTTCTTTTGTCTTTGTTTTCCTGTTTCAACATGTTTTGCAGGTTCTGAAGATGAGCTGAAGAGGGTGTTGACAATGCACTCATCAAGGGGGAGATTGAGAAACCATGTTGAAGAACATGGGTTTGATACTCTAGATGTGATGAGTGAATGTCAACGGAAGTCAAAGGAAGAGAAAGGAAGACCTGCCGTGTCTGAGGCGCGTGTGACTCAGGTACACGGGCAGCGAGCGACAGCCGGGCAGAGGAGCCGCGGAGTCGGGCTGGCCCAATCCGGGTACTGGTCTGTTGACTGGGTTTGACTCAGGTATACGGACGGCGAGCGATTGCCGGGCTGAGGAAGCTGCAGGGTCGAGTCGGTCCAATCCGGGTACCCGGTGCGAAGACGGTGGACGCTTTGTCAGTTTCAGCGCAAAACTGACAACCTATGATTATTTTGTTTTTAGGGTATTAATATTTAGTTTTTAAGTTTAGACTATTTTTAGTTGAGTCAGGTGATTTTTCTATGAATATTTTAGTAATTTTCGGAATTTTTTTTAGAGTCAGTGTTAATTTACCCTAGGGGTAAATTAGTCTTTTCATGTATTAGGAGTCACCTATAAATAGGCCCCTATCCCCCTGGGATAGATGACTGTTTTGTTTTCAAGATCAATCTACAATCTACAGTCCAATTCTTTTTACTCAATTTTCGTGTTCCACCGAAAAGTTTGTTTTACCACCGGCGATCTCTTAACACGGCATAGCAGTGCCGACTTTCAGCTGGAAGAGACGCCTGCTCGGCGGCATGTTTTCTCGTGGCAGCAGGTTCGGCGGAAATCCGTGCGGCAGCAGGTAATTTTTTCCACGGGATTAAAACAGGAAGCATCGCAGTAATTGGGAAGTGCACTCGGTAGCTCCTAGCAAGTAGCACGACAGGCTTTTCCCTAGCGTGGGCCCCACGCCGGCGTGGAGAACGAGCCGCACGGCGGTCGGCGACTAGGCTGCAGGCCTATTTTTGCTTTTTGCCAAGCTCTTTCGCCGGGGCCCCCACGAAGAAAACTGCGCGTACTGTTTTTGTATTTCCTTGGCACGCAAAACGAGGCTAGCAGCTGCACATTGTTTTCTTTGGCAGGATTTTTTGCACTGGTACGCACACGGCGGGGCGGGACTTCACGACGGGAAAACTTCTGGCCGGCCGGATTTTCGCACGCAGCCACGGCGTTGGATTTTCTGCACCACGACTTGAACGATGAGAAGGTAAGTTTCTAATCTCCTATTTTTTAGTAGATCAATTTTTAGAGATAATCATCTATTAATTAATTAGCGGAAATTTCGTTTAGAAATTTCGTGTTAATTTAATCTGCTAAACTTTTTTTAGAAATCACATATTTTTATTTGTATATGTTTAAACTGCTTATATAAAAAGTAAAGAAAAGTTTATTAGTCGTAGTAGTATTTTTAATTCCAGTCTTTACCTGAAATATTTTTTAGGTTATTTCTGAATTAATTTTTGGATGATCTATATTTTAATCAGTTAATTAGTATTTTATTTTTAGACTACAATCTGAACATTTTATTAAGATATTTAGTGTTTTTTATTACGTCATTAAATATTTCTAGTATCCATTTTTTACTGCAGTGATTCTTTTTAGTTTAGCTTTAATATCATTTTAATTAGGACATCGGTCATCTTTAGGCTAGACAACTATAGTTCCAGTAATTTGCTTTGCTAATATTATTTGTCTGGTTAAGTTCGTTTGGGTGTTGGGAATAGAACTTAGTTTAGCAAGAAATTTTTAGGCGCCCATTCACCCCCCTCTGGTCACTACTTTCGGTCCTACACCCGCCCAACAGCTTGTACAGACTCTGGTCGTGTTGTTGGAGGAGCTCGATCTGTAGTGCCTCGCCCTGAATTTCTCCCTAGATACTCGCCGCGGAGAGCCAATATAGGCTTACAGTCTTTTGTGGCATGGCTTCTATTTTCAACATGTACACAACAAAGAAGAGCTTCGCCCTGGCCAACCAGTTTTTCAAATGGCTTTGAGGTACTAGCTTTATTACCTTGAGCCTGTTGAAAGTTGAAAGGCATCTTCGAAGCGGAGGGGGCAATATTCAGCACTTCAGAGCGGAAGTGTCTCTTTCCTCTTCTATGATCATTATGGCAGTTATTGAAGGGGGCTTGCGGAGGAATCAGAGCTTCTGGCTCCAGCTTGACTTCTCGAGGGAGGGTTGGCGTGGGCACCATAGTTCTTCAGAGGGATCCTTCTTCTTCCTTGGCATACTATTTGAAGTATGCCATTAGTTGCGCTACTGAAGACACCGACTTCTGGTGAAGTTTGATGAGGAGGTCGGAATTCAAAACACCTTCATGTGCCGCATCCACCGTAGACGATGTAGACAATCCTTTTATTTGAGACTTGGTGTGGGCGAAGGGCGTAATCATCGAGGTCGCCATCTTGATGCACTTCTGAAGCAAGAGGGATGGCTTGAGAGTGAAGCCTGTTCACAGCCTCTTGCCTCTATCTTTCCACTTCTGCCTGAAGCTACGCTACCTGAGAAGCCATGTCTTCAGGAAGGCTTTCGCTTCCTCCGGAGGGGTCCTCCGGGTCTTGATAACCGACATAATCAGTTCAAAACAAAAACGGATGTACCCGAGGGACTCTAGTTGCTCGAGATTTAATTACTACTTCGGAGTTTGAGGAACGTCTTAAGTGAAGGTCCTACACCAGAGGTCTGAGGGGACCTTCGGGGAGGATGGGTGACTAAACTCCGCTTGGGAGGCATGACTTACAAAGCTAAGGTCTGAAGACCAGAGGCTTCGAATGATTGAGCAAGGCGAAAAAGGCCTTCGAACTGTATTTTGAAGCCCCTTGCCGAAGGGTGCGCGGAATCTTGAGACTCCGAAACTCCCTCCGCAAACGCTCTTAGAAATACAGGCAGTGGCAGAGAACTAGATTTTAGAACTAGGTTCCCCACGGATGGCGCCAACTGTTGGCGTAAAAGATTATGCTAATAGGTTCTTCAAAGTTAAGAACTAACAAATGAAGTGTTTGTGAAAGCGGACTATCTCAAGCCTCCGAATAGGATAATAGCTCGAAGTAGTTCGAAGTTGTGTATTAAATACCTAAATATTTGATGCCTATTACAGGGTTGGAAGGTTGGTATTTATAGGTAGAAACTCTAGAGAAATGACCTTTTTACCCCTTTATTACAACTGACATGGTGGAAACTATTTCGGTATCCTGAATAGGGCTAATATGGTAAAGTATGTTCGAAGGAAGTAGATAGAGTAGACGTCCCATCCTTCTGGTTGTTTTCCACTTCGGAGGGGAAGCCATTCGAAGGGTCTCTTCGGACTGGAGTCTGGACGGACCCTTCGACTTTAAACCCTTCAGTGTGGAGACAAGTCTTGGGCTTCGACATTATGATTTGTCTTTATCTTGGAAATCTTGAGGATCATGAGGATGAAGTATTTTCCCCCAACAGTCAACGTCCCCGACCTCGCTCGGACCCAGGTAACACCAGTATTGCCTCCTTTATCTTCTTTATAGATTGAGCACAAAATAGCCGCATCAGTAGATCAAGCTATTAGCGCCTCGCTAGCCAACCGTTTAGATTCGGCAGTTAGCTCTCAGGTAGAGGTGACACTTAGAAGGTTCGGATTTACCGAGGCCGTTTCTCCAACTCTAATCACTAGTGTACCCCTGGTGAATCATATCTATAGCAGAACCGACGATAGTACTAGCAAAACCATCATGTCTCCGATGTCGACATATACGGCCAAGACAAGCCATTACCAAGCTAACCATGTTTATTGCACTCCACCTACGCCTACGCCGATTTTTGCCGCATTGCCCACGCCACATGCTCCCACGCAGACGCATAGGCCTGAACACGTACCACATCCCGAGCTAGCGCATGAGGAAGACCCCCACGGTCGACACGCCGACATACCGCAGCGTGTCGCGCCCCCGCATGGGAGACACGCGCAGGCAAGAGGCCAAGACGACATTGAGGAGCGGATCTGTGCACTGTTTAGGAGTGCACCGGCTTCGCGCCTATGGGTCGGGCTAGGGTTTACTAGAAGTCGTACCCCAACCATTTCGACACTATACCATACCCTCACGGCTATAGAGTCCCTGAATTCAGCAAGTTCGACGGTGAGGGTAACAAAACCACACTAGAGCATGTCAGCCAGTTCTTAGCGCAGTGTAGAGAAGCTAGTGGGTCAGACGCTTTAAAACTTAGACTATTTTCTCTCTCATTATCCGGCACCGCTTTCACTTGGTTTACGGTGCTCCCGCCGAACTCTGTCCAAACATGGGCCGAATTGGAACAAAAGTTCCATGACTATTTTTATACGGGCGAAACAGAACTCAGGCTTTCACACTTGACATCGGTCAAACAGAAATCTAGCGAGAGTGTCTCCAAGTACATCAAGCGCGTTAGAGATACCAGAAACCGATGTTTTAGTCTCAATATTTCAGAGAGGGATTTGGCGGATCTAGCTTTCAATGGGTTGCGTTCTGAGATCAAAGAGAGGCTAGACAACCAAAACTTTTTAGAAGTCAGCCAAGTCTTACAACAGGCTCTGGTCCAAGAAGGCCAAGCCAAAGATAAAGAGTTTAATAAAACATTCAACAAGCCTAGGGCTGAAGTCCACATCATGGAACACTCCGACGAGGATGAGTTGGAGGAAGAAGAGGACTCAGTTGACATGTATGCGGATGAATGGGGTTGGAATGCTAAGAGCAAACCCATCACTTGTTCTGAGTTATGGCCGTCTCCCACTAAGAGTCAGCCTAGCGAAGTCAAATACTCATTTGATATAACTAAGTGCGATAAAATATTTGATTTTCTCTTGAAGAACCAGCTTCTAAGGTTGCCTAAGGGCCAAATCATTCCAACCACCGATGAGCTAAAGAAATGCCCATATTGTAAATGGTATGATTCGCATTCTCATTATACTAACGACTACAATGTTTTTCATCGGCAGGTTCAATCGGCCATAGAAGAAGGACAATTGAAAATAGACCCCAGTCCAAAGATGAAGCTGGACAAAGACCCCTTTCCCATGAACACCGTCGACCTCGACGAGAAGAGAGTACTGATTCGGTCAGAACAGGCCGAGTCAACTAAGGGGAAAGCGATCGTTATTGGAGAATCACACACATGCACGCTCGTACCAAAGAACCCTGAAGTAGGAGTGTGGAAAAGGAATGTCGACATGTCTCCTTCGGCTAGAACTCACAAAAAACCAAAGGTGACATACCAGATGTTGTTGAACAAGCACCAGAAGAAAGCCAAGGAAAAAATCCCCCATCTAAAAAAGCTAAGATAGCCGAAGGGGCCAAGGCAGTCGGAGGGTGGCTTCGAACCCTAGTGGCTGAACCCTTCGCGCAGTGGGTTCGGACCCCAATGGCCGAACCCTCCATAGAATGAGGTTCGACCCCATCAGCCGAGCCCCCCGAAGGGTGAGTTCGGACCCTAGTGGCCGAACCCTCCGCACAACGAGTTCGGACCCCAGTGGCCGAACCCTCCGCATAACGAGTTCGGCCCCCAATGGTCGAACCCTTCCCACAATGAGTTCGGACCCCAATGGACGAACCCAGCCCCGCTCTAGGCGAACCCCCTGGTGAGATGCTTCGGCCCACAATAGCCAAACATATCCTCCGCCTGGCAGGACCCTTCGCTAATATGGTGCGAAATACCTTCGACATGGCCAAACCCCCCTCCGAGCAATGGGTTCTATTGTAACAAATTGCGTTAGCTACAGCACAGGTTTTATTTGTATATGGTGTATAGAATGAACCTCGAAGGGTTCTCACAGAGGGAGAAAGGATTTATACTGGTTCAGGCCTCCCTGAAGGGATAATAACCCTATGTCCAGTCTACTGTGGATTTGGCATAGTTTTTGCCTCTACTGAACTTAATGGATCCCCCTATTACAAGGGCATGACCCTGCTTTTATAGGCACACAGGCCAAAGGAAAAGACCTAAATGCCCTCTACAGGTTATAGGCCTTATAGGGGCAAAAAGGGAAAAAAGACTAGACTATTGTACAAATAGTTTTACAGCTTTACAGACGTGTCAGATAAACGCCACTTCTGAGCAGCTAAACGACAGACTAGAGGTGGAGGGGCCCCCGGTATGGCTCTGTGCTGCAACGGAGCCGAGATATTTTCTTGGTTCGAGGTAGTGGCTGGAGCTCTTTAGGCGGACTGCAATTAAGGCTTCGAAGGGCACTTCGAGGTGGACTTCGAAGTAACTCCGAATGGGCTTCCGGAGACTTAGCTTCAAGAGGGACCGGAGAGGGGTCCGAAGGCTTGGCTCCGGAGGACTCCGAGGGGAGCCCGGAGGCTATGCTCCAGAGGACTCTGGAGGGAGCCCAGAGGCTTGGCTCTGGAGGACTCTGATGGGAGCCCAAAGGCTAGGCTCCGGAGGACTCCGAAGGGAGCCCGGAGGCTTGGACTGATTGCTGCTTGGATATAATTTCGGCATGAAGGATCTTCTCCGACTTCATGCTGCAATGGCGTCAGGCTCTGGGCTGGAGGCCTACGGAAGCTGACGTCATTTGGCCCCTATTTAAGGGAAAACTTATTCCCCCAATAGTAGCCCCTCGCCCACAGCCCTTTGGAGCGAAGGGGTGCGTGTGCCTTTGTACAAGTGACAATAAAAAATGTAACTTCAGAAAGATAGGCCTTCGGAGCTTGGACTGAAGGGGGCTTCGACTTGTGCAGGTAATAAATGCCTGCGCTGACTGACAGGGTGACCTCGAGAGACCAAACAACTCCGCAACGGTTATAAAATTGACCGTTGCAGTGTAGGGGGTGCGTCGGTTCGCTTCATCTTCGCTTCAGGCCCACTTGACATAGACCTCGGCATGGGAACCGTCGGAATTTTTATTGCCTATAAAAAGGGATTTACCACATATGGCTTCGGTACACACCCACTTGCTTCTTTCTCAACTCTTAGCATCCTTCGCTCTCTTCTCTCCACCTTTAGCTTCGCGCGCAGCCGGCTTCGCTACTTCTCAGAGCCCTTCACGCCGAAGCCTCACAAGATGCAGAAGAAGGTTGCGTCGAAGAAGGCCTTAGCCCTGGGCTCGAGTTCAAGCTCCGCCCAGGCGCAGGCGGCGGCGGCGAAGCCTGCAACAAGGCATTTGGGGCCGAGGGACCTTCGGTCGCCGTTGGACAAGTTTGAGCAAACTCTAGAGATGATGACTTTGGCCTCAACGGAGGAGTCTATCCGAAGGGCCTACGAGGGGAGGATATCGGCGGAGATCCAGCTTCGGGTACCAGAGAAGTCGGAGGCCATACCGGGGCCTTGGGCTGATGAAGTTGTACTTTTAGAAGCTTTCTTCGAGGCCGGCCTCGGGCTGCCGGCAGTGGACATGCTGAGTGAAGTCTTGAAGGCATACAACTTCGAGCTTCCTCATCTGTCTCCTAATGCCATGGCGAGGTTGGCCATCTTTGAGTGGGCTATGAGGGCCGAAGGCTGCGAGGAGCGTGCAGATGTCTTCGTCGCCCTCCATGATGCCAACTGCCAGCGAAGGAGAGGGAGGGGGCAGACCACGTCAAGAGGGCCTTGGCCTTTGGGAGTGCCAACTTCCAACTTTAGAAGGAGTTCCAGGACACCTTCCTGGTGAGGGCCGCCAACAGCAAGTGGTACTCAAAGTTGGACCAAGAGTGGTTCTACGCCTCGGTTGGCATGAACTCTCCCCTTCGGAGTACCAACACGCTCATCTCCTACCGACGCGAAGGTGTGGTGAAGACGAGCCTTAACATCCTTCGGTCAAGGATCTTGCTCCTGCGGAGGGTGTCTTCGAGGATGAGCATGAGGGACCTCGTAGAGGAGTTCATCACCCTTTGGCTCAGCCCCCTCGCGCTCTCTTGGCCGGAGGGTCTCTTTCATCCTTCGGACTCGGAGGGCCCGAGAAAGGTGTCGGATGAATGCCTTGGTAAGACTTCGATTTCTTCATCTTCATACCTCGCTGAAACCACTTGTACTAACTTAGAACCTTGATGAAGCTATTCTTGAAGTAAGAACTCCGGAGGACGCAATCATAGCGGCGGAGCGCGTCGTTGGGGCTCCAACGCCTGAGGAGCAGGATCGCTCTGGTGGGGACTTGGGAACACTGGAACAGAGTGTGGGCCTGGCTCAACGTCGAGGGGGTCCAAGCTTTGTCAGACTTCGCCAACCCTACACCCTCGGCGAGCGGCTCCAAGAGGAAGAGAGTGAACGAAGACGAACCCGAAGCCTCGAGGGTTCACTCGGAGCTCCTAACAGTCGAAGCCCCTGCTGCAGAGGAGCCAACGACCGTGAGCCTTGGCATTGGAGCGAAGCCAGCGGGTGCTCCGGTGGCGGCTACCGAAGTGGTGGCGGCAAGGACTACAACAGTGACCCCTTCGTGCACGGGGGCTGGGGCTCCTCCCGCACAGCGAAGGGACTGGGGAGCACACATCGCTCCCCCTCCTTCGAAGACATCTCCTCCGATGAAGGTAAACACTTATTCACACTTCTCTTTTCATACGTGAATATTGACTTGTATTTTCCTGCAGATGTCGATGCCGGTGCGAGGCCCGTCGTGCCAAAGCCCACGGAGGCCTCCGGTAGTGGCAGTAGAAGCAGCAGCAACATCAGCAGCAGCTTGGGGTATGAAAGCACTTCGTTCGAAGAGGACGGAGGGGACGGTCACGGCGAAGGGACCCTTCGAGACAAAGGCCAACGAGCACGTTGATGCGGTGGACCGGAGCCCGGCTCCTCGGGAGTCCGCACCGGAGGAGACCGTGATGGAGATGGTCCAGCCTCTGCAGCTGAGGGGGCCCGTGATGGAGGCGGCCATTGACGCTTTCCTCAAAGGTTGTGTTGCTGCTGGGAAAGGGGGCTTGGTGGCACAACTCAGCCACTCGAGCCCCTTTGACCTCTTCACAAACGCGAACGAAGCCAACCTCCAGGTGAGCAAAGTTCCACACGGTCTTCGAGTCGCACTTGCTTTTTACTCAACACTTAGGATTTTCTTGAATCTTTTTAGGGCTTCGCGCTGAATGCTACAGCAGCAATCTCTGCAGACCATCAGATGGCAGACCTGGTGGAGGAGAGGGACGCCCTCCAACGCGAGATCTTGGTGCTGGCCAAGAAGCGAAGGCGAGCCGAAGACTCCATAGAGGCGACGAGGGCCAAGGCCGAGAAGGTGAGGGAGGTCTTGGTCTCGGAGACCAACAAGCTTCGAGCGATACTTCGAGCTTTGGAGGAGGCCAAAGCGAAGCTGGCGGTGGAGAACTCTGATCTTCACACAGCTGGACATTGCTTGGAGAAATTCATGGTCCGAGGGGTCGATGAAGCCACTTTGAGCTTGACTACAGTCCTTGAGCAAATAGGGACTGAGTGCTGGGCTCCAGACTTTAACCCTCAAGACCCAGTTGGGGATCACCTCGAGTTCCTGCAGACTGCAACTATGATGGCGGAAGAGTCGATGAAGGGCTTCGCTCTGATGGCTCGCCGAGTGGCAAGCAAAGGAGTGTTGTAGATGGTTCATGACGCGGGGTGTAACCACCTTGAGGCGGCAACTTCGGTGACTCCGGTGGCCTTCGGAGGCCAACACTTGGTCGCGCCACCTTCAGACGTCCGCGGAGCGTGGCGCTGCCTTCAAGAACCTTGGAAGGCCCAAGGTTGTGAAGCAGTCCTCGACCTCCAACGGGCCCTCCGCCTTCGCCGAGCCAGGGCACAAGCCTCGCCAGCTCAGCCTTCGACGTCGAAGCCTCCGCCTCCAAAGGTGTAGACCTCCTTAGGCTCCTTGTAATTCTTAGCTGTAGGCTTGTAAAAACTCATCAGCTTATTAATATAAATGTGGGGGTACTTTATACCTACCCAGGCTCATCCTTCGAATGTTGACCTCGAAGTACTTGAGGATTCTAAGGAGCTTCGCCAGCTTTGGGTGGTGCTCGAGGTAGCTAGGTCCGAAGGCCCTCCTCGGTTCAAGCTTCCGAGGGGTCCTAGGGGCGAAGCCATTTCCGAAGTAGCCCAGGAGTTGCTGGCTACCGTGAAGACGGAGCCTCTTCAGACTTCTTCCTCCTCGCCAGACTTAAGCTGTTTCGAAGTAGACTTAAGTGGCAAGGGGGCATAGCCTTCGGGTACGACCTTAACAGGTGGTGAAGCCCTAGACTTCTCTGCCTTCGATACGGCACCGCCTGCATCCCAGACTTGGACAAACCTGCAAGGCGAAAGGCGAGGTCTACGAGCTTCAGAGCATGGATGATCCGGCCGCGGGAGAATAGGCTCTGACGGGGATTCGTCCAGTCGAAGGGGCCCTGCTCGGAAAAAGAGTAAGCGAGGGTCGAACATGTTGGGGCCTCGAGCTCGCTTTTTCTTAGGCTTAGATACAGAGTACTCATAATTTTGTTTTCGAAGTGTATTTGTAACATACTTCTCAATTATCATTCAATGAATGAGATTTGTTGTATTTGCATACTTCGTCTACATGCTTCGCATGATTTGATTGTTTCGAATGTTTAGCTTGTCACACTCGTACTGCGCATTTCATTTGCACACTTCGCATACATACTTCAGTCCCCCCTTGCGTGTTGCAGCTAGGGACTTAGTCGTTGCTGGTGTGGGCAATTTGGAATGCGAAGTGGTGCGCCTTTTGGTGGCTTCAGATGCTTATATCACATCGAGCGAATGCCTCTTTTGGGCTTCGAATGCAATAATTTGAAGCGAAGCAAGGCTTCAGCGTACTCAAATTAAGAGAAGCATGCTTCGGCATGCTTGGATTTGGATAATGTGCGCGAGCAAGGCTCCGAAATGCACTTAGATTTTAGGCGAAGCATGACTTCGAGAAGCTTGAATTTTAGATTAGATCACGTCACGCGAAGCGAGGCCTCGGTGCGCATTCAGATAGCGAAGCAAGGCTTCTTGAGCTTGATCCTATAATGAATGGAAGGGATATTTGGTGTGGATTCACCGAACCTACGATGGGTTGAGCCACCTATGACTATGGGCCACCTTCGACACCGGGCCACCTTCGACCCTGGGATGCATCAGGTCGGAGCTTGGAATCCTTGACTCATCGAGCCGTCGCTCGGAAGCACTAGACACCTTGAGTCATTGCTCGAGGGAGTCCTAAAGCCCACTGCTACGGGCCCGGAGGAACTGTGTAGCCTTCGGAGGGGTGCTCCGGATTTTGCAAAGTGAAGCGAGGCTTCGAATTTCAAATAAAGCGAAGCAAGGCTTTGGGTTTTTGATAAAGTGAAGCAAGGCTTCGATTTTTTAAATGAGACGAAGCGAGGTCTCGATTTTAAAGCGAAGTAAGACTTTGATTTTTGATAAGGTGAAGCAAGGTTTCGATTTTAAAACGCGAAGCAAGGCTTCGACTTTTAATAAGGTGGAGCAAAGTTTTGCTTTAAAGGCAAAGTAAGACATTGGTGATTTATTGAAATAATTGTAAATTTGCATAGCAAAGTGGAGCTTCGGATTGTGTACACACCTTGTAAGGTGGGTGAAAAGCTTGCCTCGTAGCCCCTGGGGCTTCGGAGGCCTTTGGCACACGAAGCGGAGCCCCTTGCCGGAGGGTAAATTCCGGAGCACGAGGGATGGTGGAAGGCGAGAAAGGCCTTCGGGCTGCACTCGAAGCCCCTTGCCGGAGGGTGCACGAAGCAAGAAAACTTCGAAGCTCCCCCGTCAAGCGCACTTCGAGACACAGGCAGTGGCAGAGAACTTAGCTTTTAGGACTAAGTTCCCCACGGATGACACCAACTGTTGTAGCAATTGTGTTAGCTACAACACATGTTTTGTGTGTATATTGTGTATAGAATGAACCTTGAAGGGTTCTCACAAAGGGAGAAAGGATTTATACTGGTTCAGGCCTCCCTGAAGGGATAATAACCCTACGTCTAGTCTACTGTGGATTTGGCATAGTTTTTGCCTCTACTAAACTTAATGGATCCCTCTATTACAAGGGCATGACCCTGGTTTTATAGGCACGCAGGCAAAAGGAAAAGACCTAAATGCCCTCTATAGGTTATAGGCCTTATAGGGGCAAAAAGGGAAAATGACTAGACTATTGTACAAACAGCTTTACAGCTTTACAGACATGTCAGATAAACATCACTTCTGAGCAGCTAAATGACATACTAGAGGCGGAGGGGACCCTAGTATGGCTCTGTGCTACAGCGGAGCTGAGATATTTTCTTGGTTCGAGGTAGTGGCCAGAGCTCTTTAGGCGGACCGAAATTAAGGCTTCGAAAGGCACTTCGAGGTGGACTTCGAAGTAACTCCGAATGGGCTTCTGGAGACTTAGCTTCAAGAAGGACCAGAGAGGGGTCTGAAGGCTTGACTCCGAAGGGAGCCCAGAGGCTTGGCTCCGGAGAACTCCGAGGGGAGCCCGGAGGCTATGCTCCAGAGGACTCCGAAGGGAGCCCGAAGGCTAGGCTCCGGAGGACTCCGAAGGGAGCCCGGAGGCTTGGACTGATTGCTGCTTGGAAATAACTTCAGTAGGAAGGATCTGCTCCGACTTCATGCTGTAGCACCGTTAGGCTCTGGGCTGAAGGCCTACAGAAGCTGACGTCATTTGGGCCCTGTTTAAGGGAAAACTTATTCCCCCAACAGGTTTGGCTCGTAGTGGGTGAAGTCGCTGGAGCCACCAATGCCTCTGCCATACAATTGGGCAGGAACCCCGTGGGCTCCGAACTACACCTCGCCCCTAGAGTACCCTTCATAGTATAATATTGCCCCCTATTTTCCTTCGGAGTATTATAATTGGCAGGGACAAACAGACGCGGCGAAGGGAGATGTCTTCCACAGGCTGTCTGTAGTACCTCTGAATCGACTCGCACAAGACGGAGCCAAGGGAGATGGGCGCGAGGAGGTGAAGGAGAGGGATTCTGAAGCCATCACACTCAGGGTAGGATCTCAGGAAGTCCCAATCCTGAAGTCCCCTTCGCTGAAGCCCGACGGAGGTAAATCCCCTAGTCCAGCCAAGGCCAGTACTGAAGCCCGGTCCGATTGGCCAAACGAGGCTGGTCTGACCGACAGGGTCCGCAGCAAAATTTAGCTCAGCAAGCATCTGGCTATTAGGTCAGGAGAGGAAAATTTTTTGTACAGGAAAAGCCAATGCTTGGTCTCACTGCCGAAGCCAGAAACTTCAAGCAGGTGCGAGGTCCGTCGGACCCTCCAGATGGGACCCCTCCGACCACCGGAGGGTGTTGCGTGCTGGAGTCCTCGTGCTAGATCCCTTCAGCTACCGAGGGGTCCTACACGCCGGAGTCCTCATGCCGGTGCCTTCCAGGCAACAGAAGTCTTCGCACCTCAGACCCCTCCGACGTGAGGCTTCGGTCTGATCGGCTCCGCACGACCGATCTGGTCAGCCTTCGGCAGAAGCAGGAAAGGCCCGGGGGCACTCCGAAGTTAGCAATTTATAAATTACTCTAGGAAAGGAGTTAGAAAAACCTCCGGATGTCCATAAGGATGATTGGATAATTCCAATCGTCCAGTATTTAAGAAATCCCAATCAAAGGATTGATCGGAAAGTTCGGCGACAGACATTTAAATTTGTGTTGCTAGATGATGTATTATACCACCGAACTATTGATGGAGTACTCTTAAAGTGTTTAGATGCCGATCAATCCAAAATAGCTACAGGAGAGGTCCATGAGGGGCTTTGTGGCACTCATCAGTCGGCCTAGAAGATGAGTTGGATGCTCAAAAGAGCGGGTTTTTACTAGCTGACTATGAGTGAGGATTGTTTTAAATACTATAGAGGTTGTGAAGCATGTCAAATGTTTGGTAATATTCATTTAGCTCTCGCGTCGCTACTTAATCCTATTATCAATCCATGGACATTCCGAGGTTGGGGTTTAGACTTCATCGGACAAATTCATCCTCCCTCTTCGAAAGGGCATCAGTTCGTGCTGATGGCAACAAACTACTTCACCAAATGGACCGAAGTCGTGCCTCTCAAGAACATGACTCACAATGAGGTAACTTATTTTATCTTGAAGCACATTAAACATAGATTCGGTATTCCCCAAACTCTCACTACAGATCAAGGTACTTCATTTGTTTCTAAGGAAGTGAGAGACTTTGCTGAATTTTATGGTATTAAGTTGATAAACTCTTCACCATACTATGCTCAGGCCAATGGTCAGGTCGAGTCTAGTAATAAAACTGTAATTAAGCTCATTAAGAAGAAAATTGAAGAGTTCCCAAAAAGATGGCATGAAGTGCTTTCAGAAGCATTGTGGGCTTGTAGAGTCGCAAAGCACGGTGCTACCAAAGTTAGTCCATATGAGTTAGTATATGGGCAAGAATCCGTTCTACTAGTAGAGGTGGATCTTAGCTCTTTAAGATTTCTTAAACAAGATGGCTTATCGGTCGATGAATACAAAACTCTTTAAAAAGATAATTTGGAAGAAGTGACCGAGAAGTGGTTAAGGGCTTTAGAAGCTATAGAGAAAGATAAAAGAAGAGTAGCCAGAGCCTATAATAAGAGAGTTAAGCCAAAATCGTTTCAAATTTCTGACTTGGTTTGGAAGATGATTTTGCCCTTAGGCACTAAGAGCCCCAAATTTGGTAAATGGTCGCCTAGTTGGGAAGGTCCTTTTAAAATAGATGAAATTGCTCTAGGCAATGCATACTTGTTAGAGTCTCTACAAGGAGAGCAATTTCGAAGAGCTTTAAATGGCAGGTATTTGAAGAAATACTTCCCAAGTGTGTGGCAAAGCGCTTAAAAGTGTAGAAAGGCTGATATGGGAAGTATCGTCCTTAGCCCATCGTGCTTTTAGTTCACTTAGTTCACTAAAAGGCAGGGGGCATGCGTTGATAGAAAAAATGGCATTAATGGTCAAGATTGTCAAAATATCAATTTTGGTAATTTGGGCCGAAAATACACAAGTCTTGGTACAGGCCGAAGCCGTATAGTGCCAAAGGCCCATCTGCATGAGGCCTCGGAGGCCTATTTGCAGCCTACTGGCCTCAGCTTGAAGGCCCTTCGGAGGCCTGCCTTGCCAAAGCTTCGGCCTAAGGAGTAGGCCTCGGCGGGCCTACCGAAGGCCCACTCTGGGCAGACTCCGGATAAAGGGTTTGATACTGATTCTGGTTGTTTTATCTCGAAACTTGATTAAGCCGAATCTTATCAGATTAGTATTAGAGATAAGAAGACTAGCCCCTATAAATATAGGGGTGAGGCCAGTTCATTAGACCCCCCGACAAAATTCACCACAAAGACCTAGCTTTGAACTGTACTTTACTTATTTACCTTTTGCACAACCTTCATGGGTTTGCCCGGAAGCCCTCCGCCGACCACTTTGAAATGGTGGTAAGCCTTGTTACTTCGCTTGTGAAGTATCCGTTAATCTATGTAACAGATTGCTATCACCTTGTTGGCTCGCCTGTGAACCATCGGTTAATCTATGTAACAGATTGCAACCTTCATTTCTCTACTGCAACACTTAGTAAATTCGGTCTCCAGGCCGAATTGTCACTTGATCTCTGTTCTATTGCAGGTTTCACGCTCGGAGCCCCTTCGTCGAAGGTGTCCAGAGCTAGGAAACTTATTTCGGAGGCTACCAGAACACCCTTTGCCAGAACCCTGCTTCGATTACCCGTGCTGGGCCCGTCACGCAATTACCGGTTTGGTCAAGTTCACGCTCATCAGAGCCACTCTGCATCGGGGTTGCTTCGCACTGCTGCCATGCCAGAGCGCTCTGCATCAAGCTTCGTCACGCCTACACTCCGCACCGGACGGAGTCGCGCCAGCGTGTTGCGTTGGATTTCTGTCATGTCAGAGACTTCACACCGAACCCTGTCATTCGGGGGTGATTTCGTGTTAGAGATCTATTTGGAGCCTGCCTTCGGCTAGATCGATCCAAACGCCGAAGGCTATCTTCGGCGCACCCTTCACACAAGACGCCGAAGGCCCCCTTCGGTGACACCTTCGCACGGTATATCATGTACCAATCAGGCTTTATTTGGTCGATTGTATTATTTTATCTATATATTTCGGCTAATTGGATTATTTCTATGTGATCTGATTACCTAGCGACTCCACCCCCTTTGCCACTGTTAAGGGTAGTTGGAACGTGATGTTAGTGTTGTGTTACGCTTAGTCTTGTTCCTAAGTATCCACACACTTTTGGATCATCAAACTGACCCAAGAGCGGGGGCACATTTCTGTGTCAACAGAAACTAAGAGATATTACTCTTATAACAGGAATAAAGCAAAGTGTTTGTCACCTGAAATGATGTTTTTCTTGAGAAAGAGTTTCTCTCAAAAGGGGTTAATGGGAGCACAATGTAACTTGAAGAGATTCGAAAATCACCTGAAAGTTTTTTAGCTCTCAATGAACTACAACTTGATATGCAAAATATTCTAGAGCTTGTTTTTGAGACACCAGCCCCATGGCAGTTTGAGAGGGTTATTCATGTGCTCAAGCAGTTTACGTTTTGAACCACTAGGTAGCATGACATATTATTACTGGACAATGTTAAACCTAAGACCTACACAAAAGTAGTAATGGGACTAGACTCTAAGAAATGGCTAGGAGCCATAAGATCTAAGTTAGAATCCAAGTTTAGAACTTGGTCGATCCATTTGATGGTGTAAAAAATATCGAGTGTAAATGGATTTTTAAGAAAAAGATAGATGTTGATGGAAATATTTATATTTATAATACATGATTGGTGGTGAAAGGTTTCAAACAGATTCAAGGTGTTTATTATGATGAAACATTTTTACCCATCACTATGCTTAAGTATATCCGGATCATCCTCGCAATTGCTCCATTTTATGACTATGAGAAATGGCAAATGGATGTCATGGCAACTTTCCTTAATGGAAACCTAAGTGAGGATATGTACATTACACCGCCTAAAGGTCTTGATGATCTAAGGAATGCTGGGAAAATTTGAAAGTTGCAGAGGTCTATTTATGGGCTAAAGCAAGCTTCTCAGAGTTGGATCTTCATTTTGATGAGGTAGTCAAAGGTTTTGGTTTTATCAAGAATGAAGAAGGGCCTTGTATTTATAGAAAGGCTAATGGGAGCTCACTTGTATTTCTGGTCTTATATGTAGATGATATATTGTCTGGATTTGTGTTTTGCCTCAATGGAGTCGTAGTGAATTGGAAGAGTTCCAAGTAAGAAATGGTTGTAGATTCTACAATGGAGGACAAGTACATTGTATCTTATAAAGCTGCAAAGGAGGTTGTTTGGATCAAAAAATTTGTTTCTTAGCTGGGGGTTGTTACTAGTGCGTCTAGTCCACGAGACCTCTATTGTGATAATAGTGGTACCATTGCCCAAGCTAAGGAGCCTAGGTCGCACTAGAAGTCCAAATATATAATTTAGCGATATCACCTCATTCAAGATATTATAGATAAAGGTGATGTAAAGACATGCAAGGTGCACACAAATTTGAACATTACAAATTTATTGACGGAGCCTCTCTCACCGCCCAAGCATGGAGCACACTTGAGCTCTATGGGTATTAGATAATTATGTGAGTGAGTCTAGTGTATGCGAGAAAAGGTGTACTGTCTATGCTTATGTACTTGAATAATTGTTATCTTGTTACTTGAATAAATGTCTTTTACATTGATTAGCAAGTATGTGACTTGTTTGTGAAACTCTTTATTTTATAATGATGTTGTTCAAAATGATCCCTAATCTTATTATTATGTGGGACAATGATGATTAATATATTAGCACATATGTCTGATTGATGATCGTGTTTCATGGATCATAGACATGGAGATGTCAAATCAGTGATGTGGAAACATATTAGTGAATATGGTGTTGGATAGACCCACTTTGAGATACTACTGGGATTGTTATTATAATGTACAATTAGTTGTCATCTCAAATGGTGTACCTACAGAATCCTTAGACCTGAGATCTTCATTGATTCTATAATGCGTAGTGGCACACTTTGAGGGTTCTAAATGCTATTCCACAACTAGGTACTTGTAAAGGTTGTTTTAGGTATGTTATGAAACATGTCTTGGGATGTGACGTTTCTGGGCCCCACGAGGTAGTCAAATTGAAAAGTGCATGACCATGCCACTATGACTAAAGAGTTAGTTATGATTGAATCTACTACTTGATCGAGTGAAATTATCGAGCTATCAACAAGGGTGGTACGAATTTTTCCTTAAGCTTGATTGATGTCGTGCGGTAAAGGGATTGGTGCATGAGTATATAAAGGTTCAGAAATGTGATTTTGTCTTTGTATGCATTCGGGGGTCAATATGTGCTGCTAGGTACCGCTATTGATCGGAGATCTAAAAAAGGTTTCTAGGTAGTTCTCATTTACTTATGAACCTATCGGGTCACACATTTAAGGGGATGGGATTCTAAACATGTGAGAATTGGCTCTTTTGTAAGTGGGAGATTGATGGAATAGTGCCCACGATAATTTTGTGGTAACCAGAAGTTTCGGTTGAGGGCCGGAAGTTCTGGGTTCTAGAGCATCCGGAAGTTCCAGTTCGACCAGAAGTTTTGGGCTAGTCTAAGATTCATTTTCTTGGAGGAAACGAAAGTTCTAGGTATGACTCGTAAGTTCTGGTTTCTAGACGAACCTGAAGTTTTAGATGTGATCCGGAAGTTCTGGGTCAGAATTAATTCGATACAGAAGGTTATTTTTGGATGTTCTATATGTGATCCGAAAGTTCCCGTTCTAGACGTTTCGATTGGACCAAAAGTTCTAGACATAACTAAATTCTACACAGAAGAGTTATTCTAGAAGTTTTGGGCCTAGGCGCCAAAAGTTCCAGTCTAGGTGAATAGATTAGATCTGTTGGGATTTACTATTGATTAAAGGCCCATGTGTGTGCACTATATAAAGGGAGGAGGTAGAAGGACGTGGGGTGCTGATGTTATTGCACTCTAACCCTAGTCGCCACGTCTTATTCTCTCCCGGATCACAACAATTGTGATTGTCTCTCCCCGGATCTCTCGAGCGATGCTAGAATGCTAGCATGAGGTGATCCTTTCCCTAGATGTGTGGATACCGTGGATATACTTGCTCTAATAATATTACTCGTATTCTTCCTCGTGTGGAGATTGTCAGACTACAACGACTTCATCACCAATGAACGGATGTAGGACCGAGAATAATGACCATAGGGGGGTGAATGGGCACCTCAACAAATTCTTTCAAATCGATGGTCTTCTCCCAAAACCCAACGCACCTCTAAAAAACTTTTAGCGAAAGCAAATAGAATATCACAACGGAATCCAAAATAAACCTAGTGCTATCACTCTTCTATCAAATATGATGTGATGCGACAGTTTGAGAGATCACAAGCATTTAAAAATAATCTAACCTAAAAACAACTGGTGTCCTAATTGAAAATACACCACTACAGTGCTTAAGGGCAGATTAAGACTACTCACAGATTCGACTTTAGATAAACAAACAATTCATCAAATCACTGGTATTTCATAAGGCACAAGATAAACGCTCATAGTGCACAGGGATTTAGTCATATACTAGACATACACAAATGTCTCATAAGCATATCATCAAACACTTCATTCTCACAGAATATCAAAGTAATATCTCATCTCAAATAGAACTAATCATTTGAAAACAAATCTAAAGAATTTAATTAATCATTTGAGATATAAATAACGATGGGAAAAGATTTTCTTACTTCACACATTCTGAATGCATACAGCGCCATGCTTATCGCTGTTGTGCGCACCCTCTATGGAGATGCCAAGAGAAGTGAGGGCGTAAGTTACTTGGCGCCTGCTGTGCCGCTCGCTCCTTCCAGCCATGCGTGCTGCGCTGCATCGTGGGCTCCCAGCCGAACAGAGAAAACGTGCCTCTCGCTTCCAGCGCCTACCACTCTTGGCACCGCTTCGATCCAGCACTGCGTGACGAGTAGCGCAACGTACTGCTCCGATTCTAGAGAAAAACCAGCGGCTGCCTTTCCCTGTGAAAACCAACCGGGCCTAACTCACAACGGGGTTTACTGTGCGGCGAAAAATGTCGTCTTGATTTCAGTTGAGAATAATCAGAACTAAAGGGAGGAAGAAGAAGCACAAAAAGTGAACTCAGATTTTTCCTATTCGATGAGTTGTTGAAACCCCAGGGTATACATGGCCTTTTATAGGCAGTTCAAAAATTAGAAATGACGTAAATACCCTTATAGTAAATTACACACAGACGCAAAAATAAAACAACGGGCCCAACGAGAAAAATAGTAAAATCCTATACACAGATAACTTGTCCTAACGCGAAGCCTTCGTAGCAGCTACGACTTCGCTTCAGGACTATCAGATCTCTGATCAACGGTCTGGATTGGGGCGTCAGTTTTTCACCGAAACCGACAAAGCATCCACTATCTTCTTACCGGGTACCCGAATTGGGCCGGTCCAATTATGTGGTTCCCTCATCCCAGCAATCACTCACCTTGTGTTTACCTTAGTCAAACCCGGTCAACAGACCAGTGGATCCCCTGCCATTCCTAGCCCATGTACACGGATTGGTCCGTCCTGACTCCGCTGCCCCTCTGCCCGGCAGTCGCTTGCCGCCCGTCTACCTGAGTCACATGCGGTCAAGACATGACATGTCTTCTCTTCTCTTCTTCATCTCTCTGTTGACTTCCGTTGACAATTACTCATCACTTCTAGAGCCATGAGGCCCATGATCTTCAACATGGCTCCTCAATCTCCCTTGATGAGTGCATTGTCAACACCTTCTTCATCAATGCTTTGTAACCTACAAAACATGTGGCAACATGAAAAACAAAACACAAGATAAAAAAAGAAGTAAATAAAATAAAAGGTTTAACCTTAATGACCAAAAGCCAAACAAAAGCTAGAAAACGGTCATTAGGTTAAACAAAAAAGAAATCACGAGGGATTTCAAAACAAAAAACTCAAACAAGTGCAAATTCTAAATTATCAACAAGGATAACCAAAGAGTAAATTAAAGGCAAAAGAGACTAAAACTCCCCCTAAAATGAATCCTAGAGAAAACCAAAACTTTATCCCTAAACTCTTCTAAAAGATCAAATATCCAAAAATTTCTCCCCCTTGTTGACAACTGGACTCATCAAGTGAGACTAAAAGCACTCGTAACTCTCCCCTAAAATGCATCTCCCCTTCAAAATATGAAATGAATGCAAGTGGGGTGCAAGTGGAGTGTAAAAAGCATGCTTCTCAGATATGATTGATTGCAATTACAAAAGTGGGGCCAGTTAGACTGACGGTACATGGCCGGTTAGACCGGCATGTGCCAGGAATTGCATATTTTTGGTCCAAATTACCAATTTTGACCTTTTTGACAATTTTTACCATTAATGCCATTTTTTGCTATCAACACACTCATCACTTTGGGGAGTTGTCAGTGACGGGTCGTAGTTACCACCCATCACTGATGACTCATGTAGTGATGGGTGGTATCTACCACCCATCACTAATGATCGAAGAGAGCACAACACTTGTGCAATCACATATAAAAGTGATTGCACAAGTGTTTGTGATACTGGTATTACTATTGCAACCACACAAGTATTGTGCTTCAAGTAAACGAAGCCATGTCATAGTTTGTGAGGAATGAAGCCTGGTCCGATGCTTCCACATACTTGTGGATGCATCGAGCCAGGCAACATCCATCACAAACCCCAACAACAACAACAACAACAACAACAACAAAGCCTTTTAGTCCCAAGCAAGTTGGGGTAGGCTAGAGTTGAAACCCAACAAGAAGTCACCAAAGAGAGAGAGAGAGGGAGAAAGGGGAGGGGAAAAGCTTTTAAGAGCACTAAAAGGGAAAAGGCCTAATCACGGTTCGGGCACGTGGATAGCTTCTTTCCAAGCACTTCTATCCAAACACAACTCCTTTGAGATATTCCATTCCTTCAAGTCCCTTTTGATTGCCTCCTCCCATGTCAAGTTTGGTCGCCCTCTACCTCTCTGCACATTATTGACCCGTCTTATGATACCTCTGTGCACCGGTGCCTCTGGGGGTCTCCGGTGGACATGCCCAAACCATCTCAACCGGTGTTGCATAAGCTTTTCTTCAATTGGCGCTACTCCTAGCCGATAGTGTATGTCATCGTTTCTCACTCGGTCCAATCTTGTATGCCCACATATCCAACGCAACATACGCATCTATGTGACACATAGTTGTTGGATATGCTGCCTCTTAGTAGGCCAACACTCAGCCCCATATAACATAGCAGGCCTAATCGTCGTCCTGTAGAACTTGCCTTTCAACTTCTGTGGCACTCTCTTGCCACATAGGATTCCCGATGCTTGACGCCATTTCATCCACCCCGCTTTGATCCTATGGCTAACATCTTCATCAATATCACCATCTCTCTGAAGCATCGATCCCAAATAACGGAAGGTGTCCTTCTTTGGTACTACTTGGCCTCCCAAGCTTACATCTCCATCCTCACTAATTGTAGTACCAAAGTCACATCTCATATACTCGGTTTTGGTCCTGCTAATTCTAAATCCTTTTGACTCTAGGGTCTGACGCCATAACTCTAGCTTTCTATTTACTCCTTCCTGGCTTTCATCTACTAGAACTACATCGTCAGCGAAAAGCATACACCAAGGGATATCTCCTTGTATATCCCTCGTGACCTCATCTATCACTAAGGCAAATAGATAAGGGCTCAAAGCTGAACCTTGATGTAGTCCTATGTTAATCGGGAAAACATTTGTATCACCATCAGTTGTTCGGACACTAGTCACAACCTTGTCATACATGTCCTTAATGAGCGTAACATACTTTGTTGGGACTTTATGCTTATCCAATGCCCACCATATGAGATTCCTAGGTATGTTATCATAGGCCTTTTCCAAGTCGATAAAAACCATGTGCAAGTCCTTCTTCTGCTCCTTATACCGCTCCATGACCTGTCTTATTAAAAAAATTGCTTCCATGGTTGACCTTCTAGGCATGAATCCAAATTGGTTCATGGTGATATGCGTCATTCCTCTTAGGCGATGCTCAATAACTCTCTCCCAAAGCTTCATAGTGTGGCTCATGAGCTTAATCCCTCGATAGTTGGTACAATATTGAATATCTCCCTTGTTCTTGAAGATTGGTACTAATGTACTCCTCCTCCACTCATCGGACATCTTGTTTGATCGAAAAATATGGTTGAACAACTTGGTTAGCCAAACGATAGCAATATCCCCAAGGCATTTCCACACCTCTATTGGGATACCATCCGGACCCATCGCCTTGCCCCCTTTCATCCTCTTTAAAGCTTCTTTGACCTCTGACTCTTGGATCCTGCGTACAAAGCATCTATTTAAATCATCAGAGGAGTCATCCAATTGGGTGTCCATAGTCTCATTCTCACCATTGAAAAGATTGTCAAAATACCTCTGCCACCTCTGTTTGATGTCTTGTCCTTTCACCAAGAGTTGACCCATCTCATCTTTAATGCATTTAACTTGGTTGAGGTCCCTTGTCTTCCTTTCCCGAATCCTAGCCATCTTATAGACATCCTTCTCCCCTTCTTTTGTACTTAGTCTTCGGTAAAGATCATCATAGGCTCGGCCCTTTGCCTCACTCACAGCTCTCTTAGCAGTCTTCTTTGCTACCTTATACCTCTCTATGTTGACCGCGCTCCTGTCATGGAACAAGCTCCTATAACATTCTTTCTTCTCCTTTATTGCTTTTTGAACATCCTCGGTCCACCACCAAGTATCTTTAGGTTCACCTCTGCTCCCTTTGGTCACTCCAAACACTTCTGACGCCACCTTCCTAATACAAGTTGCCATCTTCACCCACATGTTGTTTGCATCTTCTTCTTCGGACCAAGAGCCCTCCACAGAAACTCTTTCCTTAAAAACTTCGGAAGTCTCCCCTTTGAGTTTCCACCACTTCGTCCTCGCAATTTTGGCTTGTTTATCCCTATGGGTACGTGAGAAACCAAGGGTTGGTTTCAGTGTTTGTGATGAGTGATTGACAGGCTTTTAACCTCTGTTCGAAGGGGTACCTCCGAAGGGGGTTCGGAGGTTGGACCTCCGAAGGGTGTTCGGAGGTGGTTTCACCGAAGGGTGTTCGGTGGTTTGGTTGCTGCAGCTGTTGCAGCGGAGTGTGCGTGTCGGAGGGGTCCAACAGTACACGATGACTGGGTGTGTACCGAAGGCTTCGGTACTTTGGGCGGTACACCGGAGGGTGTGTCGGAGGTTGCTAACCCGGAGAGGTCTCCGGAGTACTGGATACACTTGTCTGTTTGTCTGTGGTGCGCAGGGACTTCGGAGGCGACGGACAGGTTCGCGTCAGGTGAACCTGGGTCAAGCGGGAGGCTTGATGCCAGGGGAGCGGGGAGCTCCGTCACGGTGGGTGCGAAGGGGTCCGGGTCGGTCCTCGGGTCGAGGTGCGCCAGGTGAAGGCAAAGAGTGCGAAGCGTGGCTCCGGCTGAAGGTACTCCGAGACAAAGTCCTCGGAGGTGAGGCACTTCGAAGGTACTCCGGATGGAGTGACTTCGGAGTTTGGTGGATCAAGTCCTCTGCGGAGGCAAGGCGTTCGAAGTGTGCTCCGGAAGGAGACATTCTAAGATACCCGACGAAGGTCTTAGAAGTCGAGGCGCATCGAAGGCATGGTCCGGGTGAGGCTCGTCGAGGAGTGTGCTCGGGGAGAGGCACTGCGACGAAGGGCTCATGGAATGCTTCATGCGGAGGCCTTGGACGAAGGAGGGACTTCTAAGGGTGGTACTCCGAAGGTGGGGCTTCGGAGTGAGGTTGTCTTGTGGTACTTCGGCCTGCATGGCTTCGGTACACGGACTGACGGAGTTCGAGCTGGGCGGAAGCTGCGAAGCTGTGGTGGTCCACTCCGGAGGTGTTGGTGCGAAGGCCCAAGGGCTTTGACGGCTTCGGCTCAAAACCGTCACTGTATCGGAGGGTATCTTCGGCGAAGCGAAGGCCACCAGGCTCAAGGCTTCTCGCCGAAGCTACTGCACCCTCGCGTGCGAAGGGAGGCTCCAGAAGGTCAAAGACTGCAAAGACTGACACTGTCTGCTCTGCAAAAAGCTGACGCTGTCCCCTCTGCAAAGCTGACAGAGAAGCCTCAAGAATAAAGTTGTACTACCTTTTGTACCCCTCTGTTCTGTAGAGACAAAACTGGTGTAAACCCTAGGGGTAAAGTACTCATTTCACTTGGGTGAACTGTGGGCTATAAATATGGGGGCTCGGTAGGTAACATTTAACACTTTGAGCATTTACTGTTGAGCTTCTGTACTAGCCACACACTTCGGTGTATTCATCCAGAGTTCAATTTTATTGTGTTCCTTGTTCAAGCGGCGAAGCCCTGCTTCTGTGTTGTTTTCCTGCTTGAGCTTGTTTGCATACCTCGCTAGTTTTAGTGCACCGAAGCTTGTCTAGGCGAAGGGTGTTTTGTGCGAAGTGTGCTTTTCAGTGTGCGTTCGCTCTGTGTAACAGGAGGTGAGACCTCGCTGCTTACTAGCGAAGCCCTGATCGAAGCCCGTGCTTTTATCGTGTCTAAGACACTAGCGAAGTCTGTGAGTGTGCGTCGAGACCTTTGTGTACGAAGCCCAGCACCAGTTGCTGCTGCCAAGTACCTGGTCAAAGTCCACAGAGGGTTGTCCACTCTTGCGAAGGGTGAAGTGCGAAGCCTGCTCGAAGCACCCTGTGTGCGGAGCCTGCACTGACTTAGCAGAGTAGATTTTCGAGGGTTGTGAGGGGAGCGAAGTCTCCTTGGCTTCGAACTTTTGCTCCTGCGAAGCCTGTGTTCGGAGCTGTCGAAGCACCTCCGAACCAGACCTTCGAAGGTAGTGTTCGAAGCCTGTTCCGCAGAAGACAGAACTAAAACCGAAGGCTAGTTTTTAGCCCGAAATTTTAAAAGCTCCCATTCACCCCCCCTCTGGTCACCATTTTCGGTCCAACAATTGGTATCAGAGCGGGTTAAGATCACTAGTTGACCTTAACCGGTTTTGTGATCTATTGGCGACATGGATAGAGGCAGTAAAATTCCTCTGTTCGATGGGACTGATTTTGCATACTGGAAGGTGCGCATGGAGGCTTACTTGTTAAGCCAAGGAAATGCAATTTGGGAGATTGTGGACTCACAATACTCCATCCCTGAGACTCGCACCTCTCAAACAGAAAAAGATCAGTATAATGCCAACTCCAAGGCAAGAAACATACTGTTCATTGGTTTGAGCCAGAGTGAGTTTGATAGGGTGCAGCACCTTAGGACTGCTAGGGAGATTTGGACAACACTCACTATTTTTCATGAGGGCTCTACTCAGATCAAGGCTAGGCGCCAAAGCACGTACAATCAACAGTATCAGCTGTTTGTGCAGGCACCTGGTGAATCTATAGATGCCATGTTTTCTCGCTTTGATGCGATAGTGAGTAACTTGCGATCCAACGGGACGCTTGCTTACAATGATCATGACAGGGCTATCAAGCTTCTCTATGCTCTTGACCGTAGCATATGGGAAGTGAAGATATCCAGCATTGAGGAGTCTGCAGGTTATGACACATTGACTTGTGATGAGCTCTTCAACAAGCTGAAGTCCACAGAGATTGCCAAGGCATCTCTTGCAGTGCACAGAAGCTCTTTGCCACAGCCATTGGCATTGGTTTCTAGCATTAGCCGTGGCACCACTGTAGAACCAAGCACATCTGGTACTTGTGTTCTTGCAGATGGTTTTGCTTTGTCCTCCCTGGTCTCCATCACAAAGGAGCAGGTGGACTCTCTAGATGATGATGAGCTTGCTCTCATTGCCCGGAGGTTCACCCGTTTTTATCATGAGAGACGGGATCAGAGGAGAAGTGGTTTTAGTGGTTGCTTTGAATGTGGCGACACTTCTCATATCAAGGCAAATTGCCCCAAGCTCAAAAAGAGAGAAGAGAGTGAGCGCCCCAAATACCACAAGAAGGAGAGGAAACCCTTCGTGAAGGGCAAGCGCGGCAGAATGGCTAAGAAAGTAGCCAAAGCCGCTTCCAGATCTTTTGTTGCTGCTCTCAGTGACATCGACACTTCCTCAACTGAGGAGTCGAGCTCTGAGGAGGAGGAGTCCCCAAGGAAGGAGGACAAGAAGGACAAGAAGGGACGAGACTTCATCGGCCTTTGCTTCATGGCCGACAGCGATCACAGCGGCGATGAGCTTGACTCATCTGAGGTACCTCTATCATCTGACCAGCTATTAATTAAATTAGATGAGCTAAATGAAGTAGTTCTTGGTCAGGATAGATTACTTGTGCAAGCCGCTAGAGAAAGAAAAGACCTTAGACTTAGGCTAGAAACTGTTTCTACTGAATATGCCATGCTTAAGTCTAAGTTTAATGATGCTGAATGTGAATCTTGTTCTGTTGTCATGGGTGAGCTTGCTCAGTTGCGTTCTGTTCATGCTCAAACTCTATCTGAGCTTGAGACTGCACAGAAGTAGCTTTTGGAGGTGGATTCTAGACCTCATGATGTTATTGATTGCATGAACTGTTCTTTGTTGCGCGAAAGCATTAATTTACGAGATAAGCATGTTCATGATTTAGAGGCTAGATTGGAGAGGGCCGGTAGTTCTAAGGATGTGCAGCCTGTTTGTGACACATGCATTACCCTTAAGGACCAGCTAGGCACTGTTAGAGAGCGAGCTGAAAACCTCATGTCTGAAAATGAATACCTTCTGTCCGTGGTTAACAAATGCACCGAGGGAAAAGGTAGGATGGATTTGCTCTTGGCCAAGACCAAGTTGTGTGCTGACAGAGCAGGGGTAGCTCTAGGTTTGGGTTTTGAGAGGATTCCTTCAGACAGTAAGACCAAAACTGTTTTTACCTCTCCCACTACCTTAGAGAAAGAAAGAGCTCTGTTAGACACCTCTTCAGCCAAAAAGCCTACCCGACCACCAAAGAAAACCACACCTCCTGCCAAGAAAAATCCTCCCAAGAGAACCACTCACCAGAAGCCCAAGGAGCCTGTGAGAGTTGCTCCTGTGACCCATGAGAGTGCCCCCAGGAGAGTTTTTCACTGTTCCTACTGTCAGCGGGCGGGTCATTTGGTTGGGTTCTGTTTTCGTCGCATCAAGGATGAGCGACGCTCTCAGGCGATGAGTTACCAGGACATGCATTACCCAACTTTAGGTATGCATGAGTCTGAGTTTTACTATCGTCCTGCTTTTGAGGCTCCTCGTGCTTCTCGGAGAGGTTTTGCTCCTCGAGGTGTTCACCATGTTCCATATGGTGGTAGACCTCAGGCGAGTAGCTTTGTACCTCGTCAGAGTAGGAGACCTCGTTATGCTTTTCGATCATTGCATGTAGGTAGACCTCGCACTTTGCATCATTCAGATTATCATGTGCGTAGACTGTCTACTTTTACTGCGCCTACTGCTCGTGTCACTCAGTGCTGGATGCCTCGTCATTTTTTCACTCACCCCAGCACTGAGCGATCGAGATATTCTTATCATGTGTAGGTGACAGATCGAGGCTTGGAGGGCACGTGGATCATGGACTCCGGTTGTTCGCGCCATATGACCGGAGATGCAGCATGGTTCTCCAGCCTCACCACAACCAAGCAAAGGGAGCATATCACCTTTGGAAACAATCGAAGGAGTAGAGTGAAAGGTAAAGGTGTGGTAAGAATTAACTCGGATTTCACTCTCAAAGATGTTGCTTTGGTTGAAAATCTGGGATACAATTTGCTGTCTGTATCTCAGTTGCTTGATGAGGGCTTCGAAGTGCGATTTCATCGCGATACTTCGCAAGTGCTCAATTCTGATGGCGTTGTGGTTTGTAAGATCTTTAGAGTTGGGAGAGTTTTTGGAGCTGATTTTTCAGAGTCATCTGGTTCTTCTCATTGTCTTGTTGCACATTCGACTTCTGAGCTTTGGAAGTGGCATAGGAGACTGGGGCATATGAGCTTTGAGTTGCTCGCTCGTCTGAGCGCCCTAGGCCTGATCCGAGGATTGCCCAAGCTCAAGTTTGAGAAGAATTTAGTTTGCGCTCCGTGTCGTCATGGAAAAATGATTGCTGCTTCGCATTCGCCAGTCACCACAGTGATGACTGAACAACCCGGAGAACTTCTCCATATGGACACTGTAGGTTCTTCTCGGGTTAGTTCTTTAGGCGGCAAGTGGTATGTATTAGTGGTTGTCGACGATTTCTCTCGCTACTCTTGGGTCTTCTTTCTTGCCAGCAAGGATGAAGTGTTTTCACACTTTCGGAGCTTGCCTTTGAGACTTTTCACTGAACTCCCAGGTGCATTGAAATTCATTCGAAGTGATAATGGCACCAAGTTCAAGAATAGTCTCTTTGTTGACTTTTGCATGGAGCATGGCATAGAACATCAATTCTCTGCTCCGCGGGTTCCTCAACAAAACGGTGTTGTTGAGAGGAAGAACCGCACTTTGGTTGAGATGGCTAGGACGATGCTTGATGAGCATAGGACTCCTAGAAAATTCTGGGCTGAGGCCATGAACACAGCATGTTACATCTCAAACCGTATATTCTTGCGCTCAATTTTAAATTTGACATCTTATGAGCTGCGTTTTGGGAGAAAGCCCAAGATTACTCATCTTCGAGTTTTTGGCTGTCGCTACTTCATCCTAAAACGTGGTAATTTGGATAAATTTGAGTCACGATCTTCTGACGGGATCTTTTTGGGTTACACTACACATGGTCATTCTTATCGTGTTTATAATTTAGAGACTAACACTGTCATCGAGTCATGTGATGTGACTTTTGATGAATCAACCCCCTCTGTTAGTTCTGCATTTGAACAGGATAATGAACACGACATGGAACAGACCATCTTCAAAGAAGAAGATCTCGGAGAATTCGAGGATGAACCCCTGCTACCCTCGACATCAACCCCCGAAGCCGACCCCGCTTCGACCACTTCGACACGAGGTCCCGAAGCGACTACCTCAACATCGGTCATCTTGGACCACTCCAACGCACAAGTTGAGGGGGAGACTGCATCCCGCCGCGAGGCTCCACATCATGTTCAAAGGATGCACCCTCCCGAGCAGATCATTGGTGAGCTTGATCAAAGGGTAACATGTTCTCATGCTCATTTCATTGATTCTGCTTTTGTTGCTTCTTTCGAGCCCTTAGATGTTAGTCATGCACTTTCTGATTCTAGTTGGATCAATGCCATGCATGAGGAACTTGAAAATTTTGAGAGAAACCAAGTCTGGACTTTAGTTGATCCTCCACCAAATGTTCATTTCATTGGAACAAAATGGATTTTCAAAAACAAACAAGGGGAGGATGGGACTATAGTTAGAAACAAGGCTAGACTTGTAGCTCAGGGCTTTTCTCAACTGGAAGGGATTGATTTTACTGAAACTTTTGCACCTGTTGCTCGCCTTGAGGCCATTAGGATTTTGCTTGCCTTTGCGACATCCCGGGGATTCAAACTCTATCAAATGGATGTCAAAAGTGCTTTTCTTAATGGCTTCATAGGTGAAGATGTTTATGTAAAACAACCCCCTGGTTTTGAAAACCCCAAGTACCCGCATAAAGTCCTTAAACTTCATAAGGCTCTTTATGGACTCAAGCAGGCCCCTCGGGCATGGTATGACAGACTTAAGTCTTTTCTGCTTGAGCGGGGGTATTTGATGGGCTCTGTTGATAAAACTTTGTTTACTCTCAAGCATGGCAAAGATTTCCTCCTAGTTCAGATTTATGTGGATGATATCATCTTTGGTGGCTCTTCTCATGCTTTGGTTGCCGAGTTTGCAGATACCATGAGCAGGGAATTTGAAATGTCCATGATGGGTGAACTCACCTTTTTCCTTGGTTTGCAAATCAAGCAAAGCAAACAAGGTACTTTTGTCCATCAGACAAAGTACACCAAGGACCTGCTTAAGAAATTCGACATGGCAGATGCGAAGCCCCTCGCCACTCCAATGGCTACATCTGTAGCATTGGATCCTGACGAAAATGGAGAAGCCGTAGATCAGAAGGAGTTCCGAAGGATGATCGGCTCCCTCCTCTACTTGACTGCCACGAGGCCGGACATACACTTCGCAGTGTGTCTGTGCACTCGTTTTCAGGCCTCACCACGAGCTTCGCACCGCCAAGCGGTAAAACGCATTCTAAGGTATCTCAAACATACACTTGAATTTGGCATATGGTATTCAGCGTCTTCATCTTTATGTCTTCGAGGTTATTCTGATGCAGATTTTGCTGGGTGTAGGATTGATAGGAAGAGTACCTCTGGTACTTGTCATTTTCTGGGTACTTCTCTGGTTTGTTGGTCTTCCCGCAAACAGTCTAGTGTTGCACAATCGACGGTTGAGGCCGAATATGTTGCTGCAGCTAGCTGTTGCTCTCAGATTCTGTGGATGGTTTCCACTTTGCGGGATTTTGGGTTAGATTATAAGAGTGTTCCACTTTTTTGTGATAACACTAGCGCTATCTGTATTGCAAATAACCCGGTTCAGCACTCCAGAACCAAACACATTGATGTACGGTATCATTTTCTCAGAGATCACAATGAGAAAGGTGATATTTAACTTCAATATGTTGATACCCAACACCAGCTTGCCGACATTTTTACAAAACCCCTCGATGCTTCTCGATTTGCCTACTTACGTGGAGAACTTGGTATTTGTCACCCTTACGGCATTTTGTGAGGGGGAGCAGATTTAGATGGATGTACATTTGCTAATTATGGGTTGACATTGCATTTACATCTTTTGCATCTATATGCCTGATTATAATCCATGACATCATGACAGCTCAGCTTTTTTTAATTTATCTGAAACATTCATGTGCATGATGTTTTCTTTTCAAAATCAAATCATGCTCACTGCTTAGTCTTGAATCTAGCATGTTTAGGCAGGACTGCTTTAGCTTTCTTTTATCTGCTTGATAGCAAGACACTGTTCATTGGATGCTAAAAATTGCAACTTGAAAAATTGTTCTACATCCTCATGGATATTCATCAAGTGTTAAACAAAATGATTCACTTAATTAAAATCAAAAACTCCATGATTTGCATGCTTTAAGTGAAAAGATCCAGGTGGGTTTGTTTGTCGTACTACTCTATTCTAGACTGCTTTCCATTGCACATTGGTCTAAACTGGAATAGTGTAGTATATGCCAAAATCATTGCCTTAAGCTTCTTATGGTTTTCATGCCTAGGCTTGGCCTGATTGGAAAGTATAAGGTGGACAAACAAATAACCCATGGCACTAAGAAAAGAACAACAAAATTCATTAAATCAAGTTTGCTTTTCATGCTCCATTTGAATTGGACTTGTTTGTCTAGAGTACAAATTGACTAGCTTTGCGCAGTCCCTGTTTTTACTTGTCTAGTTTCCTTGACTAAGTGGTGATGCTTTTATTTCAAAAATGATCAAATTCACATGCTTCATCATGTTTTTAGAGTGTTAATTTGAGCTGAGCACATGATAATTGGTATTAATGTTGGCATATTTTTGCTTCATATGTCTTTGCAATTCTGCTCATTTCGAAGCTTTGCATCTTTTACATGCTCCTTGATGCTTGCATTGCCAAAGGGGGAGAAATTCCTAAAGGGGGAGAGACTTGCTACGTTCTCTGCCGCAAGGGGGTATAATTTCCAAAGGGGGAGAAAATTTGACATAAAGGTTCTTTGTTGCCAAAGGAGGAAAACTTAACTCAGGGGGAGTTTTTATTGCCGAAGGGGTTTTTACTCTTTTGAAAACGGGGGAGGAAAATTCTTCTGTCAAGTGACATGTTGTGGCTCTTTTCTGAGTTTTTATGGTCACTTGTGCGCTGAAATTTTTTTTTAAAATTTTCTTGGACTTTAAAGTTGGTTGTCAATGCACTCATCAAGGGGGAGATTGAGAAACCAAGGGTTGGTTTCAGTGTTTGTGATGAGTGATTGACAGGCTTTTAACCTCTGTTTGAAGGGGTACCTCCGAAGGGGGTTCGGAGGTTGGACCTCCGAAGGGTGTTCGGAGGTGGTTTCACCGAAGGGTGTTCGGTGGTTTGGTTGCTGCAGCTGTTGCAGCGGAGTGTGCGTGTCGGAGGGGTCCGACAGTACACGATGACTGGGTGTGTACCGAAGGCTTCGGTACTTTGGGCAGTACACCGGAGGGTGTGCCAGAGGTTGCTAACCCGGAGAGGTCTCCGGAGTACTGGATACACTTGTCTGTTTGTCTGTGGTGCGCAGGGACTTCGGAGGCGACGGACAGGTTCGCGTCAGGTGAACCTGGGTCAAGCGGGAGGCTTGATGCCAGGGGAGCCAGGAGCTCCGTCATGGTGGGTGCGAAGGGGTCCGGGTCGGTCCTCGGGTCGAGGTGCGCCAGGTGAAGGCAGAGAGTGCGGAGCGTGGCTCCGGCTGAAGGTACTCCGAGACAAAGTCCTCGGAGGTGAGGCACTTCGAAGGTACTCCGAACGGAGTGACTTCGGAGTTTGGTGGATCAAGTCCTCTGCGGAGGCAAGGCGTTCGAAGTGTGCTCCGGAAGGAGACATTCGAAGATACCCGACGAAGGTCTTAGAAGTCGAGGTGCATCGAAGGCATGGTCCGGGTGAGGCTCGTCGAGGAGTGTGCTCGGGGAGAGGCACTGCGATGAAGGGCTCATGGAATGCTTCATGCGGAGGCCTTGGACGAAGGAGGGACTTCTAAGGGTGGTACTCCGAAGGTGGGGCTTCGGAGTGAGGTTGTCTTATGGTACTTCGGCCTGCATGGCTTCGGTACACGGACTGACGGAGTTCGAGCTGGGCGGAAGCTGCGAAGCTGTGGTGGTCCACTCCGGAGGTGTTGGTGCGAAGGCCCAAGGGCTTTGACGGCTTCGGCTCAAAACCGTCACTGTATCGGAGGGTATCTTCGGCGAAGCGAAGGCCACCAGGCTCAAGGCTTCTCGCCGAAGCTACCACACCCTCGCGTGCGAAGGGAGGCTCCAGAAGGTCAAAGACTGCAAAGACTGACACTGTCTGCTCTACAAAAAGCTGACGCTGTCCCCTCTGCAAAGCTGACAGAGAAGCCTCCAGAATAAAGTTGGACTACCTTTTGTACCCTTCTGTTCTGTAGAGACAAAACTGGTGTAAACCCTAGGGGTAAAGTAGTCATTTCACTTGGGTGAACTGTGGGCTATAAATATGGGGGCTCGGTAGGTAACATTTAACACTTTGAGCATTTACTGTTGAGCTCCTGTACTAGCCACACACTTCGGTGTATTCATCCAGAGTTCAATTTTATTGTGTTCCTTGTTCAAGCGGCGAAGCCCTGCTTCTGTGTTGTTTTCCTGCTTGAGCTTGTTTGCATACCTCGCTAGTTTTAGTGCACCGAAGCTTGTCTAGGCGAAGGGTGTTTTGTGCGAAGTGTGCTTTTCAGTGTGCGTTCACTCTGTGTAACAGGAGGTGAGACCTCGCTGCTTACTAGCGAAGCCCTGATCGAAGCCCGTGCTTTTATCGTGTCTAAGACACTAGCGAAGTCTGTGAGTGTGCGTCGAGACCTTTGTGTACGAAGCCCAGCACCAGTTGCTGCTGCCAAGTACCTGGTCAAAGTCCACAGAGGGTTGTCCACTCTTGCGAAGGGTGAAGTGCGAAGCCTGCTCGAAGCACCCTGTGTGCGGAGCCTGCACTGACTTAGCAGAGTAGATTTTCGAGGGTTGTGAGGGGAGCGAAGTCTCCTTGGCTTCGAACTTTTGCTCCTGCGAAGCCTGTGTTCGGAGCTGTCGAAGAACCTCCGAACCAGACCTTCGAAGGTAGTGTTCGAAGTCTGTTCCGCAGAAGACAGAACTAAAACCGAAGGCTAGTTTTTAGCCCGAAATTTTAAAAGCTCCCATTCACCCCCCCTCTGGTCGCCGTTTCCGGACCAACAGTACGGATCCGAAAACGAAGCAAGAAGAGTAAGAGCAAAAATCTGATGTTTTGAAGTACAAATGCAAGCAACTAGTGTATTAAAAGGATGGCAATAGAAATTAATGTGCCAGCTACTTACCTCCACTAACTACCAGCAATAGTGAGATCAAAGTAGTATTTTTACAAAGTAATCTGTAGTGACGGGCAATATTGGTTCCCCGTCAGTAATGCTCAATAGAGACGGGCAGTAGTTATTGTTTGTTTTCGATTGCGCGATCCGATCCCAAAACTAGGTATTGAACCTTTTCATGTGTTGTTTTGTGATCCAAGCTTTGGTACGAGATGGGTTCTCTGCACATAGCATGTGCTTGTTCTCAACGATGTATGATGACACTTCGCTCGATTGTTGCAACATGAGGAAATGAGCTTGGTCATATGCCTTTCGAACCATAGTAATTTTTTGCTTGCCCAAGATCCCTTGACCTGCTAGTCTACCATCATGGCGAGAGTGAGGCACACCAATTGGGTTTTTCAAGTCTATGTACTCAACACACCACTCTACTACCTCCTCGCTAGAGTAACCTTGTGCGATGCAACCCTTGGGTGAAGAAGGATTCCTAACATATTTCTTTAGAACACCCATGTATCTCTCGTATGGGTACATCTGATGCAAGAAAACAGGTCCAAGAAATAATATTTCTTGGATGAGATGTGAGGTCATATGTACCATAATATCAAAGAATGATGGAGGAAAGTACATATCAAGAAGAGAGAGGGTTAAGTATTGTTTTTTCTCTAGTTCTGCTAGCATTGTTGGGTCGAGTATTTTCTATCCAATTGCATTGAAGAAAAAACACAGACTCATTATTGCCTCTCTTACCACATGACAATCGTGAGTCTTCATTCCACCAACCATCATAAGCTCCTTCATGTTGATAAGTTTGTTGATATTCGATGAGTAACCTAATGGAACTTTAATGCTATGCAAAAATTCACAAAACTTCTTCCTCTCCTCCCTAGAAAGGTTGATGCAAGATGGTCATACACATGGTCTGAATTTGTAAACTTTTTCTCATTCCTATAGTCATAACATGCACACCGCATTGAAGTCTTTCCACTAGCTTCCATGTCATCTCTAGCACTACTCATGAAAAAATTCACCCCACTAAAATACTCATTGCAAGTATGACAATCAAGATACATCTAGATCCATGTTGTTGCAATATATAAAAAACAAAACAATCAAGATACGATGACTCTAATTATTTCACGTATTGTGTCGTACAAAAATATGATTTATACTTTCGTATTAAAATATATTGGATAATTAAAAATATATAGCATGGGTCAGATGATGTTGATGCTACCTACGGTGTGGGCTGGTCCACCGTAGCACGTAACGGTGTGAGTCATCATCAGCGCATCCAACAATGACACTACCGATCGGCAGTTATGGCGAAGACGGTGGTGGTTGGGACTTGGGAGCAGTAAATGCGGAGCTCTGTGCATGAGGTCTTATATGCATATCATCAGTGACGATTATCCACATAAGGACATCACTAAAAGTGGCCTTAGGGTTTTAGACGCAACATTCTTTAGTGATGGGTGATACTACCAAGCGTCACTAATATGGTGCCTCATATTTAGTGATGTGGTCTTAACACAGATCGTCACTATAGGGGAAACCTTCAGTAACGGGAAACTATATGACCCATCACTAACTTGGGCGCCCCTGCCAACCTCATCTATTGTGATGGGTCCTATTGTGACCCATCACAAATAAGACAACATTACTATCGCGGGTGAAACAACCCATCACTAAAAGTGTATTACTGACGCACGTCTTTTACCCATCACTAAAGTTGCATCACTAAAAACTATTTTTGTGGTAGTGTGACATATTTTGGCTCTCTTCTTGAGTTTTTATGGTTACTTTTGAGATGAAACTTAAATTTTTCTTAATTTCATGATGGTGTTGCCAATGCACTCATCAAGGAGGAGATTGAGAAATCAAGTTAAGATGTGCCTTTGTTTTGTGTCTATGATGAGTGATTGATAAGTATCTCTGGACGAAGGGGTCTTCACTAAAAGGGTTTGGTGGTTGGTTGAGTTTACCGAAGGGGTCGATATTTGTGTTATGCACTAGTGTGTGCATCGGAGGGTCTACCGAAGGGTTCGGTAGTTTGTGTGTGCATGAAGAGCACACCTAAGGGTTTTTTCCCAGAGGGGTCCACCGAAGGGTTTGATGTGCTCCAAAGGATGTTGTTGATGTTGTTTGCTTGCTTTGTGATGTGCAGGAAGGAGGATGCAACTTGGCTATCAACAGCAAAGGAAAAGGACCAAGCGAGAGGTCTGGTGCCGGAGGATCAAGGAAGCTGGATGAAGTCAAGTGTGGTGTAAAGGTGTGTTCATAGGCTCTCTGTACGGAGGATCTTGTACACAAGGGCACAAAACAGATGCATGCAAGCACTTCGAAAGTGTGCTCTGGAGGAAGGCATTTCGGAGGGGCACTTCGAAGGTATGTTCCAGAAGGAGATACTTTGAAGGTTGGCGGTCAAAGACCTCCAATGGGAGGCACTCTGGAGGTGTGCTATGGGTGGAGTCAATTCAGAGGCCTGCTTCGAAGGGTCACTTCGAAGTATGGAAGGCTTGTTGAGGCTTCAGCCATGTTGGCTTCGGTACACGAATGGTTGGTTGTTGAGCTAAAGGAGCTGTGAAGCCATGGTGATTCACTCCGAAGATGTGGTGCGAAGATTGACAAGGGCTTTGATGGCTTTGGCTCAAAATCGTCTCTCAACTGTATCCACGACTTCAGTGTAGTGAAGCCTGTTTGGTTTGAAGTCTGTGACTGAAGCTACACTGTCACTTGGCAAAGTGTTGCGAGGCTTAGTCTAGAAGAGATAGAAAGCTGACAAACTATGGGATTTCAAATAAAGTTTAAAGTAGGACTACCTGTAACACCCCCGTGATTGTGTGTGAGAGAAAAGTTGTAAACCCTAGAGGTATGGTAGTCACTTCGCATGTTAGAGTAGGCTATAAAAGGAAGGGTAGGCATATGTCTAGGGCAACACTTTGAGAGCTACAACTAGAATACTTTTTCTAGGTTTAGAACCTTCTATTCTAGGGCCAACCGCCACATTCTTGTACTCTGACTTGTGAGTTTTTGTGTTCCCGTTTCATGCAATAAAAACTTCTATTTGATCTTTGATATTTGTCTCATATTTTGCATGAACTTGTATCCACAGTAGTTATTTCATGCGTGAGTTTGGTTGAAGTTCTTTGTGCTTTTTCTTGCATAAGATGATACAACTATCTAATGCATGATCAACTTGTTTTGGTTAGATTTACTCTATCATCTTATGTAAAAACCTAGAAATCCATGTACAAGTTGAAGTTTTATTTGTTTACACTAGTAGTAGTACGTTCCACAGTGCATCTTGAGAAGTCCTCTTCGAAGATTTTCTCTGAAGCCTGTGTTCGTTGTTTTAATCGGGGGTCTTCTGCGGAGTCTTTTTGGAGTATTGACTTAGTGTGAAGCCTAGTACAAGTTACTAGTGTGGAGCTGATGGATATGCCCAAGAAAATTCCGTGTATTAGAAGTTCTGATAGGTAGTATTGGAATTTTCTATTATTTTCTAGTCTCGAGTCAGAGACCAAATGTTAATTCGAAAGTTCTGATATGGTATCGGAAGTTTCAATGAGCCAGAAGTTCCGATTTAGAATCAGAGAGAATTGTACTGATCGAAAGTTCTGATATGTCTATTGGAAGTTCCAAGGTGGGTGAAAAAAGATTGGATCTGTTGCGTGTCATACTGAATCGGGAGACCTAAAATACGCTGTCAGAAGTTTCGATCCAGGATCAGAAGTTCCGATGTGGGCAAACAGATTGGATCTATTACAAACACGAATTAGTTGTAACTAATTTGTGGGTTTCAAGATGTAGATAACCAGGGCTCTCATCCCTATATAAAGAGAGGAGGAGGAGGTCTTGGAGACAAGTAATAAGCATAGATTATACCTAGCTAAAATAGACTCCTCTCCTCCCTTTCTTGATCTCAATTGTTGAGGTAGAGGCTTCTCCATCTCTCATGTGTGGTGCTAGCATGCTGCCATGGGAGGTACTCCATCCCTTTATGTGTGGATACTGTGGAGGTGTTGCTCCAACAGCGACGATCGTGGACTTCAACACGTGAACAACTATGCCATATTCATAGATTGGATTGGTGAGGAACGACCGGGACGAAATGAGGATAGGCCTGATGCACTACTCCGACATCTTCTTCCGCTGCACCTAGCGTGTCTCGTGCTAGAAGATAATGATTTATGATCTCGCACGCGCATGGGTCTTGGGCTTAGGGTGGAAATTTTGAATTTACCAGATAGCGTATCTCCCCTATTCCCCAACAGTGGTATCAGAGCCTACATGCGTAGTGTTCGATCTGGATCCCTCATGTATGGAGATACATGGTGGAAAAACTTATTAGATATATTGCTATCCGCTGCAAATCAGAAGTTCCGATGGCAGATCGAAAGTTTCGATAGTGATCGAATGTTCCGATATCAAATAATGATTTGATACAGAGAGCAATTGGTGTTGTCCAGGATTCCGATATTGATCAGAAGTTCCGACGGATCGGAAGTTCCGACCCACCCGAATTTGAAATTCCGAGCCTATTGAGCCGGCTTTTTAGATCCAGAATCCAGTCACTTGTAGATTGCTAGCCTAACTTTGTTTTGTAGAGAATGAAGTGACTGGCATGGACTTGGATAAATGTGATGTATGAGATACATGATATGAATGTAAATTAAATATGGCATGCGTGTCATGATTATTTACAACCCAAGGCTAATGTAAAATTTATTACGGTTTGCATGTCGTTTCCATTGTGCTTTGGCCCATGTAATTAGTATAGGGTATGTGAGATAGACTAGTACTCTTCATGGAGGCCGGGAGCACACACTCAATGACAGGAGCCATGGAGATGGAGATCACCATGTGAAGAGGGCCATGCTATGTCACAATTAATATGATTGCCTGTGATGCTTTCTTATGTTCCTGTTATACTATTGTTGCATGTTTCGTGTGCGCTATGGACGTTAGCATGCTAGAATAGTTTTCCCTCAAAACATTAAGTATTG